>CM053600.1:155402134-155447881 GCA_028646575.1 Pseudocheirus occidentalis | reverse complement strand
CCCCCCCCCCCCCCCCCCGCCATGGTGGCATAGTATAGTCAGGTATAGAATCTGCAAATACTTTCACACTGGATACTAGTCTGGTTGTATAGAAGGGTTGTAACGGATGGAGTGGACAATAGGAAAAAAGAAACAAATCCAAACATGGAAAAGAACAATAGCATATAGATTGCTTCAGTCTCCATTTAAACTCTGTTCTTTCTAGATCTTTCTCTGAATGTAGGTATCTCCTTCCATCCTGAGACTTGTAGAGTTGTCTTATAGAATGGCTCACATTTTTATAATGCTTTAAGATTTGGAAAGGGCTCTGTAAATATTATCTGATTTTATCCTTAAAACAATTCTGGAAAGTAGGTTCTATTATTACCCTCATTTCACATACAAGAAAACAGAGGCAAATAGATATTAACCAACTTGTACAGGGTCACAGAGTTAATAAGTGTCAGGGGCTAGGTTCGAACTCAGGTCTTCCTGCCTACAGATTTTGAACTTTATCCATTATACCATTAACCTGCCACTGTGGTGGAAAAGCAGTATTAGGGGAATTGTCACAGAACCCTTCTCCCCATGTGGTAGGAGTAGAGGGTGTGCATGGCCAACAGTCATGGATACATCCAGGTCTACCTACCTGAAATCTTGTTCCTGATCTCACCTGTCTTCCTTTCTCTGCTCTGGGCCATAGGTATGTTCTGTTTCCTTTAATGTCCCCTTCTGTAATTCCTATTCCTCCTTTCATTTGGATGAATTATGTCTTCTCATTCTCAGGAGAAAAAAAATGGAACTGGAGTTTTAAAAAAAAATGCCTAAAACTTCTATTTTTGCTTTTACCACTGTTAACTAGTGGTAAGACAATGGACAAATTCTTTCTCTTCTTGGTTCTCAGTTTTCATATCTGTCAAATGGGCAGATTGGACTAGATAATATCTAAGGTTCCTTCCAGCTATATTCTATTCTATAATTCTCTGATGTCAGATTTTTTTAAATATGATTAGTCAGTCAATAAGTATGTATTAAAGTCCTACTATGTGCCAGACACTGTGCTAAATAAAGGCCCCTACCCTCAAGGAGGTTACAATCTAATTGAGGAGACAACACACAAACAAAATACCCAGTGAGCTGTATACAGGATAAATGGGAAATCATTAACCGAGGGAAGGCACTAGAAGGAAGAGGGATTGAGAAAAGCTTCCTGTAGAAGGTGGGATTTTAGCTGACACTTGAAGGAAGTCAGGAGGCAATGATAATCAAGAGAGCATTGCAGGCATGGGTCACAACCAAAGAAAATGACCAGAGTTGGGAAATGGAGAGTCTTGTTTGAGAAATCCAAGGACATCAGTGTCACTGGGTAGAAGAGTATGTAGGTGTCAGAGAATGGAAGAAGACTGAAAAGGAGGGGGTCAGGAACAGGTTATAAAGGACCTTGAATGGGAATCATAGGATTTTGTATTTGATCCTGGAGGCAATAGGGAGCCATTGGAGTTTACTGACTAGGGGGTGACATGTTCAGATCTGAGCTTTAGTGGGGGAATTTTGTGCAAACCTCACAGGAAGGAGACAGTGACAGACAGTCTCTTGAGTAACAACATTGCACAGATATTCAGTGATGCTTCCTGTCTTCCTGTTTGGTCCATAAGTTCCTCCCTCCTACCAATCTCAGCCACTGTGCCTCTCACCCCAGCAGCCCACCCTCCTCCTTCGAAGAACTAGTTCTCCCAGCCCACCCAATTCCAATCTACCCTTTGTTCCTGAGCCTTCTGCCCCAAGATGGAGAAAAGTCAAATCTACTCCACCTTCCTCCCCCCACGCTTCCTGCTGCTCCTACCCACCCTAGTTTGCACCATCCCAAACTAGCCTGTTGGTTCCCAGAATCAAGGGAGTTAGAGAAGGGAGGAGTGTTCAGAGGTTTAGACACTGAATCTAAAAGGAAGGGGAGTGAGTTGACCTGAGAAGGGAGGAAGATGGGGTGGTGCCTAAGCACTTTTGATAGATCATAGAAAGCTGGTTAATGGATAAACATTTAGCCAACCTGAATAAAAAGAAGAGAGCAGCTAAATGTAGATTGAAGCATAATTTTAAAAAAACTTTCTTAATTATTCTTGTTTTTTGTCTGTGTTTTGCAACTTGACTAATATGGAAATGTTTTACATGACTGCACATGTACAATCTAGTCTAATTGTATTCCTTCTCCAGAAGAAGAGAGGGGAAAGAGAGGACTGAATTTGGAACTCAAAATCTTAAAAAATGAATGTTAAAATTTTTTGCTTATATGTAACTGAGAAAAAAATTAAATGTAAAAAGAGACAGTTATTATTTAAAAAAAGAATAGAAAATCAAATCAGCAAAATAGCAAATGATCAAGGTGAAATCACATCAAAACCAGAAGACATAATAAGATTATTATAATTATTATAATCTTGTGGAAGTTGTTGGAGACCACAGAATGTGGAGAGGAAATGTCTTCTATTTTTTGTTATTATCCCTACAAGCTCTAAAGTGACTAACACAGTTCCTTCCATACAGAGAGAAACAGATAAATGCAGATTGATTAATAGATTAATATCTTGTACAGAGGTGGCAAGGTGGTGCAGTAAATAGAGCTCTGGCCCTGGAGTCAGGAGGACCTGAGTTCGAATGCAGCCTCAGACATTTAACACTTAATAGCTGTGCCACCTTGGGCAAATCACTTAACCCCAATTGCCCTGCCTTCCCCCCTCCAAAAAAAAAAAGATAGATATCTTGTAAAGACTGTATCCAGCTTGCAAATACCTGTGCTCCAAAAATGCTTCTGCAAGTCACCTGTTTAGCTCCCACAGTGCATTTTCCCATGGAAACAGAGTTAGCTAGAATGTTTCCCAAGCTTTCCCTATTTAACCTTTAATTTATTTCGTAGAACTTTGAGTTGAAGGACCTTAGAAATTGCCTAGTTCATAAGACAAGATTTAGACCTGGAAGATGTCTTAGAGCTCACTAACCACCTCATTTTACAGAAAAAACTGAAGCCCAGAAAGATTAAGTGCTCAGTCACCCAGGCAGGAAGTAGCAGTCAAGATTTGAATCCATTCACCAGACTCTAAATTTAGAACCTCAGTGAACAGAGGTCAATAACAACAACATGCAGTGGTTGCAATGTTAATAAATAACAAAGTAAAAATTTTAAAATGAGTGAAAAATAATGTCTCTAGGCTTGGCTCTTCCTTCTCAAATTAGCTGATATGAGTGCCCTTTCTTTCAGACTGCAGCAAATGTGTATGTTTAAGGGAGCAAATTACAGGAACAATGAGACATGTAGACCAGTGAGAAGAGATTTGTACCTAGAGAATGAGCCCCTTTCTAGATGTGAATGGACCATTGAGTCTACTGCTAGTCCCGCTTGCATTTACTACTCATTTGACCAACAAAAAAACCTTACAGTTAAAGATAGAGTTAAAAAAACTGGGGAACCTTGAGTGCTAGAGCTGTTTGGTGATTTGGGGACAGCTGGCCATTGTGTGGTTATGACCTAACCTCCAGGGATGAAGATTTGGGAAATGTACTGGATAGTCACCATAAGTTAGGGTGAGATCTCTTATTAACACCTAACATAACAGAAAGAGCTATCAGGGGAAAAAAGGCTACATGTTAAGATAAACCCTTTTTTGGAGGGTAAGCCTCAATGTTAAGGGCTTATAGGACTAGAACTAGGTAGAACTTCTTCTAGTTCTAGAGTATCAGTGTCTGTTCTTTCTAAAAAAAATAGTAGTTTGGGTGGCGAGGTGAATAAAGCACTGGCACTGAAATCAGGAGGACCTGAGTTCAAATTTGACCTCATACACTTAACAGGTACTAGCTTGTGATCTTGGGCAAGTCACTTAACCCCAATTGCCCTGCCTTCCTCCCTCAAAAAAAAAAAAGAGAGAAAGAACATAGTAGTTTCCTGCTGAATCTGAAGTGGGAGATAACATTAGCTATATACTTGGCCATCAGATGTTCAGTGAAGCAGCTTGCCCAGTGGAAATATCTTTCTCATGAGGAACAGGGGAAGTAGCTCACAATCTATCCAGTAAATACGCTCCAAAGAATGCAATGTTTGACTTGGAGTTAGGAAGACCTGAATTCAAATGTGCCTCAGATACTTTCTAGATGTATGACTCCAGGCAAATCATTTAATCTCTCTGTGCCTTAACTTTTTCATTTGTAAACTGCGGGGACAGAACTTGGTGATCTCTAGAATTCTTTCCGGATGTGAATTTACAGTACTATAAGAGGAAAAAGGCCCTGGAGTTGTGGGTTGTCTCGGCTTCTTATGTGAGCCTCATTACCGTGCTACTCTTAAGTTTCTACCATTCTTCTCACATTGTGTGTATTTGTGGGAGATTACACACAAGGTTTTAGGTGCACGGGGGGAACATTTTATAGCTGCTATTGTCAATATGTCATATACATGAACGTCTTTGATAGGAGTTAATTGTGTCTATTAGCTCATCATTAATAGAAAGCACACCAGTGGGGGCTTGTGAGCTATAATTTTAAAAGGATGACTACAGTGTACAACCTTGAACCCCAGGTAGCAGTCACCCTCTGGGAACCCAAGCTATGGCAATGGGTACCACGTTAAAGAGTAGCCCACAAGGACTGTTACACTTGTAGTTACATATGTGTGTTGAATTGACATAGTTGCATATATGTATAGAACTTATATTCCTTGAGGGTAGGAACTGTTTAATTTCTATATTTGCATTTTCCAGGACGTAGGGCTGTGCTGGAGCTGAATGAGGTCAAATTATTAGTATGGGCATTTACACCTTGTAAACTGGTCAGTGGCTACAGATCATGGCTTGATTTATTGTTTTGTTGAATGCCCAGACCTAATAAAGTGATGGAGAAAATGTTAACTTTTTTTGCAGAGAGCCAATTGTTAAGCATTTCCCACAGTACCCTCTCCCTTGCTTCCCGGCACCTAGCATACAGTAAGCACTGAATAAATGTTTATCCTTCTCATCATTTGCTTCTTACTTTGAACGCCTCTTTCCTCTGAGGGGCCGGCTTTGATTCGGTTCCCAGAGAAGTGAAAGTTGTTAGAGATCTCTGGAGGTAATCTGAGAGCCAAGGTCGAAGTAAATGAGATTTAAACTACCCTTGATAGGAACAAGCATCCCTACTTAGTCTTTCTCTCTACTTGAACCTCTGTCCTTAAGCTCCCCTCATACCTTCCTTCCCACCTAGGACTTGAAATAACTGCTCTCCCCCCAATTTTACTCTCTACTTCCAAAATGTTAGCTGCAAGGTGGGGTGAGATGGGAAAGGAAATCTCTATTCGATATTAACCAGCTCTTTCCTCTCAGTGGAGAGATGGGGGGAGGGGAAGGAATGACAACATTGGACGTTGGTTTTGGCTTATCTTATTTGTTAGAAGAAAGGATTCAATGGGAGACATAAAGACTATTTCAGAATTGATAGAGGTGTAAAAACAAATAGCATCAATAAAACTTTAAAAATTAATTTAAATATAAATAAATCAGAACCATGTTAAAAACAAATTTAAAGTAGGTTTTTTTTTCCAGAGGAAAAGGGGCCTGGCCTCTTTAAAGAGACAGAACAATTGCTGGCCATAACAAAGCCAGGCTGTAAAAACTACAGGGCTAACGGAAAGGAATTCGGTATTAATTGAGCATTTTTCACCAAAATAGATTTCCATTGGTGTCTTTTGATTTGATGGCACCTGCACTCCATTACATACTCCTCTGTCTTCCTTTCCCAGGGAACCATCCCTTAATGTTGATGGAATATTGATAAAAGAGTGGAGGAAAGAGGCCTGAGTATCCTTTTTGTTACTGTTCAGTCCTTTCAGTCACATTTGACTCTTTATGACCCCATTTGGGGTGTTCTTGGCAAAGATACTGGAGTGGTTTGCAATTTCTTGAATACTTACAAAGCAGTTTCTTTCTTTCTTTCTTTCTTTTTTTTGCAGGGTAAAAGGCAGAGCAATCAGGGTTAAGTGTGAGGCTAGATTTGAACTTGGGTCCTTCTGACTCCAGAGCTGGTGTTCTGTTCACTGCACCACCTAGTTGCCCCCTTTCAGAGCAGTTTCTAAGAGTAATCTTTTTCTGCTTAGGGGAAAGACAATCATAAGAAATTCAGCATGATTCCTGACCCCAAATTCTTTGGGACTTCCCATCCTGACCCAAAAGGAACTGTTCCCCAGGGCCCACTATAAGATACTAAGGAGCCAACTTTGGGGTTATCTTTGACTCTTCTTTCCTCCAGCTTCTCATAACTGATCAGTTACCAGTCCTATCTATTAACCTTGTAAACATTTCCTGCACTTTTCCTACTCTTTATTTTTGTTCCCACTACTGGATTATAGACCTCTATTCCCACCTGGCTGCTCCATTCCCACTCCTATCCTATGAGGTGGCTGGGTATCACAATGGATAGAGCACTGAACTTGGAGTCACGACCTCTCCTGGCCTCATTTTTTTCATCTGTAAAATGGGGACAATAGCATTTACCTCAGAGTGTCACTGTGAGGCACAAATGAGATAATTCATAAAGTTGCCAGCTACTCTAAATACCTTCTATGCATGTCTTACTTGCCTCCAATTCATCCTCTGTACCCCGGTGCCAGCCTCTACTAAAAAACATTGGGATGATAGTAAAGATCAAATTCCTTTACCTGTCATTCAAGGTCCTCCACAGTCTGATGCCTCCCTGTCTTCCTAGCCTTATGTTATTTTATCTTACATTCAGCCAAAGTAGACCACTTGTCTTTGCCAAAATGCTTTAGCAAATGCATTCGCTTTCACTTCATTTTTTTTCAGGTTCCTTCCATTGCTCATGGCTCTTCCTCCTCTTTAGCTGCTGATTTCCTGCCAACTTATACCACCCAATTCAAAAGCTGGTCCCTTAAGAAACTATTCCCTGATTTCCCCTTTCCCCCCAACAACTCTCCTCCTCAGACCTCACCCAAGACTTTCTAATATACTTATTGGGAGAGCAGTGATTTTGTAGCTCGCCTGGATGCAAGACAAAGACAAGGAAATAGTAGAAAGGTCACCAGTCCTGTTGCAGGCAGGCCCAGCGATTTGCATGGGACAAATCATGGGCCACCTGTGGCACAGTCGGGAAGAGTCTCCTCTCTAAAGTTTAACCTGCTCCTTTGCAGTCGAGCTAAATAGAGTTAGAAATTATTTACCCAAACCAGGGGCATGCTAAAAATTAAAAGGTTTTTTTTTTAAATCACAACTCTGGTAAGGGTTGACTTGAGTCAGTTGGATCTAGAAAATGTCAAAAAGGATGGGAGTGGAGCCAAGGACTGACAAACCCTAGACAGAAGTGGAAAATGACAAGACAAAAAAGGCAGAGTTGAGTAACTCCAGAAGTTCTAAGTTGTTCACTTGGAAGACAGTCCCACCCCACCCCCAATCTCTCCCCCCTTACAGGACAACTACATCTTTGAAAACACTTTTAATGGAATGTCATGCACCATAGCTCCCTCTATTGGTGTCATTGTAAACTCTTGCAATTATCTGAATTACATATTCCCCAGCACCTAGGACAGTGACCTGCGTGCAATAGAAGTTATTTATGGTATTATATTGTAAGGGGCAATTTGAAGACTTGCCCTAATAAGAGTAGAAATATAACATAGCCAGCAAAGGTCCATATAGTCAAAGCTATGGTTGTTCCAATATGGCTTTTCTACATATGGCTTTCAGAGTTGGAGGAAAACTGAATATCATAGGATCGACACTTTCAAATTGTGGCACTAAAGAAGACTTTTGGTAGTCCCATGGACAGCAAGGAGATCAAGTCAACCAATACTTAAAGAAATTAGGGGCAGCTAGGCAGTCCAAGTGAATAGATCACTAACTCTGGAGTCAGGAGGACCTCTGTTCAAATCTGGCCTCAGACACTTGATATCTAATTAGCTGTGTGACCATGGACAAGTCACTTAACCACTGCCTTGCCTTCCCCCCTTCAAAAAAAATTAACTGACTGTTCACTGGAAGGTCAAATAGTGAAACTGAAGCTTAAGTATTTTAGCCACCTAATGAGAAGACAGGACTCATTGGAAAAGACCCTCATATTGGGTAAGATTGAAAGCAAAAGGAGAAAGGAACAGAAGAGAGTGAGATGGATAGATAGTAAAGAAGCAATGAACATGAGCTTGGACAGTCTTCAGGAGATAGTGGAGAACAGAGGGGCCTGGTATGCTACAGTCCATGGGGTCATGAAGAGCTGGACACAACTGAAAACAACCACTTGATAAGAGCCAAGGCTTATTAGCCCAGAGTAAGTATAGCCTGGATGATTTCTAACTTGGAGAGTCAAGGTAGTTTGGTACTATAAACTGAGCAGTGCTAAATTAGAATTTAAGGTAAGGTGCCCATATGCATCTCTTCAGGATTTTTTTGAGCTAGTACTAGCTTAGCCTTTTAAAAATTATCTTTCCAGGGGTGGCTGAGTGGTGCAGTGAATAGAGCACTGGCCCTGGAGTCAGGACCACCTGAATTCAAATCTGACCTCAGACACTTAACACAAAAAATAGCCTGTGACCTTAGGCAAGTCACTTAACCCCAACTGCCCTCCAAAAAGCAAAAAAACACAATTATCTTTCCAATAATTGTTCTTGCAATTTATGGTCTTAGAGAGTTTCCTGGGGGTGCTGAGAGGTTAAGACTTGGCCTGGGTCAATAATAATAATGAGAGCTAACATTTGTATAGGGCCTTAAAGTTTTCAAAATGCTTTATGAATATTGGTTCATTTTGTCTTCACAAAAATTAAGCTTGGTGGCTCAGTGAATAGAGCACTCATTCTGGAGTCAGGAGGACCTGAGTTCAAATCCAGCCTCAAACACTAGACACTTACTAGCTGGATGACCTTGGGCAAGTCACTCAAACCCTAATTACCTTTCATTCCCTCCTCTAAAAAAAAAAAGAATTTGGAGGGAAGGGGGGTTAAGGTGCAATTATTACCTTCATTTTATAAATGAGGAAATGGAAGTTGAGGGATTAAGTGACTTGCCCAGGTTCACATAGCTAGTGAATGTTTGAAACTGGATTTGAACTTAGGTCTTCCTACTGCTCTAATCACCTGTGGGGTCACAGCCAGTAGGTTAGATTGGAACCTTTCCTCCCCTCTAACAATCTTTTTTTAAAAAAGTAATTATATTGAGTAATATTGAATAAGAAGGAGGTTCTGTGATACTCCTTTCTTTTTCAGCTATCTACACTAGAAGAGGGACTATCATTCTTCTGATGGAGACTCTGTGCCTTGCAGTCTAGATGGTTTTGTCCCTATTGCTTCTCCTCATCTTCATCTAGGGAAACATGACCCTTTTCCAAAGCCTAGCTCCAATACTACTTCCCAGAAGTCTTCCTTCATTCCTCTTCTTACCTCCCACCAAAAAGAAAAACCAAAAACCCACCTCAAACCAGAAGTGGTCCCCCCCCTCCTCTGACCTTTTGGAATACTTAGTTTGTACCACTCATTCTGACATATAGTAGATATTGGCATGCATGTCACACACAGACACTTGTACAAGAAAAGATTTCAGATGTGTGTATGTGTGTGTGTGTGTGTGTGCAAACTCCCAAATGGAATAAAGAGAAAAGGGGATGGGAAAAGAGGTTCAAGGTAGAAGTATATGTGGGTATTTCTGTTTGTGTGTTTCTAGTTCCTGTAAATTGCCTTTTTTAAAACAAATTTTTATTGACATCATTTCCTTATGTCACCCAAATTTCTACCAATATCCCTTTCCCTCCCCCTCCAGAAAGCTATTCCATATAACAAATAATACATTTAAAAGGAAAATAAAAACAGCAGAACAGGCATGCATCAAAAGACACTTGAAAATATGTGCAATGCACCCCAACCTCCCTCCCAACCCTTCGGAGGGCTGAGTGGAGGGTGTCCTTCCATATCTCTTCCTTGTTCTTTGTAATTCTGCAATGTTCACTTTTTCATTCTTTTGTGGTCCTTCTTTCTGTTTACACTGTAGCTGTTCATATGTAGTTTCCTTGATCCTGTAAATCGTGTCATCTTTATTCCACCGTATTTGTCTCTTACAACTTTTTCGTTTTCTGTGACATTCATGTACCACAAGTTGGTTAACCTTTCAAGGAGCACCTACTTTGTTTCCAATCCTTTGCTATCATAAAAGGTATTTCTTAATGCCTTTTTATCTTTGTGGGGTGTTTGGGGTGGTGGTAGTGCAGGTGGGTCAAGAATTCAGGAAGTGTCCATAGGAGGAGACACGTGAACAGAATTTATAAAACACCCTCCTGGAAATGAAACTACTCTGCTCCCTTTAGATTCTAAGCTCCTTGAGGGGAGGGGCTGTATTTGCCTCTTTTAGCATCCTTAGGGCTTAGCATAATGCCTGCCATGGAGCAGGCCTTTAATGGTCGATCCTTTCTAGGATGGAAAAAAGGAACACAGTGAAGCAGTTCTGTTCTGTTCCAAGGGCACTGTGGGACAGGAAAATCACCTGGTAAGAATAGGGGAATTTGATCTTTGATGTATATCCAGAGTTGGTTACCTCTTTCTGCCCCTGTATATTCAGACATATCAAATGAGATTAGCATGTGCTGTGCTTTGCAAACCTTAAAGCTCTCTATTAACTGCTTGCTATTGTTAATCAGTTAATAAACATTTGTTATTTGCCTATGTGCCAGGTACTGTTAATTCTAATTATCATTATCATTACTTCTGGGTTTCCACAAGGTAGAGGAGGCAGTGGCTGGGGAAGTCGGAGTTATGAGTGACCCTGGAGTAGGGCTGGAGGTGACAGCCTCAAGGAGAAAGAATCCAAAGTTATTATTGGCTTTTATTGCAATTGTAATTACTGGCTTTTCTCAGTTCAATTGGATGGACAGGTGAGCAGGGTGGGGAAGACATTTCTTTGATTATCCCCCTCACTTTGTCTTTCTTATATGTCAAGATCCTGAGGTGGGTTGCAGAAGCCCCCTGCAATACTTTCCCACAAGCTTCAGTTAAATGAGGCCATAAAATTACCCCCACCACCACCACCACAACCTCTGCCTCCCTCACATCTGAAGATCTAGATGGATGAGTTGGAGGAGGTTCACTATGTGGCTGGAGATAGTTGTCTTCATAAAGGAGTGCTTGTACTTCAATAAACTATATCATGACAATAATAATAATATTTATTTAATAATAATATTTGTTATTTAGAATTTTATTAGATAAATATGTCATATTATAAATAACATTTGTTGTTTATAATATGATTTTTAATAATTTAATAATAATATTTATATATTGTTTTGAAGTTTGCATAACATTTTACATGTTTGCATTTGGTCCTCACAATAAATCTTTGAGGTGGATGCTCTTATTAGCATTCCAATTTTACAGACAAGAAAGGCTGAGGAAGATTAAGTGACTTGCCTAGGGTCTGAATGTCTGAAGTTGGATTTGAACTCTGGTCTTCCTAACTCCAAGTGCCCCCTAGCTGCCTCATAATCTTTCTTTGAATTTGTGAATGTGAGGCACTGTGATCTGAGCAGGAGGGGAGCAGTCTAAGTATCTTCATGATCAGTGTCCTCTAGTGGTCAGTGGGGATATTTCAGCATTTTAGGAAGTCTGTCTCAGGGCAGCACAAGAAAAGCCACTGTCTCAAGTAGAAGCAGCTGATAGGTGACCCAGATATTGCATTCCCTTGATGGATAATTAATACAGTGACGTGCTGTCTTACTATAGGCTTAAGAAATGCAGCAGTGGAGTCATACAAGCTGATTGTTTATGGGTCACAGGGGTCACCTACTACTAGGCAAAGACAATGACTTTTGTTCCTCCCACTCCCCTAACCCCCCCAGAACTTTGCACATTCTAGGTACTTAACAGGTGACTGTTGAATGAATGAGTCGTATTTACCAGGTTTCACGTTTTCCCTGGTGACAGTCTCAAATTTCAGAAATAATAAGTAAGGGGAAATCACTTTTCTCCATACCCCAAACCTTGTATTTCTAGACAGATTAAGTGATAACAACAATCGCATCCACAGATGTGATCACATACACATAACCCTAAACTGAAATACATGCCCAGGGCTTAAGGGAAACAGACATCAAGCACAAAAGAAGTTTCACTAAACCTGTGCACCTTTCTCTTCCTTCTGAGTTGGACTCCCTGGTGCTTTGCCTCATCATTAGGGGGAGAGAGGCCAAATGGGAGGCTAGTTACTCTTTCCATAGGGCTGGCTAAGGCAGCAGCTACATCTGTCTTTGGGTGATCTCATAGGATCGTAAGACTTAAGAGCTGAGAGACATGAGGTGTCATTTACTCCAGTGTTTTCATTTTACAGGAGAGGAAGTTGAGGTTTAAAGTGGGAAGTGATTTGTCTGAGATGATGGAGTCAGGATTCACACCCTGGGTCCTCTGACACCAAAACCAGTATTCTGTTCACTATACCACATTGGCTTCCCATGCCAAAGACACAAGAAACTCGGCACAGTCTGTTAAAAGTCAGGGAGAGGCCAAAAGAGTCCCCTGTTTATTCTTATTTAGGGCTTCCTAGTGAGGCCTGATATTAGAGAAAATGTCAGCTAAGTCTGGCCCTGTCCCCCTTCCCTTTCTTGTGCTCCTAGGCCCCAGGGCTCCATCAGTTCTTCAGGCCCCAGGGTATTTTCCCTGGAGGTAGCCAGCTACCTGCCCGGTGGGTGGGCTACTTAGGACTCATGATTCTCCTTGCCTACCAGGAAGACTTTTCAGTTTTCTCCTCTGATGACTGCTCTGGAATCTCTTTTAGCAAAGTGGATGGGACAGGCAAAGACAGAAGGCTTCGGAAGGGGCTGGGCCGGTTGGAGGACCGGAAAGCGGGGAGTGGGCGAAGGCCCCGGGCAAAGGGACCAAAATACTCAGCAGCAAAGGTTACCACATTAGAAGGTTGACGGAGCAGCAGGAAGAGTAAGAAGTCAGAGATCAGAGTCTGGGCCTCTGGGTGATGCCGCATGTAAGTGGTATGGCTGGCCTGGAGCTCTTCCTGGGCAGAGATCATAAGAATAGAGGATTTTAGGACCTGGGGAGTTTTTGGTACAACCTCATTCTAGAGAGGAAAAGAGCCCTCATCAGAAATGAAGTGATTTGCCAAAGGTCACTCAGTAAAGTGGTAAAAGCTTAGATTTGAACCCAAACTCAAATCCAGAGCCAAAGCGAGCAGTCTCCAAAGTTTGCCTTCTGTCCCCTTCCCTTAAAGGGAAAATTGTGCCCTTCCCTTCCCCAGCTTTTGTGCCCTGGGTTGCTGTTGAATTTAACTCTTTCTTCCTGGTTCTGCTCTCTCTCCTCCCCCCACCCCCAACTTAAAAACCGACTCTTGGAATGAGGAATAAATGTTTTTATAGACTTATTGACAATGGGTCATTGCTCTTAAAATCCTAGCTCCTGGCCTCTCTCCTCTGGCTAGCCTTTTCTCTGGGAGCCTCACCAGGATCCTTCATCTTGACTGGCTGATTCTCTTACCTTTCGGTCCCGGAATATGGCAAAGAGCTGAACATCCTCTTCCCAATCCAGAGGCTTCTTTCCAAACACTGGTTTGGGATCAAACTCATCTGGGCAGGGAGGGAAGAAAAGGTAGAGAGGAGAAGGGAAAGATTAAAAAGCTGGAAATTTCCTTCCAGTCTTCCATAAGTCCTCTGAAGTTTGTATGGCTCAATGGGACTCAGAAAGAAGCAGGAATAGGGGATGTGGGAGACTCATTACATGGCAAGTGTTGACCTTGATTTCTGGGTCTCTTTGACTATATTCTGTGTGTCATCTCTACAAGCAGCAGCCCTAAGACTGGCAGATTTAGAGCTAGGAGGGACCTTAAAAACGATCTAGTTTTTATTTACTCCTTATTTACAAATTATAGAACCCTAGAGAACAGTAATAATGACGATGATGAGAAGACCTAGCATTTAAATAGCGTTGTAAGGTTTGCAAACGTTAACTCATTTGAGCTTCACAACAACTCAGTGAGTTAAATGCTATAATTATACCCATTTTACAGATAAGAAAAAAATGAGACACAGAGAGGTTAAATGATTTACCCAGGATCACACAGCTAGTAAGTGTCTGAGGCCATATTCGAACTCACGTCTTTCCGACTCCTGGCCCAGTGCTCTATCTGTTGTACCACCCAGCTGACTTGCTAGCAGGAATAAATAATAAGGGGCAGCTAGGTGATGCCATAATGGAGTCAGGAAGATCTGAGTTCAAATCTGACCTCAGACACTAGCTATGTGACCCTGGGCAAGTCACTTAACCCTGTTTGTCTCAGTTTCTCATCTGTAAAATGAGCTGGAGAAGGAAATGTCAAACCACTCCAGTATCTTTAAAACTCCAAATGGGTTCATGAAGAGTTGGGCATCAAAATGACTGAACAACAGGTGGTTGTTATGAGGGTCAAGTGAGATAATGTGTAAAACACTCTGCAAACCTTACAATGCTGCATAAAGGCTAGATATTATTATTGATCAGGAAACTGAAGTTCAGGCCAGGGATGTCCCTCTTCCAAGGTCTTATGGGTAGCAAGTGGCAAAGCCATATTTCAAACCTAGTCTTGGTTCAAAATTCACTCTTCTTTCCACAATACCTGATGCCTCAGATAGCATTTACTTGCAGAATTAATGGAAATGTTATCCCTTTCTGGAAAGTCCCTGGGGTTTCTCCCTGCTTTTCCTCTTCCAACTAAACCTTCCGTCACCAGCTGTCACTCCATAAATGTGGACACTAGCTAGGATATTTCAAGAACAGGACATGTGCTTTTAGCATGGCTTTGGAGAAGGAATAACCTTTATCAGGCCAAGCCTGTGTCCTGATTTTGGGCTTAGAAAAACTCCAGGCCATTGTTCCCCTACCTGACTCAGCCCCCTACTTACCCTCCTCCCTTATTATGGGCATCTTGTTGATGATGCAGCAGAAAGGGGACCCCACTTGGATTCTCTTGGCCAGGTGCCTAAGGTAGAAGGAAGGGAGGGTTTGTATGAAGCACTAAAAATGGTAAAAGTGGGGTTTGGGGAGGCTTGGAGGAGAAAATATTCGGTTTTCCCCTCCTTTCTCCTGGTCTGGTCATTAGGAATATCTATTCATTACCTACCCTGAGCCAGACTACTTCAACAGTTTCAAGATCATTCATTTCTTCCACTAACTCCATCTGTAGTCAGCTATCACCTGTACCCATTTACCTATGTATCTACCATGGAAACTAGGCAACAGTGAAAAAGGTCTAGGGGTTTCAGTGGATGCAAGAGCAATATTAATAATCAGTGTGAGAGAGAACTGATAGCATATGAATCCAAATTGAAGCATACTTTTTAAAAAACTTTATTATTCTTGGGTTTTTGGTCTGTTTTCTTTTGCAACTTGGTCAATATGGAAATGTTTTGCATGACTATATGTGTATAATTTATATCAAATTGCTTGCCTTCTCAAGGAAAGAATGGGAAAGGAAGAATTTGGGACTCAAAATTTAAAAAAAAACGAATGTTAAAATTTTTGGCTCACATGTCATTGAGAAAAAAAATAAATGAAAATTAAATGAAAAAATAATTGTTATGATGAGACAGCCAAACAGCTAATGAGCATCTTAGATGGCATTAAGAGAGGAATAATGTTCTGAACAAGGCAGGTATTTCTCTGTTCTGCCTCTGGTCAGACTACATACTGAAATATTATGTTCAGTTTTGAGGATCTTGAGTATTTTAGCAAGGATGCTGGCAAACTGGAGTGGGTCCAGAACTTACTCCAACAGGTATGGTGGTGAGACTGGAAACAGAGCATGCCAAATAAAGATCTATGATCCTAGAAGTGAAATGGGTTGTCTTTGGAACGGTTTAAATTCCAAACCATCATTGGAAGTATTCAAGTAAAGACAGAGACTGGATTTTCAATTGTCAGTGATATAGAGATTTCAGGTACAGGTTGTTGACTTCTGACGTCCCTTCCAACCTTGTCAGCCCACCAGTCACTCACATCTACACTTACCATTCACACCTTCACTCAGTCATCACCTCCACCCCTTTATATCCATATTCACCATTAGACCCTTTCACCCATGAAACTTGCTCACCCATCAGGTAAGAGGTAATACTGCCATGTCATAGGGATGTCTTCATTAGAATGCATGGTCTGTTCTACCACCAACACTTCAGCCTGCTGTGAGCCCAACTGAATGGTCTGGAAACCCAGGGATTCCTAAGGGAGGTGGTGATGGAGAGGTAAGGAGGCCATAGATCAGTGTAAAACACTCTGCAAACCGTACTGAGCCTAAGCTCAGTCTGACCCTCTTCTCCCCTTCCTAGCCCTCCCTTTCTCATATACCCTGTCTCAATACCAGCCTTCTTTGTATGGCCCTCAATCCTCCCCAAACAATCTGAATCTCTTCTTCTTTTCTTCTGATTTGAGAAGGGTTTCCCCCTTGGGAAACAGGAGAGGACCATAAATTGGGAGCCAAGGTGGGATAAGGATACAGTGAATGGTGCCCAGCTCCAATCCCCTGGTCTCTGACCCAATGTGCTTTATTCTTTTTTTTTCTTTTTGGAGGGCAATTGGGGTCAAGTGACTTGCCCAAAGTCACACGGCTAGTAAGTGTATCAAGTGTCTGAGGCTGCATTCGAACTCAGGTCCTCCTGAGTCCAGGGCCGGTGCTCTATTCACTGTGCCACCTAGCCGCCCCCAATGTGCTCCATTTTCTAGCGACTCTCCTTCAGGACCCCTGGATAACTTCTGTCTCAACTCACCCCTCTTCCTTGCCAGATCCTGGTCTACCAGCACCCCTTTTCTCTGCCCTTCCCCCAGCTCATTCCTAGAGCATATGGGTCCCTCACATAGGTGGAGTGGCAGAGCTTCCCTTCTCCATCAAAGGTCAGGAATTTGGCATTTTGGGGAACCTTCCGTCGCCAGCCCATCACCCTCAGCAGAACCAGGTTAGCAGATTCTGAGATGAACCCGTTCATTACACTCAGGTTGAACGATGTCTTTTCTGTCTTTACAGCCTGCCCAAGACATTATATGGGTCAGAATTTCTGGTGGCAAGAGGATGGGGATGATTGGAGTAGCTAAAGCATTAGGGCAGGAGGGCCTAAGAGGATTCTTCTAGTCTGGCATGTCCAGTACATAGCCAGGTTGACCATTCAGAAAGGAGATTAGTGCTGCCTTCCCTCCAGATGAGGGTCTCCACTCACCTCACCTTCCTTCAGGGTCCTAGTCACCAACACATCTTCGTTCTGCCTCAGTAAGGTGGTCTTCTTGTCAGTTGAAAGAGGTAAGAACTACCAAATTTAAGAGGAATGGGGGGCATAAGAACAAGTTGATGCGGCTAGTCTTGGGGCTCCTGAGCTTGAGTGGGCTCTACTGGGCTGGGAGACTTCTGGGCCTAGGGTGGGGTTAGGTGACCTCAAGGGTTACAGTGCCGTGTAATTGAGAATGAGGAGGGGGGAGGCAGAACCACTGGACAAAAACCACCCCCTGACCTTTCAAATCCCTAGAGTTATGTGCTGTTTAGAAGATGGAGCTTGAACTGTGGGGAAGGGAGGATTTAAGAAATTAAAGGATTCTGGAGCACCCAACAATTTACATTTACACAGCAGGTTAAGGTTTACAATTCACCTTCCTCACACCATCCTGTTGAGGTAGGAAGTACAAAGATTAGCATTTCTGTTTTACTGATTAAGAAATTTAGGATTCGAACCAGAGTGATGAAGTCACTTACCTATGATCACACAGCCGGGAAGTGTTCAAGTCTAGATGTGAACCTGGATCTCCTGACTTTACATTGGATATCCCTCAGCTGGTCCCAGGTCTCCCCACCCCCAAGCTCCCATATTTTCCTGTGGTGGGCTGTCTCTATCATTAGGCCAAAGCTAAGGGCCTATGATGTTGAGGGAGGGGAAAGAGGTGGGAAGAAAATAGGTCCAACACCTTGATGAATTCATGATGGTGCTGCTCATATGTTTCCAAATTCCAGGAGACATAGCCTGAAAGGAGGACCAGAGAGAGACCTAATGCATGTGGAGGCATGGGGTAGAACTAAGTTTTCTTTCCTTTTTTTTTTTTTTTTTTTTTTGCTTTTTGGAGGGGGGAAGGTAGGGCAATTGGGATTAAGTGACTTGCCCAAGGTCACACCGCTACTTTTTATGTTGAGTGTCTGAGGTCACATTTGAACTCAGGTCCTCCTGACTCCAGAGCCGGTGCTCTATTCACTGTGCCAACTAGCCACCCCAGAACTAAGTTTTCTGAGAGAGGGGGTAGAAAAGGTTATTGGTAAAGCAGCTGAGACTCTATGGACTGGGACTTGGGGGCCTAGATTACAAGAACCAGGTCGGATCTAGCCTCCAAGAGACTGCTGGAGTGCTGGGGGATGTTTCCAATGTTGGGAGTGTTTGGAGATCCCTGAACAGTGTTAGGGGAAAGCCTTGCCAATGCAGAGGCTTTGACAGGTTTCACCTGTCTTACCTCTACACAGTTCCTCATAGAACAAGAGGGGAGAGATATTGAGTGAGAAGTGAGGTGCTGGTGAGGCTGGATTCGCTGAGGTGGAGAATCACAAGTCTTACCTGAGATAGAGGTCCCACAGGGGATTTCCTCCAGTTGGCCCCGGCTGGTGGCATGTACTAGGACACTGAGGGTGATGTCTCCATCAGAGTTAGAGTAATAGGCTTGCTTGATGTCCAGGGAATACTCCCCGAGACTCTGTTCGGACTCAGACAACATGTTCAGGGTCTCAGAAAAATAGAGCAACTGAATTTCCTCTTTACCTATGGGCACAGAGAGAAGGGAGGTGGAGACCTCCAAAGCTCTAGGCTTCCAGACCTCTATTCCGCACCACATCCCCCCAACCACACCCATCCCTCCAAAGGCCCAGTCACTTTTAAACAGCTTTAGCTAGCCTCCACCACTGAAACAAAGATGCTATTCATAATGGTTCAGAAGAGGAAACTGAGGCGAGGAGGGAGGAAGGAACTTGGATACCTACGATTCCCAGCTAGACCTTAGAAATCATCTAACAAAGAGAAAGGTTCTTAACCTGGGATCATTGGGCAAACAAGGATCCTGGAAAAATTTCAGAGGGTCCATGAAGTTAAGTGGGGAGAAAAAAATTATATCTCTGTTTTCATTATGCTTTAATTGAAATTTAGCATTTACTTCGAGTATTTAAAAAGATTATTCTGAGAAGTAGTCCACAGGCTTCACTGCTGCCAAATGGGTTAATGATTGATTACAGGAGTACGGATTTAGAACCAGAAAGGGCCCTACATATGGGGACCCTGAGACTGGAAGTCATCTGCCAGCGTCACACTCGGGTAGGAAGCAGCAGGGCCTTGATCCCAAAGCCAGCTGGTTTTCCGGAGGGGCCTCACTTAAACAGAACCGGGCAGGAGGGGCAGCTTCTCTCTTCCCCCGCTCCCCGTCCCCTACACGGCCCTCCCCAGCGCCTGGGACGCGCTAAAGTCTCACTGATCGTAGCTAGAAATGCCAAGGCTTCGGAATTGGCTTCAGGTGGGGACGGCGGTGGTTCCTCCGGCACTTCCGGCTCCGGACTTTTGGCTCCTGGAGGCACAGTTTAGGCACACAGGGGTGAGAGTGGGGGTGGGACGTGGAGCAGATCTAGAAAGGGGAAGGGTTCGACAATTCCTAGCCCCCGCCCCTTCGGGTCCCCAGGATTCTTGAGGCGGGATCAGGACGAGATGAGGAAGTCCCCTCCCTGCAGAACCTCACTCGTCAATACCCTCAACGCAAGACCCTCTTACCTTTGCCAGGCATGCTGCCGGCACCCCAGAATGTGTCCACTGGTCCTCATGGCAACCGGCAGCCTGCTGCCTCTTAAAGGAGTCATCACCCAATTTCACCTGGCTTTACACCAACCTTCTGGCGCAGCCCCCCAATTCACTTCGGAGGGAAGCTTTGTGAACTGAGCTATTAACTTATCAGTTGGCCACGCTGGTCTGTGCTGGGTGGTTGACACTCTTACTTTGGATTTGGAATTGGAATTGTGTGTGTGTGTGTGTGTGTGTGTGTGTGTGTGTGTGTGTAGGGGATGTCAACCAACTCAATCCAAAAATCATTCATTAAGCACTTAATATATTCAAAGCACTGTCTTAGGTGCCAGAGATTCGAAGAGAACCCCAAACCTAGTCCCAGTCCTCAAAGAGCTTATAATTTATTGAGGGAGACCGTACAACAGGTAAGTGGATAAGCGAAATACCAGATAATTCCAAGAGGGAGAGAGCAACCCCCAACAAGTAAGGGAAATCAGTCCACAAGCATTTATTAAGCACCTACTTTGGGCTAAGCACTATGCTAGGCACTGGGGTTACAAACACAGAAGCGAAGCTTTCTGGCCCTTGAGGGAGGCACAATTTAACTGGGGGAGATAACATGTTTATTGATATATAGGTACATACAAGGTAGATAGACACGAGGTAGTTTTGTATGGAAGGCACCAGCACCTAGGGAGATCAGAAAAGGCTTTCTGTTGGAGCCTTGAAGAATGCCTGAGAATCTTTTTAAAAGAATTTTTTATTGATATCGTTTGCTTTTATATTACATAGATTTCTCCCGTTCCTCTGATCACCCTTCCCAGAGAACCATACTGTATAATATTTTTTAAAAGAAGAGAAAAAAATTCAGTAAAACCAACCAATACATTGAAACAATTTGATTTCATATGTCTTGTTCAACACCCACAGACCCCATCTCTGCAAAGTATCCACATATTTTTTTTTCCCTTAGGTCATTCTAATTTACTTTCACAAATTCTGATTGTGATGGAAACTCTATTGTGCTCTAGGAAGGATGGTTTCAGAAAACCTTTGAAGATCTATATAAACTGATGCAAAGTAAAAAGAGAAGAACTAGAACATTATACACAATAACAACACAATAACAGTGATCAGTTGTGACTTTAGTTCCTCTGATAAATACAATGATCCAAGACAATTCCAAGTTCTCCACCTTCAGAGAGAAATTTGATGAAATATGAGTGCAGAGTGAGGAATACTTTTTTCAATTTATGTTTCTTGCTTTTTGTTGTGTGTGTGTTTTTATACCATGGCCAATATGGAAATCTCTTTTGCATGATATCATGTGTATAATTGATATATTACTTACCTTCTCCATGGGTGGCAGAGAGGCACAGGGAGGGAGATATGGAATTCAAATATTTTAATGTTAAAAATAAATAATTAAAAAACACAAAGCAAGTATATATTTATACAATATTTACATATTTTCTTAAATATATATGTATTTATAATATATATTTATGAAAATATATTTACAAATATAAAGGGAGATGATGTGTAACAAAGCTGGAAAAGTAGGCTGGAGTCAGACTGTAAAGGATTTTAAATGCCAATCTGAAGAGTTTGTACTTGATCCTAGAGGCAAGAAGGTTATTAAGGAAAGAAGTGACAAGATCCGACTTGTACTTTAGGAAGATTGTTTTGGCAGCTGTGGGGAAGATGGGTCGGTAAGGATAAAAACCAGAAACCTGGGATTTAATTAGGAGTCTAGTACAATTGTCCTAGCAAAAGTGATATGTAGACCTGAACTAAGGGGTAGCTGTGAAGAGAAGGGGACAGATAATCCCTATAGGTCTCTTCCAGTTTGCAGAGTTTTACACTTCCGTAAAAATCATAACTAGGGGGCCTATTCCTAACTAAATGTGCGATTAGCCGCTGAATGTATTTGGATCTCAGTTTCTTTATTTATCAAATAAACTTCATATTCCATCATTCTCTTTCTAAGGTCAGTCCTTCTTTCACCTGAAAGCAGCCTTGTTGATGTCTGAAGCCGACTGACCACTAGGGGTCACTGCCCTATTAACTTCAGAAGAGGTTCCTCCCTCCCCACTCCACCCCTAACCCCAACTTTAGTTGTAACCTACCACGTGGAGGCATCAGGTGACATTCCTCCCTTCCCCAATATCACCCACCCTAAGACACAGATGTCACATTTCACTTTGCTTTTTCCTCTTATATCTCCCATCTACCAGCCTCACCCCAACATCCCTGCCCCAAATTACAATATTAGACCCAGGAAAATGAAACAATTAGTAATTGGTTCAGTCAATATTCAACAAGGTCAGGGGTCAACAACCTGTTAAAGGAAAAGAGCTGTTCCCCCTTCAATATTCTTGCAATTTAAAATCTATATCTATATTTATCTATCTAATTTAAAATACTGATCTAAGACAATTTCAAAAGACTCATGATGCAAAATGCTTAATCATATCCAGAGAAAGAACTATGGAGTCTGAGTGTAGATTGAAGCAAACTATCTTTACTTTTTTCCCTTTTGTTGTTTCTTCCTTTCTTTAATGTGGAAAAAAATGTGGACTAATGTGGAAATAAAATGTGAAAATAGGCTAGACCAATGTGGAAATAAAAAATAAAAACATTGAAAATGACTACAACCAACCAAACTTGCAAGTATTTACATTTAAATTCATTCATTTCAAGTAAGAAAATATCATGACAATTCTTAGTCATTCACGAGGATTCTTTATTCATTCTTTTTATGTCACTGTGCCACCTAGCTGCCCCTTCTTTGGCTTTTTTTTAAAATTTCTATATACATTTAAAAAAAAGATTAGAGCTAAGGTCAACTAGATGGCGCAGTGAATAGAGCACTGGCCCTGGAGTCAGGAGGGCCTGAGTTCAAATCCAGCCTCAGACACTTGGTACTTTCTAAATGTGTGACCTTGAGCAAGTAACTTAACCCCAATTGCCTTACTTTCCCCCTCCAAAAAAACTAAAACCAAAAAAGATTAGATCTTATGTCATCATGGTAGGGAAATCCTAGGGAGAAAATTTCCTCCATGAATGTCTATTCTGAGATTTATAGACATAGGCACACAGGAACACTGGGGAATCTGCCCACGGTCATAATAAGCATGTGTCAGAGGTCGAATTTGAACCCAGATCTTCAGAACTCTGTGACTGGCTCTTTATCTACCTTTCTACCACATCTTTTTGGACACATTAAATCAATGGGATAACTTTTTTGGAGGTCCAGGAATGGTCCATAATTTCCATTATTAAAATGAATGAAAATGGGTTTCATTGTGTACATTTTCCTGGGATGGATTTTGTCTGTATAGAGATCAGTGCTTTTACATAAACATATATACAGATATAGAAATATAAAATCTGTATGGAGATATATATGTATTTACGTATACATATGTGTGTGTATATATATATATATATGTATGTAAATATACACATTTTCCAGTGGGTACCAGGGATATTTCACGCTAAGGTAATTTGAATTGGCCATTACCATCTTATTTAATTTATACTAGTTAATGCTGTTGAGTTATGTTTGACTCTTGGTGACTGTATTGGGAATTTTCTTGGCAAAGTACTGGAGCAGTTTGCCATTCCCTTTTTCAGCTCATTTTACAGATGAGGAAACTGAGGCAAATAGGGTTAAGTGACTTGCCCAGGATCACACAGCTACTGTCTGAGGTCAGATTTGAACTCATGAAGATGACTTTTCGTGACTCCAGGGCCTGAACTCTATCCACTGGACTACCTAACTTTAATACAACGAGTTGAACACATCAGCTTTTCATAGTCTCAGGAGCTAGAATGAGCTTGCCCTATGAGGATGACGTTGGAGTGTAGGGAGAAGCCAAGATCAAAAGTAAGAAACCTAAGACACTGACATTATTGAATGGGAACAATGAATAAGGGAAGGTGGACCAAAGAGAGGACTGGATAATGGGCACTCTAGAAATCTAGACGATGGTCTTCAGAAGTGCGGCTTCATCACTGTGGTTGTGCCTCGGTGATTCCTCAATGGAGATGTGACTTGTTTCCGTGCTTCTCCCCTTACTGCACTCATGCTGGACATCGGTGAATTTACCATGCTCCTTCACCAGGTCGCTTCCCTCTCCCCACTATCTTCTTCTTGTGTTGTCTCCTTCTACTAGGGTAGCTAGGTGGTCAAGTGAATAGAGCATCAGGTCTGGAGTCAGGGAGACCCGAGTTCAAATATGACTTCAAACAGTTCCTAGCTGTATGACCCTGGACAAGTCACTTAACTCTGTTTGCCTTAGTCTCTCATCTGTAAAATGAGCTGGAGATGGAAATGGCAAACACCTCCACTATCCTTGCCAAGAAAACCCTAAATGGGGTCATGAAGAGCTGGAAAAAACTGAACAACTTCCTCCACTAGATTGTGAGCTCCTGAGGGTGTCTTTTTCATATTTCCATCCCCAGCACCTAGCACAAAGCCTAGTAGGTATTAGGTGCTTAGTACATGATCATTGACTATTGATATTTTTCCATAAGTGTCACAGGCCATCCATCCATCCAACATGTTCATGGTCTTCTAGAACTTTTAACATTACACATGAAGCTTGTTGAGGGCGTCCATTAGAGAGACTTAAAGGAATTTTGAAAAAGAAAGAACAACTATTAATGCAAAAATATATATATAGACTTTAATTGGGTGGGGTACATTAACTCACAAGGGAAGCCTAGTGGCATAACATGATACAGATGGGGAAATAAGGGAACACAGAGCACAAAGACACAATTGGACACAGTCACTTGTTGGGCAAAGAAACACCAGAGGGGACAGGGTCTGGTACAATGATCACTAGGTTGTAGCAAGAAGGGGGTCTAGAAAGAGGCACTCTCTGGACCTAATGAAGTTTACTCCTCTTGTATTGGGCTTATCTGGAGCCATCCCACACAACTGGGCTGCTCTGAAAGGCAGGGTGTCTGATTGGCTTCCCCTCTTAGGCTGGTAAGCCTCAATTGGTTATAAAGTTGTAAGTTTATAGCAAGGAAAATTTCAGAGATAGGAGGTTATAGAGAAGGGGCAGAACAGGAATACTAGGAAGAAAGATCCTCCTGTCTACAGCAGACAGCCTGTCTTAAGAAGGAGCAGAGGTTTATCTGGACTACCACACTGGCCCATGTGAACCATTGGTCTTAAAACAATAATGACCTATTTATTATTCTGGGGGTTTGGATTAAAGTGACTGGGCTAACCTAGACCTAGGCTAGACAGCTCAGAAAAATGGAAATTTGCCATGCTGTTTTCACTCCATTCAAGTCAAAATTATTATCACTTCAAGCTTGTCATTGATACTGCTATAATCCAACTTAAGCAAAGGTTAACTCTCTCAAACAAAAAAACCCAAACAAACCAAACCATTAACCAGTCAATATTTATAAAGAAGAAAAGCAGCCATGACTGGAGAACAGGCCTCTGGGCCAGGAAGATCTGGGTTCAGGTCCTGCTTCTGATACATACTGGCTGAATGCCCCAGCCAACTCTCAAGACTATTCCCATTGCTGGTGTCAATCTGCATTGGGAAAGGGAGCATTCTCTTAGGGAGCTCATCATACCAATGGAGTCAGACGTCCAATAAAAGAAAATTATAAGGAAGGGCTGAAGGGGTCAAAAAATTAATTTTTATTTAGAAGGGTTATTTCATGTTCCAGATATTTTCCATTTCCACTTGAGATAGAAGGAAACAGATAGAGGGTATGGCAGGAAGGGTTTAGGTTAGATGGAGATGAAGACTTCTCATGAATAGGAAGTGGGAGCCAAGGAGTGAGAGGCTCTGGGGTCTCTCTGAAGGAGGGGCCGCCAGCCCGGATAGAGGCAAAGTGACTGGTCAGCATGACCCCTGCAGGCTCCTGATGCTGAAATGTGTCATACCTCCTCGAATAGGCAGGTCCCTATTTTTAAGAACTTCATCAGTGCCCATCTAGGGTCTTGGGTTTATAGTCAAGTAAGGTGATCTTTTAAAGCAATGCTTTCTTTTCAGGAGCTGGAGTAGCAGGTGAAGCACTGAAATACAGTCAAGGGAAGAGGAGCACCTGGATGTAAAAAGGGATGATTGTCTTGCCTCTTTTTTTTTTTTTTTTTTTTTTTTTTGGTCCTTGGGGCTGACTACAAGAGGAGCCCTCCACGTGTCGGCACCAGGGAAAGGGAATTTTGTTTTTGAAGGGAGGGGGTAGCTGTGGCAGAACCAAAGCTAGACAGACATTGAACCCCACAACCTTTTTCAAAAGAGCCCCAACATTAGCTGATCCCCCTTGAAGGACGTTCTTTCAGGACTAGATCTAAGTCCCAGTGGCCCTCATCTCACCTGGCCCTCCTTCCTCCTGCCTCCTCCACTACTGGATTCTACTTGGAGTCTTCAGTGGGCAAAAGCAGCACTGGACAGCCAGGATTTGGATGGATGGAAGCTTCCAGTGGTGGAGGTCAGGGAGTAGGGTAGCAGAGATGGCTCAAGATAGACAGGCTGACCCAGAAGACCTCAACTGTCCAGTTTGCTCACAGACTCCCATCCTACCTTCAAGGAAACTCCAGGACCAAGGCATGGGGGAGTAGCAGTAGGTGCTGAGGGAGTGGGGGATTCTCTTTATTTTCTTTCTGTCTTCTTCTCCCCACCCATGAACCTCATCATTTGTGGCCAGCCCCCTTTCCCTGGAGATCCCATTTATTACCCACATCCTCCTTTTGAAGTCTACCATAAAGTCAATGCCTTTTTCTGTTCCCTCCTCTGTCAGAGTGAGGGGAAAAGAGTCAATATGGGGGAGGGCAAATGTACTAATGATAGGGAAGGAAAGGATCGAAGAATTAAAAGGGACCCCAGCGAATAAGGGTATCATTTGCCCTTGTGCTGATCCTTTCGTCTTCGAAGTTCTTCAAGAAGTCTTGCTCGGGAGGGGCCAGCATCCCCGCCAGGGCCAGGCAGTGGTCCCAGGGCCTCCTGAAGGGCAAGGCAGTGGGTTCTCAGGAATGGGTTGTATGTCTTCTCCTCTCCAATGGTTGATGGGCACTGGGAGAGTGAGGCAATAGAAAGCATTAGCATGCAGGGAGTAAGCAATGGAGTAAGCAATTGGGCTTGGAGCTGGGGAACTCAGTGTAATTGCAATTATACTCATTATTACACCAAATCACCAAATGTCATACCTGAAAAAGAACCCCTTTAATAACACATCTAAGTGGTCACCCCACCTTTGCTTAAAGAACTCTAAAAGGGCCACCTGATACCTTGGGAACACTCCCTTCTTCTGGATCACTCGGACTGTTAAGTTTTTCTGTGAGATCAAGCCTCATTGTCGTTTCCAGTTTTGCCTTCTCAGACCAAGCACATCCAACGTAATCTCTCTTCTACCTGAAAGCCCTTCAGATATCTGAAGACAGCAGTCATAGCCCTCACCCCCCCCCCTTTTTCCCCTCTCTATTTTAGTTGTCTTTTTCCGAGGTTAAGCATCCTCATTTCCTTCAGCTTATCCTCATGGCCTGGCTGTCCTCCTCTGGAGTCTCTCCAGCTTATCAATACCCTTCCTGAAATTTGGTGCCACAATACTCTCTACTTTGCATTAAACTGACCTGTTTCCATGTCATATCCCCTTCAGTGTACTATTTGTTACTGTGTCTGCAGGGGCCGCATCATTTTTATCCGTGTATGTCCAGTGCCTGGCAAAGATTAAGCGCTTAATGGCTTAATAAATATTTATTGAATTAATTACATGAAGTCACACAGATTTTAGTAATGAGCTGACTCAGGGTTTGAACCCAAATCTCTTAATGCCGAGTCTAGAATAATGAAACGGATCGGTACTTCCAGAGTGAAGAGGTGAGTTTGTAATTTGCTTTTTCACTGCAGAGTCGGGCTGGAAGATTAGAACTACAAGACCTGACTCCATCAGTGACTATATGCATAGTCCTTTTCCCTTTCTGGAGTTCAGTTGACATCAGTAAAATGAGGACAATACTTTCTTATTTGTGAAAGTGAAATTTAAAAAAAAGAGAAAAAGTGAAATAAAACTTACCCCACCTCACCCCTGGAAAATTGTTAAAGAAGTGCTCTGAGTATTACAGAGGGCTAAAAAAGATAAGTTATTCCAAATGCTGTTGTTATTTCACTTCCCTGGGGTTGCCCCACGCCTTCCCCCCTTACCGTGCTCCTGTATTCCAGGCGCTGCTGCTGGACCCACTGCATTTTTTTCTCCCGTGCCATGTTTTCTGGTTCCACCAGACCTGCGAAGCTCAGGTTCTCCTCTGCATACTCATGACCTGGACCATTGAGGGGAGAAATAAGGATGAATGTCACCTGATAAGAAAAAGGTACCAATCCTCTCCTCCCCTCTGAAGGCCATGGCTGGGCTATGGGGGTGGGGAGGGTGGAATTGAAATGAGAACAACAGGTACAGAGTTACAGGGCAGGTCTTAAGATGCAATTCCAATCACTAGAGAACCCACTTTTTAATATGCAGTTGAGGCAATCAACAATTGCACCTCACACTGGCCAATCAGACTGTGTCTTCAATTAAGCTGTGGCTATTAGGCAGTCACTTACCCCCAGCCTTCGGCACACCTTGAGCTGGGTTTCTGCCAATCAGAAGCCGAGTCCGAGTGCCCCTCCCTCCCATTGTAACCAAGTTGGGCAATCTCTTCTGGATATATTCCAGAAGGATGTTTGAGGTTCTCCCAGCTGTTGCTAATCAGCTAGATGGGAGGTGTTAGGGTACTAGGCCAGGAGGAAGAGAAGGAATAGGATCCCAGTAGCTTAGGAAGGGGTGAGTAAGGGGAGAGCAATGATTTAAAAAACCCCATCCAGGATGCAAATTTAGCTGGCAAACCCACACTACAACCATCTCTTTCAGCAATGGGATCTTGTGTTCTAGGAATATGGGTTATGTTGAGAGGTTTTTCTCTCTGGGCCTTGAAATCCCTGTTTATATCTAATATATGATAAAGACAATTTTTCTAACTCCGGGGTACAGTTTTCCTTGCCCCAGGTTGCAAGGTGGAGGAAGAAGGAAGTACAGTAGTAAAGACAGGTTACCATATAGGTAAAGACAGATGGAGTAACAACAATGATTCCCTTACCAGGCCAAAGCAAGGTATCATCTCCCAGGCCCATGATAAGGTCCAGTGAGTTCAACATAGTTGCAGGTGACCCTTCAAATATTCTGCCTAAGGGAAAGAGAGGAAAATGGAATGAGACAGACAATAAAGGCATGAAGCGGTCACACCATGTTTTGGTTCTTGCCTTTTCTGCCTGGCCCTCTGTTCTTTCCCAGTCTCCTCTACCCTTATACAATTTTATGGCCTCCGTCTGGGGATCTTGGGAGCCAAGACCTCTGGAATTTTCCTGCATCCTCGGTGCCTTACTGGATATTAAGGAAAACCAATTGAACTGTTATGCTCTGTTACATGTTGGACTTGTACTGCTTTCCCATTAATTGGACAGGAGCGTCCTTTGGCTAACCTGATGGGTCCCTGGGAACTTTGGTTTTCTGGCCCTGTGCCTTCCTCCTAATAATATAGGCTTCCTCTCCCCTTTATTCTCTGGGAATCTCTCCCTACACCGGTGTCCCATCCCTTACACCCTTCCATCTGAAGGTGGGACTCACCACAGCCAGAGAGAAAGAGAACATCCCCTGAAAAGAGGCAAGAAGGGCCTTTGTAGGGTTCTCCATCCAGCACATAGATCATGTGACCCCGGGTGTGACCTGGGGTGGCCAGAGCTTGGAACTGAAGCCTCCCCACACTCACCATATCCCGGTGACAGAGGGGACTGGAGAAAGGAGAATAGAGAAGGAAACACATTAGCAGGCACTTTCACCTTCTCCACTCTCATTGCTGCTTGACAATCGGGCAGTAGACCTGGGAGAGGGGTTCCTAGATTAAGGACAGATTATCTCACCCAGACTTTCAAAGTCTCTGATCCAGAGCCTTAAACTCTAGTCCCAGAAGTCCTAGGGAAGGACTGAGGGAATAGTACTTAGTCCTAGGGAACATGTCTGGATGTGTTGGGACCTGCCTATCAAGGGCTTACTTGGTGGAAAGACCATGTAGGGGGCAGAGGGAGAAGGCAGAGAAAGACAAAGTCTTCTTCGGCTTAACTGAGTGCCTCTAGGGCTGCAGAATCCTAGCTGGGTGGGGAAAGCAGCGGATAGGAGGGAGCAGAAAGAGGAAAATCCGAATGCTCAGTAAGGGAGTGGCTCTGCGGGGAGGCTGGGACTACAGTTGTTTTTTTTTTTTTAAATCTTGACTTGAGAGAAATTCTTGGAAGAAAGGGGGTTAAAGAGCAGAACAGGAGGTTACTTACTGAGTGAGGTGAGCAATGCCATCCTGAGGATTCCCGTAGACGCGGCATCCTCTATTATGCCGTCTCAATTCCCTGTTGCCACCACTGTGGTCCCTGTGGTGCATAAGGCAAGGCAATGAGAGAGAAATCAAGGCAGCTTATGTGTGGATTGCATTTTACAACATTCAAAGCATTTCCATGGGCATGATCTCATTTGATTCTTGCAGTCAGTATTTGAGTCAGGAAAAGGATGTGCATTTTAGACAGATTCAAGATTTAAGAAAGTGAAACAGCTCAAACTCACTAGAATCTGTTTTCTTTTGATCCAGTCTTATGGACCTGTAATTTCATCAGCATGGAACCTACCTCTCCACAATAAAAATCATGACCCATTTAATTTTTATAGCCTTCAGTCACAAGTTCTTAACCTGGGGCCCATAAACTTGTTTTTGTTTTTAATGTTTTGATCTATGAATTGGTATCCTTTGCAATATTATTACACCTTTTATTTTTATACATTTAAAAAACTGAGAAAGGGTCTACAAGTTTCCCTGCCAAAGGGATCCATGACACAGAACAAAGCTTAAGAAGCCCTGCATCTGAGAGTTGCCTGGAGCTTAAGTGACTTGCCCAGGGCAGCTAACATATATCTGAGGTTGGGCTTGAACCCAGGTTTTCCTGACTCCAAAGTCAGTGCTCCATCTGCTATCCACATGTAGCCTTTCCACAGGGAATTTACCTGGTTAGAATTGATTGATCTCAAGTGGAGGACAAGGATATGTGCTAGTCTCATCTCAGCTATAGCCACTTGGATCCTTTTTGTCTTGGTTCAGGATCATGCCACAGCCCAGATAAATTCCCACTAAGAATGGGTCAGCTCAGCTAGGACTTCCCATTGAACTGAGTGGCTCCGGTCCATTAAGATAGGTACTGTTTTACACTTGGAAAGAAACTGTTGGAACTAATCACTATACAAATCACTATTCACTATACAAACTAAACGCTATACCCCACAGGGCCCTCTGAATACACCAACCAGGTCCAGGGGCTAAAAGGGCCCTTCCACTCTGTCCAGAGTAGCCAGAAAGTGCCCGATAGATCCAGCACTCTGAATCTCAACGAGTCAAGAGGATCCTAACTCTAGCTAGGGAAGGTCAGCACAGGAACCCAGGGGATCCAGAGAGAGGCTGTGAAGGGCCAATTGCCACACCCAAAATGGCAACCCGAAATGGAGCCCAGGCCTGGCACAAAGTTCCAGTCTAGGAACTAAAGCTCCAGCAATGAGTAGTGCATCAGAGCTTGGTCTTCTGATTCCCAGTCCAGGGGGCTTTGCATTGCCCAAGGCTACCTTATGTGGGGAAAGCATACCCATCTTGTCCTGTAGACTCCTCTCTCACTATCGCTGTGGCCTCCCTTTTCATTGTCTAGTTATGTCAGGCAGTTAGGTAGTGCGGTGGAAAGAGAATTTGATTTAAAGTCAGGAAGACCTAAGTTTGAATATTTGCTTCAGACAGTTATTAGCTGTGTGACCTTGGGCAAGTCACAACCTCATTGGGTTCTGTTTTCTCATCTGTAAAATGGGGATAATAATAGCACCAATCTCCCAGATGTTGTAAGGGTCAAGATAATATTTTGTAATATGCTTTTCAAACCTTAAAGCACTACATGAAAGCTTTATTTTTATTATTTTTATCCTGTACCATTTAAATCATGACCTAAGGAAAGACAAATCATCCTATGCCTTTCCTATCCCAGCCTGATTTCTTTCTCCAGACCACTGCTATCTCCAGCCTTTCCTGGTCAATTTTGGGTGGGTGACTCACCACTAGTATTTCACTTTGGAGCCTACTGACCTGAAGTGCACAATTGAGGACAAGGCTTGGGCTAAAAGAGAGGCATTATAAACTTCCTGTATTAGTGTCCTTACCAGTGTTTGTGGGTACAGAGAATAGCAACCAAGGAGACCCCTTCCTTTTCAATGCAGGCCTGAGGGAGAGAAGCAGAGAGAGAGAAATGAGGAAGAGAGAAAAGACAAGGAGAAACAGAGGGAGAGAGCTAAGCAGAGGCATAAGACAGAAGACATTCAACTCGTCAACATTATATGCATGTTGGGTGTAATGAGGAGAGAGCTCTTGGAGCAATTATGTGCCAATCCTATTCCTTACCCTCCCTATTGTCTCATCTCCTCTCCTTATCCTGTCCTTGACTGGAGCTACTTGCTGCTCCCTTCCTAATGCCCACCCACAGCTGAAAAGGAACCTTAGACCACGAAGAGATAATAACGGATAATGTTCTTAAAGATCCCTTGCCTTAGGTAGAAAAGGATGAGGGAAGAGAATGGGTAGGCATCAGGAGAAGGGTGAAAAGGATGCCATCTTTGGGTAGGGTTAGGCACTAGTATCTAAGGCAATAGGTAGAATCCAGATCCTCCCGTTCCCCATCCTCAGCCCCAGAATCCCTCCCCCAGGGGGCCAATGGCATCTAAAGATGTGAATAGGCAGTTAAGTGAAAACATCGGACAAACTCAATAGGGAACTCTCCACCTGGCCCCATACACTGCTCCCTTCTTACCTGGACAGCCCTGGGGTCTGAAGGGTCTACAGCTACAGCTAGCTTGGACTGGGTGTCGATGATGAGGTAGCTATAGTTGTCAAGGAGGACCGGTATGGGCAGCACCTTCACTCCTGGAAGGGTGACAAGACAGTGCTGAAAAGCAGGAGGAGGCAGACGAGGTGACAGGACGGAAAGATGGGGATTTCCCCTTCCCACTGAAGGTGAAGTTTGGAAAGAGTATAGGATGGAAGTTCCTTCAACACAGGGCTTCATTTTTGTCTTGAAAGTAATAGGTACTTAAGTTAAATTTAATCAAACAGAATAAGACTTACATACAGAGGGGTGGCAGGGATAGGGGTAAGGAGGAAGAGATCAAGGTCAATCCCAACATTGGATCTGGCTTACCATTAAAGACTCGAGGTTGGACAGCTGAGTGACCATCTGGATAGCGATGTCGTGCCCTCTGAAGCTGTTTTCGGTACAGGAGATAACCCAGCCAGGTGCGTGCATACAGGTTGTACCTGAAGAATAAGGAAAAATAAAGTACTTCGTCTTCTTCCTCACTGTTTCCCAACACCAACTCTTTGTTTTAGGGAAGCCAGTCTCTTTCTTTTTTTCCTTTTTTTTTTGGAGGGGGAAGGTAGGGCAAATTGGGGTTAAGTGACTTGCCCAAGGTCACATGGCTAGTGTTAAGTGTCTGAGGCTGGATTTGAACGCAGATCCTCCTGATTCCAGGGCCAGTCATCTATTGACTGTACCACCTAGCCACCCCTAGCCAGTCTCTTTCTTGTCCTGTCCTACATGAATGTTCCCCAGCCTCTTTTTGCCACAACAATTTCTTCCAATTCTACCTTCCTAACCCCTCAGACCTTTATGTGGTCTGGCATTTAAATTTTATTTTCATTTTTTATTTAATAAACTTGAGAAACATCAAGAAATTTGAACATTTGCATGTCCGAAGAACAGAACAGGATTGCACATGAAACTATGAAGTTATATTACACATTTTAAAGTATATACTGAATTTAATAAGTCTTAATATTTAATGCAGTTCTCATATGAGATATTATTGAATATAACACAGTTCTTTGATTGTGTCCCCTTCTGATCTTCCTTCTATTTTTCTGGTATTTTGAAAAATGTTGCATTGATGCTCCATCATCATCATCTTCTTCTATCTCTTCTCTCCTCTTTCTCTTTCCCCTTCTTTTTTCTTCTTCTTAATAAATTTGGCAACATCATCACTCTTCTCCTTTTCCCCAGCCCCTGACTGGCTCAGAAGATGAGGGCCGTTAAAGCAGGTTCCTTGCCACCTTGGTAGAAAATCCTTCAAAGCAATCAGAATCTCCTTCCTGAGGCTTCAGACCAGCAAACCAGCAGCACGGCCAACACCAGGAAGCTATGCTCCACTGAATCAACATTGTATTCTCAAAGAATATCCTTTCTTTGCTCTAAATGTTCTTCCCCTGCTGTGGCTAAGTAAACCTCTTTTTGTTAACTGTTAGATGAACTATGAGCATCTCATTTCATTCTAATCTTAGACCAGAGCTACCAACCCAGCCAGAGCTAGACCTGGCCTGTTTCCCAAGTCTTTTCAGGTTGTTTTTTTTTTCCCTGAATCTGTGCTTTTATCATTTCCTACTGAATCATAATATTCATTACATTCATATTGTTTTGACATTCCCCAACTGACACGCACTCCTTTTGTTTCAAGTTTTTTGATATAACATATGGTTCCTTTCCCTCTCTCCTTGAACTCCTTGGGGAGGGCCTGTTATTTGTACTTCTACAAATTTCATGTAGGAAGCCTTCATTGAGCTGGGGAATCTCCAAGGTCCTCTCCAATTCTGGCATTCTAAAGTTCCCTCTTTTGCATTCAAATTTAAGTCATTCATTATTGTCACAAATTAAAGATCCTTGAGGGAAGGGACGAGTCTTATTCTTTTCCCCACCATAACCAGCATAGTCCCTTATATATAACTGGTGGTCAACAATTCTTCATTAAATGACTGTGTCCACTCATTCTGGGCACCATTAATAAAAGGTAAAAGGCCACAGGGAACATGAGTCAAAGAGAAGAGCTGAGATATATGAAAAATAGAGTTGTAGGGAGAAGGAAAGAAATATGGATGATTCCATCTGGAGAAGAGAAGAACAGGCCAAACAGGAGCGAGGTGCTAATATTATCTCCATTTTGCAGATGTGGAAAACGGGGCAAACAGAAGTTAGGTGACTTGCTCAGGATCACACTGCCTAGTAAGTGCCTGAGGTTAGACTGACTCCAGGGCCAGCACTTTATCTACTGTGCTATGTGTATTTGTATGGTAAAGCTGGGAAAGAAGGGATCACGATGAGTGAATGGAAATGGGACAGAGGAACTCAGAGTATGGAATAGCTAAGTACAGTTTTGTTTATTATCTAACACAGGAAGCCTACTCTGCTCCTTCCTTCCCCTTGCTCCATATGGTCCTCTCATAGTCGAAACTGCAGTACATTAGAGCCAAAGGGATCTCACACTTTCTGTTAATTTTCCATGTCATGGTCTCCTAACCCTTTTATTAGAAAGTTCTTCTTTAAAGGGCCTATGTGTACACAAATATTGATAGCAGCTCTTTTTGTAGTGTCAAAGAATTGGAAACTAAGAGGATTACCATAAATTGGGGAATGGTTAAACAAATTAAGGTCCAGAATACCATTGTTATGGAAGAAATGAAGAAAGAGATGGTTTCAGAGAAACCTTGGGAAAAGTATAAGAACTGATACAGAGTAAAGTTCGCAGAACCAGGAGGACAATTTTTACTATAACATTAACATTGCAAAAATAAACAGTTTTAAGTCTTAAGAAAGACTTAAGAAAGGGGATCAATTCAATAAGCCACCATAATTTGAGGAGACCAATGATGAAGCATGCTACTTAGCAGTGGATTCAAGATGCAGAGCAAGGCACATTTTTGGACATGGGCAACATGGGAATTCATTTTGCTTAACTATGCTTGATACCTGTTATCCTTCCTTCCTTCCTTCCTTCCTTCCTTCCTTCCTTCCTTCCTTCCTTCCTTCCTTCCTTCCTTCCTTCCTTCCTTCTTTCCTTCCTTCCTTCCTTCCTTTCTTCCTTCCTTCTTTCCTTCTTTCCTGTCTTTCTTCCTCTTTCTTGCTTCCTGTTTGTTTGTTTGTTTCTTCCTTCCTTCCTTCCTTCTCTCTGTCTCTGTCTCTGTCTCTGTCTGTCTGTCTGTCTCTCTCTCCCCTTCCCTCCCTCCCCTCCTCTCGAGCATAGATCGAGAAAAAATAAATATCTAATAATTGAAAAAATATTTAATTAAAAAATTCTTCCATATTCCTAACTGCCTTACTTCCTCCTGTCATTTTATAGAATCGTGGTTTTCGAGTTACGTTAGAGGTTCAGTCTATTTATTCTACTTACAGATGAGGAAAATGAGGTCCAGAGACTGATTTATCCAAGGTCATACAGGCATTAAGTGGCAGAGTTTGGGTCTGACCCCAGGTTCTTTGACTTTGCCCTCTGATTCACTCCTTTCTTACCCTCTATCTTACCTATGTGGAGATGAATTATAACTAACCCCTGTACAACACACTGCAATACTAGCGCAACTGACCTCTCTACGATAAATGCACAGCCCATCTGACCTTTGCTTTTCCACACTCAGTCACTGTATATAGTCTTTTCCCATTTCCTTACTGCCCTGTTATCTTTCTATTTCAGTTGTTCCCTGAAACTCCTGTTCATCTGGTCCAGACTCTTAACTTGTTACATGAGAAAACTGACTCTCCCCATGAGTGGCAAAGGCTGGATGGAACCCCGGTATCCTCATTTCTATCCTACTCTTCTTTCTGTTATTCCTCTCTACCCAACCGTAACTAATCTGGGTGGTTAGCTAAGCCAATCAGAAACTCTGGTAGGTGGAGAGGGCTATGCATTCTCCCTTATTCTCTACCCTGGAACTTCCCCCACCCTGGAGATCACAATTTCACCCCTACAACAAGGGAAGCTAGACACCAAAGATTCCTGGATGGTCCACTTCTCTTCTTTGAAGGGTTGGGGAAGTAGAGAGATGAGTAAGGAGAGAGTAAAGCAAAGAATATCTCTGAAAGAGGAAGCTGAATAGGTTAGAATAGGAACAGTCAGCATCAAGGAGCAACTGGGCACAATGAGGCAATTTGAGCTCCCAACTCTCCACCCTCTAAGATTTCGCTGAGACATTGCTGCCCCATACAATGGGTCTTTGATTCCTCTCCTACTACCAGGAACCAGATGTCTGAGGTCTCCTCCCTAAGGAGAAGAGAAGTTAGATGCCTGGATCTTTGATTTTCGCTCCTCTCAGATCTCAATTTCCCTCCTCATAAAATAAAAAAAAGTTTGCCCCCTTCCCAAAGGCAGCTTGAGGCCAGGGCCAGATGTAAGGGTGGAATTCACAATTTGGTGTTTCATTACTTGGTCCCTGAACTGTAGAGCAGACATGTGGGATTCTAGAAATTTGGGTTTTATGTCTGTGACTAAAGTGTAGTCCTAAAGTGTAGACTCAGGCATCCAACTTGCAACCAAATTTATTCAACTCACATTTTTGAGTGGATGGAAAAAAGCGTAGCCTAGTCAAGATTTTTAGCAAAATAAGGCATTTTTCTTAATTAGTCAGAAACTAGTCACTTACTCAGTCCACAAACATTTATATGCTTTCTCTAGGCCAGTGACTGAGGCTATAAAGAAAGGCAAAATCACCAGTTCCTGCTCTCAGGGAGTTCACATTCTAAAGCTGTGTGTGTGTGTGTGTGTGTGTGTGTGTGTGTGTGTGTGTGTGTGTGTGTAAGGGCAGTTAGGTAACGAAGTGGATAGAGTCCTCAACTCAGAACTAAGGAAGACTGAAGGTCAGATCTTGCCTCAGACACTTATTTGCTGAGTGACCCTGGACAAGTCATTAAGCCACTTGCCTCAGTTTCCTCCTCTGTAAAATTGAGATGGTAAAAATAGCACTTACCTCCAACGGTTGTTGTGAGGATTAAATGAGACAATGCTCATCTATAAATGAAGATAATAATAGCCCACATCTCCCAGGGGTGTCATGAGGACGATATAAAGTTGAGATAATACTTGTAAAATGCCTAGCTCAGTGCTTGGCTCCTAGTAGGTGCTTGTTAAAATTAAAAATTTAAATTTAAACTACGGACATAGAAGATATACCCAGAGTCAATGGAAAGTATTCTTCACAGGAAGGTAACAAAAGGACCCCACCTGAAATATATATGGCTATTTGACCAACCTTCAAACAATGACTGAGTTCATCTGCCTCTGTGAAAGCACACTCACTCTCTTTCATGAAACAGCTAAAATTGAAGCTAAGAGCCAACATCAAGTGGTGCAAGTCGAGTCAGATTTGAGATGAACTTTGACTGAACATACTCCAATTCAAGTTTACTCCATGGCTTTCAACAAATGCCAACTAAGTCCTTACTCATAGGAGGTGAAGGCACCTAGCATGATGTAGATAGCTTACCAAAAAGTCAGGGTTTAAATCAGAGGCAAGTACCTTTTAGTGGCCCAGCTGACTGTTTAATACTGTTAAGTTGCAGAAAATTTATCAGCCCAAGTTGGTTAGAGAGAGTTTCTTCATTGAGAGCTTCCTATATCTATCAGACAGCCAACTTGATGACAAATTTATTCATTTTTAAAATTTTTTATTTTAATTTATATTTATCATATAATTATGTTTGTTATAGTATTTATATAATAAAATTATTGTAGGTTTTGTGTTTGTGTAGTGGAAGGAAAAAAGTATGACCCAGCTAAGATTTTTAACAAAAGACCAGAGGTCTGAACCAAAAGATTTTTTTCCCCCCAAAAGTCACTGTGCTAGGTTCAGGTTATACAAAAACCAAAAGAAAAAGTTCTTGCCTTCAAGGAGGTTTTTGTTTTTTCTATTGGGAAGATGTGACTTATACCTGGATAAGTAAATACAAGGTAATTTGAGGACAGAGATGGAGGCAGGACCTACAGTAATCAGGGAAGGCTTTGGAAGAGGTAGAACCCAGCTGAGCCTAGAAAGAAGACATGAATTCTGAAATAATGAGGAAGGAGTGCCTTCCAGGCACAAGGAACCAGTTTGGACAAATACCGGGGAGGAAATTAATAGAAAATGGAATGTGGGAAATAACTAAGAGGTCATTTTAGTTGGAACGCAAGATACCTGAAGGGGAGTTATGTGAGATACCATTGGAAAGTTACATTGGAATGAAATTGTAGAAGGCTTTAGCTGCCAAACTGAGGAGGATCTATTTCATTCTGGATTCAAAAGAGAACCTCTGGAGACTTTTGAAGGGAATTGTGACATGGGGAGTGACAAGGTCAACTCTGTGCCTTATGAAGATTATCTTGGTAGTTAGGTGGAAGATGGTGTAGATATAAAGGAGGCATTGGAAGTATGGAGACAAGGACAAGACAGTCAGGAGATTATGACAATAGTCCAGGAAAATAGTGACTAGGGTCTGACATGGGGTGGTGGCTGTGTGAATGGAGAGAAGAGGGCCAGATTTTATGGCGGTAGACTTGGTAAGCCTTAAGCTATGGATTGGATTTGGGAAGTGAGGAAAAGAGGAATGACTCCAAGTAACAAATGAAGAGAGATGGGGAAGTATGGAGGAGAAGCGTGTCCTTTTTACTTTGGATTTGTTGAGTTTAAGATTCCCAGAGGACCTTCAGGTGAAAATGACCAACAGGTAATTGGAGGTCAGTAGAGAGATTAGTGTTGGATAAAGAGACACAAAGCCATTCAAAAGCAAAATAGGTTATTTTGGAATGGGGTTTGCTCATCACTGGAATTCTTCACACTAGGCGGGATGACCACTTGGCAGGTATATTTGTTGACAGGATTTTTGTTTAGATGTAATCTCTAGTAGATGACTAGATGAGATCCCTTCCAAGTCTGAGATTCTGTAATTTGGGAGGCATGAGCCTGGGAATAAGGGAATTCCTGGGGGCAGATGATCACCAAGGGGGAGAGAGACTAGAGAGCAAGATAAGAGGGGCCAGGACAAAGAGCTTGAGGGGAAAAGAGATCAGTAATGATCCAGCTAAAGAAATAAGAAGAACAGTGAACAGAGGGGAAGACAATCAGGTAAGAGAAGTGGTGTGGAGAGTCAAAGAAAAGGGATAAAGAATCCAAGAAGAGAGAGTGGTCCACAGTATCACAAACAGAGAGAGGTCCAGGAGGATGAGAACTGGAAAAAGGCCATTGGATTTGATAGAGATGATGAGTAAACTTTGTGAGAACAGTGTCAGTAAAATATAAGGGACAGAATACAAACAGGGAGGAATTACAGTCTCGATGACACAATTCTCTAGAATAGTTTGGTCTGTTAAACACAAGCATTCTCAACTGACTTGAACATAACTGATGATTAGAACCAAGCAGATAACTACACTTTTAAGCCAATAAAGCTGATGAAACTGGGTCTTTTGCCTTTGCATTAGATGTGTAAGGAATTTATTCCCACAATGTATTTTAATAAATTCATTTACTTAATAAAAATGACAATTTTACCTAAATTAAATCACATATTTAGTGCCATACCAGTCTGTCAAAAAATTACTTTGTACAGCTAGAAAAAGTAGTAGCAAAATTCATTTGGAAAAACAAAAGGTCCAGAATATCAAGGCAATTAATGAAAAGAAAGGCAAGGGAAGGAGGCCTAGCCATACCAGATTTTATTCTGTATAATAAAGCAGCAGGCATCAAAACTACTTGGTACTGGCTGAGGAATAGAGTAGTGGATCAATGGAATAGATTAGGTACACAGGACTCAACAGCCTATGACTTTAGTAATCCACTGTTTGATAAACCCAAAGACCCCAGTTTTTGGGATAAGAATGCACTATTTGAGAAAAACTGCTGGGAAAATTGGAACATAGTACGAGAGAAATTGGGCAGAGACCAATATCTAATGCCATACACCAAAATAAAGTTGAAATGGGTGCATGATCTAGGTATAAAGGTTGATACTGTAAGCAATCTGGGAGAGCAAGGATAGTTTACTTGTCAGATCTATGGAGAAGGGAAGACTTCATGATGAAACGAGTTAGAGAGCATTATAAAATGCAAAATAGATACTTTTGATTATATTAAACTGAAAAGCTTCTGTACAAATAAAGCCAATGTTACCAAGATTAGAAAGGAAGTGGAAAATTGGGAATTTTTACAACCAGTGTCTCTGATAAAGGCTTCATTTCTAAAATATGCAAAGAATTGAGTCAAATCTATAAAAATACAAGCCACTCCCCAATTGATAAATGGTCAAAGGATAAGAACAGGCAGTTTTCAGAATATGAAATTAAAAATATTTATAAGCATATGAAAAAATGTTCCCAATCACTAGTGATTAGAGAAATGCAAATCAAAACAACTTTGAGGTACCGCATCTTACCAGCCAGATTAGTCAAAATGACAAAACAGGAAAATGATAAATGCTAGAGAGAATATGGAAAAATTGGAACACTAATGCATTGTTGGTGGAGCTGCAAACTGATCCAGCCATTCTGGAGAGCAATCTAGAACTATGCCCAAAGGGCTATAAATAAATGCATACCCTTTGACCCAGCAATAACACTTCTAGGGTTATATTGCAAAGAGATCAGAGAAGTGGGAGGAGGACCCGTATTTACAAAAATATTTATAGCAGCTCTTTTAGTGGTGGGAGGAATTGGAAAACAAGGAGATGCCCATCCGTTGGGGAATGGCCGAACAAATTGTGGTATATGAATGTGATGGAATACTATTGTGCTATAAGAAATGAGGAGCAGATGGACTTCATAATAACCTGAAGAGACTCATATAAACTGATGCTGAGTTAGAAGAGCAGAAGCAGAACTTTGTACACAATTACAGATATATTGTATCTGTGACAACTAGCTTTAATAAACTGGGCTCCTCTCAGCAATGTAAGGTTATAAGGCAACTCCAAATGACTCATGATCAAAAGAGATATATATCCACATCCAGAGAAGAGGTGGAGTCTGAATGCAGATTGAAACAAACTACTTGCTGTGTTTCTTTTTCTTGTTTTGTTTTGTTTCCTCTTTCCCACTGATCATTCCATCAGTTATCATCCTTCTTTACGACCTGACTAATGACTGATGTGAAGACATTTGTAGATCCTATATTCGAGTGCATGCCTCCATGAGGGGGGAGGGGGAGAAAATCTGAAATTCAAGGGACTGTGGAACTGAATGTTGTAAACTAAAAGTAATTAAACAAACCAATTTAATTTTAAAAAAATAAATTTACATTTACAGATGTGATGTCAGGAGGGGATTTTATTTTCAGTCTCAAATAAGAGCTGCATGTACCATAACCTTAAAGTACTTTACACTTAAAATTTGTGTTTCCCAGTTCCCTACCCATAAGAGGACTCCAATTCAACTCAACATATTTCTGTAATCCATTTGTGATGCTTACTTATGTTTTAACAAATTAAATGGGTTGGAAGAAGTATAATGAGCATCTTTACACTGGAAAAAGTCACACATACATACAGGATGGTTTCCACCTCCTGCAGAGAGGCAGGAGGCTACTGGGGCAGATCATGGTAAACGCTGTCAGATATGGTCACTGTATGGGACATTTTTGATCAGTTGTTTTTTTGTTTGGTGAGGAAGGGTTGAAATGACTTACGTAAAGATGAAATACGTTAATAAAACACATAAAAATAAAAAAGAAATCACAATTTATTCTCCAAGGCATAGGAACATAGACTTGGAACTGAAAAACCTTAGAGGCCATCTAGTCCAATCCCCTTTTACAGATGAAGAAACTAAGGGACAGAGGAAAATTACTTACCCAAGGTCAATTAAATGGCCCAGTCTATATTTGAACATAGGTCCTCTGACTCTAAATTCAGCATTCCTTCCACTTTACCGTGCTGTGTTCCCTTTACAACTCAGTTTATCTGCTTTTCCTAAATGCCATTCTCTATTTCTTAAGTATGGGAAGGGAACATATGCTTCTTAAAGTCAGGGACTATTTTTCATTTTGTTTTTAAACATAACAGGTATATAATAAATGGATTAGCCAATCCAGGGACTGTAGAGACAATTCTTGGTGACATATAAACTGGCCTAGCAGACCTTTGAGATTCCTTCCAACTCAGATTCTATTTTTTTTAAGCCCTATTTGTAAATAGCTAATGAGTTCTTGTTTTCAGTTTACCATTGTCTGTAATAAAAAAGCAGACATGAACTATTCATAGATGGCAGATCACAAGACCCAGAGTTGAAAAAACTTGAATTCCTCCGTCCCAAAGGTCCTGCCTTCTTTCTAGATCAATTTCTTCATTCTCCAAAAAGAGAGGGAAACCGGCTCTGGAAAGCTGGAAGGACCTGAGGCATAATGGTTGATTATGGATCTAAGTGGGAAAATAAAAGTTTCCTAATTAAGCTCCCCAGAACATAGGCCTAAAGTGAGAGAGAACTCTTTGCTGGGAGACAGCCAATGGGTAGGTAGTATTTATTTTAACCTTGTATCCCTCTGGTTTCTTATAATTTCTGATTTAGTAAAGTGGTTTTCAATTGGAGCTTTACTTTCCCTAAAAAACCTACCAGTTGCCTTGAGACAGCTGCCTTCTTCCTGCCTCTTTCCACCACAACAACCAGCTAGACACCCAGGGTATGGGATGGGAAGTGAACCATGACACCATTCTATGCAACAAAGAACACAGAATGCAAAGTGTCTCCTTGTCAATGATGCCCTGGTATTGAACTCTGAATACCCAAGTTCAATGGAAGACAGAAAACAGACTCTTAGAGTCAGATGGAGAGAAATAGAAATATTTCCTCTATCACTTTTCAAAATATCAACATAAACAAATAAGTGAGCTATCCTCCTCTCTCCCTCTCAATAGATAAGCTTGTCCAATGGCACAGGTAAGACCTTATGGTCCCAAGTAACTACATCCCTTGAACCAGCTTTAGGGCTAACCTGGGGCAAAGAGCATGGGTTTCCTTCTTTTGGAGAAGCAGGAAGAAAAGGAGATAGATAGGGAGTGTCAGTTCAGACTAGCTGACCCCCCCCTCTGTCTCTCTCTCCCTCTCTCTCCCCTCTTCTTCTCTCTCTGTAACTCCCAAACCCTCAAACCAAAAACAGCTAGTTTTCCCAACTAAGGGACTTTCTAAATACTTCTTTCACTCCCTGCTAGACCTTACTTTCAACTCTACACTCAGGCTAGGAAAGTCCCAGTGGTCAGTGGGGCCTCATATCAACTCTGGTCTGCTTTGCTTCCTCATTCCTTCACCCCTTCCTAACTATCATACTCTTCATATTCCAGGCTTTAGGAACAAATGAACTTTGGAGGGTTAAGAGTGTGCTTTTTCCTCTTTAACTAAGATACCAAATACAGAAATCTTCTACAGGGCTGAGGGACGGAGGAAGGAGAGTTTAAAGAGATGCAGGGGAGAGAACGAGCCTGAATCTTGGTGATAAGTCCCATTCATTAAACTGGTACCTTAGCTGGTCCTGGCTACTTAAAGAAAAAAAATGCTAATCTTCTTGGTAAGACATGAGAAAGGAAATTGTAGTATGTGGTATTGTGTTCTTGTCATGGTGATAAAATAAGGCTAGAAGGTGCTAAAAGGAAGAGAGAATGATAACTATGAAGTTGAAAATGGCTAAAACATTTCTCAAGGGAAGCTACTAGCAAGAATGACAAAAGACTGAAGATGTCATTTCCATAAAGTACAGAAAGCAGGGAAAATTTAGCAGTCATTTGCATAAAGCACCAACTGGGTATAAGTATCACCTGTTTTCTAAAGTACAGGCTGGTCCTTTAAGGGGACAGGATGGCCATTTTCTTTCTTGCTGCCTGAGGTATGAAAAGGCTCAGCCCAGGGGAAGCCAGTGTCAGAAAATTCATTTTATTTTTCTTCCTCTCTCCCTCCCTCCCTCCCTCTCTTTCTCTCTGTCTCTCTCTCACTCTGTCTCTGTCTCTCTCCCTCTCCCTTTTCCCCTCTTCTCTGTCTCTTTCTTGCTCTGTGTGTCTCTCTCTTTCTCTTCCTCCTCTTCCCTTCCTCTCTCTATATATCTCCCAAACTCTCACACTGAAAACAACTTGTTTCTCCAACTAAGGAGTTTCCTAAATACTTCTTTCATTCCCTGCTAATACTCACCTTTTTTTTTGCTTTTTTTTTTGGAGGGCAGTTGGGGTTAAGTGACTTGCCCAAGGTCACATGGCTAGTTTTTTTGTGTGTGTGTTAAGTGTCTGAGATCGGATTTGAACTCAGGTCCTCCTGACTCCAGGGCTGGTGCTCTATTCACTGCGCCACCTAGCCGCCCCCTAATATTCACTTTCAATTCCACACTCAGACTAGGAAAGTTTTCCTGGTTATTTGCTATGTTGATTCTGCAGGAGAAACTGGGTAGTATTTATTTTAACCTTGTATCCCTCTGGTTTCTTATAATTTCTGATTTAGTAAAGTGGTTTTCAATTGGAGCTTTACTTTCCCTAAGTGCTTTATTGTCTTTTATCTCTTGAACCTGAATCATTAGGCGGTCTCACTTAGGCCTGGTCTAGAGTGCTGATGTTTATTTATTTTTCTGCCACAGCCAAGACTTATCTATGTCCCAGAGATAGGTTGATATTCCTCCCAGAAGAGAGTACATACAAAAATCTCAAGGAAGGACTCTCTAAAAACTTCCTAGAAATTACAGATGTCCAAAAGGGGAATAAGGTACTTAGGGGGTAGTGAAGGTAAAATAAAGGGGCCCCTGGTCAGGAATGCTGAAGAGCAGCTTCTCTTTGGGCATGGGTTATCCTGGATAGTTGTCCTGAGTTTCCTTCCTACTCCACCATTTTGTGATTCCATAAGGAAAAAACTAAAGAACTCAAGAGATTCCTAGAGTCTTGGGTGCCCTTAGGGGGTGGGAAGAAAGATGGAGGAAGTCCTCCCAGTGGGAGTGGGTGACAGGGGAGGAATTGCTAGAATCCAGTATTTAAAGCTATACAATTAAATGCAACTGGGAAATAATACATACAGGGACAGGGGCAGGGAGGAGCTCCCTACCCTGCTAGAAAGCTAGAGAGGTGTTGGAGGAGGGCATAAAAGGGAACAGATTGTGGGAGGGGTCTTACAGTGTGATCA
>CM053600.1:155330774-155401634 GCA_028646575.1 Pseudocheirus occidentalis | reverse complement strand
CCCCGCCCCGCCCCCCCCATCTCATCCCCCCCTTAGGCGTTCTCTCCAGGCCCAGTCTCCTTTCCTCCAACTCCCAGCCCCCTCCCCAACTCTCATTCGCGTCCACGCAGCACACTAACCCGATCCGAAAAAGCAACCTCTCACTGCGGGCCATGATCAGGCCGGGGATGCCCCAGCGGGGTCGACCGCAGCGGGTCCGGGTGAACAAGAGGAGGAGGAGGACGAGAAAGACGAGCCCGCAGCAGGCGAGAGGGTACAGCGACGTGGCTGGGCAGCCCAGTAGGGCCATGCTGGGGGCCGGCTCTGCTGGGGACCCGGGAGGGAGGGCCGTGGGCGGGGCGCTGCTAGGCTACAGCCCGCCCTGGGCCCCCACACAGTGGACCGCAGGGGCAGGCCCCGCCCCTAACCTTGACCTAAAGATTCTGGCCCCGCCCCTACATTGACATTAGGGCCAAGCGCCTCCCCTTGCTGCCCCTTCCCACCACAGAGAGCTGCACTGACAGGTTTCCAACCAGCCCTAGTCATCTGTACGCAGTGGCCGTGGGCGTTGTTGTGACTTGCCCCTAGTCAGGGACGGTCTGAGAAATGGAGGGGAGGGGGTTTGGAAAAAGAGGTAGGGGAGTGGGACCTACACCTGTGATTCCCTCCTCAAAATCCTAGAACATAGGGCTTCTCTGGGGTTTCTGACTGGGAGACCCGTTCTTCGTTCCCATGCTCACCCTTTTCTTATTCACCGGACTCCAATTCAACAGGCATTTATTAAATGCATCCTCCTGGCAAAGGGCATCATTCCAGGCTGCTGCGCGCTGGTGCGGAGACGTTGAAAGCAGGGGGAATAAGACTCGAATAATGTGTGCGTTGGAAAAGCTTAAAGCAAATCGTGTTGGGAAGTGGGGAAGGAGCAGATGTGTGAATGTGTGTGTGTGGGGGGGGGGGGTAAGGCATAGATTTGAGAGGGGATGGGAAAAGCTAAAAATAAAGATTCGAGGCCAGGGCGAGAAGGACAGGGGCCAAGTTCATTCTGTCCCCTGATCCAGGAAGGACAGGAAATGCTGCACGCAGCTACTGCTTGCTACCTCTCCCGCTGGGAGACTACTGAGGGAGGAAGCAGATTAGGCAAATTTTTGTCTTTCCACCACTCCCTCGTGTGCCCAGGCCACAGAGGCTGGATTCGGTCCTGTTCCCCCCATCCCTTCCCCTCTCCCCACTCCTACTTTGCACCTCAGCTATGCAAGAGGAGAAAAGGATTGGAAAGGGAGTCAGTGGGTTGAGAAACCAAAGAGCTCTGCCCAGACTGTAAAGCAGTGACTATTTATAGAAAAAGGAGGTGAATGCCCTTTGCTCTCCCCCTGGTCCAGTTCCAAGACCTGTTGTACCTCTTATACTCTTCTGGACTTTATTGAACTTTGGGCTTCTTGAAATCACAGGTGAAGAATACTCAGTCCTCCTAGCAGAGAAGGTGGAGGAGGCAGGGAAGTCCCACCAATTCTCCTCCTGCCAGGCTTCTGTTTCCAGTAAAGCTTTCTGCAAACAGGAGTTTCTGAATAAAAGACCCAGTCCTTTCCTGGAGTGGAGGAGGGAAGTATCTTTTGGTGGTTCTGGCAGCCTGAAAGGCTGGAAGGTCTGTTTGGTTTTGTTTGTTTATTTTCATTTTCACTCTCCTTTCTTTTTTTGTTTATTTTTTGGAGCATTCTGCAGCTTTGTCTTAAGTGACTGAATCAAAAATCCATTGGTCCCATTTATTAACTCTTGAACTGGCTCATCTCCCAGGTTTTAGGGTCATAAGATTTAAATCCAGAAGGAGTTTTAGAGATCATCAATGTAACCATGGCATTGTGTAAACAGAAAAACAAGTAGGATTCAAACCCAGGTCCTCTGACTCTGGACTTTTGACTTCTCATCCAGACTGGAGCCAGCCTCTAACCTATGGGTGGCCAGAGCCACAAAGCAGGCTAAAGACGGTAGAATAAGAGGAATCAAACAGAAATTTCATTTCAAAGTGAGCAAAATGCTTGCAAGTGGAAGTCCTGAGAAGGAGGGCTTGTGGTTTGTGTCAGGGGTAGGGCGTTTAAACATGAAAACCACAAAAAGGTGAGACCCAACAATGTCATCCTTAGATCTTGAGCAAACAATCCCCATGGCAGGCCCACACATGCATGCGTTTTTTGGACAATACAGGTGTTCTTGGGTACTGTGGGAATAGAACCTAAGTTATTAGAATCATTGAGCCTTGTAATTGTCTCAAGTCTTCAGGGTTTTTGTGCCTTGTGATCATTCAGCAGGATATAGAACCAGAGTTAGTGAGGTAGGAACAGGAGTGCAGTCCCTGGTTTGGTTCACTTAACAGTCATAAGCACAGGAATTATTCAGTCTCAGATGTGACTGATGACTTTCTGTTACAGTACATTGACTATAGCTACAGCTCTGAGGACAAGATCTTCTGGGAAACAAGGCTAAATAATTAAAATAATATATTCTAATTCTGGGGTTTTACTGTAGCTGATTTCATCCAGAGGGTGATTGAAAAGGATTGTTGTTATGCCAAGCTCAAGGTATGGCTTGCTTGCTGGGCCTTAGCTCTGGAAAACAGGGTGTCTCCTAATATCTTGACAGACCACACCATAATGAATATGGGGAAATGTTGACCTTCCCTTTTGATGACTTATGTTCATGCTTGGTGCTTACCATATTTTGCTTTCTGATGGAGGAAAATTCTTCAGACCCTCCAAAGATCATCTTTTTGAGCCTTCTGTCTCCAGTCATCACAGCTCATCCTCAGATTCTGATGGATGGGGGTCTCTCTGGTATAGGGATTCTTAACTTTTTTGTGTCATGGACCCTTTTGGAAGTCTGGTGAAGGCTATGCATCCCTACGCACTTATGTTTTAAAACTCACAAAATACACAGGATTCCAGAGGAAACCAATGATATCAGAATTGAAATGAAATATATATATTTTTAAAAGCTAAATTCATGAGCCCCAGGTTGAGAACTCTTCCACCCCTCTAATAGCTGGGAAGCTCCAGAGAAATATTTCCCCCTTTTATCCATCTCATTGAAAGGTGAATTCTCATAAACACCCTAGTATTTGGAATTTGATCCTCTTTTGGGGGGAAGGGAGGTTACTTAGAATATCTATCTCCTTTCTCTTTCCTTTTCTCATAAACTTGAATAACATGCATAAAGGGGAATGTATCCCACCCATAGGAGCCCTTGCTTATATTGGCATTAAGGGAGAATAGCAGAATAGCTAGCTATTCGGGCTGTCATTTATGTGCATACCTCCAAGTAGGAGTGCACTCAACGCTGAGCTATCTGTTGAAGAAATTGTGCAAGTATGAAAAGTTCTAAATCTTGAGTCTCTTTATACTTCCTCTGCACATGTGTGGATAGTATCTGCCTGGTTCCTGCATTTTCCAGCCTTTCCTTTTTGAGTCCCTCTGGGCTCTTATTTAGTCTTGAGCATGATTTAAAACTATCAAAATTCATAATTAACTTGGCTTGTGTTTACCTCCATTCCCACTGAATCCTAATCCCTTTTTCCTAAACTTCTTGTGACCCAAAGGATTATTGATTCACATATAGATTACATTCATTAAACAAAATGGAAAGGTACTGCTTTAAAGCCAGCTCTGATTTGAGTAAGCCATGGACCCTTATATTAATATAAGTTGTTCAATTTCCACTTTTCTCTTCTTGAGTTCCAACTCCCACTATTGGTTTCCTAGATAAGGGCATCCCAAAGGCCTTTATAATGAGCAATTTAACCTCAAAGGAAAAGAGGAAGGAGAGACTGAGATTATTTTAGTTTTCCCTCCTCCATCTGGCTGCTCCTTTATTGATCCTATTAAAAACACCCATGAAATGCATAATTTTTTACATTACTTGCAGAATAGTTAAGAAATACAGTACCAAAACACACAGAATACTTGAATAAATTCCATTACAGAATTCTCCTCAAAAAAAAAATCAAACAAACCTTAAATAGTTGGAGTGTTCATGGCTAGGCTCTGCAAATATAATAAAAATGACAATATTACTGAAGTTAATTTATAGTTTTAATGTTATACCAACCTAACTATTTAAGGGATACTTTACAGAACTCAATAATGTAATAACAAAATTCACTCGGAGAAATAAAAGATCTAGTATGTATGTCAAGAGAAATAAGATAAAAAAAAGGTAGGAATGAAGGGAGAACAGCACTTCTAGTGCTCAATGTTATAAAACAGTAGTCATCGAAACCATTGGGCATAAGTCAAAAAATAGAGAAGTAGGTCAATAAGATAGACAAGGAAGAATCAGAAGCAATGGAACTCAACCCACTGTTTAATAAACCTGAAAATAAATTACTTGGAAAAGAATTCTCTTTTTTATTAGAACTGCTCAGAAAACTGCAAAAATTAGCCTTAGACAAATATTTTCCATATTATATGATATTCCACAGTAAATTCAAATAGATATGAAACCTTAATATTTAAGATAATACCATAAAATATTAGAAGAGAGCTCATATACCTTTCTATGGGCAGGAGATGTGTTCTTAGCCAAATAAGACATAGAGACAATTACAAAAGATAGCAGAGATAATTTTGACAACATTAAAGTGAAAAGCCTCTGCATAAACAAAAGGAGTCCATCTATGATAAGAAGAGTGGTTGAATGGGAAAAAAAAACTTTGTTTCAAGTTTTTAAGATGAGTATGACATCCAAGACATATGCACAAATATGTATGTGTGTATGTAAAACCAAAAATCATTCCTTAATAGAGACATAGTCAAAGAATATAAAGAAATAGGTCTCAAAAGAATTACAAACTATTAACCTTATGAAATAATATGACAACTCATTAATAATTAGAGAAATGCAAATAAAAAGAACCATAAAGTTTAGTCAAATTAGCAAAGACCACAAAAGATTGGGATAGTTAATGTTGGAGGGGTTGTGGGAAAATAGGCACACGTATATTATTTGTAGAGATTATAATCAATTGAATCATTTTGTAAAGCAGTTTGGAATAATGAAAATGGAGTTACTCAAATGTCAATATCCTTTGACCCATAGATTCTACTACTAGGCAAATGTCCCAAGGATGTATGTCATTGAGAAGAACAAAGACCTTATGTACAGCAAAATATTTATAACAACACTTTTTGTGGTAGCAAAGAACTGGAAATAAAATAGGTCTATCAGTTGGATAAGGGCTAAACAAATTGTGATACAGAAAGATAATGGAATATTGGGCTGTAAAACTTACATAAACTGACAAATTGAAGTAAACAGAGAAACTGTGTCTGGTACATAGCAGGCACTTAATAAATATTTATTAATTGAATTGAGGGAAAACATGCACAGTGACTACAATAATTTAAATGGAAAGGACAACAACCACAAAACAACCACAACAACAAATGAAGAGCATAATAGCCTCAAAGTAGAGACTTGAGAAGATACCTCCTTTCTATTTCCTTGAGAAGTGGAAGGTCCATGGGGGTGGGATATTGTTATACTTTGTTTTTTGGTTTATTTACTTATTTTTAACTTTTTAAAAACTTTCAAATTTTCTTCCTTCCTCCTGCTTCTCCCCCACCCTTTAAGAAGGCAAGCAACATGATATTAATTATACACGTGAAATCATGCAAAACATTTTTCTATTAGCCATGTCACAGGGGAAAAAACAATACATAGCAAGAAATATAAAGAACATTTACAAAAATGTGTCAAATTGCTCTTCAGAGTTTATCAGATCTCTTTCTGGAAATAGAATTTTTCATCATGGGTGCTTTGGAATTGTCTTGGATCACAGTGTTGATCAGAGTAGCTAAGTCCTTCACAGCTGATCATCTTTACAATATTGTTGTTACTGTGTACAACCCTTTCCTGGTTTGTTTCCCTTCACCTTGCATCTGTTCATATGTCTTCCCAGGTTTTTCTGAAACCATCCTGCTCCTCATTTCTTAAAGCACATGTATCCCATCACAATCATATCACACAGCTTGTTCAGCCATTGTTCAATTGATGGGCATCACCTCAACTTCCAATGCTTTGCCACCACAAGAAGAATCATCTCATACATTTTCAGACTGTTTCCAGCATATGAATGGGTCTGTTGATTTCACACCTCCCCCTTTCCTCTTTTTCTTTTCTTTAAAAAAATAGTCTTTCTAATATTCGATGGCTCTCTGGAAGGGGACAGTTGGGGAGATACTGGGAGAAATTTAGGAGATGTAAAAACAAAAGATTACTAACAACAACAACAAAAAAAGATAGAGGCCTCCAGAGAGAGAAGGATGCTATAAGAAAAAAATGCAAAGCATTATGCAGTCCCTTTTAAAAGACCCTGGGTCACATGACATCTTGTTCCATTTACTGTAATCTCAGTGGCTCCTCACTCCCACTCTCCCCAGCTCGATGGCTATTTCCAGGCGTGGGCAGTGAGTCTGCACAGTGAGAATGTCACAGGAAGTGTTGCAATTGTATTTATCAGATAATCGGATCAGGCTTAGGGCGGAGCTCTAGGGAGAGAAAACTCTTGAGAAAGAACTCGGAAGGCTCAACGCCAGAATTGGAACAGACCGAGACAACCAAGTACTGGGTCGGGGAAAAAAAGTGAACTCAGGAGGGCCAGGGAGAGGTGCCCTTGGGGAGGAGGAAGCTTATGTCCCACCCTACTGTGAAACTACCCAGACCGAGCCTTCTGAGACAAGGGTTGGGAGGAATTTTCCTGCTCTTAAAATAAAAATCTAACATTTCCTATCCTAGGACTGAGAACACCCTCCTGTATCCATTTCTCCGCCTTCCTGGTGGTAAGCACCGCCTGCAGGCGGAGGGGAAATTTTCCCGATGCTTAAACATCTCGGTGGGAGATCCCCAGCCCTGCGGAAGAGACTAGATTGCGGATTTATGAGCCGCAAGCAAGGATTTACTTTCAGCATTTATTAATTATATGACCCTAGGCAAATCACAACCTTTCCGAGCCTTGCTTTTTTACCCTCTTTTACAAAATGTAGTTAGTATTAATAGGATTGTTTGGGGATCAGAGGAGATAATATATGTAAAGTGCTTCACAAGCCTTAAAGCGCTATAAATGTCAGCTCTTAACTATCACGATCTTTGAAGTGGGCATCTCCTAAGGGACCACCTTCCACCCTTTCCTGTTCACACAGAAGGGCTTTGAAAGCCAAACAAGACTTTTATATTTTATTCTGGAGGTAACAGGGAATCCCTGGAGTTTGCTGTAGAGAGGGATGACAGTGGATTTGTGATTTAGGAAGATCAGCTTGACAGCTGTGGAGAATGAACTGAAATGGAGAGAAGCTTACCGCAGCAAGACAAACTAACAGTAGTATATGGGACTTTTTTTCCCTTTAAATCATTGCCCTTTTGGGGGGTATGAACCAAGCATGCAAAGGGAAGAGGAACAAGTCTATTAAATACCTACTATGTGCCAGGAACTATGCTAAGGGCTTTACAAATACTATCTCATTTGTTCCTTGTCAACTAGCAGATTATGTTAGCTCAGAGGGGCTTCATTCTGGAAAATACGGCAACTCAAGAAACCGAGCTTAGGCGGCTCCTCTCCATCCTCACACAGCCCTCAGAGGCAGGTTCTATTATTAGCACCATTTAAAGTTGAGGAAATGGGAATAATATACACACTCATTTGGGTATATTACCCTACAGGAAAATAGGGAGTCAGGAGATGATAGAAGGGAGGGCAGATTAGGGGAGAGGGTAGTTAGAAGTTAACACTTTTGAAAAGGGATAGGGCCAAAGGAGAAAATAGAGTAAGTGGGGGTCAAGATAGGATGGAGGGAAATATAGTTAGTCTTTCACATTATAACTACTATGGAAATGATTCAGGTAAGTACACATGTACAGCCTATATTGAATTGCTTGTCTTCCCAGTGGGGGGTGGGGAGGGGAGGAGAGAAGAAGGGAAAAAATCTGGAACTCAAAGTTTTAAAAACAAATTGTTTTTTTTTTTTTACATGCAACTGTGAAATAAGATACACAGGCACTGGGGTATAGAAATCCATCTTGCCCTACTAGAAAGTTAGGGGGATGATGGGGTAGGATATAAGAGAGAACAGATTAGGGGAAGGGGTATTCAGTAAGCTTGCTATTCTGGGGTAGGGGTAGGGGAAAGATGGGGGAGAAAAATTTTAATTCAAAATCTTGTGGAAATGAGTGCTGAAAACTAAAAATAAATATATAAAATTATTTAAAATAAAAAAATAAAGTTGAGAAAATTCAGACAGATAGAGATTGAGGGACTTGTTCAGGGTTACCTAGTAAATGTGTGAGGCTAGTTTTTAATTCAGGTCCTTGAATTCTGCACTTGTATCTACTGTATCACCTAGCTGTTTCAGTGAAATCTCTGGGTCAAAGGGCATACAGATTAAGCACTTTTTTTGTTGTTGTTGCATAATTTCAAATTGTTTTCCAGAATGACTGGACCAATCCATAGCTCCATCAACTGTGTACTAGTGTGCCTGTGGTAGTGTTACTTTCTTGAATCAGTCTAATTTAATGAGAAATTCTCATTAGAAGTTTGTTATTTGCTAGAGTTGTAGGTAGTAGTGATACCCTAGGAGAAGAGGTGTGCACAATAGGCCACCTAGCCAGAGGAGGGCCAACAGGGAGTCCTGTCAGTCAGCCTCTTGATCTTGTTGATTTCCAACATGAATGGAAATTATCCTTCAACTCCTGTGGTGCAGGGTGGGAAGGGAGGGTCTGATTCAAAGGGCCAATGACAAATCACATGATTGTCTTCCTAATTAGAAGATAGCCACAAATAATTATTTTCTATAATAGGGGCCATTCTTGTCTTATTTTTGGTGTGGTCCCTTGTGGAATTATGTCCATCCTTAAGTATCGTAGTGGGATAAGAGGTGCAACTTGTTAAAAGATATTGGGGCTTTGCTTCCAATTAATATTTGTCTACAGTTTCCCTCCAGGTATCATATGGGTGTAGTTGCTAGTATAACTCAAGTTTGTTCTTTCCCCCTGGAGTTTTCTGGATCTGCTAGGGGTAGGAGCTGAATTGCCCTGGAACACTTTAACTTTGAGGCACTGGCATAAAATTAAGAAACATTAATAAATAGTGTTGATACTCTCGTGCCACACCTCTCACTTTCTCTGTACTAGGGAACAGAAAGCTATAGCAGAACATTAAAAACAAAGGCACAATGGGTAGATTCACCAAGAATTATTCCAGAAGAGGTACCAAATATAACTGAGACTCAATATAGAGAGTGAGCTTATAGAATGAATTTATGGGCATCCTCTGTCCAGAGGCAGCAAAGGATGATGTCAGAAATATATTAGGGACCTATCTGTGATGCTCATGCTCCAGGACTCAACTGGTGATTGGTCAGAAAACAGCTGTTCTTTTTTTCTTTCTTTTTTTCAAGAGTCAATAAATATTTATTACATATCTACTATACTGTACTAAGTACTAGGGATACAAATATGAAAAAGAAAGACAGTCATTTCTTGCCCTCAAGAGATTTCCAATCTAATGAAGAGAGAGAACATACAAAAGGAAGCCAAAATGCAGGGGTTGGGGGTAGGAGGAGAAGAAGGGAGCAACAGTACCTGTAAATGGCAGAATGGATAGAGCACCAATCCTAGAGTCAAAGAACCTAAGTTCAAATATTACCTCAGGTACTTACTAGCTATTCGACCCTGGGCAAGTCACTTAATCCTGTTTGCCTAAGTTTCCTCATCTGCCAGATGAACCGGAGAAGGAAACAGCAAACCACTCTGGCGTATTTGCCAACAAAACCCCAAATGGGGTCACAGAGAGTTGGGCACTATAGAAACAACTGAACAATAACAAAGTACAGCCAGGTAAGAAATTAGGAGATAGCTGAGTTCCCTCCTTAAATGGAGGCTTTGAAGTTCATGCCCCTACCCTCCAATTAGAGGGGCAAAGGGTAGTGATGTAGAGGAACACCAAGGCTGATAGGAACGGATAGCAGTTGTTCTGCATATGTTCCCTGGGCACATGTTTCCTTGGCAAAGCTGAAGATAAGAACATGTATCACAACACCACTGTAAGCATTGGAGAGTTGGAATTTCAGACCTTGCTAGCAATGGCAGGTTGCTAGCCACTTAGGAGTTTTAAAGTTTTAGCTTTTATTTATTTATTTTATTCCATTCAATAAATGTACTCTAATCTGTAATGTATTTAGTCCATGTGGGTCCCACAAAATTAGTAAAAAAGTGCAAATTTTTCATGGGAATGGGGGTAAACCCAAGCCGAAAAGTGATGATAATATTTCTTTATTTTCAATCTTGGACTAAGAGAGATGAGGTAGTACCTGGGCCAAAGCACCAGAAGGTTGGGAACCATGGGAAATGCAGACCTGTTTGTTTCCACCATTACAGAGTGATAGGCAAGGGCTACCCAGGTAGGGTACCAGCAGGCTGTCCAAATTTGTACATGAAGAGGAGTGGGAGCAGCTCTAGCCCAGAGAGCCACCTGGTGGGTTATGCTGGGTATAGGTAAGTGTCCCAGTGCCGGGAAGAATTCCTATATCTTAGAATTAAGATTCTTAATGCTCAAGGTGCCCAAGCTTCCATATACCAAGATTCTTCCAGATCTTGAAGGAGGGAAAGAGAGAACTCATATACAAAGTTTTGCAGAGTATGTACGTAAAGTGTGGGATACAGACCTGGTTGACTTGGCATAACAGAATCCCAGTCCTCCATTGGAAGGTATTTCCCCCAGCTTCTTGGCCCAGTATTTTAAATTGCAAACTCATTCAGGCTAAGGTAGCCATAACATATCAGCTAGCCAGACAATCTGAACCTTTTGCTACCCAATTGCATTACACATTTCTGAATTTTCCTATAGGGCTCCTGCAAATCATAAAATCAGCATATTTTATTCTGAAGTTCTCTTACTCCAATCAATATACCAAATTGAGACTTTAGTGAGTTTGACAGCTCAAACTACAAAACTCCTCGTTGATTAGGTCAGGGCAAAGATTTTTAGTGTTGTTAGCCAAATGTCCCATCAGGCAACCGGGTGGTGCAAAGGATAGAATACCAGGCCTGGACTCAGGAACATCTGAATTTGAATTCTGCCTTAAACACTTATACTAGTTGTATGACCCTTGGCATGTCACTAGCTTTTGTCTGCCTCATTTGTAAAATGGGGATAATAGCAGCACATTTCTTCCAGGATTGTTGTAAGGATCAAATCAGGGAGCATTTGCAAATTTTAAAAGCCTATATAAATGCTTGCTATTATTATTAGGATTCTGGATCTTTTCAGAAAGTCTCAAATGAAATCCCACTTCCAATGCCTACCACAAATGGAGATTCATGTTTGGGAAGATATCCCTTCTGCCACTCACCTGAGATATACACTAGAAATTATGGGATCACTATAATCTCTCCTTCATAGTCTGACTTCTCTAAGGGCACTGATCCCCTGGGATGCTGGGCCAGGCTTATTACTCCTCTACAGGCAGTGCTCAGCTGGCATAGTGTCTTTTTATCCTGGGCTTATATAATGAGAGCATTTCCCTGATCTTAGAAGAACCAGTACTAATACTGAATCTCTCCCTAGAGTAAATTGAGATCTCCAGCTAAGGGTCAACCCATTCAGGTTTGAAGAGGTAGGAAAGGCTATTGGCTGAATTGCTAATTACATTTTCTGCTTGTTTCCTCATCACTTCTATTTGTCATTTCTAAGGGGCCTGCTGCTTCTAGATTACAGAGATCTGATACCCAACTAGTGCAAAGACTGTAAACCCAATCTCACAGTGCCCAGGCAAGGAACGGATTTGGCCTGCTTAGAAAGAATCCACTATTGTCTGTCTATGGAGAAAAATCAAGTTCTATTTAAGGCTAAGTCAAGTAAAGCTATAACCAATCAATAGATACGAGGACATGTTTCCAGGCTCATGGAGGAGGTACAGAGCAGAAGAAGATGGGGGGGTAATAGAATCAACCTTCCATGAGATGATGCCTGCAAGAAGATGAATCTCCAGGTGTTTGTGAGTGGGAATTTTTATTCCCGATTCATACACGCTTTTCAGTCAGTTTTGTTGGGCCCCTGTCCTGTCCTTGATTTTAAGGACACTTGTTTTTGCCTAGGCAGCTAGAGGCTGCCCTAGGCTACAGTACCTAGTATCCAACACAACACAACAACAATGATAAGAACAGTCCTCTAGGCAAGAAAAAAGCTACACCAGTAATTATAATTATTACCTTTGCTATGGCAATTTGAGGTTTAGAAAATGCCTTACACACATACATCAATTTTCAAAACAACTCCATAAGACAAATACTGAGGATACAAAGAAAGAAAAAAAAAAAGTCAGGCTCTGCCCACAAGGAATTTACAGTCTAATGGAGAGGATGGTAATGGAGTGTTAGATCGATTTTACTAATGTACAAACCAAGGCCTAGAGAGAACTTAAGCATTCTCTTTGTGGTCACATAGCTAGTGAATCGGAGTACCCAGGAAAATGGGTCTACGTGGAGCCATACCACTCACGTTCTAACCTCTGCCACCTAGGGTTTGAAGGTCCTCTAACTCAGAACCCAGTGTCCTTAACACTAGACTACAGCTGCTTAAATCTTCATATTCCCAGGGCCTAGCACATGAAGGAATTGAAGGGATTAGGACAGCTAATGGTTACTTGTGGGACTTGAATAATCCACAATGACTCCATCTTGTGAGTCAAGTCTGGAGCTAGGTCAGTTATCTTTCTATTTAATTATGGGTCCAGTCCAAATTCTGTCTTGTGAGAAAACTTTATTCAGTTGTGGGAACTGGGAGAAAACCATTATTACGTTGTTTGAACTTAGCCCTGCTTGGCTAGGGAAGCTGGGCCACCTCTATCTGCTGTTTAGAGACCCTTAACTAAGGGCATAGGTTATGTTGACCAGAAACCCAGTCAGATGCAAAGATCGATGCAAGGAGTTTTCTCAAAATTATACATCTCAAACAATTCATGTCTTTTCTGAAAACTGGTCCCATATTGGTCAACCAGTCATTGTTTCCATGTTTCATTGATTATTTACAGACACTTAGGGGAGGTGGGATACTTCTTTTTCTGATTTCAGAGAATTGTATTTGTTTGCTCTCCCCATCCCAACTTGGAAAGTTCTTAACCTTTCATCCAATTAGAAATAAAATTACCTGGTGTATCATTTCCTTTTAATTAATTAGCCTTATTTGATTAATTGTTTTTAGTGTATAAAAATCTGTTGCCTCCTGTATTTGGGGTCCAGGTCCAAGCTGAGGGGGTCTGGTCCTGGTTTGTTGGGCAATTTCTATGCACTGCTTAATAAATCGACATGCTTGGAAGATCAAAACTTTGTTTTCTCAGTCATTTCATCTCTCATCTGCTACACATAGTACCTTGTATATAGCAATTTTTGGTTGAATTAAATTGCAATGTTTATTTTCTCTAGTGATTATTCTCTTTCTAAGCCCCAGGACACTGCTGGAGGAAGTCATAAAACCAGTGGTCTACTAGGTATTTTTTTTTTTAACCTCAACTGGGTTCTCACCAATTCATGGCAATCTTTTCATTCAACCCCAGGTGACTTCTCTTCAGACTCCACACAACAGCTGTTCTCAACCTTCCTCTCTTTTCTCAGGTCCTCAAATGCACCCCTCAAAACCTTTCTATGTGTTTGTTCCATTCTAAGGGGACAAGGTTTTCCTCTTGTTTACCAATTACCCTTGCCGCCATCCCCTTCAAGGCTTGCCTCATCCATCATTCTTTCTCTGTCTCTCATCATCAGTCTCTCTCTACCAACTGGCTCTAATCTTGTTGCCTACAAACATGCATAGGCCTCTCTTTCAAAAAAAAAAATCTGTCACAGTTACCATATATGTTGACATAATTGTACCATGAACTTCCCTGAGGATTTTCTCCAGGAGCAATTGTCATTTTTTCTCCTTCACATTAACAACCCTGGGAGAGGATTCATCCAAAGAACCATGTGAAAATCATGATTTTAAAGTTGTGTTGACAATTAAACCACTCATTTGGTGTTATTAGCCAGAAGAATGTTGTACAGAGTTACCTTTGTGGTTTTGTTTATCAAAGAATCTAATTCCAGAAGGGGAAAATCCATATGACTGGTCAAGGGGAGGAAGCAGAACTCATGTTTGGATAAAAGAAGAAACTCCTATTTGGTCAAGGGAGATGTCCATCAATCACCAAAGTTTAGTCATCAAGCTTTCCACATGTCAATAATCATGAGTGTTTAGTCAGTGACTAGGCAACAGGATTCTGGGACTTTCCACTTGTTTGTTACAACCATCAGATGCAAAAGGATGGAGAAGCTGTGGTTTTCTGGAGCACAGAAGCTTCCAGGGTACAAAGGAGTCAGGGGAGGGGGAGAGTGTTATGCAGCAAGTTTCTATTCCTATCCCCAAAATAGATTAATACAGGACTCAATATCAAACTATAAATCTATCAGTTATAATAACCAATATGTGGATGTTATCATCAACACACGGTAGATTAATTAATTGTATCTCTGATCCCAACAGCATTAACTATCATAACTTGTTCAGCCTCGATCCTATTCTTCTTAATTCACTAATACAATCACTGATGCCCATCGAATGACAATGAACTGAGTAGGTATTGATCAAATTGAATAGGGGCATCAAAATTATTTTCATACAGTAATTAACAATCATAATAAAAAAACTTTATGTGAATATGTTTGTCTTTCATTCTTTTATTTTATGGGGGGAGGTAGGGCAATTAGGGGTAAGTGACTTGCCCAAGTTCACACAGCTAATAAGGGTGTCCTGAGGCTGGATTTGAACTGGAGTCCTCCTCACTCTAGGGCTGGTGTGCTATTCACTGCACCACCTAGCCACCCTGTTTGTCTTTCATTCTTGAAGAGGACTATGACATCAGGGAGGTGATGTCATGACATGCAAGTGAATTGGATTTAAGTGTCGGAGGGCAAAGTCTCCAGCCTCACTTTCTCCTCCCAAGCCATCTGGATCCAGTGAACTGAGATGAATGGGGCTACTGGGGCAAGGTCTCTCAACTCCCCTCCTTTCTCCCCTAAGATTTCTCTGCATCTTCTTCCTTCTTTTCCATTTCAGGATGGGCCATCCTTCTTCTCCTGGAAGCTAACCCTTTCACCGGAATCATATTCTCTCTTATTTCTCACCAGGATTTTCCTTGTTCTGCTAATGATCTCTTCTCTCTCGTGTTTTCAAATCCTTCCTCTCCACTAGCTCTTGCCCTCCTCCTATCTAAAATCATTTTCATATCTTCCCCAATAATGATAATAATAATAATAAGTCTTCCTATACTCCACTACTCTCTGGAACTTTCTTCTTTTTAACCACCAAACCTTGCCCTTGAAGTTCCCCACAATGATTAAATTATAGCTCTGGAGTTAAAAAATAAAATAAATCTGGTAGAAATTGATGACAACAGGAGCTCATTCAATAAAAACAGTTGGAAAAATTGAATGGCAATATGTTTAAAAAGAAATAGAATTGGATCTATATCTTACACTTTTTTGGAGGGGATGGGAAGTGTAGATACTCAATTTCATCACTGTAGAAAACTCCTAGGGTGGAAATTCTCTCTACAACTGTAGGTTCTCAGCTCATGTTAGTTATTTACTTAGAAAATTAATTGCAAGGGGCAGGTAGGTGGATAGAGCACCAGCCCTGGAGTCAGGAGGACCTCAGTTCAAATGCAACCCCAGACAATTACTGTCTATGTGACCCTGAGCAAGTCACTTTAATCCCAATTGCCTCAAAAAAAATTAATTGGAGAGGTTAAATGATTTGTCTACAGTCATATGTCAGAGGCAGGGTGTGAACTCAGAGCTTCCTGACTCCAAGGCCCATTGTGTAATCTATTACCCCCCCTCCATTTCACCATGTATTATAATACATTCCAAATTAAACAATGAATAACTATTTTTTAAATTAATGTTTAAAGGGAGCACTTTAAGTGGTCAAAGGATAGGAACAAACATTTCCAAACCAAAATATTGAAAACTATTACCAAGGGTCAGACCTTGGAGTGTGTCCCAATATTCCTTGCCTTATTCTAGTTCAAGCAACCATATGAAAACAGGGAGTCAAATTCTGGTCATTTGTGATTGAGGGACTAGTATGAAAAGTTCTCTAATTGGTCATGGAGATGGAAGAACTGATGACTCTGGGATTGCTGAGCAGGGAGAACTGAATATGTTTATCAAAGCTTGGCAATCTGCCAAACTCTCCCTCTTTTTCTTGTAGCTAAGAGGCAGGATAACTATGCACTGAGAATTGTGTGTGGGAGGGGTGTCTCCCTGTCTTCCACATGGCCATGGGAGCTGTAAACACAGGAACACTTCTGTTTCTTTGCAATTCTTCCCTATCTTAGGTGAATGAATACTCTCAGATGGATGTGCCCCAGGAGAACTATGTGAGTTCAAAAGATCCCACTGGCAACTAGAGCTAAATGTTGCTAACAACCATGGCCCCTTTTGTGGTAATCACTGACAGCAGTGGAAAAGCAAATTGGGCCAACAGCAAATCACCTTATTCAGTAGAGATACCACATCCTGAGAAAAGCCAGCCTAGTAGATTGACTTATCCATCACCACTGGTCTGCCCCACAGAGAACTTCATGAGGACTCCATAAAGGAAAAGGACTTCCCCCACCAAGAGTCAGGAAGTACCCTTTTGTCACATAGGTTCTGTACTACTCTGCCTCCACTGCCATTAAATTTAAGTCTGTGCTCACTTTTCTCATAGACCTGTGAACATTCGTATCCATTTCATGTACGTGTACATGTACATACATGTACATTCATATACAGTTCACCCTAGGTTTGTGGGGGCAGAGGGAGGCTGCTTTGTATTATTCATTGCTATTTTCTTTATGCTTTCTTACTAAATACCTTTTATAAAAGTTAACTACTGGCTAACTATTAGTAGGAACACATGGGTGGGGGCTCATAGGTAAGCAGTTCTAGTAACCTCAGTGCTCAAGCCTGCTGAGCTAAGAAGAATCCCCACATCACCTACCTGTGGTGCTTGCTATCAACCTCAGCCTCCTCATAGGCTCCTCGGGATCCTGAGAACTCCCGGATTTGGACAGATAGCCGACACCCTCGTGAAGTTACAAAGTTTCTTTATTGCATATCTCTTACTGTGATTAATGTGCCTTCATGCAGCGGTCTCGTCCCCCTCCTCCTTTCTTGCTCTTTTATTAACCATTTGTTTGCCTCCTGTCACATGCCTCGGAAGAGCCACTTAGTACACGTGGAGAGCTAACTCCCTTGGGTAAAGCAGATTCCATACCCTATGCCCCTTCCCCCCCCCCCCCAAGGTACCCAGTTCCCGTGGGAAGGAGTCCTGGGTCCTTGGTAAGGAGACGAAGGGGTGGGGGCAGAGTCTACTTTTGGATGCCTCTTGAACATGCGCCAAGTATCAGCCGTGTCTTCGAGGCCATGCTGACCAAGGTTAAATGTTTGGTTTTTCAAGGCAGACTTAGAAAACTTAAAAGGGGCCTTTCAAAGGGATTTTCTGAAGAAAGGAGTTTTCTGAAGGAAGGGGCCCTCTCAGGGGGGAATTTCTGGCCCATACACCTCAGCTTCTCAGGGTTATCCCCAGGATCCTGAGAGAAGTTGTCAATTACTCTTACAGGTGCCCCAAATGGCAAGTGCAATTTCCACTTGGGGGACTGGTCCTGAGGGTTTTACAAATGAAAGAATGCTGCAAACCACTAATAAGAGGAATGCAAACCAAAACAAATCTGAGTTTTCAGTTCATACCCAGAAAATTAGCAAAGATAACAAAGATATGCTGGGTAGAGTGTCAGATATGAAGTCAGAAAGACCTATTTTTAAATGCCACCTCAGAGATTTGCTATGTGACACTCACTGGGTATGTTACTCTATGATATATCTGTGTTGACTTCAGTTCCAAATCTGTAAAATGAGGGAGGTTGAACTCAGTGACCTCTAAGATTCTTTCTAGCTCCAAATCTTTGATCCTATGAATAGATGGGACTTGCTAATGTTAGATTGTTTATTGAAAGACAGAAGGGTAGCTAAGTGGTGCAATGGATATAGTACCAGCCTTGGAGTCAGGAAGACCTGAGTTCAAATTTGGTCTCAGACACTTACTAACAATGTGATCCTGGGTAAGTCACTTAAACCTGATTGCCTAGAAAAGAAAAAGGAAAGAAAGGGGGGGGGGGAAAGAAAGAATTATAGGCACACTGGTTCATTGCTTGTGGAGCTGACAATTGGTTTGACCATTCTGAAAAGCAATTTGGAATTATGTAAAGAGAATGACTAAAATGTGCATATCCTTTGACTTAGATATTTCACTGTGAGGCATATATAATCTAAGGAAGTTCAATGACAAAAAGAAAGGCTCTATATTCACCAAAATATTTATGGCAGCACCTCTTGTGATAAAAGAAATAAAGTTGACCTTCATCCAAGTTAAGGAGAGTGAAACAATTTGGATTGCATGCTCCACACATCAAAAAAGTATAAATCATCCTTTTGATTGATTAACTATTATTTGGGTTTCTGATATTGAAAGCAATGTGTACACACCTTAAATTCCAGAAGCATATCCAATGAGATACATATATCAATAGATTCCATATTATATGTATATTGCTTACATTGCTATTTACATAGTGTTTAGAAGTTAACAATACAATATGGATGTGACATAGTGATATAACTATACATCTTAGGTGTTACTGAAAAGCATACACCTTTCATGCAACACTGAAAAGCTCCCTTGATTTTAAAGGGATGTTGCTCATGAGGTGTTATAAGTGGGTGCTTTAGCATCTGGGCTCTGGTGGACCTTGGGATCTCTTAGATACTCACTCCAGACTCTAATCTGCCTGTCTCTGAAGACATAGTCAACTTTAGAGGGTTGAATCTTGAGGCCAAGTATTATATGGGCAAGTGACTTCGTGATTTTTAATTTAATTTTTTTTGCCCTTGAAGATTTTTTTTTTTTGCCGCTCAGCTCCGTTATTGGGGAAGAATAAAAAGATTCTGCTCTGACTGTTGGGGGAGAGATACAGTCCAGCCAGCCCAACCTAGCATGGCTAGCCACCAGCGGCTTCCTCTGCCTTGGACAGCATCGGCTGGCCACCTCCATATCAGATATCTTGGTGGATACCTCTGTGGGTACTTCCAACAACTTGGGGGGCACATAAGAGCCCATGCCTGCTGCCTGCTCTGCTTCTTCCTGACTGTAGGGTTCTACTGTCAGCTGCTTCAGTCTTTTTTTGTGATCTTTGGACTTCAAATGATTTTTCAGGCTGGCATTATCAATGAAGTATCTCGCGCAGGCCAGGCAGCGGTGGTGGCCGCCTCCGGGCAGGTCCGAGTCCGGCTCGGCGTCGGGCTGGGGCCGGCGGGCGGCGCTGTCGGGCCACAGGTCCGGGTGGATCTAGTCCAGGTTCGGCCACCGCCGCTTGGCCTTCAGCCGGAGGGCCATGGAGTGTGTGCGGGGAGCGTGCCATAGCCTCAGCTGGGGGTAAGGCTCGGGGCTCGAGGCCGCCGGGGCCCACGTGAGCTCCCCTTGAAGATTTTTTAAAAACATATTTCCGCATTAGTCACGTTGTGAAAGAAGAATCAGAACAAAAGGGGAAAATTATAAGAAAGAAAAAAAAGAGAGAAAATAGTATGCTTCAATCTGCATTCAGACACCATAGTTCTTACTCTGGATGCGGATAGCATTTTCCATCATGAGTTTTTTGGAATTATCTTGTTTTGTCGAGAAGAGCTAAGTCTATCAAAGTTAATCATCACACTATGTGGCTGTTACTGTGTACAATGTTTTCCTGTTTCTGCTCTCTTCACTCCGCATCAGTTCATATAAGTCTTTCCAGGTTTTTCTGAAATATGCCTGCTTATCTTTGCTTATAGAACAATAGTATTCTATTACGTTCATATACTATAACTTGTTCAGCTATTCCCCAATTGATGGGGATCCCCTCAATTTCCAATTCTTTGCCACCACAAAAAGGGCTGCTGTTTTTTTGTATATGTGTTTGCTTTCCCCTTTTTTAGGATATCTTTGGGATAGAGACCTCAAAGTGGTATTGCTAGAACAAAGGATGCACAGTTTTATACCCTTTTGGACATAGTTCCAAATTACTCTCCAGAATGGCTGGATCAGTTCACAGCTCCACCAACAATAGGTCAGTGACTTCTGGCTGAACACCTTCATTGGAGTATTGTTACACTGATATTTTGGTTTTTTGGGGGTTTTTTTTTTTTGCTTTTTTTTTTTTGGAGGGCAATTGGGGTTAACTGACTTGCCCAAGGTCACACGGCTAGTTTTTGTTTTAAGTGTCTGAGGCCAGACTTGAACTCAGGTCCTCCTGACTCCAGGGCTAGTACTCTATCCACTGCACCATCTAGCTGCCCCTACACTGATTTTTTAATAGTCTTCCTGGGGACCATGTACCACTAAATAAATTCTTTTAATAATTGTGTCTTATCCATTTATGACATAGTTTATGTCATGCCTTTGAAATATCCTTATTGGGTCAAATGACTCAGTTGAGTGGAATCCTAGTGGTAGTAATCATTAATAATACTAATACTACTAATAACTAACATTTTATAGCACTTTAAGGTCTTCAAAGCTCTTTATACATGTTACCTCATTTGATCTTTATAACTCTGTGAGGTAGGTGCTATACTTATTCCCATTACACAGGTAATGAAAATGAGGCATAGAGAGGCTAGGGTCCCAAAACTCAGCATGTGTCAGCAGAATGATTCAAACTCAGGTCTTTCTGACTCTAAATCAGGTGTTCTATCCACTGTGCTACCTACCTGCCACAGAGAAGTGGTAGTCATTCACACATGAAGAGGTGGGAAGGGAATTCCTGGGTGAGACTGGCCAAGTTGAATATTTTATTTAATCTGTTTTTCTTCTTAAATGAAATACCAATGCTTGTTTCTTCTTCTTCTCCTTCTTCTCCTCCTCCTCCTCCTCCTCCTTCTTCTTCTTCTTCTTCTCCTTCTTCTCCTCCTTCTCCTCCTTCTCCTCCTTCTTCTTCTTCTTTTTTACATCATTGGCTCAAGGCAAATGTTATAAGCAGAATAGCAGTAGCATGTGATAAGTGTGTGAGAAGTGTCAAGTATATTATAATAATGATAATGGCTAGCATTTATAATAGCACTTAAAGGTTTGCAAAGTTCTTCTTTGAAACAGTTCTGGGAGGAAGGTGCTATTGTAAAGAGTCAGCCATTGGGACAGGGTCAGTCTGAATGACTCCCATGTTTTAACCTTGCTCAACTTTTGGGTATAGGCGATCAATCAGTCTGTAAAAGAAGGCCAGGTCCTGAGGACTACTCCCATCACCTGAAAGCTAATTCCATCTCCCAGCGATGCCATATGGGGAAGAGCCACCTCCTTGTTGACAGGTCTGCCAATCAGGATTATCTCACCATCATATTTAGATTGTTTTCTTGTTGCTCAGTCATTTTGATGCCCAACTCTTCATCACCCCATTTGGGGTTTTCTTGGCAAAGATACTGGAGTGGTTTACCATTTCCTTCTCTAGCTCATTTTATAGATGATGAAACTGAAGCAAACAGAACCAAGTGACTTGCTCAGTGACTTGCTTAGTGTCTAAAGCAGGATTTGAACTCATGAAGATTAGTCTTCCTGACTCCAGACTGGGCTCTCCATTCACTTTTCCACTTAGCTGCCTGTTTGATAAAAGCAGCTGGAGGTTAGAATTCAGCACAGCCTTCCCAACTCCAATTGCCTAATGGCTTTGGGGTCAATAAACTCCTTTTGTCTTATTTCTTGTGTTTGCCTTTAATCGACTAGCAAGGCCAGAACTAGGATTTTCTTTTAAGACTCTTATTATCCCAGTTTTACAGATGAGGAGACTGAGTCAGACACAGGCTAAGTGACTTCCCCAAGGTCACACAGTTTATACACCCAATGCAATCATCTTTCTCCCATTCTGCTCTTCCTATTTTCCCTCTCTCTGTGAGTCATATCTCCCCCCTTCCAGTTATGTAGAGTTTAAACTCCAGATCCTTTTAAAAATCTCTTTCCCTCTCATCCAATTAATCACCAAGTCCTGTTGCTTCTGTTCCTTCTGTGTCTCTCTAGACTGTGTCTTTTATGCCATTCTCACTGCCAACGCCCTTCATTTATTCCTTTCTAAATTATTTGAATGGCTTCCTAACAGCACTCCCTCCCTTCAGTCTCCCTCCCCTTCATTTTCTACTACACTTGGCTAAGACATTAATCTTCTAAGGAACTTCTCTGATCCTGTTACTCTCAGGCTGCAAAGCTTTGAAGGTTTCCCTGTAAAAGACCTCCCATGCTTTGGTCTCAACCTACCTCTTCAGCTTTACCTTGCCTTCCTCAATCAATTGATCAATAATCAAACAATTGTTTTGTACTTTCTATGGGCCAGGCCCTGTTTATGCACTGAGGAGTACAAAGATAAAAATGACAAATAGTCCTGCTCTCAAGGAGCTTCTTTCTGTGCCCTTCACTTAGCCAACTTGAATCCTACCCATGCATCAGGGCCTAAATCAATCACCTCCTCCCTGGGGCCTTCCCCAAAACTGAAATTAACCTATTCTTCTTCCGTGCATTCAGAGAACCTTATATTCTTTTTGAGGGAATAGATTATATTCTACCTTATTTTAGGAGAGACAATATGGCTTAATGAATAAAAACCGGTATATACATACATCTGATATGTCCTGGGCAAGTCACTCTGGGGCTATGATAAGTTTAAAAGAACTTGCTGGCCTATACTGGTAGAGGGAATTCCTTCACCTGGAATTCCAAAGTCAATGAAATCACAGCTCCAGTTCTTCTAACATACAATTATCCATTTTACATCATGAATTTTCCTATTGAGGTTTTGACATCTAGCAGTTCAGCATAAGGAATTAAATAAGAATTTTAGGAGAGGTTTTTGTTTGGTTCTAAACTTTACTTTTACTATTCCTTTTTCTTTTTAAAATTTATTTAGTATTAGTTTACAACATTCCGTTCCACAAGTTTTTGAGTTCCAAATTGTCTTCCTCTCTCCTCCCTCATCCTCCATGGCAGCGTGCAATCTGATTTAGGTTTTACATATAACCTTCACATTAAATATTAGTCAAGTTGTAAAGAAAAATTATAACCAATGGAATGAATAACAAAGAAGAAACAAAACAAAACAAAAAAATGCGAGAGCGAGTAGTCTGCTTCAATCTGCATTCAGACTCTGTAATTCTTTCTCTAGACTGTGGATGTGGATCCCTTTCCGTCCTGAGTCCTTTGGAGCTGTCTTACAACCTTGCATTGTTGAGATGAGTCCAGTCTATCAAAGTCAGTCATCACTTTGGGGGGAGTTTTGCAGAAGCTGTAGACACACTGGAAGGCCAGCAGATGACAGAGAAAAAGTTTAAGAACTTAAAAATGCATAAACTGTATGTATAGTATTGTATAAAAGCAATATATTTTATCTTTTAATACCATAATAATTCAGACTTCTTCTCTGGTACAAAGGGAGGATCAAAATGTTGATGCAGATTTTCTAGACCTTGGGGCGGGTAATGGGGTCACTATGCCCCTAACCCCCTCAATGTAGAAGGGACAACTATATTTATTTGCATTTATAGAGAGGTAGAGGGCGGTGTAGTAAAAAGAAGACTGGATTTTGTCACTTACTTGTCTCTTTGTAGGAAATGGAAATGAAAACACATTCACTGGCTATGTCAGAAGCCTGTTTCCAAGAAACTGATCTACAGTGTCAATGTGAGTTACTCTGTCTTTCTACATTAGAATGTCAGTACCTTGAGAGTAGAAACTGTACCTTGTTCACTTCTGCACCCTCAGCCAGGTGCCTTATCACAAAGTGGTTAAGTACACAGTGCCTGAGGCAGAGTAGGCATTTAATAAACATTTGCTGAGTTGTCCAGTAAAAGTGTCCATGAAATACATGGTTCAGACTCTCTCAATCTTACCGTTGGTAACATCCCCTCTGACACATATGAATGTTCAGAAAACATGTTGACAATTGGATCAAGTACACACAAGTGAGATTAAATATTTACATTGTAACTGATCCAAGAACATGACCATTTTTTTTTTGGTAGACAGAAGCCAGGATTACTAATCCCATGCTCAGACAGGATGAGGTCAAGGTAAGGCAGCGCTCTCTCTACCAAAAAGTCCTGGAAGTGCTCACTCCACAATCTGTCCCACATCTACTTTGCTAAATTTATCTCTCCTTATTTCCCTATAGAAACAATTGAGTCAGGTTGGTCTACCTACTCACCATCACCTAATCTTACCTTCTGTACCTTGCTTCCTTCTAACTGGGATGCCCTTACCACTTCCTCCTACCCTTCCTTAAGCCTTACTTCAAGTCCTCCTTTACCCTGAAGCTCTCCTTACCCTTCCCGCTCCAAAGTGGTTCCTCTTTCTTATCTCTTATGGTATTTATTGTATTCATTGCACACTCAGCAGATGACTACTAGGTACTGTTAGGTATCTTGTTCTGTCTATGTCCTGTTTCTCCAATTAGATTGTAACCATCTTGAAGGCAGGTGTCATTATAAGCTACAGGGTCAACCTTACTAGCTTTATTTTGAGAATGCATTGTTGTGAGCATGTTATTTCAAAGATACAGCAGAAAAGAAGATGGAAGAAGACCACCGCTCCAATGATATCAAGAGGATGACTGAGAAAAAGATTACAACAATGTTAAATCATTAGAAACCAGGTCAACATAACTAGAGTATGCACTGAGACAGAGACAGAGAAACACAGATGGATATTCAACAGGGGAATGGACTGGATTCCAATGGAATCCACTGGAGTCTACTGGAATTTGAACTTAGTATGTTCACAACTGTGCTGGTGTATGCTGATAACATTATAATGAGGCTGGACAACAACACAGATGGAAGCTAGGAGTGACTGACATTTGGGGAGAGGTAAGGGAGGGTCAATGACTGAAAGCATCATGGGGATGGGAAAAAAGAAAAATATAAAGACCCATATTCCTAGGGAGTTTATGATGATTCAAGTTTTGCCTACGCAACAACTTACTTGTCCTAGGTTTTAGTCATAGGCATCTGAACCCAATAAAGTATGACCAAAGAATTGCCCTCTGGTCTGTTTGAATGGTTTGAGATGCTGCTGTTTTTAAAAGATTAAACAGTGAGTATTGAGCACTGAGTATTGAGTCTCATTCTTCTTTCCCTCTCACTGGGGTTGGGGATAGGATATCTATCTGCCATCTTCCCTCCATAGAAGCCAGGGTGCTGGTATTCAAGACACCAAAGAAGTCTGGAGATGGGGTGGGGAGAATGTGGTGATATTGGGTGCCATCCCATAGGTCTGCTTTCTTCTGTTCCAATTTTTAAAAATATATTTATTTAAAATTCATTTTCTTCACTAATTGCATTTAAAAACAAATTTTAGCATTAGGGTTTTTTTCCCCTTTAAATTGTGTTTCATTGCTGAGAAGAGCTAAGTCTATCAAAGTCAGTCATCACACAATGTGGATATTACTGTGTATAATGTTTTCCTGGCTCTGTTGACCTCACTTAGCATCAGTTCATATAAGTCTTTCCAGGTTTTTTCTGAAGTCTACCCCCTCATTGTTTCTTACAGTACAATGGTATTCCATTACATTCATATACTACCATTCGTGCAGTCATTTCTCAATTGATGAGGATCCCCTCAATTTCCAGTTCTTGGCCACCACAAAAAGAGCTGCTATAAATATTTTTGTACATGTGGCTCCTTTTACAATTTTTATGATCTTTTTGGGATACAGCCTTAGAACTGGTATTGCTTGGTCAAAGGATATGCACAGTTTTATAGCCCTTTCGGCATAGTTCCAAATTGCTTTCCAGAATGGTTGAATCGTTCACAATTCCACCATCAGTGCATTAGGGTCTTGATTTTTCCACATACCTTCCAACATGTATCATTTTACTTTTCTGTCATAGTGGCAATTCTGATAGGTATGGGGCTGTACCATAGAGTTGTTCTAATTGAATTTCTCTAATAAGTAATATAGAACATTTTTTTCATATGATTCTGATCATATAGCTCTGATTACTTTATCTGAATACTGCCTATTCATTGTCTTTTGGAGTTGTCTTATAACTTTATATTGCTGAGAGGAACCCAGTCTATCAAAGTTAATCATCACACATATGTTGTGTCTGTAATTGTGTACAAATTTCTCTTGGTTTTGCTCTTCTGACTCAACATCAGTTTATATAAGTCTCTCCAGGTTATTATGAAGTCTGTCTGCTCCTCATGTCTTACAGCACAATAGTATTCCATTACATTCACATACCACAACTTGCTCAGCCATTCCCCAATTGACGGGCATCCCCTTGATTTCCAATTCTTTGCTACCATGCAAAGAGCTGCTATAAATATTTTTGTACATATGGGTCCTCCTCCCACTTCTATGATTTCTTTGGGAGTACAACCCTAGAAGTAGTATTGCTGGGTCAAAGGGGATGCACTTATTATAGCCCTTTGGGCATAGTTTCAGATTGTTCTCCAGAATGGTTGGATCAGTTCACAACTCCACCAACAATGCATTAGTGTTGCAATTTTTCCACATCCTCTCAAGCATTTATCATTTTCCTGATTTGTCATTAGCCAATCTGACCAGTGACATGGTACCTCAGAGTTTTTTTGATTTGTATTTCTCTAATCAAGAGTGATGTAGAGCATTTTTTCATATGCTTATAAATATCTTTAATTTCATCATTTAGAGCATTTTTTCATATGCTTATAGGTATCTTTAATTTCATCCTCTGAAAACTGCCTGTTCATATCCTTTGATCACTTATCAATTGTAGCATGGCTTTTAGTTTCATAAATTTGATTCGGTTCTCTACATATTTGGGAACTAAGGCCTTTATAATTTAAGAATTATTGAACTACCTATAAACAGTTTTTCACAGCTATGATTACTGCATATTTCCTTCCATCCTATTTCCTCCCTGTTTATCTTACTCTTTCATTTTACCCTGTCCATCCTCAAAAGCATTTGTTTGTGACTATCACCTCCCTCAGTCCCCCCTCCCTTCTATCAGCATCCCCTCCTGCCTTCTCTTATCCCCTTCCCCTCTTACTTTTTTGTAGGGTAAGACAGATTTCTATACCCAACTGAATGTGTATGATATTTCCTCTTTAAACCAATCAAATCTGACAAGAGCAATGTTCAAGTGCTCCCCACCCCTGCCCTACCTCCCTCATCTTCCCCTCCACTGTAAAAGCTCTTTTGTATCTTTTTCATGTGAGATAATTTACCATATTCTACTTTTCCCTTTCCCCTTTTCCCAGTGCATTCCTCTTTCTCATCCCTGAATTTTATTTTTTAGATATCACCCCTTCATATTCAACTCAACCTATATCCTTAGTTTATGTATACTCCTTCTAACTGCCCTAATAATGATAAAGTTCTTGGGAATTAAAAGTATCATCTTCCCATTTATGAATATAAACAGTTTAACTTTATTGAATCTCTTATGATTTTTCTTTCCCGTTTACCTTTTTGTGCTTCTCTTGAGTCTTGTATTTGAAAGTCAGAATGTCTATTCAGCTCTGCTCTTTTCATCAGGAATACTTGAAAGTCATCTATTTCATGAAATATCCATTTTTTCCCCCTGAAGGATTATATATCAGTTTTACTGGATACATGATTCTTGGTTGTAATCCTAAATGTCCTCTGGAATATTATATTACCAGTTCTCTGATTCTTTAATGTAGAAGCTCCTAAATCCTGTGTTATCCTGACTTTGGTTCCATGATATTTGAATTGTGTCTTTCCATCTGCTTACAATATTTTCTCCTTAACCCAGGAGCATTGAAATTTGGTTATGACATTCCTGTAAGTTTTCATTTTGGAATCTCTTTCAAGAGACAATCTGTGAATTCTTTCAATTTCTACTTTACTCTCTGGAATATCAGAGAAGTTTTCCTTAATAATTTCTTGAAAGATGATGTCTAGGATCTTTTTTTATCATTATTTTCAGGTAGTTCAATAATTCTTAAATTATCTCTCTTTAATTTGTTTTCCAGGTCAGTTGTTTTTTCCAGTAAGATATTTCACATTTTCTTGTATTTTTTTTTCAGAGAAGCCCAAGACGTGCCTAATCCCCTGGTCCTTCAACTGATTTCTCCTTTATTTGTACAGTTAACTCTAGCAAGTCTCAGAATCCAGTCCCTTTCTCTTCATATTTCTGCCTCTCTCTCCCCTCCCCACCCAAGGAGGAAATTTCCTAAAGAGATTTACTGAGGAGTAGTTTGTTTGTTCTTTTGAGACCAATAGACAAAGTGTCCCAGAAGAGAAATACTAAAATTTTCTTTGCAGTTCTACTGCTTATTGAACTAAGTGGTCAAAGACAGTGGATTGCCTATGAACTACAAATAGAAAGGGTTGAAATCAAGTGGGAAATTTCCAACATATCATATGGGACTTTGGTGAACAATAGATTGTATATCCTTCATATTGCAGAATGATGCTTTACTTTTCATCTGCCAGAAAAAGGGGTTCTTCACCCTTTTTTGGGTTGTGGACCCCTAGGGAATTCTGGTGAAGCTTATGGACTCCTTTTCAGAAAGATATTTTTAAGTACATAAAATAAAACAGAGAGGATTACAAAAGGAAACCAATTGTATTGAAATACAGTTATCAAAATATTTTCAAAAACAGGTTCAAGGACCTCAGGTTAAGAACTGCTGCTGTTAAATTAAAACAACCCTGAGATACCACATCACACCTATTAAATTGGCTAACACGGCAAAATAGGAAAATTATAGATGTTGGAGAAGATGTGGGAAAATTGAAACACTAATGCATTGTTGGTGGAGTTGTGAACTGGCTCAACCATTCTGGAAAGCAATTTGGAACTATGTTCAAAGGGCTATGAAACTGTGCATACCCTTTGATCTGGCAATTCCACTAGTAGGTCTCTATCCCAAAGAGATCCTAAAAAAGGGGAAAGCAACCACATGTACAAAAACATTTATAGTAGCCTTTTTTGTGGTGGCAAAGAACTGGAAACTGAGGGGATACCCATTAATTGAGAAATGACTGAACAAATTGTGGTATATGAAGGTAATGGAATACTATTGTTCCATAAGAAATGACGAACAGGCAACTTCAGAAAAGCCTGGAAACACTCACATGAACTGATGCTCAGTGAAGTGGGTAGGATCAGAACATTGTACACAGTAAGAACAACATTGTGTGATGACCAACTTTGATAAACTTAGCCCTTCTTGGCAATGCAATGATCTAAGACAATTCCAAAAGACTCAGGATGGAAAATGCTATCCACCTCCAGAGAAAGAACCATGGAGTCTGAATGCACATTGAAACATACTATTTTCTTCTCTCTTTCATGGTTTTTCCCTTTTGTTCTGATTAACAAGATTATACATGTATTAAAAAGGCTTTAGCTACATTATTTTCATCAACAGTTTAATATTTTCCAAAAATCCAGAAAGAAATTATGTTAATTGTAATAAAGTAGATTATAATGAAAAGAATGGAAGCAATTTTGGAGGGGCAGAGCCAACATGGCAGCATAGAAGCAGGAAAACTCCATGGCTCCCCCCATAACCACCTCAAATACCTATGAAATATGACTCTAATAAACAAATTTTAGAGCTACAGAGCCCACAAAGTGACAGAGAGAAACAAATCTCCCATGGAAGGCAGCCCAGCAGGCCTACAGGAAGGGTCCATTACAGCACACTGGGATCCCAGTCCCATGGTTTTAGCCCCAGGGTGGATCTGACCAGCAGCTAAGGAGGACTTTGGGAGAGTTGATCACCAGCAGCAGTGGCAGATTTCAGAATTATCAACCCATAAATGCCAAAGAAAAAATGAGAGGTCAGTGTAGAACTCTGTTGGAACTGGGGGGGGGGTGGGGACAGAGGAGAAGGTCTGGCCCCTACCCCCAGAGCCAGAAGTGGCAGAGGTACAGTGGCCCTGCAGCCACCTCCATGTGGCTACTTCAGATCTCCTGGCCTGAAGATCATAGGGGGTCAAGCAAACATTCAGAGGGTAATCACTCTTGATTTAACCTGTCTGGATCTGGATCACAGTCTTGGGTGGTAGTCCTGAGGTGTGTGACTAGTGAGCCAGAGTTTGTGGGGGCAGCAGAGATGGCACCCTCCTAATAGCTCTGGCAGCTGTGAAAAACCTAGTGATTTAGGACAAAGCTCTCCCCTCTGAAAGCAGAGTTATACTGTGGCAAAGAACTCAAAAGTCAAATAATTGAGTGGCAAAATGAGCAAGCAAAGGAAGCAAAGCAAGCACAGCAATCCAACTTTAGATTCCTTTTTTGGGGCAACAAAAAGGATCAAAGCATGGAATGGGTGGAAGACAATGCAGTCAGAAATCCTACATCAAAAGCTTCCAAGAAAAATATGAATTGATTACAGGCCATGGAAGAGCTCAAGAAGGATTTTGAAAATCAAGTAAGAGAAGTGGAGGAAAAATTGGGAAGAGAAATGAGAATGATGAAAGAAAATCATGAAAAGAGAGTCAACAACCTGATTGAAGAAAATAACACTTTAAAAAATAGATTAATTCAAATGGCAAAAGAGGTCCAAAAAGTCAATGAGAAGAATGCCTTAAAAAGTCAAATTTGCCAGAAGGAAAACAAATTTCAAAAGTTCACTGAAGAGAATAATTCCTTCATAATTAGATTGGAGCAAATGGAAGCTAATGACTTTATAAAAAAATCAAGATACTATTAAACAGATCCAAACAAATGGGAAAATATAAAGCAATGTGAAATATCTCATTGGAAAAACCACTGACCTGGAAAATAGATCCAGGAAAGATAATTTAAACATTTTTGGACTACCTGAAAGCCATGATCAAAAAGAGAACCTAGAAATCATCCTTCAAGAAATTCTCAAGGAAAATTGCCCTGATATTTTAGAACCAGACGGCAAAACAGAAATCAAAAGAATTCACCAATCACCTCTTGAAAAAGATCCCCAAAAGAAAACTCCTAGGAATATGATAGCCAGGTTCTGGAGTTCCCAGATCAAGGAGAAAATATTACAAGCAGCCAAGAAGAAACAATTTGAATATCGTGGAAACACAATCAGGATAACACAATATCTAGCAGATTCTACATTAAGGGATCGAAGGGCTTGGAACATGATATTCTGGAGGTCAAAGGAGCTAGTATTAAAACCAAGAATCACCTACCCAGCAAAACTGAGTATAATGTTTCAGGGAAAAATATGGTCATTCAATGAAACAGAGGAATTTCAAGCATTCTTGATTAAAAAAAAAACAAACAACAAAGTTAAATAGAAAATTTGACACTCAAATACAAGAAACAAGAGAAGGGTGAGGAGATAAACAGGGAAAAGAAATGATAAGGAACTTATCAAAGTTGACCTATTTACATGCCTACACGGAAAAATGATAATTGTAACATATGAAACTTTTCTCAGTATGAGGATAGTTGAAGGGAATATAAATGTGTATACACACACATATAAGTCTATATAGGAGGGTATGTGTGAATGAATACATGTGTGAATGTGTGTATATATGTGTACACATATACATAGACAAAGGGCACAGGATCAATTGAATAGAATGATATTTAAAAGGTGAAATTGAGAGGTGAGAGAGGAATATAATGAGAGGAGATGGGGAGAGACAGAATGGAATAAATTTTCTCATATAGAAGAGACAAGGGATAACTATTACAATGGAGAGGAAGAACAGAAAGGCAAAAGGGAAAGGGTCAACTTTACTCTCATTAAATTTGGCTTAGAGAGGGAATGATATACACTATAAATTAGGTATCTTGCCCTACAGGAAAGTAGGGCGGAAGGGGATGAAAGGGGGGATGATAGAGGGGAGGGCAAGTTGGGGGTAGGTTAGTTAGAAGCACACACTTTGGAAAAGGGACAGGGTCAAAGTAGAGAATAGAACTAGTGGGGGTGGGATAGGATGGAGGTAAATATAGTTAGTCTTTCACAATATATTCACTACGGAAATGTTTTGCATAACTACACATGCACAGCCTATATTGAATTGCTTATCTACCTAGTAAGGGTGGGTGACAAGGGAGGAAGGGAAAGAATCTGGAATTCAAAGTTATAAAATCAAATTCTTAAAAAAATTACTATTATTATTACATACAACTGGGAAATAAGATATACAGGCACTGAGGTATGGAGATTCATCTTGCCCAGCTGGAAAGTGGGAGGACAGATGGGGGAGGATATAGGAGAGAGCAGATTGGGGGAGGGGGTATACAGTGGGTTTGCTCTTTTGGGGTGGGGGTAGGGTAAAGATGGAGAAAAAATTTGTAACTCAAAATCTTGTGGAAATGAATGATGTAAACTAAAAATAAACATAAATTTTAATTTAAAAAAATTAAAATATTTTTTTAAAAAAGAATGGAAGCAATTTGATAATTAGGTTTCTTTGACATTCATGAAATAAAGGCAAATAAAACAAAAGAAGGGGGGGGGGACTGCTGCCCTTAAACAACTTCAGAATCCAATCCTTGAGAGTTTCTTTTTGTCCAGTTCTTTGAAGTCAGTGGGCTGATGACAGAAGAGTGGGTGAAGTTGTTTTGTGCATTTTTCAAAGGAATATCAAATGGTCGCAGTGGTTCTCAACCTTCCTAATGCCGCGACCCTTTAATACAGTTCCTAGTGTTGTGGTGACCCCCAACCATAAAATTATTTTCTTTGCTACTTCATAACTGTAATTTTGCTACTGTTATGAATCGTAATGTGAATATCTGATACGTAGGATGTGTTTTCATTGTTACAAATTGACATAACCCCCAGGTTGAGAACTGGTGGTAGAGGCTGGAGTAGTGCCCCACCTGGTGGGCAGAATTGCAAACTACACTCATTTTCTGGTTAATGGTTATGAAAAGCAGGAGGCAACTAGAAGGAGCTATTACGACATTGTTACCTGGGATACCTGCCAAGTACACACAAACTGAACCTATGCCAAGCTTAGATAAATCTAGATTTCCCCTCGATTACTCCTGTTCCCAGAAGGCCCTGATGGTAGGGAGAGTCAGGAAGCAACAGCAGGAACAACATTTTAGACCTTTCTATAGTTCCCAAACACTGAGGACAGAGCCTGGTACACAGTAATAATTCAATTTAATCCAATTCCAGCATCATTAATTAAACCTTCTATTAGAGTTTTCCATATTTCCCAAACACCGAGGACAGTACTTTGTACACAGTAATAATTCAGTTTAATCCAAAGCCTTCTATTTGCCAAGCATTTTGCCAGTCACTGGAAATTCAAAGGTAAAAATGAAACAGCTCCTGCCTTCAAGGAGTTTATTTTCTATTGAGGGGAAATACTATGTACAAGCACAAGTCAATGATATATAGAAAGTGATTTGGTAAAAAAGGGGCACTGACAGATAGGGAAATCAGGAAAGGCCTCATGTATGAGGTGATTTGTGAGCTGAATTCTGAAAAGAGATAGGACTTCTAAGAAGCAGAAGTGAGGGGCGGCTAGGTGGCGCAGTGAATAGAGCACCAGCCCTGGAGTCAGGAGGACCTGAGTTCAAATCTGACCTCAGACGCTTAACACAAAAACTAGCCGTGTGACCTTGGGCAAGTCACTTAACCCCAACTGCCCTCCAAAAAGCAAAAAAAAAAAAAAAAAAGAAGAAGAAGTGAGGTAGGAGGGCATCTCTGGCATGGGGGACAGCCTGCAAAAGCATGGAAGTGGGAGATGGAATATGTGAAATGCGACCAATTTGGCTGGTGTGAAGGGAAGACTAATACAAAATCAGTCTAGAAAGAAAGATTGGACCCAGAAGACGAAATGCTTTAAACAGGAAACAGAAGAATTTGTATTTGAACCTAGGGGCAGTATGGAGTTACTGACAAGCAACATCTCTTCTTTAGGAAGATCCCTCTGGCAGCTGAGCGGGGAAGATGGATTGGAGAGAGAAGAGGCTTGAGACTAGGAAAGGGATTAGAGACCTTTTGTAATAAATAGCCCATGAAAGTTGTCATGAAGGGAGGAACTGAGGTAGTGTTAAGAAATTGTTGATAATGGAGATGATGATGATGATGATGATGATGATGATGATGATGATGATGATAAAGATGATTTTATGAAGGAGATGAGCTTTCTAGAGCTGCTTAAATGGAAGAAGAGAGCCATCTTGGACTGGGACTGCTGTTAAGGGAGGTACTTTATTTTTAAAATTGTACAGAATCTGGAGTATCTATTTCACAGGGTTTTGTGAAGATTGAATGAGAGAACATAAAGTTCTTTTTAAAAAGATGTCTATTTTATAAATATTTACTAATTCCATTTAAAAGAATTTTAACATTAATTTTAAAGAATTATAGGTTCCTATTTCTCTCCTGCTCTCCTGTCCCTCTGCATTGAGAAGGCAAACAATATGAAATTGGCTGTACATACGCAATCATGCAAAATGTAAATTCTTTGCAAACCTTGCAGTGCTATAGAAAGGTTGGCTATCAGGACCTTAAAACAGTTGATGCCCTATGGATGTTAGATATTATCATCATCATAACATTATATTACAACCATTTATTACATTATAATAAATATAATTTGGAAAAGAAAATGACAAACCATTACAGTATCTTTGCCAAGAAAACCCCAAACAGAGGGGTGGCTAGGTGGTGCAGTGAATAGAGCCCTGGAGTCAGGAGGACCTGAGTTCAAATTCGACCTCAGACACTTAACACTTACTAGCTGTGTGACCTTACTTTTCTATATTATATATATATATATATATATATATATATATATATATACACACACCCCCAAATTGCCCTACCTTCCCTCTTCCAAAAAGCAAAAAAGAAAAGGAAACCCCAAACAGGGTCACAAAGAATCAGATACAAGTAAAACAACCAAACAACAAATATAATTTTAAATACTATAATTATGTAATTATTTATATATCGTATATACTATATAGAAAACCATTATTATATCATAAAAGTGTGAAAAGGGAAATCTGCCCTGCTGTGTCTTTAAAGATCTGATAGCTGCAGAGATAAGACATACATGAAATGAATTAAGGATCAGTACAAGAAAAGCAGGAAGGATGTCATAAGACAGGAATGTAATTACTGTCATGTAAATATAATGGCCAAGCCTGTCCCTTGAAAAGAAAGGTGAGAAAACACAGCCCTGTCCCTTCTTTGCAGAGGTAGGGGACTATGGGTGTGAAATGCTGCACATAATAGCAAATTTCTTTACTATCTTGGTTCCTTTTGCTAAACTGCTAAATTTTGTTGTTACAAGGGATGGTTTGAAGGAAAGAGAAAGGACATATTCAGAAATAAATGTGATGTAAAAATAAAATACATCAATAAAAATTCATTAAAAAAAAGAATGTCACAACCTCAATTGCCCTACCTGCCCCTCTCCAAAAAGCAAGAGAGAGAGAGACAGAGAGAGAGAGAGAGAGAGAGAGAGAGAGAGAGAGAGAGAGAAGTGATTGCATGATTGCTGAGTGGTAGTAGAAGAAATAATTATGAATTTATGAACTGAGTAGCTTGGGAAAGCTTCAAGAAAGGAGGTAGATTGTATCCATATTGGCTCCCTTGAGGACTGGAAGGTATTTGAGGACCAGGATTGTTTCATTTGTCTCCGTATGTCCCACAGTGCCTGGGACATAGGCTCTGATAAATGCTTGTTGGTTTATTGCTTAATTTGAACCTGGATCTTAAAGGACCTGAAAGTAAATCGATAAACATTAATTAAGCACCTACTATGTGCCAGGCAGGCACTGTGCTAAATGCTTGTGATACAGAGAAAGGCAAAGGACCGTCTCTGCTCTCAAGGATTTCATGGTCTAATAGGGCAATAATATGCAAAAAATTATGTATCAATAAGGAGCATCTAGGCTGTGCAGTGGATATAGAACCAGGAACGAGGAAGATACATCTTGGTGAGTTTAAATCTGGTCTCAGATACTTACTAACTGTGCGACACTGGGCAAGTCACTTAGCTCTGTTTGCCTGAGTTCCTTATCTATAAAATGGAGAAGGAAATGGCAAATCATTTCAGTATCTTTGCCAAGAAAACTCCAAATGGTGTTATGAAGAGTCATATATGACTAAAAAATGACTAAACAACATCAAAATATATAAAAAAACCCATATACCAGATAAACTGAAGATAATATCAAAGGGAAAGCACTTAGCATTAAGGAGGTGTCAGGAAAGGCTTATAATAGAAGGTAGGATTTTAACTGGGACTTGAAGGAATCCAGAGATGCCAGGAGATGGAGATGAAGAGGGAAAGAATTCCAGGCATGGGGGACAGCCAGTGAAAATGCCTGGAGGTAGGGGTGGAAGGACAGTGGAAGTCAGATATAGGCTGCAGTGACAGAGCAAGGGCACAAAATCTCTAAGATGAATTCTCTTTAGGCATTTGGGGCTATGGGAAGGATACCAACTTGAGAGAGTGGGAAAGACTTTACCTCAAACATTCAGATGATTGAGGCAAAGTGGTCCTTTTGGGTTGTTGTTTGGAAAGCTCTTTGCAAAGCCCCTAAAAGTGTTACATAAATGTTCATCTTCATAATTATTATTAGTCATCCAAAACTTTGCCAATTTTCTGCTAATAGATTGTCAAGCTAAAGTGGTTGAATCCTGACCTCTGCTGATCCTTTCTGGGAATTGCTGACAGTTAACTTTGGACCTGCTTCCTAATATTTTGTCCTGGATGCCAACTGGCTCTAGCCTTCTGTGACTCCCTCTTCTCCTGGCAGGGCCCTTCCTCTCCATCAGTCATCAGTACTGCTAGACTCTGATACCCTTCGAAACCAAAGCACCCTTTCCTGTATCCCTTCTCTGGAGAAGCAGCTTAACAGAGCAGCTAGAGAGCTGGGTTCAAGTCCTGCCCTTTACACATACTAGCTGAGTGACCCTTTAGGGCCATTAGTACCCCAAGGCAACTCTCTAAATCCATAAGTTGCAGGAAGGGGAAGACCTCCACAGGTTAAATAAGAGCCTCATCGGTCCCATTTCTACCAATTTTGCCTCAATAAAGATAAAAAGAACCACTAGTCACTCTCAACCATCAATCAACATTCCATAAGCCTCTGTTAGGACTTACCTATCCGAAAAGGAGTAGAAGAGTCAATCTGCCCTCAAGGGACTTTATAGTTAATTTGGAAAGATAAACTATACATATGCAGCACTTAGAGATCATAGATTCAGGTAGATATCATTGGAAGGGAGCTCAGATACCGTCTAGTCCCATAGCCTCATTTTACAGATGAGGAAAGGAAAGTACAGAGTTTAGTTGATTTCCCAGGGGTTGCAAAAATATTAAGGAGCAGAGCTCAGATTTGACATCAGTATCAGGTCCTCATACTCCAAATCTAGCACTATGGATGATATTTAAATGAATAGGTACTATATTCCCCTTCTCACTCAGGTGACCCCTCCCCCCCAAAAAAACTTCTCTGGTTTGAGGTACTTGGTATTCTACATACACTACCAAAGACTTTATAGGTCTTGAGACCCCATCAATGTGTTTACTTTTACTTTTCAGACAGAGGACACTATTAGTCCAAAGCAAAAACATTCAATGAAAGTAAGAACAATAAGAAAAGTAATAATAGACCATCTCCCCCATAAACCTTGTATAGACTCAGAAATTGTGTATCACTGGTGGAAAGAGCTGATATGCACTAGTATGAACGCTTTTATATATATTATATATTAGAGAGAGAGACAGAGACACAGAGACAGAGAGACAGAGACACAGAGAGAGAGAGACAGAGACACACACACACACACACACACACACACACACAGAGACAGAGACAGAGACAGAGCCTGTGTAGCCAGGGTATGTGAAGAGTTAGCTTACTATATGCCTGGCACTAAGCCCACGAGACTTACATGAATCTCAAGTACCATACTTTTCCATTAGCCTGCAATTCTGTAGATGTCTCAAGCAAATAAAAAGAGAAAAGCAATAAACATACATATTTCATTCAAAATTCCTGCCTTAATTATGTTTCTGTGCCCAGAAAAAAAGCTTCCCAGAATTCTGGGCCACTTTACTTAAATGGAAAATGAATTTACAGGGAAAGGTCATGTAGGAAATGTCAGATAAGTGAACACTGTAGAAATTCAGAGGAGGAAGAGATCACTGTGGACTGGAGTAATAAGAAAGGAAAGGGGCTCATTATCAAAGAATGGAGTTTCCCTTTCAGCTTTTTCTTTTGTGGCCTAACCCTAGTTCTTTTTGTCTTGATTGCCTCACATCCCTACTGACCTCACCCCCACCCCATATCTCCCCTTCTGCTCTTTAGCAACCCAGTTCAGAATTGCACAGAGGACTCTGACTTAAGGTAGGGTTGGTTATAACAGGAAAATGACCTCACAATCTTTTCTTAACAGTGTTACAACGCTGACTCATGGTCAGTCTAAGGTCAGTTAGTGCCCTATGACAATCCAGACTGTGGGATCATGGATTTCGAGCTGAAGAGAACTTTGAGGTCACCTGGTCCAACCCCTCCTCATTTTATACAGATTAAGAAACTGGAGCCCAGAAAGCTACGTGATTTGACCAGGATGACACAGCTAGTAAATAACAGAACTGGAACTGGAATCCTGCTCCTCTGGCTCCAAACCCAACACACTTTTGACTCTACCATGTTGTGTTGTCTGGCCCAATTCAGGGGTTTGAGTCAAATAGAGCTGAACACTGAAAAAAGAAATAATGTGGTGAAATTTGGGCATGGAGGGAGGTGGGGTGCCATACTGCATGGAGCACTGGGCCTGGACTTAGCAAGATCTGAGTTCAAATCTGGTGTCAGACACTTACTAGCTATGTGACCTTGGGCAAATCATTTAACTTCTGTTCCCCTCAGTTTCCTTATCTGAAAAATGGGGAGTATAATAATAGCACCTACCTATTAGGGTTGTTGAGGATCAAATAAAATAATAACTTAGAACAGTGACTATCACATAGTAGGCACTATGTAAATGTTAGCCTTCATGATGATCATGATGATGATGATGATTTCCTTCAACCAGTCCTGATATGCCTTTAAACTCTGGTTACCCTCCTCTCAACACTCTCCAGTCTATCACTGTCCTTCTTAAATTCTGGTACCCAGACCTGACCATGATACTTCAGGTGGGGTTTGATGAGGGCAGAGGACAGTAGGACTGTAGGGTAATGCACTCCAAGATTACATTATACCTTTTTTGGTGGCCATATCACAATAACAGCTGTAAAGATGAAGAAAACCCAAGTTATGCCCTAGTTTTCCAGAAGATCTGAATTTGTCACTTGATTAGAAAGAGGAGATCAGTGAATGTGAATATGTCCCACAGATCTAGAGAATTGCCTTTATCTCCCAGGACAGTATAATGGGTGTGGTAAGTCAACTAGAATTGATCAGTTGCCTGCTAAGTGCCAGGCTCTGTGCTAAACCCTGGGGACATAAAGAAAAGCAAAAAAATAATCCCTGCCTTCAGGAGGTCAGAATCCAATGGGGATTAAAATCCAATGGAGATCAAGGTCCAATGGAGTAGATTACGTACAAAAACTGTATAGATATAAGATATAAAAAAGATAAATTAGGGGTTATCTGAAAGGGAAGGAATAAGGATTAAGGACTAGAAAAGGCTTCTAATATGATGGGTTATTGTTTTATATTTTAAACATTCTTAATGCACTCTGATAATGAGTGGTTTGTATTTTAAGAATTTTCTGTGTGTGGCGGAGTTGTCTGAAACTTGTATATCTACATGTATATCTTTTCTAGAAAGAACATAGGTTTTGTTTTGGAGTTTTTTAGGACCTGGAAGATACCTTAGAGATCACTGGGTCCTTATATAATTTCCCTTTTAGGGGAAATCCTAGACATGAACCATACTTGGCTTTAAAGAGTTGGGGCACAATAAGCCAGAAATCATGAGATCACAACTTTCCTCTCTTTGAGGTCAGGCTCACCCAGGACGGAACCTAGGCCTAGCTGAGCCCAGAACTGGAGCTCCTCTTGTGGGAAGGACCTCTCTGTCCCCTGAGTGACATTGAATCAACGACTCACAGAAAGGAAACTGTGGTAGACTCAGGAAAATACCCTGCTTCCATCTTGTTTGGACAAAAGAATGAGAAGAAATGAGGTTGACTAATCATCAGGAGTAATAAAAAAATTTCCTGACAGAGGAAAGATGCTCAGAGTTGATAGGTTGGGATGAAATGGAATGGGAAGGGAAAGGGAGAACAAAGGTCCAGTAAGTAAAAGAAGAGGGAGGAGTCAAAATAGTCATCCCTGCCTGGACTCAGAGGGTTCCCAAATTAAAGCACACAGAATTTGTCGTGTTGAGGTAATAGGACAAAGTTGGGGGAGGGGCAGGCTGTCGGGAGATGGGGAAAAAGGAGTGAGGTAGAACTTTTATTAGCTGCAAATAGATGACCCCCAACCAAGGAAATTCATTAGCAAACTCATTAAGTCAGCCCTGTTTACCTTTCCCCAACCAATTAAAACAATGCTTTGTTTGAACTGAGGCCTTCAGGCTTAGAGCAGCTTTCTTAGGATAACTAATGTGTTTATATTTTGCAGGAATGTGTGAAAGGCAATGTACCAATCCCTAGTCAATATTAGCATAGCACAAACTGGTGTAGAGAATCGAAACCTAGTCCCCCCCCCCTTTAAGGAACTAACTTCCTGATAGGGAACAGTACCAAAGGAGGTCTGATCCACATTAAAATCTCGAACAGTACCAAAGGAGGTCTGATCCACATTAAAATCTGCTCTGCTAAAATCAGCTTTCTAGTGACCTATAGGCTGGATAAGGTGGGATGGAGAAGGGATAGGGGAGAAAGATCCAGAGAGTAGGAAGGAGTTGATGAGGGCAGTCCGGATCAATAGAGTCCCCCATGGGATCAAAGAAATGACCAGATATAAGCAGTCAAGAACAGAAAGGTTGACATGTAAAGGTGTACCTCTTTTAGACTTTGATCGACCAACTTGTGTATAAAAGATCCTGGTGGGGTGACTAGGTGGCACAGTGAATAGAGCACCAGCCCTAGAGTCAGGAGGACCTGAGTTCAAATTCAGCCTCAGACACTTAACACAAAAACTTGCTGTGTGACCCTGGTCAAGTCACTTAACCTCTGTTTGCCTTAATTCCACTAGAGAAGAAAATGGTAAACCACTCCAGTAACTTTGACAAGAAAACTCCATATTGAGTCAAGAAAAGGTGGACACAACTGAACTGCAGCAAACAAAAGTCTTTTGATAAAGGTTGTTACTAAAGCAAATACCTTAGTTAATCAGTTATTAACATTTTATCAATAAGCATTTCACTTAAGAGATTAGTATGCAGAGGGTAAAGCACAGGATACACCAGTGAATTGCCCTCTGTGCTATTGTGTAGGGCCTCAACTCCCCTGGGTTCAATTAGCATCTTTATGAATGTGATTCCCATATGTACAGATACAGTCCTAATTTCTCTTCTGAGCTCTATGTTATCTCACATCAACAAACTGGATGTCTCATAGGTATCTCTCTCTCTCTCTCTCTCTCTCTCTCTCTCTCTCTCTCTCTCTCTCTCTCTTTTTGAGTCCATTCGAGGTACAAAGCTAGTAAATTGTCTCATGGGCACTTTTTTTTTTGGTAGAAGCAACTCAAGTTAAGTGACTTGCCCAGGGTCATACAGCTCATAAGTGTCTGTGTCTGGATTTGAACTCAGGTCCTCCTAACTTCGGGGCTGGTGTACTGTACCACCTAGATGTCCCCTCATAGACATCTCAAACTCAACATGTTCAAAGCAGAACTCATTATCTTTATCACTAAATTGTGCCTTCAATTCAACTTTCCTATCACTGTTGAAGTGATCACTATCTTTTCTGCCACCCAGGCCACCCACTTTGACATCATCCTCAAGTTTTCGTTTGTTCTCACCTTATATATTCAGTCTTTTGTTGAAACTTGTTATTTCCACCTTGACATCTCTCATATCTCAACCTGTCCAGTGGCATAGTTACCACCTTGGTATGTGTAGGTCCTCAGCATTTCACACCTGCACTATTACAATAACCTTCTGGTTGATTTCCCTGTCCCATCTTTCTCCATCTCAATTCATCCTCCAACTAGTTGTCAAAACAGTTTTCCTTAAAAAAAACAACAAAAAACAGGTTTGACCATGTCACTCCCCTACTCAATAAATTCTAGTGGCTCCCTATTACCTCCAGTATCAACTACAAAATTGTCTGATTGACACTTAAAGCCCCTTCTATCTTTCTAGTCATTTTACACTTTACTTCCCTCCAAAGACATCTGTGACTTACATGGGCTTCCTCATTGCTCCTTATATACCACACTCCATCTTCTAATTCTATACCATTTTACTGGCTGTCCTCCAAGGCTTGAATGATCTCCATACTACTCTTTGCTTCCCAACTTCCCCTGGTTTCCTTCAAAATTCAGGGCACTCCTCACCTTTCATAGGTGGCACATCCGCCCTTTCTTCCCCACTTTGAGATTACCTTGTATTTTCCCCTGTATGTACATAGAGATTTACATGTGATCTCTCTCATTAGAACAAAAGTTCTGTAAGGGCATGGATTGTGATTTTCATCTTTCTTTGTTTCCCTAGCACTTAGAACACGACCTAGCAGCAATATGAGCTACGTAAACAGTTGCTGATTCCTCCTACACCCAAGAGAGATGTGGCCAGGAGTTCAAAAGAACAAGCACAAAAGACAAGCTATCTCTCACCTCAAAGTTTTGTCTATAGCCAGCTAAGGAGCCTGAGAAAGAACAGAGACAAGTAATAGAAGCAGTAAAAGAAGGTGGTGTCACCGAAACCAAGGCAGGTGGAGGGGCTGATCAACAGTGTCAAAAGCTGCAGAAGAGTCACAAAGGAAAACTGGTATAAGACCGTTGGGTGTATTGGAGATCTTTGGAGAGAGCATTTTAAGTCACTTGGTGGAGTCAGAGGCCAGGCTGACAGAGAAATAGCCAAGAAGATGGCCAGAGTAGGAGGGAGCAGTCTGCCCAGTGGTTAAATGAGGTGGGGGAAGGGAATCTTGGTCTTGGATGTTCCCAGATGAATAAATGAATAAACAAATAGATAGATAGATAGATAGATAGATAGATAGATAGATAGATAGATAGATAGATAGATAGGGTCAACGAGAGTTGTCCTTGCTACCTATACCTCACCACTGGACCGGGATGGCTCCAGAGGAGAAAGTGAGTCAGTTGATTTTTCAAGCCCTCCCTCACTTCAACCTATTGCACTTGAGTATCACGGCATCACCTCCCTGATGTCATGGTCCTCTTCGAGAATGAAGGGCAAACAACAAATAAAAGATAAATAAATAAGTAGATGAATGAACGAATAAATAAAAAGACTGTATATAGAGCAAGAGATCTCTAGGGGTAAAACTCAACCATCTCAAGGGACATCTGTAAAGCACAAAATGGTGCTCTCTAGTCTCCCTGATCTTTTACTGTATGTGCCCTGGTGTTCTGCAGAAAGTCTGGACTCTGGGTTTGTCTGCATTATACAAATATATCTATCATGTGCAAACAAAAAGTATCATGTGTTATATGTTTGTAAGATACATATGTATATGTTATCTGTAACATAAATAAAACATCTGTAACTATTGTTAGGAAACTCAGGGATCATTTAGTTTAATACTTTACATAGAGTCTTACTCTCTGAGATAAAGTAATTTTCCCAAAGTCACACAGCTAATCTGTAGCAGAATCTAGTTTTGCTCAAGGTTGAATTTTAAAAGGTGCTTACAGAATTTGTGTCTGGTTAACAAGAATAATTTCCTGTCTCCACGAAGGGATGTGGCTGATTCCCAGGTGAGGTCTTCACTAGCCCACCATTTCTGCTTCTTCCTCTCTGCAGTCTCTCTTGGGCGTCCTTGAGGATTCTCCACCTTTCAGGTTGCTTTCCCACAGCACCATTAATTTCTAATTATGGCTTTGTTCCCAACAGTTCTTTCGCTTCTAAAGCTGAGGCTCTTTGGACTACAGCTATGTGGCTTCTGACTTGCGCTTGGAGAACCAGACTATGCATTAGAAGCATTGAGGGAACCATTACTAAGTGGCTTTACCTTCTAAGGTAAAACTTTTACTAAGAAGCTTAACCTTCCTTGGCCTTTCTCCCTAAGCAGAGGTGGGGGACCTGCAGCCTCGGGGGTCACGTGTGACCCTCTAGGTCCTCAATTTCAGTCCTTTTACTGAATTCAAACTTCACATTCCCCACTCCAGCGCCTCACTTCAGGACCTAGACAGTGGGTCACAGGTTCCCCACCCTTGCCCTGGAGGATGTTTTCTTTATCTGGCTCTGGTGAGAACAGAAGCTCCAAGGGTAGAGGCTGACCAAAATGGTTGCAGTAAACACAATTTTCTCCCCTCCACCTCCATCAAAAGATCCTCTGTGATTCTCGAGGTGGGGGGCAGGGAGAGAGAGACCCGCTGGGAAGGTCCCAGGGTCCGAGAATTTCTCGTTCTAATTATAAGTAGGGTAGTTCTTATGCGCTCCTCCTCAGGGCCCACATCTCAGCTTGGCTGGTGTGTTGGAGGTCTCACTGCAAGGAATCTTTTACGAAATATATCCTAGGGCTCAACAGGTTTTGCCATTGTTCCAGTAATTTAGGCAACCCCCACAGAATACGTGTATGTGTCTCCCAGCTGGTACTCGAAGGCAGCTTTGCAGATGGGAGCTCCTCTGTGACACCTATGGATGTGTTTGGGAAAGTAGTAGATGCTATTCCCGGAAAAGGCGACAGTCCCTGGAGCATGGTAGAGTACTTTAAGCGATGGCCATTGCTGGGAAATGGAGCCTCCGGGAAGAAAACGCTAGGCTTTCAGCAGCTGGCTTTGATTGTCTAGAAAGTAGGGGAAGGAGTAGAAGGGCCTTTACACAGAATCAAAGGGAGCGGTGAGAGAGAAGGAAGAGAGAGCGCGGGATGGAGAGCCAGAGGGCACGGGTGGGAATGACGATCACCACAGGTAGGGGGAAGGGCACGCCCCTCCCGGCCGTTCCGGGCACATGTAGGGGGCTGGAAGCGGCGGTGCCCCCTGGCACCACTGGAGGCGGGGCCGGGACCGTGGGGCCGTCGCAACAAATGTCTGGCTCCCATGCGCCCTCTGCGGACAGAGCGGAGGCGGCGAGGCCAGGCTGGCTGCGGTAAGAAGGAAGCTGGGGAGCCGCGTGGGCCCTTTGGCCCCGCCCTCCTTGGGGGCGGCGGAGACTTGGATCCCAAACTAGCCCCAGTGAGAGCCCGAGTGCCGGGAGTCATCTAGAGCAGCGCAGGTCGGCAGACAGCCAGGTAGGAAGGGTCTTCAGCCTGGGTAGGGAAAGGGGCTCCTCCCAGCTGGGCCTCCCCAAACTTTTCCCCACGCAGCGGCCAAAGTGATTTTCCTAAAAGCTCAAGCCTGACTGATCACGTCACCCTTAATTCCTACTTCGTAAACCCCAGCGGCTCGCTGTTACCTTAAGGACCCAATATTATAAAGTCTTCTTGGTTAGTCAGTTAAAACCCTTCGCAATTTGGCCCCGTCCTCTCTTCCCAGACTTCTGAATACTTTACTCCGTGGGCTCTAGGAACCCTTCAAACTGCCTTTCTTGCTGTCCTTCTCCCTCCACTCCCCAAACGAAACGAAACTCTACCCTCTCCAGTCCGAGCTTTTACGCCGGTTCACCCAGCCAGGAAGGCTCTTGCTTCTTCCACACCCTTTTCTTGAAATGCCAATTTCAGGTGCGTGACCCACCAGCTGCTAGGGCGCTCCCTTGACTGCCCGGTTTCAGCTTCGTGTATATTTGTTGCATCCCCATTTCCGTGAACGTGGACTCCTCTGTTCGAATAAAAGCAACTTGAGGGCAGGGACTTTCGATTGTGTCTTCGTACCCCGCTGTGCCTGGCCCGTAATCGATGCTTAATTATAACTTGTTGGTGGTTTGGAGCTATGTATGGGAATGGGGCGGGGAAGGGGAAGGGGAAGGGTTCCGGTTCCCTTCCTTTTCGGAAGGGAAAGGGAGAGGAAAGGAAAGGCCTGGGACGGGCTGCATTTCTCCGCCCTCTCCCTACTCGGTAGTTGCCCAGACTTATATTCAGTCTTCTTAAGAGCTGTCAGGAGAGAAGGGGACCTGGTGTCTGGAAGCAGGGGTTGGATTCCTCGTTTCTTCTCCGTTTGTTCGGATTTACGGCTTGGGTCGGGTCGTTCTCTAGCTCTGGGGGCCTCTGGCCTCGGGTCATCTACGTGAGTGCTACTCTGTATGTGTATGTGTTTATGTGTGTGTAAGTATATGTGTGTCTGTGTATTTCTCTGGCTCGCGTGTTTCTCCCTCTGCGGTTGTGTCTTTGGTTTTATTTTGTTGCTATTATTTTATTTCTTTGCCTGTCTGGGTGTGCCTGTCTGGGGTTTTTATGCATCTTTTAGTTGTCTGACTCAGGCCAGCGTCTTAGGTAAACCTTGGTAGGCTTTAGAGCTCTGGGAAACCTAGTCCTACTTTCTCATAACATTAAACTGAAGGGACTTAGAGTCTCACAGATCCAAAGTCAGAACCAAACTCTGGTCCTGGGACTACAATGTTAGTGTTCTTTCCAGGGGAATTGGTGCTTAAGTATCATTTTGTTTGTGTGGAATTGGAACGACAGCTCCTCTGGGTCCAGAGAGGAAAGGGCAGCGAATGGAGAATCCTCAATTCTTGAAGCATGCCGGCGGACACTCCAACAGTTGGGCTTGGTTCCAGATTCCAGCCACTCTGGAATGGACTCATCCTTGGGAGACTGATGCCTTGGATTCCCAACTAAACTTAACTTCCTGTTCAGCAGAACGAGGGGTCTGGAAGCAAGCCGGGGAAGCAGTGTAGAAAAGGAATATGGGGAGACTATGGGGACTATGGGGAAGTCTAGCTGAATGGAGGGCACATTGTGAGGCCAGGATGAAACGGCTAATTCAGCCCTGATCGGTGGAGTTTGCTGGGGTCTTAATGAGTCAGCATTCAATCCTGGCTCCTCCTCTGCTGGTGCCTCTTTGTAGCTTATTCCCTGCCCCTCCCCCCACCTTGGGCTTGTATGTGTTGGGGGTAATGGGGTCATGGCTCAGAATGGGCTCTGTGACTGGGAGCCAGGGGCAGAGTTCGAAGCCATGGAAGGCAGCTCTGGTGTCTGGTTCTCTGAGGTCTAAAATATTCATCCTATGGGTCAGATTTGGTTTCGAGGCTGGTGACTCTGGCCTGGTTCGTGGCTGTCCAAAGAGCCAGGCACTTCTGTCAGATTACTTTGTGTTAGTCTGAACATGATTAGGGGGACTCCTTCCTTCCAGTCATAAGAACCCCAGTTTGTAACCTGGAAAGAGGTAGCTCTGTGTTGTCCAGCATCAAGAGACATGATTCTTGACTTTTTGTGTCCTTGCCTTTCCTCAGAGTGAGAGAAATGTCTTGGGGCCTCACTTGTAAAATGAAGATTTGTAACATAATGACAGGGTCTGGTGCCTGAAGATCCTTAGATGTCCTAATGAGTTGGGAAATAATAATCACCCCTGTGGAGTCACTCTATCCCTGAGAATAGAGAGAAGCTCCAGCCAAGAGCTCACTTTGTCAAAGTGCTTCTCTGTTCCATTCATTCTCCCTCAAACTTCCCAACAAGAAGTGAATGTGTGTGTGTGTGTGTGTGTGTGTGTGTGTGTGTGTGTGTGTATCCCCACAGAAGCATCTTTGATGGGACCTACACCCATCTACTAATGATTTGTTTAGCTGAATAAAGTTAGATTGTCTTAGCAGGAGGCAGTGGCTGTTTCCTAAAGGGACTAGAAATCTAGGTAACAGCATCCAAAATACCACCTGTTGGTTGACTGAGAAAGAGGCCGACTATGATCAGGGGATCTTAACCTAGGGTCTGTGAACTTGTGTGTTTTTTTTTTTTTAATATTTTGATGACTTTATTTACATAGACTTGATTTCTTTTGTAATCCCATGTATTTTATTGCATGCATTTAAAAATTCCTCTTTCTTCCATCTCTTGGCTAACTCTGCCTTCAGTTCTGGTCATAGTAGAACTGGGGAGCCCAAGCCCCTGAGGAATGGGAAGGAGTGAGAAGAAGGTATTGTTTTCTTTCTGTTTTGTGCTTGATGGCCGTCTATCCTTCCTGCCTTGAATTAGTAAACAGAGTGGGGAAAGCAGCAGGAATTCAAGTCAGGAGAGCTGGGGCTTGACTCCTCACTGGGCTTCTTACTATCTGTACCGCTGGTGAAGTTCCTTCACTTTTTTGGGCCTCAGTCTCCTGATCAGTTACAAGGAGGGACTGGAATTAGGGGCCTGGCAAGACCTCTTCTAGTTCTAAATCTATAAGCTTATGAAGCTCAAAGTTGGGAAAGCAGGCAGGTAGATAGATCAAGGGTGAGCATTGTGGTTACCCAGAAATGGGATACATAACCCCAGAGTCTTGGTTTGACCATTTTGTTGTCTGCCTTCCCTCTAGAAAACTGCCTCTTTATCTTGCAGATGCAGACCATTGACTTCATTGAAATCACCCTGCTTGGCCTCACCCTTTCCTGTCCTTAGCCAGCCTTCTTTTAAGGCTTTAGTGAATTGCAGCAGGGTGGGAGGTGGGGTACCTGCTTATTGGTGGGAGGGCAGAGACACACACTTAGACATAAACTAGCCTTTCTGACTCTTTGTCAATAAATAGATTCAGCCCAGACAAGGACTGAACTCTTAACAGAACCATATTTAGTACTTGAGAGTGAAGGTAGTCTTAGTGGAACTAAGGGGTTGCTGTGTGTTTCTTGGCCCCTGCCTCTGCCTGGAGTCATTTCTTTACCACCTTTCCTGAGCGGTCTGTCTCTTTTTTTGGGGAATCATGTCAACATAGGGGAAACCTCTGCTTCCTTTTGGGCTGGAGGGAGGTACATGGAAAGAGGAGTTGGACAAGGGACGATTTTTGGAGAAGTTGGGGGTTCTGTGACATGAGCTGAGGGCAGGAACCAGATGGCAAATACCAGACTTTAGCCCTTACTATAGCGAGAGGAACATGTCTGAGCAAGAGGGACACGTGTGAGATGGAAGAGTGGGTGTCTCCCTTCTGTGACGTTCCTGGCCTCCCCTTGGGTGAGGGGAGAGAGGGAAAGGGGCGGGGGAAAGAAAGACAGACATTGATTTTTTTTTTCCCCCAGATTTTGTTCTGGGCTGGCTTGAAAGTGAGGGGAATTTATGGCCAAGTAACTTCGTGTCCTGGATAAGAATTTCCAAACCCCCTGTTTTCCCTCCATTGGGTTTTTTTAAATTTGGTCTAGAATCTAGGTACACATTTGATCTAGGAACTTCATAACCATACTCTAAAAACTTCATTAGATGTGGTTGGCAGTGGGCTTGTGTGACCTGCTCCTGGCTCCTTGTGACTCACTTTACTCCTTCTGGTATTCTGTATACTAAGGGCAGGTATGGTATGGTGTGGATTGATATATTGAGGGAAGTAGGGTAGAATACTTTAAATTAGGGAGGAAGAATGATCTGTAAGGCTGGGGTGGGGTAAAGCTTAGAGTTAAATTTTTCCAAAGAGTAGAGAGGGGTGGGGTTTTTCTGAGAAGAGCTGTTGCCCATTCTGAGTAGCTCTTTCCAGTCCCACCCTGGACATCATTTTTTGGCGAGGAGGTGGGCAACTTGCCTAGATGACTTGGCTGTTCCTTTCACTTCCTTTCATATGCCTTCTTTCTAAACACTAGGAGTAGAGTCCTTGTTTAGCTGATTCTAGAAAAATAACTCTTCATGTGCCAAAGTTCTTGGGGGCTTCCTCTTTCCTATTCAGAGTCCAGTACTCCAAAGAATCACTGACTTCCCAGGCTGGTTTGGAAATCTGATCAGTGTCCTTTGGGAACATCAATCACCCCATATCCTTGCTCCAGGACCAAGAACAGAGAGATCTCTGAGAGCAAAACTTTGCCTTTATTCCTTCTTTCTTAAGGCTTATGCTCTTTACCTCTGGAAGTTAGTTCTCCTTGCTGTCCAATCTCCATCATTTCTGCTGCAGTCAGACCCTACCTGCTTCTCTGCTAAGATCAGAGACTCGTAGAATGTGGAAGGAATGTGGAACTGGAAAGGTCCTTTAAGATGCACTGACCTGACCCTCCTTCTCACCCGACCTTTTGTCAATGCATGAATCAAAGACCCAGAAAAGTGACTGTGTAAGAGGGGGAGAAGAAAACAAAAATGTCCTGAAGCCTAGTGCACTTTCTTGCTCCTTACATTATTGTAGAAAAAAAAATTAATACTGTACCCTGAATTTTTGGCACAGGTCTGCCAGAAGCAGTTTTTATTAATTAGTTCTAAAATCAGTTACTCTTAGCTTAGAGCAGCGGTTCTCAACCTGTGGGTTGCAACCCCTCTGGGGTCAAACAACTCTTTCACAGAGGTCACAGGGGTCACTTAAGACCATTGGAAAACACATATTTCGCATGGTCTTAGGAACTGAGACACCGCTCTCCCTCTATCCATCTCCAGGCGGGTCCTCCCACATGCAGATATGCCCACGGATGAGTATTAAAGGGTCCTGGCATTAGAAAGGTTGAGAACTGCTGGCTTAGAGTAATGTTCAAATCTACATAGTTCTCCCCTGCTCTCTCTTCCCCAAGATAGTGTGTCAATATTTATAGAATCTTGAGCAGAGGAAAAGCCACACAATGTGTTAAAACTCAGTTTTGAGTTAACATTCTGGAATAGTCCCTTATTTTTCAGCTGTTTCTAGGAATTTCACTGAGAAATCGAGGGAAGATATTGCATGATAGTGTGAGGGGATAGTAGGGTATAATGAAAGAAGGAAAGAAACTTGGGCATGTTTGTGGGCAGCGAGGAAGGAACCAATGGTGAAGAAGAGATTAGAGATTAAAGAGGGCTGCTTTAAAGGGTGATCTGGAGAAGTGGAAAGAGAATGCAGTGAAGGGTTGATCTTCACAAGGAGAAAGGCCACCTCATTATCAAAGGATAGAGGAAAGAGTGAGTGAGTGTGTGTGTGTGTGTGTGTGTGTGTGTGTGTGTGTGTGTGTGTGTATTTGGGGGGGGATGTCAAAAAGAAGAGAGAGCTCTTGGAGCAGTTGGAGGGGAGGTCCTCAGCTGAGAAGGTTGAGGGAAGGGTAGCTGTGAATATTTGAGAAAAGAGAATTTTAGAAACAGCCTCCATGGGTAAAAGTAAACGAATTGCTTTATTGTAGTGAGGGTCCAGCAAAAGTCAGCATAAGTCTGTAGTGGCCTCTGTCAACCAGGCATTCCTCTAGCCCCATTCAGCAGCATGTGAATTAGGAATAGAAAAGGTTGATTTAAGTAATTGTAATCCAATTTGGGGGTTTACTAAATCATGAATAGTCTTGAAGTTCCTTCTTTCCTAGCCCATGGACTTCCTTTCTGGGGCAGCATGATGTAATGAAAAGGGCATTGGGCTGCCATGAACTTGCCATGTGATATTGAGTAAGATTAAGGTAAGTCTTAATTAGAGTACATTCTCCAGGTTTCCTTATATGTAAATTGAGGTAGTTGAACAATGTGGTCTCTGAGGTCTGTCTCAGCCCTAACATACTATGATTGATGATTCTCTCTTAACTGACTCTACAGCTTCCTTCTCCCAGGTGCTAGGACATTGTGGGATTGTGAGGACGTCAGCATGGCTGAACTTTCCCATGGGGCTCTGCTCCTCTGTTATTTATTGTCCCACCCTCAGTATTGTTGCAGTGGCTTGAAAGAATGAATTGGTTTCTACGATGGTGTCACTGGACTTAAAGCTTTGCAGTTGGATCTCGAGATTTACAGGTGAAAGGGATCTTCAAGGTTATTCAGGACAATCCTCTCCCAAGCCTCCCTCATTTTTAAGATAAGAAAACTGTAGCCAGCGAGTGAGGTGATTTGTGAAAGGTCACCCAAGTAGGAGTGGAATTCAGATTCAAATCCTAGTCTTCTGTAGGTGCTCTTCCCCCATAATTCTCTTTCCAGGACACTGCATTTCTTAACACTGCCTCTGGTGTGGAGGGCTCCCAAACTGGCAGCCTAAGGCTACAGCCTGGTTTTTTTTTTTTTTTCCATTGGTGTTTCCCAGTTCTGGGTCTTCAATCATTGCTTCTAGGTTCTTGTTTTCTTAAACTAGAAAAGTGAGAGGAATAGGGAGGGGCTTAAAGGATCCTACTCTGAGTCAGCAGCCAGAACTCAAGCAGGAGCAGAACCTGTTGATCCAGAGATTAGATTTAGAACCTGGAAGGACCACAGAAGTCATTCAGTCCAAACTTCTCATTTTTTGAGTGAAGAAGCTAAGACTCAGCAAGATGAAGAAATGTGCTTAGGATTCTTCTATATGTAGTAAGTAGCAGAATCAAGATTTGAACCTAGGTCTTTTAACTCCAAATCTTGCCCTTCTTTCACCCCTTTATAATATCCCTGGCAAATGGTTATCCCTATCTACCAACAACTCAAAGATCTCCAGAGATGGGAACCCACTAACTCCACTGGAACATTAGAAACCTAAATAAAATGGGTCCCGAATGGAGCTTACCATTTTCCCCTAAAACATGTTAATTCTTCTGATTTCATTATTTCTCTTGATGGCATTATCAACTGTACCAAGAACTCAGTAAGACCATTCAAGTTCTTTAAATAGTCTATGACTTAATTAAAAAGAAGAACATGTCAAAAAACAACAGCAGCCCAAAAGTCAAGCAAAAAAAAAACCCAACAACCCCACAACATTAGAAAGTTGGTACAAAGATTAAGAAAAGACCAAAAGACTAACTAAAGGCCTCATGTCTATGTACCAATAGTTTTTAACCTTTTTTGGTTGACTGGACTCCTTGGGCTGTCTGGGGAAGCCCATGGACCCCTCTTCAGAATAATGGAAAACACAAAATAGATAGAATTACAAAGGAAGCCAATTATATTGAAATACAATTTAAAAAAATATTGTTAAAAGTTAATGGATCCCAGGTTAAGAACTATTGCCTTATAATAACAGCAATTATGATAGTTAGCATTTATATAGTGTTTTAAGATCGGCAGGGTGCTTTACAAATATCTCATTTTAACACAACTACCTCCTGAAGCAGGGCTATTATTGGCCCCATTTTACAGATTAGGAAACCGAGACCAACAGAGGTTAAATGACTTGCCCAGGCCCACAGAATAAGCATACAAGTTGTATTTGAACCATGATCTTCCTTATTCCAAGTCCAGCACCAAAATACCTAACTACTTACAGTCATGAACATTTTCTCCAAGAAGAGAGGAAGTCAAAGTCACAAGGTCTTGGAATATCACACATTGTCATCAGAAATAAAATTGAATATATATTAACAGGAAATGTTACTAAAGTGGTACATATTTCCAGTTTAGCTTGTTGAAGCAGAGATAAAAATTGATACCAAATGGGAAGAATAAAAATGCTAAAAGCATGGTGAGTAATTAAAATATGACCTATTTAAACAAGCTGAGGGTGTCCTGGGCTAGATTTGTCCCTGTTCCAGCATTCGGCTCTGTGGGTCACCCCAGGCTTTCATTAGTGTGTATGCTACTACTGTTCTGTCCAGAGAAAGAAGACTGAATCAGCCTCTGGATAGGACAAAGGGTAGGCCTTGAGCTTTGGGCTCCTTCAGAAAATGTCTAATCACAAAATGTTTGAGCTGGAAGGGATCTCAGAGATTGGTCCAGCCCCTTATTTTAACAAAGAAGCATCTTGAAGGCCTTAGGAGGGAGAGCTTTTGTTTTGTCCAGGAGCACACAACTAGTTAAGGCCAGGGCTGGTAAGTCAGCTTTGTCCAGAGTTTTCTGTATCGGTGCTTTCTTCCCTCCCCGTTCTAGTGGCCTATATAACTGGCCACTCATGCATCTCCGCCTTGGAAAGAACTCCATAGCTTTGCTAGTAGCGGTTGAAGTCTTTAGAGAAGAGTTGGCTTTGCTCCTCTCCCAGGAGTTTTGTGACATCCGTGCTTTTTCCTCTGTCTCCCTACCTGTCTGACTGTTCTCATTCTCCTTTGCCAAATCATCATCCATTTCCCAAGGAACCCCAGGGCTTGAGCTGGAAACTTCTTTTTTGTACATTATCTTTTGGTGATCTCAGCTCCCATGGATTCAGTTATCATCCCTGTCCCAAATCCACACATCCAGACCTCCTCCTTCTCCTCAGATTCCATTCTCCATTGCCAATGGATGGTGGACATCTTCACATTGATCTCATCTGGGCCTGTGGGACACCATGTCTAAAATGGGACTCATTCTCTTTGCCCCTCAACACACTTCTTTTTATCCATCTTGTCTATTTTTGTCAAAGGTACCGCCTTCCTTCTGATCATCCAGGTTTGCAGCCTTAAAGAGGATAATTTTGATTCCTCATTCTAACACCATCTACTTTATCTACTCAGTTGCCAAATCTTCTTGGTTCTGCCTCCTCAGTCTCCTGACCATCCCATTCTCTCCGCTAGCATGGCTACTACCTTTGTATAGATTCTGGTTACCCCTTTCCTGGTCTGTTTCAGTAGCTCTGACTTTCTCTGGCCTTTAGTCTCTCCCCATCCCAGTACCTTCTCTACTCAGCTACCAATGTGAAAGTCCTAAAGCCCAGGTCTCTTGGTATTACTCCTTCGTTCAAGAAATGTCAATAGCTTCCTGTTGTCTTCCATGGTAAATACAGAATTCTCTGGCACTTAAAGCCCTTCACACTTTGGCTTCTGTCTTTCTTCTTCAGCTGTTTTCATATCATATCCCCCAACAAAGTCTACAGCCTGACCAAACTGTCTCTACAGCTATTCCCTGTACATAGCACTTCATCTCCTGATTCCACACCTTTGCATGGACTGTCTTGGAATGCTCTGTCTTCCCACATCCACTTCTCCGACTTCCTAGCTAGCTCCGACTAGACTCAACTATTCCTCTGCCCTGAAATTACTTTTTAAAAAAGCAGTATGTATATATATATATATATATATATATATAGTGATTATAATATGATGTACATGCATTTTTATTTTATTTTATTTATTTAGGAGGCAATCAGGATTAAGTGACTTGCCCAGGGTCACACAGCTAGTAAGTATCTGAGGTTGGATTTGAACTCAGGTCCTCTCAACTCCAGAGATGGTGCTCTTTATCTTTAGCTGCCCCTTGTACATACATTTTTAGAAATGTATTTATCCCTGGACAAGTTAACTCTCCTTGGAATGTAAGGTCCTTTTTTTGGTCTTCATATTCTTATTGCCTCCAACTCTGCCTGAGACATTGTTGTTATTCAGCTGTTTTCAGGCACGTCTGATTGTCTTTGTGACTCTATTGGGATTTTCTTGGCAAAGATACTGGAGTGGTTCACCATTTTCTTCTCCAGCACATTTTACAGATGAGGAAAAAACCCAAGGTTAAGTGACTTGCTCAGGGTCACACAGCTAGTAAGTATCTGAGGCCAGATTTGAACTCAGGAAAATGAGTCTTCCTGACTCCAGGTTGGGCCTTCTATCCACTCAGCCACCCAGCTGCCCCCAACACACAGTAGGCACTTAATGTATGTTAAATTTAATTGAATAGAAAAATTGGATTCTAGGAAACAGCTGGGACTAGGAGCATGTATATGGAGTAGGAAACTACCCTTTCCACTAAGGGCTCCCTATGTGTCACTTAGGGCTTTTGTTATGTTGTCTCATCCAGTTGAAATGCAAGAATGACATCCCCCACCCCTTATTAAAATAACTTTGGGAGGGTGGCTCCCTGTAGTAGGAAAGGAGGAGAGATACTGGGGAAATCTAGATGATGTAAGAGCGAAAGCTATCTGCAGCAATCTATTTTTAAAAAGATAATTACAGATTCCCTAGACGCCTGTGGTCACCCACCTATATACCCTGTCTCCAGACAATATGGTCCCTAATGATTTCTGGAGACCTTAGAGATAATCTAGAGACCTTAAGGTCATTTTGTCCAACACTCACATTTTACTGATGAGGAAACTCTTAGGCCCAGAAAAGGGAAGTGACTTCCTCAAAGTCACACAGTAAATAAATAGTAGGATCAGGATTGGAGCCCAGAGTCTGCTTTCATTTTCCTTTCTCTACTAATCTGGGTAAAGGAATGGGAGGGGGGGCTTCGGTGGGGGTGGGATGCCTGGTCATGGTCTCCAAGAGATCTCATGAGCTTTTAGGGGAATAAGGGAGAGCAAGTGTTTGTTTGCCATCTGGCAGACTCTACACCAACCACTTTTTACAAATGCTATCTTATTTGATCCTGACAACAACCTTACGAGGTGGTAGCTGCCCATCTTATTAAATTATTAATTAAATTATTTCCTTTTTACACTAGAGGAAACTGAGGCAAATAGAAATCCAGGGGCTTTGAGTTAAAAAACAAAACAAAACAACAACAAAAAGAAATCAAGGGGCTTGCCCAAGGTCACACAGCTACCAAGTATCTGAAGTCAGATTTGAACTTGTGTCTTCCTGACTCTGTGACCAGTGCCCTATTCACTGCAGTGCCCGTTCTTAAATAAACAAACAAATAAAACCTTACAGGTTGTGAATATTTAGTTCTTTTTTTTGTGCTACCAAATGGAAAAAAAAACAAACCCACTTCCACAAACACTAAATTAATGATGGTTTGGTAGGGGTGGGAGTGAAGAGTGTGTTTTTGGTTTGTGGAGAGAGCTTTGACTGAGTTAGGAAGACAGCTTGCAGTCCTGGCTTCACCACCCACTGGTTCCTCTCTCTGGGCCTCAGTTTGCTTACCTGTAAAATGGAGGTACTGGATGGGATGATGCCGAAGGTACCTTCTCTTTGCTTTGAGGTGAAATATTGTGGGAGAAAGAAATATTAGATTTGGAGACCAGGGGCCTCTGTGTGAATCCTGGCTCTGACGCTTGGGGAAATAAGCTGGGTGTTCGTGGGCCTGTTTCCTCATCTGTAAAATAAGGGAGTTTGAGGTCCCTTTTGTCTCTGTATTCATGATTTTTATATATACAGTCACTAGGTTTTCATTCTCTTCTTTATTATCCATCATTTCCTGTAGTGCATTCTACCCTCTTGGTTGGGCTACTCTGTGGCATTTTTTTTTAAATGATGCTTATATATTTAGGAATTTGTGAGGTGAAGACACTATAGCTTCCCTTCATTCTTTCGCTCTGGTGTCTCTAAATGCCTTGTATTAGGAAGTCCTTCCCCTTGTTTTGTCTCAGTGGCTCTGGCTTATGTCCTCAGTACAGAAGGATAACAGCTACTTTCTGATAATGCCCATTCAAAGCCTGTTATTCAATCTCTCCCTCTCTCCTTCCCTTCTCTGAATCATACCAATTACTGTGAGTTAGGAGAGAAGAGATGAGATAACCCATTTCTTCCTGAGAGACTTCATGGAGACCTGGAAAACTATTTCTTACTTTTTTTAGAAGAGACTGTAAGGATGGAGAGATTATCTATCTATTCTATCTATCTATCTATCTATCTATCTATCTATCTATCTACATATATACCTATACCCATATATATACCTATTCCTATATATAATATACACATATAAATTTGTATGCATGCATACATATAAACACATACATGTGCACACATATCTTTTCATTTTTTTAAATTTATTTTTCATTTACATGTAAAAATTAACATTAAAAAATTTTTTTAGTTCCAGATTCTCTCCCTTACTTCCTCCCTTTACAAAGGCAAACATTTTGATCTAGATTATATATCTAGTCTGTAAAGCATTTGGATATTAGCCATATCTGCAAGGATATTTTTTTTAATTGGGGGGAGGCAGCTAGGTGGCACAGTGAGTAGAGCACCAGCTTTAGAGTCAGGAGGACCTCAGTTCAAACACTTGCTAGCTGTGTGACCTTGGGCAAGTCATTTAACCCCAATTGCCCTGCCCTCCCTCTCCAAAAAGCAAAAAAAATTAATTTTTAAAAAATCTGTTTTTTCTTCCACTCTCTTATCCCAGTGGGAGAAAAAATAAAAACAAAACCTTTGCATCAGACATACACAGTTAATGCAAAACAATTTCTGCCATTGGCCATGTTCAAAAAGTTTGCTTCTTGCCGTGCTCCCTGGGGCCATGGTGTTTCATCCGTGGCCCTCTGCCTTCGTGGTTGGTCACTGGCAAGAATATCTTTCATAAATTTCAAAAGTGTTTCACAAGATCACAGATATAGAGTGGGAGGGGTTCGTAAAGCTCATCTGGTCTAGCCTGCCCATTTTACAGATGAGAAAACTGGATCCCAGTGAGGTTAAGTGCCTCTTAAGTGACTTGGCCAAAGTCACACAGGTAGAAGCAGATGGCAGAGATGAGATATGAACCCAGATCCAGGGACTTCAAATTCAGGGCTCTTTTCATTGTACCACAGTGCCTTTTCTGAGGGCTGGCCTATACAAGCAGAGCTCTGTACTAAACCCATGCACCAGCGTCAGAAGGGCTGAGCAGGGCAGATGTTGGTTTGTAAAGGTCCTAGCAATAATTCCTCTTAGTGCTGGTTGCTGGGGTGGCTCAGGGATTTTTCAGGCCTCTTCCTGGCTGGCATAACAATTGAGACACTGAGATCTTTTTCTTATGGAAGTAGCTTTGGGAAAGGAATCCAGGAGCCCAGGACTTCATCCCAGTAACCTTTTCTCTGCTCTGATCCCCAGACCTTTCCCCAGCTCAGGTAGCCCCTCATCTTCTGGGAAGGTCGTTAATAACTTCTGCAAGGCCTCAGTTGTTTCCTCCACCCTGGTCAGATCAGATCTTAGAACGTGGCATCCTGACGTCATCTCCAGGGTGGCTGTCTGTGGTCACATGGTTTTGTTACAGAGCTGCAGTGACTGTGACTTTCATGTTTGAGAGACAGAGACAGAAAGAGAAATGAGAGGACTCTGGCCTGGAAACCGTCTCGTCCCTAGTCCATCCTTCCAACAGTTGCCAAATTGTATTCTAAAGCACTGTTTTGATGTCACTCCCTTGCTCTGAGAGCTTAGATGGCTCCCTTTTGCCTCTGTGATAACACAGACTAATCTGTTTGGTTCTCTAGGTATCCTAGGTAAAGCCCTAAGTAAAATTGTAGGTTCTGCACCCCACACAAGTGACTACTGACACACCCAGATTCAGAGGTGATCGGAATGTCTGCCCAACCTTAGCCTAGCTTGAGCTCCATATTAAAATTACTCATGGAAACAGACCCCCCCCCCCCTTACCTCCAGTTCCACCCCCACGTGCCTGTTGGTTGAGTCACATCTGTTATTTGAAGAAACTAGAAAGTCTTGTCCCAGCCCTGCCCTTCACCAGATGCCCCAATCTCTCACCTGCCCCCTCCCCCCTCAGTTGCTCTTTCCCCCAGCTGCAGTTTCATGGGTCTCTTCATTCCCTTCTCTCCTACCCCCCTTCCCAACTAGGGCCTCTCCCGCCCTGAGCCTGGATAGCTATTTTCTGAAGCTGCTTCTCCTTTTCTTTCTACTAGGCTAAGAGTCCTGGCCCCACCCCAGGCCTGGCTCCCGGCCCTGCAGTTTTCTGCCAGCTGCTGTGGGGGCTGGGCTGACCCCTTCAATGGGCCCCAGCTATCTCTGGGATTCACTGCTTCCCTGGGCCAGAAGAAGCTGTGACTTAACTGTGGCCACCCCCCCCCCCCTTCCATAAAGCCCTGCCCTAAAACTGTGTGCCATTAGAAGGCTTTTTTGAACATCCATAAATAAAGCGATTTCATTGACTCGGTGACTTGTCTCACAGCACTGATGTTCAGGAATTTTCCACACTTCACCTGAATCCCTTCTCTTGCTGTCCTTCCTGCTCAGCCCAGAAAACTCTTTGGTACAGTGGGTGAGGAAGGCCCAGAGAGCTGGGAGGAGGAAGGAGCTTTGGGAGAGAGGGATGAGCCTGGGGGAGAGGATTTGGAACTTAGGGGAAGGGATGCTGGAGTGAGAGTCAGGGTCTGTGGGGCCAACGAAGAGAAAAAAGCTAGTGGGAACACTGAGGCACAGTCTAGAAAGGAAAAGCATTGCTCTGTGTGTGTGTGTGTGTGTGTGTGTGTGTGTGTGTGTGTGTGTGTGTGTGTGTGTGTGTGTGTAAGTAATCTAAAGGTCCTGTCTACACATGAAGACAAAATTGTGAGAAGGGCTTTGGAATATCCTACTAGAGGACCCCACTATAGAGGAAAAGCATAGTGGGGAGAAGAAGACAGCCAGGTGGGGCTGGATACTAATGATGTCTTTTCTTGTCTCTCTCCCCTGTAGGTAAAGGAGACTGAGGTCCCCTCAGTCTTGAACAACCATGTCAAACCCCAGTGCTCCACCACCGTATGAAGACAGAAACCCCCTTTACCCGCCTCCTCCACCAGGGGGAGGTTACCCTGGAGGTTACCCAGCCTACCCCCAGCCAGGCTTTGGACACCCAGCTGGATATCCGCAGCCCATGCCTCCCATCCATCCAGTGCCCATGAACTATGGTGAGCTGATGGGACAGGGAGGGGAGGGCGTTGGATGGAAGCAGTCAATGTCTCCATCTGCGCCTGTGGCTTCATTCAGACCTTCATCTGTACCTTTTGTCTCCCTTTTCTTCCCTCTCTTCTTTCCCTGTCTTGTCTCCTCCTCAAGTTCCCTTCCTTTCTAGGCTAGAGCTGCAACTTTCTGGCCAACTGCCCCTCTCCACAGTCTCCTCTCTTGTGCTCATCCTGGACAGCTCTTTACACGTTCTTTGTAAAGATTGCAGCCTCTTTACTCCCAATCAACACATGTCTATTATACACCTGTTACGATTATACAAGGAGGGGGAGGGGCTCATGCGTGGTGATGGCCGTAGATTCAAAGAGGTATCTGAGCTGGGTCATGAAGGAAGAGAAGAATTTTGGCAGACCGAGACCATTCTAGGATGAGATAAGGGAAGAGTTGGTTTGCCCAAAACATGGCGTATGTGCAAGATCATCGACGTAGTCTTCAAAAGCCTAGAAAACTTTGAGTTGGAGCCAGGTATGACAGGGTCATATCGTGATTTCTTTCTGTCACTTTCCTCGTGATACCCGGTGCTTGGGTCACCCGATGCAGGACTCTGCTGACTTACTCCATGAAAGCTTTCTGAGACTGAGCAGAGCGCTCTAGGAATATGCGTTCTTTTTAACTGCCCTAGCTGGCGGTTGTGAGGAGAGGCTTTGTTTAATTCTACACTCCATAAATGGAAGAAACCTATTCTTATTCAGTTAGGAGGCTATTGCCATAAGTCTGAGTGAGAGGTTCCTGATTCAGGGCAGAGGTCCTTCTCGGGCCTAGGATTGGAATTCAGTCTCTAGCTTCACCATAGACTATGCCTAAACATACTTCCTAATGCAATATTAATAAATAGTCCTTCTAGCAAAACCCAATATTTCTAGAGTGCTTTGTTTGAGAGGTCACAGCACTCCTATGAGGTAGATTCTGCAGGCACTATTATTCCCATTTCACTGATGAGGAAACTAATTCAGAGAGGTCGGGATGTCATTTGGCCAGGAAATAAAACAGGTAGGAGATAATAATAACGTATTTATGTAGCTTTTTAAAAAGGTTTGCTAAGCATTTCGAAAATATTACCTCATTTGATCCTCACAACAACATAGGAAGATAGAAGCTTTATTGTTCCAATTTTACAGATGGGAAAACTGAGACAAACAGGTGTTAAGAGACTTGCTCAGAGTCACAAGCTAGTAAACACCTGAATCTCAGATTTGAACTGGGGTCTTCCAGCTCCAGGTCCAGTGCACCCACCATCCAGGCTTAGCCCAAGTCTCATCTGCCCCCAGGTATGGTGTTTTTTCACTGTGCCATACTTGTTTTGATATTCTGATAGCTCCCACCCTTTGTCCTTGGGCAGGCCTAGCCAGCACACAGATGAATGAATCCTCCAGCAGGCAGGCTTTTATCACTGTCCAACCCCCTTCCTTCTAGCATCTGTTGTTTCTGGGAGTGGAGGAGGTTCAAGAATCTGTACTTTATTCTCCAGTTGAATTCCATTGCATTCTGGGTGTGTGCAAGTTATTCAGGGCCCGAGTCACCATTTAACTGTCCTTTGTGAATGAAACCCACCACAGAGCAAAACATGAAATTTAGTGTATATTGTTCCTATATATAATGGGACTCCCTAATAGAATTGACCGTCTATCTAATATGCCATTACTATAAATTGCAATTCCCAAACATCTATGACGCACCTTTAATTAGAATCATGTCAAAATTCAATTCCTAGTTTATTATTTTTATCAAATCTAGACTTAAGATTATGATTGTGATTTTTGGTGATCTCTGCTTTTATCTGAAAACAGAATTCATACATCCCTTAGCTCCTTGTGTAAAAAAAATTATTTGCATAGACAAATTGATGCACAAATTTTCCAAAATACAGCCTTTTATAATTTTGTGCCGAAACTTAACACTTTGATTTGGGTAGATGTAAGAAAATAAAGAATATAAATTCTTATACTCAGCATCCCTTGGATGATCTTGTACACGTCTGTGTTGGGAGTGGTTTTGGCATCAGTACCTGATTCAGACCCTCCATAGTTATGTTGAGGCTTAGGGTTTAGGGGTGCTTGAGACCCCAAAATAGCAATATACAAGGGCCTGCCAAATGAATTTAACTCAAATCTTCTCTCAGCAAAAGTAGAGCAAAGTTTATTAAAGATTCACCATAATGGGTATACTCTTAAGGAGCCTGAGTATCTGTGATGCTTGTATTGGATAAGTGGGCCAGAATAATCTGACACAGACTGAGTCTGTGCTAGATTGAATTCTTCACCCCTTCATGGAAGCAAGGTGGATCTTATATACAGAAAGATTGTAGGAGGATTTAGGGGTGGTCTAGAGGAGTTTGGGGAGGATCTTGAGGAGTCTAAGGAGGATCTTTGGTGGAACTGAGGTCAGACTCCAGTAATGGGATTAAAGGTGGAAAATAGCTGAAGGCCACCTGGAGATGACCTACAGTGGAGGGCTAGGCTGGTTTAAGGGTAACAGATCCATTTAATTGGATCAATGGTGGGAAGTAGCTGGACAATGGAGAACTAGGCTAGGTTAAGAAGTTAGAGATTTAGGCCTAGATATAATGGAAGGCTTATGATCTCAGGCAAATGCCTCATCAAGTGGGAAGATTCAATACGAGTTGAAGGGGTTTCCCAGAGCCTGTAGCCCATTATTCCCTCCTCAAACAAATAGGACCCATATTCAAGGGATCAGATTTAGGAAACCTATTGGTTTCTTATTGATCATGTTCTTGTCTTCTCCACAGTCCACCTCTGGGTGGGGGAATCTGAGTCATTTCACATTATAATCAGACTCATTCTCCCAATCCTGGTTTAAGACCCACTTTCTCCATAAAGCCTTCCTCAGTTTCTCTAACCTAGAGTAATCTTCTCTTTTACAGCATCAAGTGATGACTTCAGAAATTAGACTTAAATGGTTAGTTATTTTCTAATTATTTTTAGGTCAGTCTCTCCAACTAGATTGTAAGTTCCCTGAAGGAAAGGCTGCCTTATTTATGTTACTGGGCACTTAGTAGAGGCTGAGAATCAAATGAAATAATATATATAAAGCACTTTGCAAACCTTAAAGGACTAGCTTTTGTTGTTATTAGATAAAGTGGTGGGTTTTTGTTGTTTGTTTTTATTTATTTTTTTGGATGAGGATCTTGGTTTCACTTGCTTGGCACTAGAACATTCCCAGGCCTACCCTGGGAATATGCACTTTTTTGCATCAGTATTTAATGAAAATTTCTGAAGAGGTAGAACTAGACAGGAAATGTTCAGATATAGAAGGGCTTTCAATTGGGCTAGAGAAGGTTTTGTAGTGGGAAGAACAGGGGGTGAGTAGTTGCGAGTCTGTGGTCTGAGGGCATGTCTTAGCCCTCAGATGACTTGAGGGACTGTCCCCACAGGCAGAGGTGAAATCTATGGAGGAGGGGAACCAGCAGTGAGCGACAATTTTGGGACTGGAGATTGGGAGGACAAGAAGGTCCGACACCGCTTCATCCAGAAGGTAAGAAATGGGATGGGGAGAAGGCGTTTTTGTTTCCTCTTTGTAGGCCCAAGAGAGCCTACAAACACCCTACTGGTGTTTCCCTTCCCTGCAGTTTATTGTCCATCTCCACCACCTAGCTTAGCTGTTGGACACTTATGCTTGTCTGCATAAATCACTGTCTTATAGGTATGTAATTTAATACCGACATGCAACAAAATTCTTGTTTCAAACTCTTTCTAGAGTTCCTCTTATTCCCATCCTCCTGATCCTTGTGTCAAGAATTCAATATAGAAAAAATGTTTGGCTTCTCCTGACATGTTTTTAGTCTTTCCCATATCACATTTTCCAGGATAGAAACTGTGGACTGGGGAGGCTTCTGGTCATAGAAGTGGCTTCTCCTTGGATGACCATCTCCCCTCTGGTCTGTTTCAGGTTTATGCCATCATCTCAGTCCAGCTGCTCATCACAGTTGGAATCATTGCTATTTTCACCTTTGTGTGAGTCTCTGAGGTTTCTTACCCCCCCTCTCTCAGTTCTTGAGTTTCTGGGGATCTCGGCCTTGAATAGTCCCTCTATTGGGGAGGGAGACAGATTCTTTCAGGAAGAGGGAGAGTGATTGAGGGTTGGAGACTTGGTAGAAGAGGCTATGAGGGAAGCGGTTGCCTTGGGACATTGTCCAGGGCAGGGCTGTGCTGACTTTCCTCCCTGGTTGTCTCTTTCTCCTTCCCTCACCATGCAGGGATCCTGTTCGAGGTTTTGTGAGGAGGAATTTGGCTGTCTACTATGCTTCCTAGTGAGTATGCCTTCTTTTCTAGGCTTCAGGTCAGGTGAGTGGGGCAAGAAAAGTCCATGGGGCAAGGTAGTATGACTTCAAGTTTCAATCTACTGGTGTTTCCCTTCCCAGCAGTTTATTGTCCATCTCCACCACCTAGCTTAGCTGTTGGACACTTTTTGAATGGTTTTATAAAGCTGTTGTTGCCAGGTCTTGTTCTTTAGTTCTGCTGGTAGATGGGAATATTTGGCCCCTCTGTCTCTGAGGAAGAAGAGCTGGAGTGGCATTCAGTAAACAGTCCTGCAGGCCACTGAAAAAAATGGTCACCAGCCGCATTTGGCATATCTCCATTGTTGCCAACCCTTCTTTCCCCACTCTTGTGACAGCAGTCTTAAATATTTTCTATTTGGCAGTCTCATTCCTCTAGCCACTATCTTCCAGAAACAAAGACTCATTTTCCAAACAGCTTCCTGCGTCTCAGCACTGTGAGACTAGTGAGAGCTTAACCATTGTTTTGGGGGAGTGGGCAGGGAAGGGTATTAGAAAAAGCACAAGATGGGAAAAACAGACTGCTACTCATTTTTTCCTATAGTGCTGTCTTCCTGGCTACATACCTGACCCTTGTCTGCTGCCAGGCACCCAGGTGAGTCCTGAGGGTTTGGGGAAAGTGTAGTATTGGTGGTAGGAGGGGGAGGAGGAGGTCAGGGTAGCAGAGAGTAGGATCTTTGGAATAGAAGGGGGCCCAAGACAGAAAGGTAGGGATTGGCAAACAAATAATCAGGTATGAGAAATGAACCTTGGCCCCACTCTAGACATCCCCTGTGGACTATGGAAACTTGTTTTTATTGGGGAAGCTTGTGCCTGACCCCCAACCCTTTTTCCTCTTTTGTTCTAGGCGCCGATTCCCATGGAATATCATCTTGTTGACCATCTTTGTGAGTCTAGAGCAGTGGTTCTCAACCTTCCTAATGCCTCGACCCTTTAATACTTGTATGTGGGCACATCTGCATGTGGGCTGACCCACCTGGAGATGAATAGAGGAGCGGTGTCTTGGTTCCTAAGACCATTGGAAATATGTGTTTTCCGATGGTCTTAGGTCACCCCTGTGACCCCTGTGAAAGGGTCGTTGGACCTCCCAGAGGGGTCATGACTCACAGGTTGAGAACTGCTGGAGAGGAATTGGGTAGGGGAGTCTGGGAGGGTTGAGCAGGAAGATGAAGGGGGAAAGTTGATTCCTGTGCAGTGCCCAATGGGAAAGGTGCTTTGAAGAGTATCTCCTGTTTTTGCCACCACCCTTCTTAGCTACCTTTTCTCACATTACCTAATGATTCCTTAGCTTTGGGATCTGAAGGTCATTTTTCTCTCCCTACTTCATTTCTCAGATGTCTGATTTTTCTCTTGGTCTCTCTTTTAGACTCTAGCAATGAGCTTCATGACTGGCTGCATAGCCAGGTATGTATGTATGGGTAATAGCCCCAACTTATAACCCCTGGAAAATATATCGTTGGGGGTGTTAGCTTGAAGATCATGGCTCATAACCCATCCCATGGCTCATAACCCCTCCAAATACCGCTGAACTCCCACTCTCTTATATAGGGAGTATAAAGTTTCTACACATTTCCTCTTGAAGACTAGGCATGATTTACGTGGGCGGGTCAGTCTTTTGCTCAGTAATCTCTCTCTTCCCACAGTATGCATAATACTAAAGCAGTCATCTTGGCCATGATTATCACGGCCATCGTCACTATTGCTGTCACCATATTCTGCTTCCAGACCAAGGTGAGGGCACTGCACTGTCATCTTTTGGGCCCCAAGATTTACCTTTCCTTGAGCATATTCACTCCATTCCCCCAAACCTCAGAGGTCAGAGACAGTTAAGGACTGGGGATACAAGGGGATCCCCTTTCTGTGTAGTTTTAAGATATTCCCCTTTCTTTCCCCTCAAATCGTGTAAAGTGTTCCACCCGTGACATAGTAAGATTTTTTTTCTTTTCTTGTTTTTTTTTTTTTTGCTTTTTGGAGGGCAGTTGGGGTGAAGTGACTTGCCCAAAGTCACTCGGCTAGTTAGCAAGTTAAGTGTCTGAGGCCGCATTTGAACTCAGGTCCTCCTGACTCCAGGGCCGGTGCAGCTACAAAGGCTGAGGTGGTATTTATGTGAATTCATGGCCAGGGTGGGCATTTAACAACCTCCTTCTTTTCTTCGGTAGGTGGACTTTACATCATGTGCCGGGCTCTTCTGTGTGCTTGGGATTGTGTTGACAGTGACCGGGATCATCACTGCCATTGTGCTGGCTTTCAAATATGTGAGTATGGTTATCAAACGAGCTGTAGGCATTGTTGGAGTATGAGGACCTGCCTATTGTGAATTTCAGCCCGTTATAATTGGGAAGTTTGTATAATTGATAAATTGCTTGCCTTCTCTCCCTTCAATTCCTCCTCCATCCATTAAGAATTCTGACCTCAAAATTTAAAAAATAATCCTTTTTTTTTTATCTCAAAGTTTTAGGAAGGTCTCTCCCCCTTCCCTCTCACCCCCCCCCCCCCCAGCCTTCATTGCTGGCCTGCCATTTTTTTTCTTTTATAAGTGACTTGCCCAAGGTCACACAACTAGTAAGTGTAAAGTGTCTCAGGCAGAATTTGAACTCTGGTCCTCCTGACTCCAAGGCTCATGCTTTAACAATTGCACAATATAGCTGCCCCCATAGTTTCTTTTTTTTTTCCCCCATAGTTTCTTAAAAGACATTATTAGAGATTTATTCCTTTGGATTTAAGACAAAATCTTGGTTTAAAAAAATACAGAAGGGAAATTAAACATATTAGTATTACTGTATTGGGAAATAATTTGGATTAGCTGAGACAAGATTGAGGTGGCACTGGGAGAGGGTCAAAGTCTTGGGAGGTCAGGCTTGGGTTGGAGGACCCTAAATTGGCAGACTACCTGAGGGAACAGGATCTATGGGAAACCAGACATTAAGAGGTAGTAGGATAATGAAACAGAGTTTGGAATGCCTGGGAAAAGATCCATCTCCCTTAGGGAGAAGTAAGGCCCTTTCTCTTGAGGTTTGTGACCTGCTCATCTACTGAGGGGATGTCATTTGGTAATTGGTGGTAGGGCTGGCCTCTCCAAATCCCCACCTCCCACCAGATGTTTTCACACCCTTTGCTTTTACAGGTATACTGGCTCCATATGCTGTATGCTGCCCTCGGGGCTATCGCTTTTACCCTGGTGAGTGGCCCTTCATTTCTTCCTTCCTAGGCCCCAGGGTGCAGCCAAAGAGTCTTGCTTTATTGCCTTGCATAGCACACCTGACCCATCCCTGCACCCTGGCAGAGGCTGTCCCCAACTCCAAGAACACATTTCCCCTTTGTTTTGGCCATAGCATCCTTCCAAGACTTGCCACCCCGCCCCCCTGCAGTCTTTCCTCATCCCCCAGCCCTAAATTATTTTATTTACTTTGAATACATTTTCTATCTACTCCTATATTGGTGTTATTTTCCTCAACAGAATGTAGAGCTCTTTTAAGGAAAAGACTTGTTTTTTTTCATCTATCTCCAGTGCCTTGGCACATAGGAGACACTTTGGTGACTGCAGGGAGAGGCTCTTAATCCTTGTGGGGTGGAGGTCATGAGAAGGGACAAGGGGGGTCCTCATTATTGTTCTCCTCTTTGCAGTTTTTGGCATATGACACACAGCTGGTCTTGGGGAACAGGAAGCATACCATTAGCCCAGAGGAATATATCACAGGCGCCCTGCAAATCTACACAGACATTGTCTACATCTTCACCTTTGTGCTGCAGCTTCTAGGGGATCACAATTAAGGGGTGGGCTCCCTTCTTGCCTATGCTTCTTCTTTCCTTTCTCTTTCTGGATTGGCCTGTCATTGCTAGGGCCCTTTTCTCTCAGTAACTTCCCCAGGAAAGGTTTCGCTTATTATTGTGAGATCTGGTGGGAGCAGCCCTGTTTGGGGCTTGTCTGTAGGGAGGGACATGCTGGACTGGAAAAGCCAGTGAGCAACTTGCTCTCTTCTGACTTGTCCAAGGCCAAATCCAAGGTTTCTTCTCCTTTTTGTCAATACTGTCCTGTCAGGGGCATGTGATGAGATCATTCTCTCAGTAACTAAAGGGAAACAAGGTGCAGGGATGATTTCAAGGAAATGTGATATCCATTCTCTTCAGGAGATTCCATTCTGAGCTGCTATCCATAATGCCCTTCCTCCCTGGCATTTTCCCCTATGGGCTAGGAGAATGGGCTAAGTGCCTCTCTTTCTTGCACTAGGCTCCAAAACTGTCTTTTCAGTCTTCCTCTCAACCCCCACCCCCTCACCCTTTGTACAGACGTGATCCACTGATATGTATATATTGTTTAGTGGTGGTTGGGCACAATATCTAACAGTGTCCAAACCCTGACCTCTTTTGCCTAAGGCCAGAGGGTGAACCTCAGTTTTTACCCATCTCCATCTGGCTCTTTCCTACCCTTCCAGTCCTGGAATTGCTTCCAGATGGGTGTTTGGCTAATGAGAGTGGGGGTAATTTCTTCTTTGATCTTCATCTCTGGTATCCTAGACTTATAGCAGGATTGTAGTATGAGTGGGAATGGGCTGACAGCATTGAGACAGGTGTCCTCCCTCCCCTTTTGTTATCTTGCTAGAGGTGGGGCTAGTGACCCAAATGCAGACAAAGTGTGGAGCTGGCAATAATGTGGACTCAGATGGATTGAAAGATGCTCTCCAGTTCATTCTTCCGGCCCTGATGTTACTTAACCTCTTCTTCACCCAGAGCACCCCAGGAGTTTTTGCCTTAGGCCTCTTCTCTTCACAGAATTTTAGAGACCCTTCTGCTTTCCCTAGGGTAAGCCCTCCATCCCACAGATGAAAGAACAGAGGCCCAGAGGTAAAATGGTTTGCCCTACATCTCAGAGTCACGGAGCTACCACTAGGATCTGAGTATTTTTTCATGCCATGCTTTAATCCTGTAGTAGCTGGGGGGGGGAGGGGTGTGTGTGGAAGATATATCCCCCCCTCCCCCCCTCTTTCCTTCAGGATGGTTAAAGTTTAATCCCCCACCAGGACCTCCCTTCCCTGCTGTACCAGCAGGAAATCATGGGCTAATCTTTTAACACCAAGTGCCTTATGAGAGAGGTAGGGATTTGAGGGACAGTGTTCTTGACATGGGCCCAGCACAAGGGTCAAGAAAGGGCTTCTATATATGATCTTTCAGAGTTGTAACAGAAAATAACAATAAAATTCTATGTTAGATATTCATTCCTTGTCTGTTTCTGGTTCTTTCTGGAAAGTGGAGGAAGGGGCGTGCCCCCTCAGATCCATCTTCTACACAGATGCCTAACTGATGACTCCCTGTTGTCATTTTTCAGTTGTCTGACTCTTCACCGTCCCTTTTGGGGTTTTCTTGTGGAGATACTGGAGCAGTTTGCCATTTCTTTCTGCAGCTCATCTTACAGATGAGTAAACTGAGGCAAACAGGGTGAGGGTAAAGTGACTTGTCCAGGGTCACACAGCTAACGGTGCCTCCAGGATAAATGACAAAATCCTCACCCTGGCACTCTAAGCCCCCAACGTCTGCCTCCTGGCACCTCTCCAGTCTTAGTGGGCACAAGCAGGCCTGGTTCCTTGCAGAGGAGGCGCCCCCTGTGTACTCCCCATTGCAGGCAGGCTTCCCCCCTCCCCCATGGGGATGATTGTCAGTCCTTCAAAGGGGCAGAGCTTGAAGCCCAACCCTCTTTTATCCTCCCACGCGAGGAGGGGGGCGGGGCCGGGAGCTGCAGGCCTCTTAGTCTAACCCGCCCAAGGAATAACCAGGGGAATGGTTCAGAGAGGCCGGGCTTGTCAGAGGTCACACTGCTCGGGATGGAGCAGTCAGGCCTCGGCCCCGGCCGTTCTCACTCCTAATGCTTCAATTACAAAGGGTACTCCTAGGCCTCATCTGGCCGAAGGGCCCGCGTGCCTCAGTGCCCCCGACGGTGATATCACGGGCGCCCCGGCCTGCCGGGAAGGCCTTCGGGGCACCCCCGCACGGCCGCCCAGTTCCTTCCCCCCTCCCCCTCCCCGCTCGGTTCCTTTTTACTGGAAATTAAAACTTTATTGGCCGCGCTCGCCCC
>CM053600.1:155211335-155330674 GCA_028646575.1 Pseudocheirus occidentalis | reverse complement strand
GTTGGCGGTCCGCATGTTTTGCAGGGCCTTCATCTGCTTCACCCGGTTCTTGTCCACTTCTCGCTTGGCCAGGAGGAAGAGGAGGATCCCGCAGGGAAAGCCGATGGCCCTGGGAGGGGAGGAGGTGGGACGGGTTCGGTCGGGCCGGGAACCCCCCTCCCCCCACCGCTCCCGAGCAGACGCCTTCAGGAAGCCGGGGCGGGGACCCTACCTGGGTCACTCAACAAGACGTGCAAGGGGAGGGGGGCTGGGGCACGTGCTCAGGGTGGGGGATGGGCTGGGGGAGCGCTGGCACAACACGTGCCCGGCACGTGGCTAGGGCAGACTTCGGCCTGCACAGGGATGTGGGGAGAGAAGGCAGATTTTTTGTTAAAAAACATTTAAATATAAAACCCCGAAATGTTCGTGTGGTGCTTTCTAGGGCTCTGGCCCCACCTTGGGCATGAACTCCCTCCCCCCCCACGTGGCCCTTACGTAGCCCCCGTACCCCCCAGTCTGAGGCGGTCCGGGCTCGCTGCCGCCAGGCGGAGACTCACCACGCCAGCCCCACCGGCTTCATGGGGTTCTTTGCCTTCTTTTGGGGGATGTACTCCAGCCCTGGGGGCCAGGGCCCGGGATCGGGCTTGGACGGCGGCGGCCCGGGGTAGTGCCGCAGCAGGGCCCCGCGAGCCGGGGTTCCCTGGAGAGACCCTGCGGATGGAGGAGGGGAGGGGGCAGTGACCAGCGGGCGGGAGGGAGGGGGGTCATGACACAGGCGGGCAGTATCAGAACCCGAGCCTGCAGAGGGCTTAGGGAGGGGGGGAATCACAGAGACTGACCGCCGCGGGGCGGGGCGAGAGCTCGGAGGCAAAGGCATGGCTACAATGACCCCAGTACAAGCGCAAAACCCTGACCCCAGGATCGCGAGGGGTAGGGGGGCGGTGCCTCTCCTTCGGAAGCGAGGGCATGGCCAGGATGACCCCTCACCCCAAAATTCTGCGGAGAAGAAAGGAGAGGGGTGGGGTGAGGAGGAGACCGACATCTTCAGACCCAAGAATGGAGAAGACTGTCCGGGTCTCTGGCCCCAGGGTCCCGCCTCTTACCCCCGAGTACCAGGGAACCCCTCAGCCCTGGGCTCTTCAGCGCAGCCACAACCGTCGCCGCCATATTGCCGGTCCCCAAGCTCCACCTCCTCTTGTGCTGGGAGTAGTAGTTTAGGCTCAAGCAGAATCTTCACCCTATGCTCAGCCCAACTAAGGGAGGAATACTACATTTCCCAGAATTCCGCGCTGAAGCCTCGGGAGAACTACCCTTCCCGCCTCTCCTGGCACGCAGGCCAAGTTGTCGGCGTGCGGGGGCGGGGCAGCCTCTCGAGGCCGTCCAGCCCGCCCTTTCACCCCCGCGCCGTCGGCCGATCGCCCCTTTTGATTGGCTACTCCGCCGGCCGGGGCCCTTCGCGGTTGGCAAAGTCGGCGTCTCTCCGCGCTGAAGCACCGCCCCCTGCCCCCGTCTCTGCCGGACCGTGGTAGGTGGTGTCGCGCGGCCGTGGCTCTGGAGGCTGCTGGGCCCCGGCTGCTGGACCGGCTTCGCTGAGTCTCATGGAGCCCGATCCCGACCCTGGGCCCGAGGATGGGGCCGCCTCCCCGGAGGCCCTGCACTTCCATGGGGACGAGGAGATCATCGAGGTGGTAGAGCTGGGTCCCGGCCCGCCCGACCCCGGTGAGAGCGGGGAGGGGGGTGTCCCCTTGGCGGAGTGGGCAGGACCCTGACCCTTGACCTCACCCTGACTCCTTAGCCCCTCCATCCCGGCTAGGTGCGGTGACCTGTGATCCCTACCCCAGAACATCTGAATCCTTGTTTTCCACGCTTTAACGCCCTTTACTTTCTCACATCCGTAGTGTTGTGACCTTTCACCTTTCGTCTAATCAACTTTGAACTTTAGCCCCCTTTCCTGTACCCATTAAACATTCTGCTTTTAAGCTCCCCCCCTCCAGCCCCACTTTACTTTTTCCTGCCGTGTTTCTCCCCATATCCCAGCGGGCCCTCTCGGGGCTCCCCCATTCCCTGAGCCCCCAAGCCCTGCCCTGGGAGGAGGAGGGGATCCGGTAATCCTAGCATCTGCTTCCCGCCTCCAAAAGCAGATGACCTGGCCCAGGAGATGGACGGAGTGGACTTTGAGGAGGACGAGGAGCTGGAGGGGGAGGGGGCAGAGGAGGCCTGGGGGGACGAGGTGGACGAGGGTGTGGACGGCGGCATGGAGAGCCCGGACGACAGCGAGGTCACCTTCGCCCATCACTCAGGTAGGGGCCTGGGGGGGCGGCCACCCTACCTCCCACACCCCCAGCTGGGGGGTGGGTCACCGGCTGAGGCTTAGTGGTTGATGGGTGCCCAATGCATGGCCAGTGAATGGCATGCAGCCCGCCTGCACCTGCTTCCACATGTATGTATGTATGTATGTATGTACGTATGTACACATAACTCCAGCGGTTGGTTTTGCTATAGACAGGGCTACTTGTTTCTCATCTGTGAAGTAGTGACATGACGCTGTTTTTTGATCTGCTTAGCGAAGCTTTTATTGAGTACATGTTTGCATGCTTTACTAACTAACTTTATTAGTATGCACAGAATGGCACTTGTTTTCCTGCTGTGGTAGGAAAGGCCACTCTTCTCTAAAGTCTGGTGTCCAGCCTTTCTGATTGAACACGTCAAATACTTGAGTATTAGGGTAGAATGTTGGTGGTGCTCTTAATCCACCCCTTAGGTTCAGTCTTCCTTTCAGGTAAAATGAGGCCAACATGTTGATTTTTGTGTTTGTTTCTGCATTTTGATCCAGTGTGTTTGATGTTGTGTTGTCAGTCTGAGAAAGATTTGTCCTGGTGAATTATCTTCTAACGTAGATGGTGCTAGTACCTTCATGTTAGGTTCTCTGTCATATGATTTTTTTTGGGGGGCAGGGTAGTTGGGGTTGTGACTTGCCCAAGGTCACATGGCTAGTAAGTGTCAAGTGTCTGAGGCCAGTATTTGAACTCAGGTCCTCCTGATTCCAGGGACGATACTCTATTCACTGAGCCACCTAGCCACCCCTGATGATTTTTTTAATCACGTGTTGGACTGTGTGGATATAGGGTCCCATGTTATCCATTGCTGTAAAGTCACCATACATGTTCGTGTTGACAAGGTTGTTTTTAACGTCTGCTGTCCTTGGGTTGTTGTCATTTGGACTTGATGGGTTACCTCCTATGTCTCTGCCACCATGAGTTGGTGGCTCCCAGAGTGGAGGTCTGGGTGGAAGAGCTGGAGCCGGAGAGGGTCCATGCTGCAGCCCCAGCTCCCTACACCCCCCTCTGCCTCTCTCCGAGCAGCCTCCGTGTTTTGTGTGAGCCTGGACCCCAAGACCAACACACTGGCAGTGACTGGCGGCGAGGATGACAAAGCCTTCGTGTGGCGGCTCAGCGATGGCGAGCTGCTTCTTGAGTGTCCAGGTGAGGAGGCCAGGGCTGGGAGGAGAATGGGCTTCTGGGCAGGGTGCTGTCTAATGGGGAGGTTTTGTATGTTTGGCATCACAAGTGCCACCTTCCACTGCCCCTTGGAGCCAGCCTGGGGCAGCTGTCAGAACCCTGTGTTTCTATGGGTGGCCATGGGAGCAGGTTACCAGCTTGCGCTATTCCCCAATATCCCCTCTCTCCCACTGGCATCTCTCAGGCCATAAGGACTCTGTGACCTGCGTGGGTTTCAGCCATGACTCTGCCCTGGTGGCCACCGGGGACATGAGTGGCCTACTTAAAGTGTGGCAGGTGGACACCAAGGAGGAGGTTTGGTCCTTTGAAGTGGGGGACCTGGAGGTGAGAACTCTTGGGAGTGGTGGGGTGGAATGTGTTGCGCCCCAGGGAAGTACTGGGCTGGGAGGTGGAATGGCTTTGAGTCTGAACTCTGGTCTAATCTCCCTGCCCCAGACACACATGAGAAGCAGCTCATTCTGCCCCTGTTGTCCTGACAGGCCCTGACATGTTGTCTTTGAAGCAGAAAATAAGGGAAGTTTGGGATAAGTGGAGCTCTGTGAACTCCAGTGAGGTGGGAGGTATGGGGCACTCGTGGCTAACTTCTCTCCCTCTTCTGGCTCGCCCAGTGGATGGAGTGGCACCCTCGGGCACCCGTTCTCCTGGCAGGCACAGCCGATGGTAACACCTGGATGTGGAAGGTCCCTAGTGGCGACTGCAAAACGTTCCAGGGGCCCAATTGTCCAGCCACCTGTGGCCGAGTACTCCCTGATGGTGAGACCCTTCCCGGACACCCCTTCCATATCTGAGAGTCTGGGGCTCAATGCCTTTAAAGAGCAAAAGAGAGTCGACCTGTTCTCCTTAGCCTTGGAAGACAGCAGTGGGTGGAAGTTGGGAAGAGACATGTGCAGGCTTGGGGTCAGAAAACACCTGAGGAGCAGGGGTAGGGGAGCTGTGTCCTTGAGGCCGTGGGTGGCCCTCAGGGTCCTCAGGTGCACCCTATTGAACGAATGGGGTTTCATCAAAGAGCCACACTTGAGGACCTAGAGGGCCATGTGTGGCCTGGAGGGTGCAGATCTCCCCACCTTGAGTTAGAGCAAAGGGAGAACGGTACCCCCACACTGGACTCCCGAGGCTGAAGCTGCTGGGCCCTTTGTGTGTGGGAGCATGCCCTCTGGCCATGGCCTGAGACCCCTTCCAGTTCTTGGTGCCAGAAGACCCAGGTCTGAGTCCCTGTTGGGTCCCTCAGCTTATTCATTTACAAGCTTTGTGATGTTGGCCAAGTCCCTTAACTGCTTTCTCCCTCGGTTTACTTATTTGCAAAACGACAGTGTAAGAACACCTGCATCTCCTCTGTGTCGCAGGGCGTTTTGAAGGATTTTATGAGTTAGTGCATATATAAAGTGCTACATAAACAGCAAAGTGCAGCGTGAACGTTAGTTCACAGTGATTGTCATCGTCGTGCTTGTTCCCAAACTCTTTTTCAGGACACGAAATTCCCAACAATCTTCTCTGGACTTCGTGGTCCTTAACTCCCCTTCTCCAGGGATGGTCCTCCCCTGCTGCTTCCTCCTGGGGCAGTATCTGTCCCTGTGCCCCATTGTTCTCCGCTTGAGACACCAGCAGTGTCTTGAGCGTCTGAGAACGTGCTTTCTCTTTGTTTTGGTTTTGTCTGTGGGGCACCAGGGAGGAAAGCGGTGGTTGGCTATGAAGATGGCACTGTACGGATCTGGGACCTGAAGCAGGGAAGCCCCATCCATGTGCTCAAAGGTACGCGTGCTTTTGTGGGGCTGGAGAGTTCAGATGTAGAAAGCCACCAAGTCTGAGGCAAGGGGGTTTGGGGGAATGGGAGAGGGAGCCAGGCCCTGCCTTCTCCTTCATCCCTCTGTTTCTGCTCCAGGAACCGAAGGTCACCAGGGCCCACTGACTTGTGTGGCCACCAACCTGGATGGGAGCCTGATTCTCACTGGTTCTGTGGATTGTCAGGCCAAGTTGGTCAATGCAGCCACCGGCAAGGTGAGTGACAAAACCTCCTTTACACAGAGCCTGGCCCCAACCAAGGCTTCCTTTCCCCTTTCCTTTCCCTTTTCCCTTTTCCCCTTTCCCTTTCTTCCTTTCCTTTCTTCCTTTCTCCTCATGCTGGATCATAGGATTGTCAAGTGTTAGAGCTGGAAGGAGCCATAGAGATCATCTAACCCAGCTCCCTCATTTTAAATGAGGAAACCAAGGCCAGCTCATGGCAAGGACACGTCCAAGGCTTTCTGTGTCTGACTGGCTCTGGCGCCTTCTCTTTTCCTAGGTAGTAGGTGTTTTCAGACCAGACACAGTGGGTCCACAACCTAACCCTGGGGAGGATGAAGAAAGCGAGTCCAATTCTGTGGAATCCTTGGGCTTTTGCAATGTGTGAGTGAGATTGGGTCTGTGACTGGCAGCCCAGACTAAAGTGGAGGAGATGATGGGAGATATGGTGGTAGCAGAGCGGAGAGGAGGGTCACCAGGTGGGCAGAGAGGCAGAGGCACTTTTGCTTGATACTGCTCCTCTGTCCAGGATGCCGCTGGCTGCTGTTGGCTACCTTGATGGGACCTTGGCCATTTATGACCTGTCTACACAGAGCCTGAGACACCGGTGTCAGCATCAGGTAAAATACCTCGAGCAGTGGGGAGCTTCTTCTCTTCCCTCCTGTTCTCTGGCTCCCTTTCTCTTCCTATGGGGAGAAAGTCATAGCCCCACTGGCTGAGCAGTGGCTCACAGCCTCTGCCCTTTCTTGTGCAGTCGGGCATCGTGCAGCTGCTGTGGGAGGAGGGGGCCGCCGTGGTGTACACCTGCAGCCTTGACGGAGCCGTCCGGCTCTGGGATGCTCGGACAGGACGCTTGCTTAGTGACTACCGAGGCCACACAGCTGAGATCCTTGACTTTGCTCTCAGCAAGTGAGTGCACATGGGGGAAGGGGATCCTTGGGAGTCACAAGGGGAGCCAGGATCCCTGGGTCCTGAAGAGACCAGTCAGTCATTTGACATTCATTAAATACCTACTATGTGCTCAGCACACAACAGGGATACAAAGAAAGGTAAGGGACAATGCCTGCCCTCAGGGAGCTCCTTGTCAAACAGACAGCTACGTACAAAGGACCTGTTTGTAGGCAGTATTGAGATAGTGAACGGAGGGATTGCAGGAGCATTGAGGAGGCCCAGGACAGGCTTGTCGTAGAAGCTGCGACTTGAAGGGAGCCAGGGAAGCTTGTGGGGGGCAGAGATGAAGGACACGAGCCTTCAGTGTTTGAAGGCTTGAGGAGGGCCCCAGTGTGGGGGCAGTACCAGATCCCCTCTCCCCAACATTCACATCTTCCTGCTCTTTTTCTACAGAGATGCCTCCCTAGTGGTGACCACATCTGGAGACCACAAAGCCAAAGTGTTCTGTGTCCAGAGACCTGACCGTTAGTGGAGATTCCTGTCCCTGGCTCTGGGCTCTCGTTTTATAGAGAGAAGGAGATGAAGGGGGGCTGGCTCCCCCCCAACCCAGGGGCTGCCAGGGAGGCTCCCCTCTGACTTCATCTCCTATATGCTGCCATGTCCCACCTTTCTCCACATAGACACTGCCCCCCTTTCCCTCAAGTTGACCTTCCAGAGGGAAGTTCAGCTCCGCTGTTCTCACGTTCCACTTGTGGTGTTCCTTGGGGCTTGGATTCGTTTGGGGGTTATGGGAGATGAGGAGTAGGTCATTAGAAGCTCTTTCCTTCTCTTCCCCTCCCCCCAAGGCCCTCTAGGACCTTGAGATGTTGGGGGTGGAGGGTGAAGGGGAAGGGGTTATGATTACAGAGATTTTAAAAAATGTAAATAAAATATGATTCCCAGAGCCATTGTCTGTAGGAATTTGGGAGGAGCAGGGAGAAGGGCAGTGGGGTGTATGGGGGGGGGGGGTTTAGGCTATAGGCCCAAACCAGGTGGTTCCCAGCACTAGATTGAGGATGTTCCACAGGCCCCTCTTTCCCTGGAATCGCCCACTTTCAGCAGCATCATACCCTCTTCTGAGGGGTGATTGCTCCCACTGGTGTCCTTGCTGAAGTTCCAACTCACCTAATTTGGAAATTCCATTGCCATACGTATGTTGGCCTGCTTCTCTAGGTGTTTTCTCCTGAGACATTGCTCTTTTCAGAAGTGGGCACTGGGGAAGTCAGGAAAGCCACGACCATGAACAGATGAATGGCAGTCTGACAGACAAAAAGATGGGTGGATGGGCAGCTATGTATTTGGGAGGGGTGATGACTCAGACTCTCAGAAGTCTTCCAGGGAGAAGGAATGAAGGGTTGTGGGTCAGATGCAGGTGTCAGTGGGGGAGATGGTGCCTTAGAGGTGGGAAATAAAGAAGTGTCATTGGGAGCCCTGCAGTAGGGTCTTTGACATTGCCCCTTGACTCCTGCCTCAGTCATTTCCCCTGCTCCTGCTGTCATCTTGGCATGTGGCTCCGGATCCAGGCTGGGGTCTGCGATGGAGTACTCCCCAGAATCTCAGCATGGCTTTTCTCCAAGGGGCCGTGTATCTCCGATCCCCAAGCCCCATGGCTACAGGGACGACAGCAGCACTGGTACTACCTAAAGAGTTGAGTCCCAGGAGGGTGCCAGGCCCTAGGGGAGGTCGATGCTCAAATGCCAACACGGAGAGGAGGAGTGCAGCAATATATGGGCACCAGCACAGCCCAAACAGTAGCGTAGCACCTGCCTGTGCCCTTGCCTGACGCCAGACCAGGGCCCGAGCTAGTGCTGAAGGGGCATCACGACACACTGCCCTCTCCAGGCGACAGATATCCTGGAGCTGGTGCCGAGCAGTGGCCAGCACCCGGACAGAGAGGAGGGCAGCAGCCACCACAGCGGGTAAGAGAAGGCCATAAACTTCGAGGTAGAGGTAAGGGGCAGGGAAGATGGCCTGGGATGTACAGTTGGCATCAGGTGCCCAATGATTCCAGCCTAAAGCAGGCAGGCTAGCAAAGAGCAGAGGGGCAGTCCATGCCACCAGTAGGGCCCATCGGGTTCCTCGGGGAGGGCGGAGGGGCCTCAGAATGGCCAAATAGCGTTCACTATGCACCAGAAGAAGGTTGGCGAGCAGAGAGAGGAAGGAGAAATTGGGGGCGAGGTGGAGGAGAAGGCAGGGCCAGTAATCGTGCCTACTCTGACTCCATAACACGGGCAGTGTGGGTAGGGCCAGCCCTGTGAGCAATCCAGCCATCAGCAGGCTTAGGAAGAAGCAGCCGGCAGGAGGGCTTCGAAGGCGGCGGTCTCGGGCAATTCCAACTGCCAAGAGGAGGTTCGCACCGACAATGAGGCTTGCCAGTATGAGGGAGAACCAAAGCCCAACCTGGAGCATGGGGCTGGGCTTCTCCCTTGTGGTATTAGATGCCATCATGGTGCCCATGGATGGGGGGCCCTGGAGTAATAGCTACAATTCCTGGGGAGGAAGAAGGGGCCACAGATTAGGTGTGAAGCATTAGTCTCTATTTCTGTTAGAGGGCTGGGTTCCTGAGCTAGGACATCTCTCCCCCAACCATTTTTTCTATTTTTTTTACTGCCCATCAGGGTAACTTCTGAACCAGGAGAGGGGCTTGGGGCTGTGGTGATTACTGTAAAAGTCGAGAAGGGACTGATAAGGAGGAAGGCCTGAGTCAGGAAGATGAACTCAAGGACTGGGGCTGTCCCTGGCACCCTCCCCCCTTGCTCCCCACACTCCCAATGTGTCACAGATCATTGAGCAGCCTCCGGGTCGGACTTCCAGCCCATAAACCCGGCTCCGCAATGTACTAGCAACGGGAACAACACAGGGCAGTCCCTGGGGAGGTGGGGGCCCTAAGGGGGAGAGGGAAGAACAGCAGCCACATGGTTCCTGGGTGGAGACCTCAGGGCGGGAGTGGAGAGTTTGGACCCTCCTGATGTGGCCTGACATCCCCATCTGGGGCAGGTGCACAGGAGCAGGGAAGAGACGGTGCCTACATTTTAGTTCTCTTGTCCCTGACCAGATGGGCACTTCTCTGTGGCCCTCAATACCTCCCACTTCTCTCTGATGCCTTCTCATGCGCTTCCTTCAGATGCTCTAGCCAGGCTGACCTCATCCCGGGAAAGCAGGGACCTTGCCATCCCTGCTCTGCCCAGGACCGAGAGTTCACAGCTTCTGTCAATAGGAAGGTAACTGCGTTGCTGGGTACAAAGTCAATAAAACTAGAGTTTCTATACTCCCCTCATTTCCTTTTTAAAATGGTCCCCTCCCTTTTCCTGTTCCCCCTCAAGTCCATCAGAGAATCAGAGGTACCCCTAGCTAATGGACAGGCGGGCTGTTCTCGAACTTCTCCCTAGCCTGGTCTCTGTTGGTTCCCCTATCTTCTCCAGGGATTCCCTGCTAGTGTCAGGGAGAGCCAGGGATCTGGGATCTGGGGACCTTGTTGTGTTAGTCACCTAAGGCATGACTTGGCCCAGCCCCCTTACACATGTACCACCCTTTCCCTTCCTTTCCCACCTGCCCGTCCAGGTCTGTTTCTACCTTTGCCTCAATTCCACCTTTGCTCCAAGCTTTCCCCAAACGAGGTCCCACAGAACCCTCAGGGGATCTGACCTCGCAGTAGGGTACATTACATTGTACTCTGGAGAAGGGAGAGAAAGCAACCTTCTGGGTGCAAATGAATCCACTGTGAGAACAGTCACAGCCTGGGCTGCTCCGGCTCCTGGTCTGATTTCTCTCCATTAAATGCTACCCCAGTGACCTCCCTCTACCCTCTCTTCCTGCTCCCCCCCTCCCCCAAAGGCAGCAGAGAGGGTGAAGATTCATGTAATCTACAGCTGGGAAGGGAACCAGTTCAAACCTTGATATACAGATAAGAAAAATGAGTCTGAAAGAGGGGAATCAGTCAGTTTGTTCAAATGGCAGAACTGGAATTTGAACTCTGTTCTTGTGACTTCAAATTCAAGCTAACTTCCAGGGTCAGATTATGGGCTCTAGCCAGTGGCACAGACAGGCCCTGTGCTGCTGGCCTGGGGGTGGGGGGGCTGGTGACAATGACCTCTTCAGGATCTCATCTGGGCTCTGGTTTGGGCCAGGACTCCCCTCTCCAGAGGGGTCTTAGGGAAGGAAAATGGTTACTTACAAGCCTTGGCTGATGGGAGCGTTGAGTCCTGTTCCCCAGGCCCCAGGGTGCTGCCCTGGGCTCCATCTGGCTGGTGGTACCTTAATGAGGACAAACTGCTGCGTGCCTGCCTGCCAGGGCCCGGGCTCTGGGCTGTGCTCAGCTGCCTCCCAGGCCCCCACCATGGAAGGAGGGAGGGAAGGGAAGGAAAGGTCCGCCCTTATGAGGCGGGGTGGGGGGTGGGTTCAAGGGAGGAGGTGGAGGAGACATGGGAGAAGGATCTGGCTTCTGGCTTATCCACGGGGATGAGGGGCAGTAGCAGCTGGTAGCTGTCCAAAACCGGGCAAACCTGTGAAATTGGTGAACATCGTTGTCCCTCCATCCCTGCTCAGGATCCCCTGCTTTCTCAGTGGCCTCATTAGCTCTGGCTACCCTGTTTCCCAGCTCTTCAGCACCCCAGGCTTGGACCTCTCTGGTCCTAGCCTATGCTATTAAAGCCTGTCTTTTCTCAGGGCTGGCCGACAGGTGAATGCTTAATTAAACAGACTAATTTCAGTTAGGAAAAGATAAGGTTTAATGTGTTAACTTCTCTCCACCCCCTCCCTCTGCCCCAATACATTTGTTTCTTAGTATCGATATCTTAATCCAAAAGAGTGATGTAAGGGAGATATTTTTGGAATGGGGATTCTTCCTGTCTCCTGTCCCCACCCCCAATCCCATACCAAATGGACCTGTGTTCAAATTCTGACTTTGCTATCCATTAGCTGTTACCTTGGGTAAAACTTAAGTAGTCAGTGGAAATAGCATAGCATTTATTAAGTGGTTACTCAATCCCTGTGGGAATACACATATAAGCAAGGTGGACCCTTAAGGAATTCACTCTGAACAGAGGAAGACAATGTATAGAGTTAGTTGTTCAGTCAATTTTCAGTTGTATCCAATTCTCCCTGACCCCATTTGGAGTTTTCTTGCCAAAGACACTGGAGTGGTTTGCCATTTCCTTCTCCAGCTCATTTTACAGATGAGAGAACTGAGGCAGACAGGGTTAAGTGACCTGCCCAGGGTTACACAGCTACTAAGTGTCTTGAGGCCATGTATAGAGAGTGCTAGAAAGTAGTGGATGGTGGGAAGAAAGGGTAACCCTTCAGGGGCAATGCCTAAGGTCAGGGGGTGGAGTTCAGTAAAAAGTGATGTCAAGAGGGGCAGATAGTGGATAGAGTCCTGGCCCCGGAGTCAGGCATACCTGAGTTCAAATCTGGCCTCAAATACTTACTAGCTGTGTGACCCTGGGTAAGTCACTTAACCCTGATTGTCACTTTTAAAAAATAGAGTGATGTGAAGCCATTGTGGGACTTCCAAAAACAGTGACCAGGGAGTCAGCAATGTGGAGATTAGAGTCACAGGGCAAAGACTGCCCATAATGATAGTGCAGGACATGTTGAGAATGAGGTGGAGTTGAGTGAGGGGTGGAAAGATCAATGAATTTGGGGGCAGAGGCTTGTCTCTGTAGCTTCCTTTGTGGTTAAGCTCCCACAGTTCCCCGCTGGACTAGATACCTGAGGTTCCTTTAAGCTCCAAATCGACAGTCTTGTGGAAAGGGGACCAAACATGCAAGCTCCCTCACCCCTTTTCCTCCCTTCTCACCCAAACATTAAGGTAAATATGAGAGGCCCAGAGACTATGGGAAATGCTTGGTAGGAACTTTACTTTCAGAGGCAGAGAAAAAAGAAGGATTAGAACCAAGAATCCTAAATCTCTGTTCTCCCTTCTAGTCTTTGGGGGATAAAGAGAGAGGGAGAGAAAAGCGTCTGAAAAATTAAGAGATCAGTCCCATGACATAGACCATGGGGAGGTAGAAGAGAAACCAGGAGAGGAGGGATAATGATTGCTTACTTAGGTCCTCACACTCATCCCATGAGTTAGGTAGGTAATGAAAACATATGATGATGCTCATTTTACAGATGAGACTGAAACTGAGAGATTGTGACTTGTCTAGGACCACACAACTATTAAGAACTAGAGCAAAAATTTGAATGTGTGCTTCCTCAGGGCCAGGGTCTTTCACCACACCAGTGCCCCTGAAGGGAGACTGAGAGTCATCTGATTGCCTTCCCTCTGGGCTGAGGGAGGGGTCGAGGCTGGATGAGACCCCTGAGAAGAGTCTTTTTTAATAACTGATAAAGTATTATGTTAATCATTGGTAAGAGTTCTCCTTAGGGTCTGGGGATAACTAATCTGGAGAGGTAGATAAGAGAAACAGGGGCCTGGAGAAAGTGGGAAACATTTCCAAATGAATCTGGAAGAAAATTCTTAGATCTTCACCTATTTTCTTAGGAGCCTGGAAGATTGTGGGTCTCAAGAGATGCTCTTTACACTCTCCCACCACTGCATAGGAAGGAGATGGTCCTGGGAAAGTCTACAATTTAGATGTGACCCTGAAGAGAAATATAGGGTATAGGGCCTTTGGATCCCAGGGATAAACAGACCTCCCTCTGTTTCCAGCCCTGGCCTCTATCCTTCTGGGACTCAGGATGTCTGCATTTCTTCTCTGCTGTTTAAACACTGTGTGGAGGGTGATGTGGGAACACATCTGACTCGGGGGGCTTGGAGCCAGCCAGCATGCTTGAGTTCTGTTCTGGTCTTTGTCCTGTCAGACCCTTGACTGGTCATCTACATGATTCAAGTCTCATCCTTATATCTTCTGGAACTGGTTCACCCACGCTTCTCCTGTTGGGAGGACCACACAGTAGGTTGGTTAAGCTGCTTTCCTTGCTGCCAACCCATTGCCCTTCGGACTCTCCCTGGTTCTCTCCCAAAGCTAGCTGTCTAGATGATAGCTGCCAGGGCCTCTATTCCAGACCGAGGTCTTTTGCTTTCTTCTTTGATAATCTCTTCATTTTCCTAAATATTTAAATTCTTCTGAGCCATCTGGTTAAGCTTGGGGACTGGCTGGGATGTGCTGATAACAATCACTATTGACTATGAAGGTCTCTCCCAAGGATTCTGGTTGACTCTGGGGAGGGGTGTTGGACAAAAACCTCCCTGTTCATTAGGCAATTACTGGGTATTCTTCTCTCTTTATTCTTATGGGAGAAAACACTTTTATCGCACTGGGAATGATACAAATAGTTCTCAAATGATGAATTATAAAGTATTCACAACCACATGAAAGAATGCCCCAAATGACTAATTACAAGAGAAATGCAAATCAAGACAGCCCTGAGGTTTCACCTCACACCCTGCAAATTGGCCAAAATGACCCCCAAATAGAAACAGTGTTGGAGGGGTTGTAGGATAGGCACACTAATACATTATTGGTGGAGCTGTGAAACAGTACATTTTGGAAAATAATTTGGAATTATGTAAAGTGCCTAAAATGCCATACCTTTTGAATCAGAGACTCCATTACTGGGCTTATATCCCAAGAAAACCATGAATAAGAAAGTCCCCATACCAAAATATTTATAGCAGCACTTTCTGTGATAGCTAAGAATTGTAAACGGAGTAGATGTCCATCATTTGGGGGAATGACTATATATCTGTAGTACAGGAAAGTAATAGAATGCTACTGTGCTGAAAGAAATGTGTATGATGATTATAAAGAAGCATGGAAGAAACCATATGAACTGATGCAGAGTGAAGGAAGCAGAACCAGGAGAACAATATATTCCGTAATTACAACCATGTAAATAGAAAGAACTATAAAAAATATTTAAAAATCAAAAGTAAACGTAACAATTATAGAGCTCAAGCTGGTCTCAAATGAGATATGAAAAGACACCTTTAACCTACCCTTTGGTGAAGGTGTGAGGTTCACAGGTGTTATACATTGCTTTTTTCCCCTCTGGAACGTCAGATTCCTCCTCAATCTGCAAACATTTATTAAACACTTAAGTGCTAGGCACTGTACGTAGAAAGGCAACACGGCACACAGAAAGAATATAGAGAAAAAATAAAAAACATTCCCTCCCCTCAATGAACTTACAATCTAATGGATAATATAGTAATGATGACAACTTTTTTAGATACGTTGCATATTTTCAGCTTAAAATATTTTTAAAATTTATTTTCTTGTTTACATCATTCATTTCCACAAGATTTTGAGTTACAAATTTTCTCCCCATCTTTCCCTTACCCCCAACCCTATTTTCAGCTTTTTCTAATGTATTGATCACGTGTGCTGCCTTTTTTTCCCCTCCCTAAAAATACTATCTTTAATATGGGATGGTTCTCTGGGATGGTCTGGGGGAGAATACTTGGGTAACAGTGATGTAAAGAATAGAAAATATCAATAAAACTTATTTTAAAAAGATAGGGCTTTAGAATTTGTAAAGCATTTTTTTTGTATTAGCTTATTTGAACTTCACAACAAACCTGTAATTCATATTATAGGTATTATTATCCCTCATTTTATAGATAAGGAATAGACTCAGAGAAGCTGTGACTTGTTCATGGTCAGTCATTAAGCACCTGCTGTATGCCAGGCATTGGGGATACAAAGACAAAATGAAACAGTCTCTGCCTCCAGGAGTTGACAGCATATTCATAAATAAGAATATATGATAGATTTTTTTAAAAGCAAGGTAATTTTGGGAGGAAGGGCACAAGGAACTGGGGTGGGGGTGGGGAAGTGGAATGGAAATTAAGAAAGGCTTCATATAGAAGCTGTCTTGATGGAGATAAGGAGTTCTAAGAGACAGGTGAGGAGGGAGGGTATTCTAGGCAAGAGGGATAACTGGTACAAAGACAGGGAGATGGAAGATGAGTGTCCCATGGGAGAAACAGCTGGAAGGCCAATTTTATTGGACTGATATGGAGAGGAAGATGTACAAGAGAGGAGAGAACAGGTAGGGTCCGACTGTGAAGGGCTTTCATTACCAAGGAAAGGAATTTATATTTTTTAGTCAAGGCAATAGGGAATCATCAGGATTTATTGAGTCATGGAATGACAAGGTTCCAAATTTAACATTCTACCATCCTGCCTCTCGAGAAAAGCTTCCTAAACTTGAGCAGGATGGATCTTGGTTCATTCTTAGTGGGTTGAGGCTAAGCCTGAGTGAAGTCTTTTTGGTGAGTGGGTAGGAGGTAGGGGAGGGCGTGGAATAACACCAGAAAACTACAAGGGCTTAACCACCCCCAGAAGGGGGCAGTGTTGTCCTAAACTATCTGCTCAATCTTTTTTCGAAGTTCAGATTAGGAAAAGCTGGGGTTGCTATCTTTGGCAAGGAAAATCCGGGTTCGAATGCTACCTTTGATAACAAACTGGCCATGTGACCATGAGCAAATCCCATAATCTCTCAGTACTCTAAGCATGCTCTGGATCACACACTAGATCTTGCTGCCTGAATTCCTCCTTGGGAGTTTGTACACCAGTGAAATTACTTGTCCTCTCCCTATCCCAAGTTAATCAAGAAAGGTCAAATAATGGTTCTTCCAGATTAAATGGGATGCAAAGGTTCCTGGAAAGGGCTTTTAAAAATTCACACAGAAAATGATCCCCACTGGTGGTATGACTGGGTGGCACAGTGGATAGAGCACCTGCCTTGGAGTCAGGAGGACCTGAGTTCAAATTTGGCCTCAGACACTAGCTGTGTGACCCTGGGCAAGTCACTTAACCCCAATTTTGTAAAAGGGAGAAGGAGACTGATTTTTTCAACTGAGGGCTTTGTGGTTCTTGGAAGGGAATGCAGAATACTCTAACGGGGGTGGGGAGGGTGGGGATACAAAAGTCACAGTCTGTCCATAAACACATACACATATCACTTACTGTCAGCAATTTTTCCTCTATGTTCAATAAGCACCATTTTTCAATCATTGCCTGCAGAGCAAGCACTGAGTTAGTGAGAATTCGAGACCGTATACTTTGAACAAAGCATTGAATATGAAATCACAGGACCTTGGTTTGAATATGGCTCTGCCTCTTCCTACTTGTGTGACCTTGGTCAGTGAATTGAGCACCAAACTTTGAGTCAGGAAGACCTGAGTTCCAATCTGGCCTCAGACATTGCTTATCTGTGTGACCCTGGGCAAGTCACTTCATTTTTTCTCTGCTTTTGTTTTCTCATCTAGAAATGTGGATAACAAGGGCGCTTCCATCCCAAGGCTGCTGTAAATGAGATAATATTTATACAGAACTTTGCAAACTATAAAATATTAGCTATTCGCTGAAGCACTTAAGCTCTCAGAATCTTTTTCTCATCTGTCAAATGATGAGGTCAGAGGAGGTCTTCTAAGGTCTCTTACATAAAGAACTATAATGTTATGTTTTATGATTGTATGCCTATAAATTTAAGCTATTGTTCCTGTCCTCAAAGAACTTGTGTTCATTGCTGTTCAGTCGCGACTGACGCCTGGCCTAGCACTCCAGGCTGCTGTCCATGGTGTTTTCTTGGCAAAGACACTGCAGTGGTTTGCCATTTCCCTCTCCAGTGGATCACAGTTGGTTAAAACTCTCCATCATGGCTTGTCTGTCTTGGGTAACCCTGCTCCTGGTTTTATTGAGCTATTCAAGTCCCTCTGCCATGATGAGGCTGTATTCCAAGAATTTATAGTTCAGTAAATCGGGCATAATACAGACAAAACTCAGCTTTTCAAGGATGTATTTAGCATCCTTGAACTTCCTCTAGCAACCACACATTAACTGTGTGGTTAATAAATGTTTACTGATTGACTGATTGTCTGTGTGCACAGCTAGGTGCTAGGTAAGAGGGGGGTTTAGAAAAAGAAGATCCTTGCCTGCATGAAATTCCCAGCCACATGAAATAAATGGAGCAATGTAAAAACATTAATTAAGATGTTTACCATGTGCAAGGCATTGTAAATATACACATGCTGATATAATACCATATTACATGATTGTGTCAGACGGGTCCTAATCAAAATGGTGTAAGAAGTCCTAGGTCTGATAGGCCAATGCCATTATCAGAATCAGCAAAGACTTCTTGCACAAGTTTGTATATGAATTCTACTTTAAAGGATTGATAAAAATTCAACAGCTGGAGAGGAGGAAGAGTAATGACTAAAAATTAGACAAAATGCTTTGGAAAATGGTTCTGTTGCCAAGGTTAGAACCCACTCTGAGTAACAACAATGACAACACAAATAAACCACAAATTAACTATAATACCTACTGTGCACCAGGCCCTGCACTAAATATTCTACAAATATCATCTCATTTTATCCTCATAACTCGGATGTGGTTGTTATTATTATCCCCATTTTACAGATGAAGAAATGAAGGTAGACAAAAGTTAGGTGACTTGATCAGGGAAACACAACTGGTTAGTGTCAGAGTCTATATTTGAATTCAGGTCTTCCTGACTCCAGGCTCAGCACACAACTGCTCTGTCTAAAAGAGGTGAGCCTGTTGGCTCGTTAAGTGCCCAGTTTGATATAGTAGTGGCCTTTCCTGATCCCCCTAACTTCGAGTGATGTCCCCTTTAAGGTTATATTGCATTTATTTTATATGTATCTTATAAATAAACATGAATATGTCATCTCCTCTGTTAGAGTGCAAGTACCTTGAGGACTGGAATTATCCCTGGAGTAAGCACAATGCTTAGCATATGTCAGGTAATAAACAAATCAATGATTTGGGAAACTTGCTGCTTTGGCTCAAGGAGAGGGAAGGATGCTAGCAAAGTGACAGAAATGGGGAATCAAAGGATATTTTTCTTTCTTCCTTCCTTCCTTCTTCCCTCCCTCCCTCTCTCCCTTTCTTTCTTTTCTTTTCTTTCTTTCTTTTTCTTTCTATCCCTTTCTTCCTTTCTTCCTCCATCTCCCTTCTCCTTCTCCTCTTTTTTCTTTTCCCTCTCCCTCCTTTAGTACGGTACCTGGTGTTTAGTAGGCATTTAATAAATGTTCATTGAATTGAATAGGTGGGAGCATAAGAGCAGGGAAAAGAATACATTTGAGCACATAGATTTAGAGCTGAAAGGGAACCTAGAGGTTGGATAATCAACCTCTCTCATTTTACAGATGAGGAACAGAGATTAAGTTAATTTGCCTAATGAGCCATCTTCAGAGTCAGAGCCAGCACTTTTCCAACTGTATCACACTTCCTCCCAATCTGAAGTTCAACAGCTGAAAGCATTATTGTTAACCAGCTATAGTAATGCCAGATTAGATACCTTTACAATTGTTTCTAAATTTAGTTTACAAACACCTGGACTTCTTCATTATCCCACTCTTCCCTATAGGTAAAGGCAGAGATTATCAAATGAGGAACCAGAGACTGGGAAAGGAAGTCAATTGATTTCCACTGTCTAATAAATAGATAATAAGTGGCAAAACCTGGGCTTGATCCATATCTTTTGGACTCCAAGAGATCAGTATTTTTGGTACTATACAAGTTGCTTTTCATAATGGTTTAAAAACAGTCATTTGCTTTTGTTTCCCTTTTCTAACCGTTACCAGTTCAAACCAGTATAAATGAGTTCAAACCAGTATATACCAATAAGTATAAACCAGTTCAGTTCACACACATATGCATATATGAATGGTTTATTATATTCTTTTATGATTTGAACCGGATTAAGTTGGTTTATGCTGGATTAAACTGGTTTATACTTGTTTGAACTGGAATAAACTGGTTTGAGCTAGATTCACCTGATTTAAACTAGTCTGAATTGGATTCCACTAGTTTGAAGTGTTTTATAAATTTTTTTATATTTACTTATCTGTATATTTGCTATTTTCCTCCAGTTGAATGTAAATCTCATAAGAGCAGGGACTGTTTTGCTTTTATTTTTGTATTCCCAGTATCTAGCACCAGCCACATAGGTGGCTTTTAATAAATGCTTGGTGACATGAAATTTATTGGAAGGTTGGATTGGCAACATGTTTTTTTTTCCTTTTAAAAAATTATTTATTTTTAGTTTCCAACATTCTTTTTTTTTTTTTTTTAAGATTTTGAGTTCCAAATTTTTCCTGTCTCCCTCCCTTCTCCCTTCTCCAAGACAGCATGTAATCTGATACAGGTTAAAATCGTATTAAAAATATTTTTACTTCAGTCAGATTTTGAAAGAAGAAAAAGAGAAAAAATGAGAAAGAAAAAAAAAACCAAAATCAAAACAATAAAAGAGAGAGGCATATTCTGAAGAATGAAAAAGAGGAATTAAAGGGATTGAAATCAGGCGACCTCACTCTCAGTGAAGGAGACAGTCACCTGCAGAAACACAACTGAATGAATTCACCAGATGTTCAGTCACTGGCCACTATCTGCCAAAAAAGACCAGTACTGGGTGGTGCGAAAGCCAAACCAAACTAGTCCCTGACCTTATTGGGAGATAATGGTGGAATCCTACCTTACAAATATAGACAACTTCTTTGTACCCTTTGTACCCTCAGAGGTACATTCTGGGCTGGACTGTTGTCTGAAGGAGTCCGGCTCCACTGGGCTGCCCTGGGCCATTTCTGTCAGCTCAGCAACACCAGCTTTTAGCCCAGCATATGTTGATAGCCCTCCATGGCTTCATCAAGGCACTAAAGAGGTCTTTCCCATTCCCCCAGTTGTCAGTTCCCTCTCTTTGAAGCCAAATTATCAACCATCTTACAGATGAAGAAACCTAGGGTCAGAGAGTTTAAATGCCTTGCCTAAGGTCATACAGGTAAAGCAGCAGCAAAGTTGGTATATTCGACCTCTGCCTCGAGGTTAAGGTCCACTCGTTCCAAATCCAACCTCTTTTCCAATTAACCACATTCTTTAAATTTACATGCACCCAGAAAGTATTCCTCCCTTCCCTCATAGGATGTAAGCTGAGGGCAGGGACTGGTTCATTTGTGGTTTTGTATCCCCAAACTTAGCACAGAACCTTACACTTAACACTAACTCAACCAGTGTCTGTTAAATTGAATTTTTTTGTTGGATTAAAATGTATTTGTTTTCTTAGAAGTGTGAAAAAGCAAGTCTCAATTTTCTTCTTTGTTAATATGCTTTATTCACTATTTATTTGGCTTCTTGATAAGGAAAAAGGCTATGGCTCACTTCTCTCTGTTATTCCTTCTCTTTAGCAGGCAGATTCAGTCCTTTTCCTTCTCTTCTGTGTCTTGATCTCAGGCTTCAGAAGCTCCTAAATTCAGAGTAATTCATGGTGTGCTGCCGTCAGAGGTCTGGTTTTTAACCAGAGAATGAACAGGAGGACTAGAAAATCATTAGAACATCTTGGTGCTCCTGTTAGCCTTGGATAGAGCATAAATTGGTGGTGTCCCTTAATCCTCTCAGATTTTCTGCCTTCCTCTGGTAGGTGTCCTGGTTGTCTCTGGACATAGCCAGGTGCTCAGGACAGTGTAGGCGGGGAGTAAGGACAATAAAGTGCTAACAGGCATCCTCCTGGAGTTCTGGACTGAGAGGTGAACCACTTAAAATAGGGTTACAGAATCTCAGCAACCTCATAGTCATACTCGGACAGATGGCATAGGAAAAGAACACCTTATTAATTTTCTCTTTTTCCCAGGACAAGTAGCGATAACTGATTAAAAACTCTTTTCCATTGTGGCCTTGGCACTTGAAACTTAACTGACCATCTCAAACATTGTTACCTTTGCACGATCAATTCCACCAGATAAAGAAATGAGTCAATAATATCAGGGCTTATAGTAGCTAACCCAACAATGATTTAGTCAAGGCACTTACAGAACACACAAGGCTTTTATCTTTGTCTAAGGATAAAAACAATTGCCCTAAAACACTGATGTCCCCTAAGTACTATACTCTTCTGCTATAGCTGTGTGCTGCATAATTATCACATGCTACTCCCCTACTTGATAAATTCTAATGATTTTCTATCGCCTCCATAAAAAAATAAAAATCCCTTCCCAGCCTGGCCTTACTTGATCTCTCCTGTCTTATTCGAAGTTATTCCTGCTCTTCACATGTTAAAAGGAAGAATCAGCAGGAAGAATTATGGGTCAGTCAGTGCCTCCTGGGGTGACAAAAGCTTTGGACTTTCTGTTTTGAGCTGTCTTATTGGCTGTCTCTCTCCCCACTCATTTTCTCACTTCTCATTACACTTCAGGTTTGCCTGGCTTCTAGTCAACCCTGTGGTGATCCCTTGTCTCCATGACCACATCCCTCCACCTTCAAGCAGTTTGACGTAAATAAAAGGCCAAGAGTTTGGTAAACTTTGAGCTTCTACAGGGTCCCGTTTCCTCTGCTCCTGTGGTGAGCACTGGACATCACAATCCAGTCTTTTACAGCATTGTTTTCAAAGTATAAGCTCTTAGGAAGCAAAGGGCCACCTCTGAGCCCTGTGGGGAAGAGGGTGGACAAGTGCTTTTGGATCATTTGAGATGCCCCCAAGTCAGGGGGAATTTCGCCTTGGCTTCCAACTGGCCACCACCAGTGGTTTGAGGTCCTGACTGCACAGCCCCATCATGTTTTCCCGTTCTGTCCTCTCCCCTCCTCCATGTGTAAACATGCTGGCTCTACTGAAGTTTCAACACATGTACTCTGGGAAGGGGAACATGAACACACAAGGCTCTAACACCTTAGAGGAAATCGGGTGCAAAAAGCCCAGGATTCCTACAAGCCCTATAAACAACTGGTCTTAATGTGATAAATGGAAGGCACCACTGAAACTGTTAACACTAAGACATTTCCTCACTTGGAACCTTGGCTTTCCAAAGATAAACTTACCTAATTATGGTCACAAGAGAGTTGTGCTGAACAGGGTGGAAGGGTAGACATCACCTTACATGACACTCAGCTGCAAGTGTCTGTGGGGAACTGATCCACCAGATTCTCCCCCAAACCTAGACAAGGTTCTTCCCTTCTATCCTTAGTGACCACAAGTACTTCCTACTCTTACAAATTGGTTTCCTAGCCAGTGCTCTTTGGAGAATATCCCTTGGGGCCAAGACATTTTGATGAATGAGAATGAAAATTAACCAACTCTAGGCAGCTCCTGGTCGGTCAGACCATGCTCAAAATACTGCCATCTCTCTGGCCACTACACACATCCTCCCTCCCACTTTCTGCTCTGGGCATAGTCATCAAATCAATGCATCAATACTATTGCTTCTGTAGAAGGCATGGCTAATTGGTTGTTCTGTGGATAGCCATCTTAGGGACATTCTAGACCACAACTTCCTTTCCTCTTGTTTGACCATAAACTCTGAGAGGGCTGCCTTTTAAATGTTTATTTCCAGCACTTAGTAACAGGACATGCAGAAAACTGATGGTAAAATGTTTATATTCTGCTTTGTCAGCTTCATGGAAGCCTGGGCAGGGACACTATTCTAGATGGAACAGTGAAGGGGAGTGGTGTGGGGAGACAGTGAGAATGGGTGTTTCCAATTAGCTAACCAACTGGCCTTCTGGATCCATTAAAACTCTAAGACAGGGGTGGGGAACCTACAGCCTTGAGGTCATTCATGGCCCTCTGGGTCTTTGGATACAGCCTTTTGACTTGAGTCCAAGTTTTACAGAACAAACCCTTGCCCCGAGATTATTCTTAACAGCTTTATTAGCTAGCTACCTTTCCCTATCATACATAATATACACATTCCTGAGGTATCATTTTAGGCTTGCAGATTTTCCACCTGGGCACCAGTGGTTAAAGCTAACTTAGGTCTCAAGTCCAGCCTTTCAGGATCATGGCTTTAGAGCTGGAAGGGATGTCAGAGGTTTCAGTCCAACACTCTCATTTTATGGATGAGGAAAGAGAGGCCCAGAGAGGTGTAGTGACTTGCCCAAAACCATCACAAGCAACAGAGTCAGAATTTGAACTCGGCTTCTAACTTCAAATCTAGTATTGTTTCATTGGATTAGGTTCCCGTTCCCAGGTCCCTCTGCTTTGCAATCAGACCAGAAATTCACCAACCTCTTGTTTAAGATAGAAAGATTTTTCTTTATTAACGACCCCAACCATATTTTTAGATACAGGAGTTTTAAACTCAAATACTTAGGAGAAAAACAAGTTAATATTGTATTTCCTGCAACTCATTACCAGTAACGTATTGCAAAGCAAAACAGCTTGGAAAGAGGGTGAGAGAGAAGGGAGGGAAGTGGTGGTTGTGGTGAGGGAGGGATAAAGAAAAGGAATTAAATTGATCAAAGTGGAATTTTTTTTTTAAATTCTTGGGAACTATGAAGTCCTTGCAAGCACAGCTCGATTCTGCAGATTATTTTCCAAACGTGTACAAAATAGAACCAAAATGGGAGAATTCCTTTAGAATCTGGAGAGGTGCAATATTAAAAGCTACGAATATCCAGTAGCAAGTACTCCAGCCTTCTGTTGTCAGTCTCCTACTCCTTCTGTTCCCGTGAGTTTAACGGGATGAAAATGTCTTCCCCCTTGGAAAAGAGAAGAAATGTGAGGGTCGGTCTCTTGCTGGTCCATCATCCCACCCCACAATGTTTCTAAGGTGGCCACCCAAGGAAAGAGAGAAGAAAGATGGAGCTTAATGGGCAACCCTGGGTAAGAAATGTGAAAGGCATAAGTACATGAGGCATGTTTTCACTACCATAGAGTCAGAGCCAGAGGTGATCTGGAGATGGTTTTTACCAGCCTTTCCCCGCCTCTTCTCAGAGTCCTTTTCTGAAGCTGCTGAGCACCTCAGTGGCTTCAAAGAATGACCATGAGAAGCCAGGAAAAACACAGATGGACATTAAGACAGGATGGGAATAAGACTAGGGACAGCTCCATATTGTAATCATACATATTTTGGACTAGAACCATGTGTCTTTGTAGGACTTTTTAGTCCTTAAACTAGTTAGGGTTTTCCCATTTAGCCAGAGTGTGCACATATGTGCACGGCTGAGAGATGCCAGTCTTGTATCTTTTACCATGGAGACAGTATCAGATCGCAGAATGACAGATATAGGGTTGAAAGGGAACTCAGAGGGGGTCATCTTGTTCAATGTTATTAAAGAATGAGTCCTTGGCTCTAAGGACGTCATGTCATCATTATTTCTGACTATTAGATTTTGAGGAAGCCAGCTCTATGAAAGAGCCCCAGATGGTGACCTAAGGGTTCTTAGGGTATCTATGGCTCTTGTCCCCTGCCCTTCAGTACTAAAAGGCAGCTTCCCTCTTCCCCAAGATTGTGACAAAGACCAGGGTTGAGAGCACTCCTAATTTTCATGAGGAATTGAGAAGTAATTTTGCATACTGGTCTGTAAAGCTCCTCTGCTGGAGCCGAAACCATGGGAAACCAGATCTTTTGTGGGAAATATAACCCTATTGCCTTGTACGGTGGCTGGTACTCAGCAGATGCTTAATACCTATTCTGATTAATTACTCTGAATTTAGGCCTTATTAAACCTCCTCCTTGACAAAAAAAAAAAAACCAAAAAAACAAAACCCCAAAAAACCTACCCCCAAAAAGTTTTGAGTACTAGATGCTAGCCCAAAAGACCCAGAGTAGGCTGGCATCATCTTCTTGCCCAGGTCCCATTTCTACCAAAGAAAGGCCACCTTCTCCTTTTCCCCTTCATTTCCAGAGCTGTGGAAAAAGGCCAACTCTGCCTGAGGAATCTTGTTTTTCATGTGTATTCAGTCTCCATCTGGGAAGTGGATTGTCTGTCTCCTGGTCAGGGTCACATAGTTTTGGAATTACCCATTTCCCTCACTTCCTCCCTAATTATCTTCTGCCACTGTCTTTATCGTTTTCCTATTTGTTAAAATTTTATTAAGAAAGTTGAAAGAGGAAACAAGGTAAGTATTACACTCACTGTGTTACTCTTTAATAGCTTTTGTTAAAAGTTTGGTGGGCAGGAAAGTGAAAACCATTGGTACTTCTGGGATATCTGGACCCAGAAAACACTTGATGGCTATGTGGTTATATAGGGAAACCTTCTTCCATTAAGAGATGCTGCCTGTTTACTGGCTGGCAAAGCAGGTGGTACCTAGTGAGGCTTATGTCTGTTTCTTTCTCCGGGTGGACAAGCTGTTACCAGGGTAGAATCGTCCCGCAGGCGATCCTATAACTATCTACTTACGCTACCCGGCCTTCCTGTCTGGGTCCTGACAGGCTGACCGACACAAGCTTCCTTTCTGCTGTACCTATCTGTCGTCTCATCTCTTGGTCTCAACTGAACTGACTGGCTCTCCACTGGGCCCTGAATGCAGCTCGAAGCTAGTGGCCTCACGACTGAGGTCACCCATGTGGTACTTGGTGAAATAGGAATTCCTGTGAACAGCAAGCAGGGAAAGGGGAAATTGTGAACTTCAGGAAGGGACAAGAACTGAAATAGGCAGTAGTAGGAGAGTCTGCTTTAACCACAGGGTACAGTTATCACCTCCCTATCCCAGGCACTGATAGGATATATCACCCATCCAGTGATCTGTCCAGAAGCAGTAGAGGAAGTAGCACATAGGACATGTTGATGTGCTTGGGTCAGCCTTCAGTCATCTCTTCACAAGGACCCACTCAGATTTGGGTGGCAAATCTACTGGAACAGGCTTAATTCAAAGAGCTAAAAAGTCTCCTAGTGTCAATTTATTTCTGTCCTAACATTGAATGCTCCTATTCCCCAGAGGTCATAAATTAAAGAGTGCTTTGGGTAGAATTCCTAACATTTCTGTAAATGAAAATTTCTAACACAAGTCTCTGATACTGAGACATGGAACAGGCACCCTCTTCACCCCAACAGGATGGCAGATTCAGTCAGAGAGAGCTTGTATCATATCCAGAGATGGGGGGAAGAAAGCACATTCCAGAAAGGTCATAAGCATGTATCCACCTGCCAAATGCAGACCAGGACAAAGAGGGGGAAGTAAGCAGGAACAAAGACTCTCTAGTGCAGTAAGGGATAAGGCAGATTCAGTTTACTTTAAAGATCTCAATAAACATGCCTCGGGAACACCTCAGTGGTTTCAAAGAAAGACCATGAGAAGCCAGGAATGATAAATCAGACCATCAGCTCCCTGAAGGCAAGTAGAGTGTTTTTCAGTTTGGATTTCCCTCCACTGTCTAGTATATATGGCAGGTACTTACTATCTGCTGGGGGGAATCTACTTCTATCATCTCTGGGGCAAATACTGCTGGCACTCTGTAGATGGACAGAGGAGTTAACTTGCTCAAGCCCCTTGGGGGTCCCAGCTGACTCCTGAGGTTATTTGACCTCTGTCTCGACGGCTCCGACAGGGAGCTTAAGCTGCTACTCCACCTTATCTCTTCTTTGACAGCAGCAGAAAAGTCAAGCATCTTCAAATGAAAAAGACTTCTCTGGAGAAAGAGCCTGGCCTCTAGCATGGCTTGACTCTAGGTCCCAGTCTTGCCAATGAGGCAGCTCCCTTGAAGAGGCTTCAGTTCTCAAATGGCCTAAAGAACTACTCTTCCACTTAAGAATGCCTAGTTTACTAAAGAAACAAATCAAACAAATTCTATTTCTCCTTAGTTGATGCTTGAATTTGGGTACAAGCAAGCTCAGCCTTCCCTATAAACATTATCCTGTGCACCCAAACCCCTAAGAAAGGTTGTCAATAGACACAATACTCTTTTCTAGAGAATGAAGGACAGAAACCCTGCCGATGTAGACTGTCCTACTCACGTGATTGTTTTCATTTCCTTTTTTTCTGCATCTGGGCGTGCTCGATTCAGCACCTTGAGGAAGTCGGACGTTTTTGCCCTCATTCTTGTGTGAATATAGGCCTGGAGGCAAACACATTTTTGGATGAAGGGAGGACTCAGCTTTGAAATTAAAATTACATACAGTTATCTTGATTATCATCAAGAAAGAGATTCTATGGGAAATCTTGATGCAAGGAAGTCGTGTTCCCCCTGGAGATCTTACCATTACTGAAGGAAATAGAAATAATTTTTTGAGTGACTCTACAGTTAAGAATTCAAGTCTGTGGCAGGGAAAGTTTCTCAGATTGTCAATGCTAGAGTCTGAAAGACACGAAAATTTCTTCTAGCTGCTCATTAAGCTCTAGTGGGTCTCTCTTACCTTAGAGCATTTGATGTGATAGTGCAGGTAATCCCGGAACGTGTGAATCAAGTTAATGGTGTTGTCTCTGGCATTAGCATTGGTATGGCGGGGGAACAGCACTGGAGAAGGAACAAAAGAAGTCACCAGTATGCTCTGTAGGATTCCAACAAGTATGGAAGGAACAGAAGGTTTCAGCTTGATCTCTTTTTTCTTCTCTTAAGCACAACCCACTCACTTAATCACATAAAAGCTATGGGGGCTGCTTCCTAGGTACTCTCAGCTATTCCACGTAGCAATGAACGATTGCATTCTCAAGTGAGGGCAAGGAGGGAGCTGTGTGGATACCGAAGGCAAAGGGGAGCCTTGTTCACTATCAGACTCCACAAAGAGATGAAGTTTCCCCTCTGAACTACATTCTAGTCCACAATTCTAGGAATACACATTTCTTTTTGGAATTTGTTCCCAATTCACATCAGGGCTACTGGTTTCTATGGAGGCCTCAGACAATTCCCTGTGGGGTGGAGGTAGTGTCAGACTGACTTTGTGGGAAATAATCTACATTAATCACTCAGGAAGAGCCAAACCACCTGTCTAGTCATCTTGTTATTGAAACAAGGAGAGGCTCTTCAGAGACACTGCAAATATCCTTTAAAGCTCTATTAGTTTTCCCAAGATTTATGATGAAAAATGCTCTTCCCCTTGAGAGAGAGAACTGATGAACTCTGAATGCAGACTGAAGCATACCTTCTTAAACTTTTTTTTTTCCTGTGTTTTCTTTTGTAATATGGCTAATGTGAAAATAGGCTTTAGGTGTGACTTCACATGTATAATCAATATCTAATTGCTCGTCTCAAGGAGGGGGCTATGCTAAGAGGGAGGGAGAATGAAGAACTCAAAAATTTTCAAAACGACTGTTAAAAATGGTTTCATTTAACTGGGAAATATTAAAAAAAAAAATAAAACAACAACAACAAACCAACCAACTACTAGTAAAAACCCTGGAAGCCCTAATTAGGAAGGAGGCAAGAGACCCAGACAGCCTGGAAGTCCTTTTCCTTCTGTGGGAGGCATTAATTCCAAAGCACAATGACAGTTTATTCTTTTGTTCTTATGTATCTAACAGATCCTGTGTCCTGGTTATGGGCGGGCTACTTCTCCCCCTCCCCCCCCACCCATGGTCCAGGCAATTACTGAGGCGCTCATTTTTGTAGTTACAATAGGTTTCATCTTCCACTTTAGTCCTGTTCTTTTAACTCCATTGTCAAAGCAGTCTCCTCTGGGCTCATGCAAAAATCTCTGAAAGCTCACCTTTTCAGGCATATTAAATGCAATTAAATTCCTCCAAAGAAAGGTCCATAAGAATCAACTCCAGATTGCCCTGGAATAACCTTCCAGTTCCAAATGACAAAGGAAACTGCAGGAAGGGTAGATCCATTACTTTAGTGAAAGGATTTGGGGTGAATCAATCCTGGCTAAGGCTTCAGGGAGTAAAAAGACAAAACCCTTCAGCTAGGCAGTTATTTTATTACATTTTTAAAAGCAGAGTAGTTGTAGCTTAGAAATGGTCAGGAGAGGCTGGTATTTAACAATATGCCCAGGGGATTCAATGATCATGTCATTAAAAAAAAAATAAGAAAGAGACAGGGGCAGCTAGGTGGCGCATCGAATAGAGCACCGGCCCTGGAGTCAGGAGTACCTGAGTTCCAATCCTGCCTCAGACACTTAACACAAAAAAACTAGCTGTGACCTTGGGCAAGTCACAACTCCAACTGCCCTCCAAAAAAAAAAAAATGCTATTCCAAGAAGCCTTTCCCACAAGGGAAAAAAAAACCATTAAAAAAAAAAAGACAGTATGGTTAAGAGTGACTTAAAAGACCCCTTTGACTGAGTATGTGTGACCTTGAACAAGTCACTTAATTCTCTTAGGGTCCCATATAAGGTACTCATTTGACCTACACCAGGAAATGGAGAAAGGATCATTAAGATTCTGCTACACTGATGAAATCATTCAGCCTTTCCTTCATTACTAAAGGTCCCAATTCTGTCCAACTCACCAAAAGTGATATAGCCAATATTGTCGCCCACAGCAGCATCTGTGTCTTTCAGCTCTAAAGGAGGTTCCCTGTGGCTGAAAAGGACCTGTGGAGCCGTGTGGCTGGCCCTGCGTCCCTCTTTGAACTCCTTCAAAGATGAAAGAAAAGGTAAAGAAAACTTAATATCAGATGGGAGGCAAATTCATGCTTAAGGGAAACCTCCTCGAACTGTTGGGTTCGATGGGGCAGGGAAGGGGAGCAGACTTACGGGTTTTTCTGTCCTTTCTGAGGATGTCACTGGAAAACTTCTAGCACCTACTTGTAGCAAATTTTAAATATGCACTACAGGCATGTCTTATTTTATTGTGCTTCACTGTGCAGATAATGCTTTTAAAAACCCAAACAAACTGAAGACTTGTGACATGCCTGTGGCAAGCAAGTCTACCAGTGCCATTGTTCTAAGAGCATGTACTCACATCATATCTCTGTGTGACATTTTGGTAATTCTCACAATATTTCAAACGTTTCCCATTGTTATTATGTCTGTTACAGTAATCTGTGTTTTGTGATGTTACTTGTAATTGTTTTGTGATGAACCGTGCCCATTTAAGATGGCAAACTTAACCAATAAATGTTGTGTTCTGATTGCTCCACCAACCGGCTGTTCCCCCATCTCTCTCCTTTGCCTAGGGCTTCCCTATTCTATGAGATGCAATAATATTGAAGACTGCATAAACTTAATTTTTAAAAGAAGTGGCAGGGTTCTAGCATCACATGTTACAGAGAAATCTTTCATGAAAGAGTCAATTGATGTGGCAAAGTTCACTGTTGTCTTATTGTAAGAAACTGTGATAGCTACTCCCCAACCTTCAGGAACTACCACCCTGATCAGGCAGCAGCCATCAAGACAGAAGTAAGACCCTTCCCCTCACCAGCAAAAAGACTATGACTCATTGAAGGCTCAGATGATGGTTAGTATTTTTTAACAATAAGGTATTTTTAAATTAAGGCATGTACATTGTTTTTTAGACATAATATGATTGCACACTTAATAGACTATAGTACAGTGTAAACACAATTTTTATATGCACTGGGAAACAAAAAAAATTCATGTGACTCTATTATGCTATTTGCTTTATTGTGTTGGTCTGGAACCGAACCTGCATTATCTCCAGGGTATGCCTGTATAGTTTAACTACTTAAAGAGAACACCATGTGAAAAACCAAGTGCTTAATAGTTAAAGGTTTTTGGCTTTGAGGACCTGGGTCAATACAAAACAGGGAGTAAATGTCAATACTATATCTCAGCAAACAGCCAATAAATTAAAAAATGTAGTCCTGATTACGTTACTCCTACTGATGGCTCCCCAGTATTTCTAGGACTAAAGTTATGGATCAGAGTTCTGGGATCTATGAACTTGTTTATTAAAAAAAATCTGCATAGTATATTTCAATATACCTCTTTATATGTATCTCAAACATTCAAAAATGTGACTCTGGGAGGAGGTCCGCAGCTTCAGAGAACGACCACAGAGGTCCAGATACAAAAATAGGTTAAAGAACCCTTCCTTTAGGGTCAGATGTAAATTCCTTAGATTAGCATTTGAAACTCTTCATAGACAGGTCCCTCCTTTCCTTCCCAGGCCTTTTACCCTTCTCTCCACTGCTCCCATTCTGCATTCTCACTCTGCTGGACTTCTTGGCTTGAGTGACTGGTGAAATAACCGATGCCTTAGGGCAGTGGTTTTCAACCTTCTTAATGCTGCGACCCTTCAATACTCTATGTGGGTGTATCTGTGGACCTGCCTGGAGACGGATAGAGAAGCTGTGTCTAGGTTCCTAAGACCATCGGAAATATGTGTTTTCCGATGGTCTTAGGTGACCCCATTCGACCAAAAGGGTTGTGACCTTTTGGGAGAACCGCTGCCTCAGGGGGCCAGGGGAAGGCCCTTATCACCTCTATTTCCTCTCCTCTTCCTTGCTTCTAAACCTTGCAATCTGGTTTACAATGCCACCGTTCAATTTAAACTCCCCTCTTGTGGGGTGGAGCCAAGATGGCGGTGTAGAAGCAGCAAAGCTCCGCAGCTCCCACACAACCACCCTAAAAACCCATAAAATGGGATTCTAAACAAATTTTTGAGCTTCAAAACCCCAAAATACAGAAAACACATCTGTTGCTACAGGCAGCTCAGCAGGTGGGGCTCTTCGCAGCAGTCGGGGAGCCGTGGCTGGCCCAGCCCAAAACCCTGGCCTGGCCAGGCCCCAGGGCAGTGGGGCAGAGCCAAGTCTATAGGAGAGCAGATTGGCTGCACTGGACGCACAGTTACCACATTTATCAGGCCAGAAGAAAAAAAGGCTAAGAGAAAGATACACAATTTCACCATAATAGGAACCTTCAAACGATGATTTGACAGAGAGCTTTCCAAGAAAAAAAAAAAACTACCATGGCCTCAAATTTGAGAAGGCTTTTACTTTCCACCTTAAATATATTGATCTGCTTGCAAAATATCTTAACCCTAGTCATGGAAAGAATACTAGACTTGGAATCAGAGGACCTGAGTTCAAGTGCCAGCCCTGACATTTATAAGCTTTGTAACTGAAGGTGCCAGAGGTGATTCTCATGGGACCCAACAGTTTGAGCAATGTTAGACTTGGAGCTAGAATTGCAGGAAGGGTAGTGCCTCCAGTAAGCCCAGCATGGAAGCCCTGAGAAACCAGTAAATACTCAGTGAATTTTATCTGGAGAGGCTTATACAAATTGATGCTTAGTGAGAAGAGCAGAACCAGGAAAAATTTGTACACAATCACAGACATGTCGTATGTGTGACAACCAACTTTGATAAACTGGACTCTTCTCAGCAACACACAGGTAGAAGACAACTCTGCAAGTCTCAGGATGGAAGAAGATGTCTACATTCAGAGAAAGATCTAGAAAGGAGTTTAAATGGAGGCTGAAGAAATCTACGTGCTATCATTCTTTTCCATGTTTGGTTTTGTTTCTTTTTTCCCATTGTTCACTCCATTGGTTATAACCCTTCTATACAACCAGACTAATGTCCAATATGAAAGCATTTGTAGATCCTATACTTGATTGCATGCTGCCATGGGGGGGAGGCAGGAAGGGGAGAAAATATGAAACTCAAGGGATTGTGGAACTAAATCTTGTAAACAAGTAAATAAACAAATCAATTAAACTCCCCTCTTCAAGGATATTGTTTTCATATCACTTTTATATAGAGAACCATGTCTTATAACAAAAAAATTAAAGAGAAAAAAATTCAGCAAAACTAACACATTAAAAAAAAATCTTATATTACTATGTATTGTCCAATGATCTAACTGCCAGATCGAACGGTCTTTTTCAATTCTGATCCTTCTTGATCTCTTTCTCTGCAGCATCTGACATTATTCTTCTCTTCAGATTTTCTTGACACTGCTCTCCTCCATCTAGCCACCCAACCCCTCCTTTTCCCAGGGTCTTGAGGGTTCTTCATCCGTATCAGGATTGCTAAATGTAGCTGCCTCCAAGATTCTATCCTAGGACCCCCCCACCTTTTATTTTCATTCTGAACTATTGTTTGCTGATCCCATCAACTTCTAGGAGTTGAGTTCTAGTCTTTCACCAACTGCCTTCTGGACATCAAGAATGTGATGTCCCCATTTCAAACTGAGATCCTGTACTAACTCCTTTTCCGGCAATCAAAGCTCTTTATCACCTAGGCTGGGACCTTCCTACTTTTCCACAACCTATTTACAATCTACTCTCTTCCCACTGTTCTACATTACAGCAACACTGGCATACCTGGAGTCCCTCAATCAGGCTGTTTTTATCTCCTATTCCATAATCTTGGCACTGGCTGTCTCTCATTCCTGGGATACCTGAATGCCTTACATTACCTCTTGGGTTACCTGATTTCCTTCAAAACCCAGTTCAAATTCCACCTACTTCAGGTTGTGCCTTCCATCTCTACCATACATCTCTTGCATGCTTGTGGATTTGATTTGGGCTTGCTAGGTTTCCTTTTACATGCATTCTCTCCTCAAAAGGAAGAAATTTCAGAAGGAACAGGCTCACATTTCTTACTCAGCTGATTGTTGGAAAGGGAACTGTTTAGAGAGAGAGGGAGTTAAGTTGACTCAGAATGGAAATTCCTGTGGCTTGGGGAGTAAGTTGTTACAGATGCTTCTCATCTGCTAAGTAAGGTTTTTTTGGGAATTGATTGACTCTAGAAAACACCTTTTTATTCTGCCAAGGATTTAAAAATTTCTTAACTTTTATTCATTGCCCCTCTTATCTGCTAATAGCAGGTCCACTGGCTAAGAATTCAGATTTTGGGTAAATTTCTTTTTGAGTGAGGAAAAAAACTGGGGTAGATGGTTAAAAAGACAGCATCAGAGAACACTGTATGTATAGTGGACAAATGGCTGAACAAGAAGTTAGAAAAGACCTGGGTCTGTATCCTGCTTTAGATACTTAACATCAGAGCCAATTTCCACACCTGTAAAATGGAGATAACTCATCTACTTTATGGGATTATTCTGAAGACCAAATAAGATAAAATGTATGTAAAGGACTTCAAAAATCTTAAAGTGCTATATGAACCTGAGTTATTATTAATAGGATTTAGGTTTCTGGATCAGAACTTAAGGTAAAGAAATGATCAATCAAGAAGAATCTGTTAAGTGCTTATATTATGTGTAGGACAAGCAATGCATTACTACCCTATTATGTTTAAGAAACTTAAAAAACTTATGTCCCCACATTTCCAAAAATCAGATAAATTTGAAGAAATCTCTCCTGAATAATTAAATGTGAAGAAATACAGAGATGAGAGGAAGAATAAATATGGACTGAAAACTTAAAAGTATCTCAAACTTCATACAAATATTAAATTTCAACTGAGATTGGAATTGCTAAGAAGAAACAGAGACACTGCTTTTTTAAACTCACTGTAATTCCAGCCTTGTGTTGAAAAATTTAATATACACATGAATATGAAAAGCAACAACAGAGCCTGCTCTCAAGAAGTTTTAATTCTAATGAGTAAATTAATGCGTATATAAATTGGTTTGTGGAAGATAAAAGCAGATAAGACAGAAGGAAGCCTTAGAGGGGAAGACATTAAGAGCTGGTGGAATGGGGAAAAACTTCTAGCTAGAGTGACACTTGATCTCAGTTATTCTTGTTTGAGAATTGAGAGCAGCAATAAAAATTTTCTTGGAGGCTTGTGAATCTAGTCAAGAAAAGCCTTAAATGAGGGGTTCTTAACTTGGTGTCGATGACTTGCTTTGAAAATATTTTAATAATTATTTTAACACAACTGGTTTGCTTTGTAATCCTGTGTATTTTATGCATTTAAAAATACTCCTCTGAGAAGGGGTCCATAGGCCTCAGACTGTCAAAAGGCTACATTCAAGCGCAAGAAGCATGAGAAGGTAAACATGGGGAAGAAATCCTTGTAACAATAACAACAACAAATCTATTAAGAAACCCTCTTTTAAACTCAAAATAGAGGGTGTGTGTGTGTTTATGTGAGAGAAAATTTCCCATAAAACTCTCCTACATCAAATACAAACAGGAAAAGCATTAGATTATTAGTGGCGGTATCCATTACTTCACAGGAGACAACATCCAAGAAGAAGAGAGGCAATTCTAATGACTTTTATTTCCAAAGTGACTATCCACAAATGAAGAGTAAGAGAATTAAATGAACTAGAAATCAACACAAAAAGTAGAACCCAGATCATTGGTACTACTGAGTTGCCTGGATGTGACTGGTGACTACAGCATGACAACAAAAGTGCATGTGCCTTATACATAAGAAACTGGATTAGCAGTATACTTCAAGAGAGGCACTCCAGTGAGGACATCCATGAACAAAAGGAAGATACATGATAGTGAACCTATGGGTAAGGACAGGAGGAACAAGGGCTGTTCTGATGGGAATGCAGGCACTGGAAAAGAAAACAGATGTTGAGTTCTGGAAAGAGACTACAAACTAAGAGGCAGGACGGAGCAGGGACCTGTTGAGACTTTCTGTAAAGAACAAGCTGTGAATACATTTGTGATGCTTGGGCTCAGTTCATTTTCTTAAAAAGGTTTATTTTAGGGGCGGCTAGGTGGCGCAGTGAATAGCATTGGCTCTGGAGTCAGGAGAACCTGAGTTCAAATCCGGCCTCAGATACTTAACACAAAAACTAGCCGTGTGACCTTGGGCAAGTTACTTAACCCCAACTGCCCTCCAAAAAGCAAAAATTAAAAAAAAATCACTTTTATCCTGAACTTACACACCGAAAGACCAAAAGTTCCACAAAACTTAGAACACAAAAAGAGAATTGTATATGAAATTGAATCTCCACTTCATACCACTGGCTTTTTTGGGGAAAAAAGTATATAATGCCACACATTACTTTCAAAATTGTCCTGCTTGTCTGTGCTTCTTGTCTGGGCACTAAAAAAAACTCTTGATAGTCCTCTTTTTTTTTGGAACTTGCAGTGTTAACTCTCTCAAGAGAAATAAAAGTAAACCCTCATAACAAATGAAGTAAATGAAATGCACATAGTGGCCAGGTTAAAACAAAATGCACGTCTTGTTCTCTACTTATAGTCTGGTGCCCCTATCAGGAAGTAGGTAACATGCTTTATCTTACGTCCACCGGAGACCTAACAGGCCATTCTCACACTGATTAGAGTTCTTAGGTCCTTCAAGTTGCTGTCCTCACAGAAGTTACTCTTCTGGCTTAGCTCACTTCAATAACAAGGGGAACTGCCATTCTGTACCTATTTCTGGTCAATAAGGAGGAACCAATAATAGAAAAAAATGACAAATCTGAGTATCACGTGGCACTGATTTCAGTTTGTAATGGGCAGGGTAGGGAAAGAAAGTAACTGTATGACACATAAACAAGACAGGCATGGATGGGTTGAAAGCTGCTTCACTGGAGGGCACATTCAAACTACTGAGATCATTGATGCCTTTGAGTATATTAGGGGTTAGAAGAGGAGCCAAGAAAAAACAGGACTAACTGCTGCTGATCAGAGTGCGTAGGACAGTGAGAATGGGTTAGCTGGACAGAAAAAAAGAATCTAACGGGTTTTACTGCAAGCTCAATACAATGTCAACTGTAACATAGCAGGCAAAAAAAAGTGAGCGTTCAGTCTGAGTCTGCCCTGGTCAGACAGACACTGACAAGCTGAGGTATGAAAAAGGGTGCCTAGAATAGACACTCAAAATGACGCTATTTAGCTTAAAGAAAGTAGATGGAGTAGAAACAGGAAAGGACAGTTGGGAGCAGCTGTGCTATTGTGGAATGAATCTAAGATCTGGGAATCAAAACTCCAGGCTATATGACCTTTCCTAGTTGGGTTAATAAAGCAGTTAGGTGGCACAGTGGATGGAGCTTTAGGTCTGGAGTTAAGAAGACCCAAATTCAAAATTGTCCTCAGACACGAGCTGTGTGACCCTGTTTACTTCAGTTTCCCCATCTGCAAAATGACCTGGAGAAGGAAATGGTAAATCACTCCAGTGTCTCTGTCAAGTATCTTATGACCCTCAAAAGGGGTCCTGAAGAATTGGACACTACTGAAAAGGACTAAACCAGAACTTCTTAAACAGTGTAAGAAGGGTGAAGGGGTGGAGAGTGGAAAAAGGTTTAAGAAGCACTGGACAGCAGTTGGGTTAATAATGTAAGTTACTGAACCACTAGGACCCTCGCTCTCCTCATCTGTAAGAAGAGATAATTATGGGGTAGATAGGTGGCGCAGTGATAGAGCACCAGCCCTGGAGTCAGGAAGACCTAAGTTCAAATCCGGTCTCAGACACTTAACACACTTATTGGCCGTGTGACTTTGAGCAAGTCACTCAACCCTAACTGCCCTCAAAAAAAAAAAAAAAAAAGATAATTATACTACATTATAAGGAATTCTGTAAATTACAACCTAGATAAACGTGAGCTTTTCAGTGATCCACCAGTTTCCATTTCCCTGGTAGCAGGGTTCCAGGCATGCACCATTATATCTGGCTGACTCTATGATTCTATAAATAAAAATCTATTTGGACAACTGCTGAAAACACAGCATATGGTACTGGCATGGACACTGTGCTCCTGTTTTCTACCAGACTTTGTGACTGATCTCAGGTGGGAAACATCCAGGAGATATTTCTGGCTGGTAAACATTACTGAACTTACTCACAGGTCTGCATTCAAGTCAGGAACCTGGCTGAACTATCCATTATTTCCTATGGCAAAGCAGAATCAAAATAGCTCAAAAGAAATGCAAGATGCACACATTTAGAGAATCCACCCCAAATGCTCACATGGCCTATTTGTGCCCAACTTGTGGCAGAACATTCTGAGCTTGGACTGGTCTGATCAGCCATAGTCAGACACAGTGTAATTTGACTCCAGCACAGTGATGTCATTTTGGTCTTCTTGGAGAATGAAGGACAACAACCAACCAATAGTGAGCCACACTTGCTGTAAATCACCCTCTCGATCTGCATGGTAAAATAAGTGACAACATCCTTCTAGAGTTAACTGACAAAAATCTACTAGGAGAAAGAAGTTCTATATGTGATTCCATCTCCATTTTCCTTCTCCTCCTTATTCTATTTTGGTAAGTAACATGTAAGTTCTGGTGTTTTTTTTCCTCATAGGGATAGCCAGGCTTTAAGAACAACTGCTGATACAGATAGAATGAGAAAGCTGCAAAAAGCTCAAAATATAATCCAATTGTTTTATTAGCATGACCAACAGAAATAGAACTACAAATACAATTTTTTTGTAGAGGGTTTTTGGAAGATAATTTGTGTGACTGGAAACAAGAGTATATTACTAGGGATTATCTACTGGGATACACAAATAGTGCTAAATACAAAATCTTTGGCTGTAGTAGTGTTGCAGTAACAGGCCTATCCTCATACCTGGGAAGAACAAGATGCACTATTCTAAGACAGGTAAACTCCAGTCTTGATACCTTAGCATTGTAACTCAATTACAATCTCAATCTGAATTCGCCTACTTGAGGTTCTGTTGATGAATGTCACTGCCTTTTGCCTCATACACTTCAAGACCATCACTGACACACTCAGTATTTATGTTCAGACGCATAGATGTTTGTAAAACATTAATAACTTAGAAATCATTTCTATACATTTTGAAATATACAGAAAGACTTTGTAAACAGTCTGATCTATTTAGTGTCATTATTTTTTAGGTCTCCTATATGGTTTCCTAAATCACACACACTCTCCCTCTACTTTCCATTTATTTCTCACTGGCACACTCCACTGTAACTGTGACAAGTTACCACTATTCAGATTTGAGTACAACATGCCAACTTTCTCCTCCAAAACTGCAAAGGCATAGTAAACCTAAAAGACATTCATTCCCTTAATTCTAGAAGAGATTAGGAGTTTTTTTCCTAGGTACTGTACCAAATCATTGTACTTTATGATATAAAAGGAAGCACAGCTAGCTAAGTCCTAATCTTTAAACACCATGGTAAGACTGCAGTCTCTAGAATCATGAGCTTTCTTGTAAGACTGAAAGTCTGTCAGATTCTTTTCTTAGGTTTCAGATTTCAATTTTAAGTTAGTTCCGCATGAATACAAAGGAAATGTGCCGAAGTGTGGAACACTACATTATCTGAGATAGGGGTGAGAGGATGGAACTCCAGGCACTTTTACTTTAAGTACAGTGAAACGCAACAAAGAGTTCAATTAAGGGGCTCAAAGAAGAAAAGCAAACTGTGAAATCTGCCAAATGATAAGGTCAATTTATTTTGCTCAAGATGTATTGAGATAGCAGTATGGGTAGCTACAAAGAAAAGAACAGTGCCCCTGTTTTGAGTCCAACCACATGCTTCTTTTGTGCTCCGTGTCTGTATTTCTCATCTTAAATATTTAAACTACTACAGCCCAGAAGCAGGTTTCGGATGGATGGTTTTAAAGACTGTAAGAGTGTCTTTTTGTCATTACTAATAAATTCTCAGTTCTCAGAATCTGCAGAGAGCAAATAGGCAGAAAGCTTTATAACTTCAGATCCATGTTTCAAGTTGGGTTTTTTTCAAATACACCTCAAATAAATTAGTAACAAAAAGCAAGTGGTTCTCTTTCTTTCCTTTTAGATAACTATCCTAATGTCCTCACTTTCAAAGATGGGGTTTAAACTTATTGACAGACGTTAAGCATTCCAAATTCTTCAAAGGGTCTGATCATTGATAAACCATCCATGATAAGATCTGTGTGATGCAGAAATTAAACTGGGTGACCTTGGGTAAGTCATTTGATCTGTTTGCCTCAGTTTCCTCATCTATAAAATGAGCTGGAGAAGGAAGTGGCAAACCACTCTAATATCTCTGCAAAGAAAACCGAAAATTGGGTCAGGACGATTGGACACTACTGAATAATTCTTGCTCCGACAGTATAAAAGCATATCCTCAGGGGGCCTTATTCTCCATACCTGCATGAATACCTTTCCAATCACCACATCGTCATCGTCCTTAAATACTGTGCTAAAGACAACGGTGACTCGATCCTTCTTGGACTCAACATACCTGAAGAGAAGATAACAGAATGGTGAAAAATGCAAGAGTCACCATGGGCCATATCAAAGATTTTATCAATGAAGTCAAGTAGGAAGAAACTATGGAGAAACCATGAAGGTAACAGTCAATTTACTTCTATGAACCACAGTGTTAAGAAGGTGACACCAGAAACTTTTCTGTAGGAGACAATAGTGACATATGTCTACGGATCAATAGAGTTTAGAGAGATTATACGATAAATCACTGAGTACAGAAAATTTTCATTTTATATAAACAGTATTTATAAAATAGGAACTATATTAAGGAATAGAACTCCAAAACCTTTAATTTTGAGTTCAGTAAAATGTAAATCTGAGAGCACAATAAAAAACTCAAGGCAAAAAAGCAAATCTAAAAACCTGTAAGCTGACAGAATACCAACAGTCAGCCTGATTAAACTGTAACGCCTGGGTAAGTATGGGTAGCCTACAAAGGACTATGAAAAGAACCATTAATGCCTCCAATTAATTTTTTTTACCTTAATTAGTATTTCTTTAGCAAATTAAGGTTTGTGAAGCTCTTTATATATACAATGGAGTGTTCAGTTTCTGCAATTTAACTGACACCATTTTAATGTTTCTGAAATAAAAATTTTTGAACACGTGTTTAATTCCAGCTAATTTCTTGTTTTTCTATATATTTTAAAGGCTGCTCAAAATTTTCTGTTGACCATAAAGTAAATAAAATTACTGAAGCTGCTAGACTTGTATAGTAAAAAAAAAGGTATAGTTTTATCTTCATTACAGTGTTATTAGCAAACTGGAAAGTTCCCAAGTACTCTAGGGATTCACTTTCTCCAAGAAAGCTTGCTCAACAACTGCTCAGATCTGATTTTTGAAGACTGAGATGGAAGGCAACATACCTCCCCAGAGTACCTGGCACTTCCACAGATGCTGCTGTAGGAAGTGGAACCCAAATGCCTTCTTTGGTAGAAAGGGGTTGCTAAAAATTAAGTGAACCACTGGACAGGACTGCTGTCATGTTGCTTGTTCTTACTTCCTAACAGAACAGCCTTGGCCAGGAAGTGGGTTGTGGAAGACAATCACAGGTGACCTGGCTTGGGAGAAGAAGCCCTACATTACAGACCTGGTCTGTACTATTTGTAGAAGAGAGCACTATATACCATGAAAAATGTCAGAGTTCTTTAGGTTTCCAGCTTTATTTTTAACACGAAATCTGGGATTAACTCTTCATAACCCTCAACATGTATTCCTATGTGGCACATCAATCTAGCCCTTGTTTTTCTATCATAGAAACTTAAGATACAGTAGACTTTTCCTATAGCTCTCAAGAGCTTCTGATGCTAATATTCAGAGTTTTCACAATATGGCCTCCCCAAAAGGAAATACCTTGTTTTACACAAGTATTAATCAGCATACTCCCTAACTTTCTTCTATCAGCAGTGGCTTCATTTGTTCATCCCACTGGTCACAACCCTTCTATACATCCAGACTAATGTCCAATGCGAAAGTATTTGCAGATCCTATACTTGATTGCATGCTGTCATGGGTGGGGGGAGGGGAGAAAATTTGAAACTCATGGGATTGTGGAACTGAATCTTGTAAACTAAAAGTAAACAAATCAATTAAAAAAATAAAAATGGCTTCCTGAGACTATAAAATGAATTCCTTTTTTGTTTTTTGGTAAGGGTTGTCAGTCATGTTATTTCCCCTACACTAATTAATGCATTTTACAATGTCACACTATGCCTCTTCCCTCCCCAAATGGCACTATAAATTAATATCAAGAGTAAGTTTGATAATTCAGAACCTTATTCAGCAGTCATGATTCCAAGGTACTCATGGTGTAGCACACTATTCACTTCTTCAGAGACAGTGGATGAACTCAAGCATGCTGATTAAGAACATATTTTACAGATGCTGCCAGTGTGGGAATTTGTTTTGCTTGACTATGTTTAACACAATGCCTGATGCATAGCAAATACTCAGTAAATATTTTTTACCCTGTCTTGACAACAAAAGCCATTAATAAATGAGTTGCTCCTAATATGATCCTCTGGAACATGAGAGAGAACATACTGCAGGAGAAATAAAGAACAAAGATATCAAAGCTGAAGTCCTGAGGCCAACCATTTTAGCTATAACATTTTAGGCCCTCCATGGTCACAGAAGAATAACTTAAAAAATAGTGACTTCAAATGGGACTATTTTTTTGATAGACACACAATTCCCTCAAACCTCATACTGAATCACCAATAACTTCATGTACCTATCATTACTTAGTCTTAAAAATGTAAAGAGCAAGTGTGGGCACGATGATCTATACTCACATTGTCTCATCATCTCTGTAATGGATTACTGCCCTGTTCTCTCCCTCTTTTCCCTCTTCCTGGAATTTGAAGTATTTCTCAAAGACAGAGGCAAAACAGTTTCGTTTCAACATTCCAGCCTGATGCACGATGGAGTCTTTTGATGCAGGCAGGTTCTCAAGGTCATACAGCAAAGAGACGTTGTAACCTGAGGAAGAGAAATCCATCAGATGTAATCTTGTTTAAAATGTCTATCAAAGAATTCCAAGCTATTAATAGTCATGTAAAAATAATGCTTCAAATCACTAAGAATTAGGGAAATGCAAATTAAAGCAATTCTGAGGTTCTGGTTCACACTGATCAGGACGGCAAAGGTAATGAAAAAAGGAAAATGGGAAATGTTGGAGCTTTGGAAAATAGGTACAATAACAGACTGTTGGTGGAACTGTGAATCAGTCCAACTATTATGGAAGGCAAATGGCAACTACGCCCCCAAAGTTACCCAACTGCATACCCAGTGATATCACTACTAGACCCACATCCTAAAGAGATCAAAGAAAGAAGAAAAGGACTCGTGTAAAAATATTTACACAGGGTTTTGTTGTGGTATCAAAGAACTGGAAACTAAAGAGATACTCATTAAATGGAGACTGGCTGAACAAATTATGGTAGGTGAATGTCACATACTGGTGGTGTCACAAGAAATGATCTAAGGGAACAGTTTCAGGAAAACCTGGGAAGCCCTGTATAAATGAATGCAGAATAAAGATTCTGCAGGGCAGAATGGGAATAATTTTACAACAACATTGTAAAAATAAACCACTCTGAAGAACTTAAAAACTCCGAACAATGAAATGATCAACCATAATTCCAGAATACCCATGCTGAAAGTTTGCTATCTACCTCTGGACTGACAGATGATGAACTCAAGAGTGCAGACTGAAAGATGTTTTTTGGACCTAGTAAATGTGGAAATCTGTTTGGCTAGACAGGAAGTGGAGATGGGAAATCTTTTTTTGCTAACTGAAAAAAACGAAATTTTTAAAAAAGTCTACCAAATTGTCCTTACTAATCTCTTTTGACAAAAGCTTTAGAATTTTAACATTAACTCACTTAAAAGTTAATTTGGCCTCATTTCCCTATCTATAAAACAAGCAGAATATTATTCATTTCCTTTTGTCACACTAAGTTGAGTTAAAGTCAATCTTATATCCTTCTAAGATGCTGACAAATATGAAAATACTTAACAAATATAAAATTAAAATTTTAAGTGACACCAAAATGTCTGGTAGTTGACAGCACTGGTGTCAAGCCCACATAGATTGAGGGACTTACTAAACTACACATAAGGATACTTGCATAAGGTGGCATGTTGACTTAGAAAAGCAACATTAACATTCTATTCATTTAATCCCTTGAGTGTTACTGACATCATGTTTGACACCTCTAGTTTAGAGCAAAGACAATGCTTCCAAGAACACAATCTGGGAACTTCAATCAGAAATCTGGCTTGTTTTAGAGACATTTGTGAAAAAGGAACATGCCATGAAAAACTATGAATATAAAGCCATAAATGTATACATAAAATATTTCTTTAGGTTCAGGGTAAGTTAAGAGACATTTTCTTGCCAGGGTAACATGCCAAGAACCTACTTAATTAGCATCTAATAAGCATTGTAAGAATTAGAAATTGCAGAAACTAGTGATTAGACAGATGTTAATATGAGCCAAAAGGTCCAAATGATACGGGGTTGTATATAAAGAGACATCTGGGGATGAATAAAGGAGGACTCAATAGCACTGATTCATATCCTAGGAAACTGATGAGACTTGGGCACAGAATAGGTTTCTACCAGCATGGTATGAATTTCAAATTGCTAAGTGTACCAGACTTCTGAGCTGTCACTGTGTCTTCTCTCCAAGAGTGTCTCCATTCTTGTATTTGCTAAGCCTGTCCTATTCTGATCATGAACCTGAAGATCATGAGTTCTTTAAATTTCTGTTCTGGACAGTGTTTAGTACATTGCTGGCACTCTAACATTAAATAATTACAATAACCTCCCCATTCTGGGTACCTGGGAACGAGATAAACAGATGAGCTGGGAGGAGATAAGAAAGGGAATATTTTCAGAGCTGGGGTTTATTGGACTTTAGAAGCCAGACAAAACAAATACAAGCAAAACTAAAACAAGTCTCAGACTTTAAGGAAGAATGAAGGGAGAATGCTAGGCAGTGCGATAAAATAAAAATTCATGCTTTAGATTTCTAAACTGAATTAGACAAATGATCCCAAAGTAATGGGAGGGAGGTACTTCAATTGTTTTTTTGGGGGGTGGGTGGGTAGGGGGTATTTAATAGAATACTGTATACAGTTTCTGTGGCAATTGTATACATTATTCCCTAGGAATACCATATGGTCTTTGGCCATCAGTTGGGGGGGGGGGAGGGAAGAGCAAAGATCTCTTATTCTCTCTTCCCAGAAAACATTTCCTTCTTAACTACTCTGTCAAAATCAGGTTTTTGCCTCTGAATTTTGACTTTTATATTTTATTTGGTCCTTGGTAATGAAAGGAGAGGCTGGGACAATAAGGTGTTTTGTGTATATCTTTTATAACTAACTCTAGTTATAAAGAGTTTCAATGATACTCTTTCTTGTCAGAAACTATGTTGCCAGACGCAATAATATAATACACTCCAGGACAGAAAAATGAGTGAAAGTAGGGAATTACAGGTGTTATAATTTTTAAAAAATTAAACACAAGAATACTATTTTGAATTATTTGTATTTTTTTACATTAAAAAGCAGCCAACTTCACTTCCAGAAAACTTTTAAACAAGGCATAATTGTGGCATTACCTGAATACCAAATGATGCTGCTATTTCTGAAAATAGCTTATATTCAAACAGCTTTACAATTGAAAATCTTATTCCAAAATGAAGCCAGGTTGTTGCATGGGAATATAATTCAATCCCAGATATAATATACCAGTTCTTCCCAATTAAGTTCTACTAACTCATAGCTGTGCCTATCAAAGTGGGTCACAGATAGTTTCAACTCTTCTGGAGTCAGTCCATGGTTGATCATCAAAAGTAGGTTAAGAGAAGACAAATAATTTTCTCCCAATTTCAGCTACAATCTTCAGCTACATTTGTCCTTTGGATGAATTAAGGAAGCACTGATTTTTCTTTAATCATAACAGACAAACAATGGCAGCCTTCAGGTTGGAAATCTAGGCAACAGATGTCCATGCTATTTTTTGGTGACATATCCAGTGCCACAAATGCTATTTTTTATACAGAGGAAAAAACTGGGTCCATGAAATGTAAATGCTTAAAAGAGGAAAGAAATGTACAACATTCAATTAACTCTTTTAGTAATAGCTAAGGTATAAGTGTTAATCTACAGAAGCTTACCTGATTCTGGATTTACCAAGAAACTTCCATATACCCTCTTCAACAACTAGAAAATAAAAAATAACAATGTCATCTCAAAGGTTATTATTATTATTTTGATCATTTGTTAGTAAAAGTTCAAGTCAACCCATCTATTTAGGGTCTTTTATGTGCTAGGCCCTGAGGAGACAAAGCTTGCTTTCCACCAATTTAACAATCTGGTGTGAAGTGAGGTGTGGTGAGGTAAGACATTTTTATTAATTACAGGAAAAAAAACATATATACATGTATGCACATGTGCACGCACGCATACACACGTGCACGGGAGATGGCCTGGTTGGTATGAGAGATCTGAGGAAAAGAAATAATTTCAAAACAAGTGGAAATCAAGTCATTATTCCTGCCGTAATAAAGGTCAGTAATCTCACCCTCCAACTCTATTCTATGAACAGAGTAGGAGACATTCAAGAATAACTAAGCAAGATAGATCTGAGGCTATCTTCTCACAAAGTCCTGTTACCTATCCTTTTAGGACAATATCCCCCTCTACACTGTCCATTTTTTTCAAAGTCCTGCCACATTATGCACAACTGTCCTCTAACCTTGAGTGTGAGAGCAGACTGTGTTATTTATCAGTTGACTGAGTGAATCCACTAACTCCAAATAAATGGAAGACAAAAACCAAGATCACCCAGGATGACTTCAGTTGGCACAGGGGCACAGTAGCCGAATCCCAGCTGTTACTGTTCTGTCTTTGATAGCTTATGTTTCCAACAAATCTACTTTTAAGAAACCAAGGTTTGGGTCCCAGCTTTGCCACCCTGGGTGAATCACTTAACCTCTATGGTCATCTGTAAAATAAGGGGCTGTACTACAAGACCTCTTAGGTAAAATCAGATAAAATTTTAATTCCAACAATTTATAGTCAGCATTCAGAGATAAGGTGAAAACATAGCTGAGATATACATTCAGGATCTTTCTATGGCTTGTCCCAGCAACCACCTTCCCTCAGCACCTAGTGTGACCTCCTCCCTTGGTGGACACTTACTGCTCCGAAATTTGGAGATGGCCAATGAGATGGTGTGGGGGAGGCTGTTCAACAAGTACTTATGGAGTGTCTACTGGGTAGCAATAGGCTATGCCAGTTAGAATTTGGGTTACAAAGATGAGTATGATATAGTTTCTGTACCTAAAGTTTCATTTTGGAAGATGTGTGGTTTTGATTAAATTTAATTAATGCTTTGAGGTATAGATTATTCAATTTAGAAAAGACACTATTTGTGAGGACCCAGGAAGTCTAAATTATGTTTTTAAACAACACAAGAGCTTTCCCTCCTTACCCATGAAAGACAACAAAGAACATGGTATGTTAAAACTACAGTGTTGCATTGTTGACTTTCCAGAACGATCACTACTTATTTCCTCCAAGGACCATACCCTTCAAGGACTGAAAGATTTCCTCCAGTGGTCAACAAATTAACCTTAAATGTAACAAGGGCCATTCTCCTTAGGTGGTGCCAATCACTGTAGACAGGTGGGGGAAGCAATGACCCTACTGACAGAGGAGTTAACAGAGGCTGGACACCAGGGGTTCTAAGATAATGCCTAAACAGTGAATCTGGCTGTAGGATTTGTCTTGAGCTGAGGTCTATGTTATTTAAATAGCTCTTTCTGTCCCTTTGACAACTTGTAACACTCTTCTCCCTAGATCCAGGGAACTATCTCCCTACTACCCTCAGAAGATACCCATCCTTGCCCTATGCTAATCTTCTCTGCCGACACTGTCCATCTGCCTTCCATCTCCAACTGAGCTTTATTAGCACAATGACCTTGGCATAGTCCCCTTTTTCACATACTTCTGGAGCCAGCTCAGTTCCCTTTCTATTCAATTATGGATCTAGTCCAAATTCCATCTTGTGAAAATACTTCATTCAGTTGTAGAAACCAGGAGAAAACCTTATTGTATTCTTTGAATTTAGCCATGGGTGGCTGAGAAACAACTTATTTTAAACTATCTCTGCTGCTTAGAGATCCTTAACTAAGGACCTAGGTTATGCTGACCAGAAACCTAGTCAGGTCCAAAGGCTGATGGAAATTTTCTCACAATCTTACCTGAAAACTGGCCCTGTACAAATCAATCAGTTATTGTTTCCATGTTCCTTTGATTATATATGGACACTTGGAGGGAATTGAATGCTTCTTTTTCTGATTTCAGGGAACTGTACCTGTTTGCTCTCCCCCTCCTAACTTGTAAAGTCCCTAACCTTTTGTACAATTAGTAATCAGACTGTCTGATGTTTGTAGTACTTCCTTTTAATTAGGTGCCTTATTTGCCCAATTGTTTTTAATGTTTAAAAGTCTGTCTCCCCCTATATCTGGGTCCAGCCCTAAGCTGAGGAAGGGGCCTGGTCCTGATTGTTGAGCAATTGACATGCACTGCTTAATAAACTGATACACTCCGAAGATCAAACTTTTTTCCTCAGTCATTTCATTGCTCAACTGACACACAGCAAGAGGCTAGTGGCTTCTCCAAGCTGTCCTCTGGTGCCTGTCCCCTCCCTCTCACCTCTTTCTGACCATGTACAATTGAATGTTTCTTTTTCTGATTTCAGGGAACTGGACCTCTTTGCTCTCCCCCTCCCAACTTGGAAAGTCCCTAACTTTTCATACAATTAGAAATCAGATTATCTGATGTTGTAGTGTTTCTTTTTAATTAACTGTCTTATTTGCTCAATTGTTTTTAACATATAAAAAAGTCTGTCTCCCCCTATATGTTGCTTTCCATGAATTTAACAATCTGCTGTTAAGGGAGATGGGGTAAGATAAGACATTTTTATCAAGGTAATTACAGGTCCTGATTTGTTGGGCAACTGGCATGCACTGCTTAATAAATTGATATACTCAGAAAATTCGACTTTTGTTTTCCTCCGTCATTTCATTGTTTACGCTCTTTCTGACCATGTGCAATTGAAAGCTTTGATATCTGTTCGCAGAAGTCTCCTTTCACTGCTGTGTCTGAGAACCAGAATGGAAAGAAAGGGAGCAAAGAGGAGCAGAGAAATAAAGCAGGTACAGTTGTCTCTTAACATTGGCAGGGTGTTAGGGGCACAGCACCCTCACAAATGTGAAAAATGGAGAATTATTTTAGGCCCCACCCAAACCATTATTTTTAATAATTCTGATCATGTTTAACACACAAAACAAGTAAAACAACTACACCCATAAAAAAGTTGGAGTTTCTATGTGAGAGAGAGTAGTATCTTGAGTACTATGCAGAGTCTTTGTAGCCACCATTGTAGTTGTAGCAACTGCTTTATGAATTTCCTTCTGAAGAAAAAGGCTCAAAATCTAAAGATCACAGCTGGGAAAAAAATTACAAGCCTTAGTCTAGATGGTACAGAGACAAAGGAGAGGAAGGTGCTCCCAAAAGAGAGTATATAGCCCATAGTTCTTTAACACACACACTTTCAAGAAAATTTTACTGTTGACAATAAATTTAAGTATGTATACTTACAGTAGTAAATGATAAAATAAAAATACATAGTATTTATGCATTTATGACTTACTAAATTTTTTCTAACACGTGTGTCGCTGCAAATCTCTAAAAAATCCCCAGTTTAACCAAAACGATGACTGTGAAACTTGTCATTATGAAACCTGAAATGTTGAGGAATAACTACATTTGGAGATAGAAGAGAGATCAGTAATGAAGCTGTTAAGAATGTAACAACCTTTTCAGTATCCTCTAGTTTTTATAAAGAAATAACATTTTGCATTTGCAATGTAATCATTCTACTATACTGGCACAACATATTCACCCCTAATCATTGTCTCATGTGGTAGATAAGGCAAGGCAATTATTCTTTTTCTCTTGGGTAAAATTAAAGCAGAGGCAGCAAAGGTCAGTGACAGACTCAGGTTGGGAGGCTAGGTCTGTATCTTAATCTCACTATATCCACAATAACTTGTTCAGGTTCATGGAAACGTCCTCTCCTTTTAAATGACCAGGCCAATAGCTAACCAGTACTTAAGGGTCTCTGTAAAAGCAACCCACTAAAAAGTCAGAGATCAATTTAGTTATCATATGGCCTTCTGCGTGACATGTAGCTAAAAGAGATACTCAGTTTGTCTATGTATCCCCCCAGTATCTAGTACAGTGACCCTCGCACACAGCAGCCATTTAATAAATGTTTGTTACATTGAATCTCTATTCTTTCTGTTACAGAAGAGGAAGTGAAGTGAGAACCATAAGGTCACAGACTTTTAAGTGGTGCAGAGGGGGCTGACCATAGAATCTTCAGACCTTACTCTCAAGGTATTTAAAAAATAAACTGTATGTATGTCCAGAGGGTTAAGAGAAGCTGGTAAATTATGATCTGGTCCTCTAAATCCTTTATACTTCTCTCACTTCCTGAAGAATGCAAGAAAAAACTGAATGAGAGCTTTGCAAAAACTGAATCTCAAGATTTAACCAAGTTCTACAAAGATTTAACGGACACTCAAGACCCAAATCATACTGTATTAACCACTCTGTCATGGCCCCTTTCCTCCCACGTCAGCAAATCCACTGCCTCCTCAACATGATTCCATAAATGCACTGTAACCATGATTCACTTTTCCAACATGACATTAGAAGGCAGCCTGTCACTGTCATATCTTTCCCCTATCAGCAGGAGATGCCTTCTGTTCTGAAGAAGCCTGCTAGGCCTGAGATCCTCAGACATGGAACAAACAGCTTCTCATTATCACACTCTGGTCACTGTTTAACTGACTCAGGGAGTGATTTGTTGCTGATGAGCTTCCAAGACTGTGAAGGATCCTCACTCCACCCAAGCAGTAGGTGTTTGTTCTTTGACCCCTGTAGTTAAACAGAGCAACTGCTCTCAAGTTCCTTCCTTCCAGGGTCATGGAGTAGGAGAGGCACCTGAAGAACCCGAGCTCAGTATTTTTCCCCCTTCTTCATCAAAACCATTAAAGAGAGATGGTTTTCTATGCTGGGGAAAATTATTACATATTTCAGCTGCCTGATGCATTTAATACTTCTGCCAGGTAGTTCTCTGACAGTAACATGGAACTTCTCTTCCTGGAACATCAGCCTATTTCTTCTTGTGCTACACTCAGGGGAGAGAAGGCTGATTAGAACTTTCCTATGACAAACCTGCACTTAAAGACTGTTTACACGTAACATTTTTCCCTCTTCAACCTCTCTAGAGAAAATCAGGATCACCGAGAGAAGTGACCATTTTTACTTCGTTGAATTTTCAGACTTGAAGAAAAACATTTAGACAAATCCCAGTCTGTTAAAAGCTATTTAGAAATTTTAAAGTAAGTAATTCAATAATCATTTCCCTTATCTTGAAAGAAAGTGAATAGAAATGGCTGCATCTTCCAAGGATTCAGTTTGCTAAGATGAGGGTATTTGAAAACTAATTCAGGAACTGAGTCATACTTCCTGCTCTGAAACCCAACCACAGCATGCATACAGTAACGTAAAAGCATTTTCTTTCTTCCATAAATGGCCCTCCCCAGAGCAAATATAGTTCAACAGGAACTAAACCTGTCACTGTGTAGAGATCAGCCAACAGCCAATGAACAAAGTATGGCAGTTAAGGGTTTCACAATGCCTAGACACCCCATCTTACTTCCTCTAGGACAGCTGAAGTCAGAAGGGAGTCCAGGCACAAAGAAGGCTCAATTTGCAAACCCAAAAAGAAAGGGGCTTTTCTTCCTCTAGAATGGGGAACTAAGCCTAAAACTTTTTTTAAAAAAAATCTGGTAGAGACAGCTCTAGTCTGGATAGCATCCCTAGTCAGAATGGTTCTAACAACTAATAACCCTATTAAAAAAAAAGACAACCCCCCAAATTATAATCAAACACATCTTGTCCCAGCTATTCTTTCTTCTAATGGTTAAGAATTATGGACAATGCTCATCTTAATTCGGTCTTTGGTCAATCCATTCTGCTGTGAAAATGGCAAGTCCTTCAGTTTTTGGAGAGGGTGATTATTTTAAAAAATAGACACCACATTTCACTACAAGATAAATGGTTTGATAGTCACCAGTTACGTTGGGTCAACAGTCCAGGCTGGCCTTTGCTAGGTGTGACACACCCGAAGAAGGTGGAGTTGACTTAGTCTACACTGATGGGCTGGAAGCAGCCAATGAAAGGCAAGGTGGAACACAGAGTCATGACAAAAATAGCAGAGCACTCACCTCATCAGCTCCATGTGCTTGCAGTTCTTTGTAGAATTTCAAAGAAATACTGACCATCACTTTTGTTTTGTCTCCATTGGGATTTGAAATATGATAAAGGACTCCATCAAAGTCTGTGGGAGAAGCACAGGGTTGAGGATGTTTAGCTGGCCAGGGGGCACATTACTCAGCACATTTCTCCTTGAAAGCTTTGTGATGATTAGCTTCTCCTTATGCTCTCTTAAGACAAGTCAGCATGAAATGAAACAAAAAATGAAAACTGGAGTAAAATGTAACATTTGACTTTTATGTGGAAGTCAGAGGCAATAGAAGTTCTAAGTACTGGCCTCCCCAATCTTATCTAAACCCACTAAAGTATTCTTATACCATTCACACCTTGTTGCTTGGTAGAAATGATGTTAAGTCCTCATTTGCCAGAAAGAACCTAAGACAAAAAAGCCTTTCCAAGCTCTTCAGTCCTGATTGCTCTCCTTCTTCCTGGCCACTTCCAGGCCAGTTTAAAGCATTGTTTTAAAGCATTTCCCTTTTCAACCAATGGTTCATCATATTTTGGCTTATAGACTGCATGGTACAACTAAACTCTGCGGTTCATGAAACTAAACTAAACCATCTTATGAAGTACTATATTGTATGGTTCATAAAACAAAATTGAGCAACCTAGTTTTGTGAACCCCATATTTATCCTAGCCACTTTTTAAAAAGATGTAACAAGATTCATAAAGAGACAAGTAAAGTATTGCCAAAGTCAGTCAATTCATGATTTATTTGGTTAGAACTAGAATGTACTTTATAGTTAAAACTCAGCAGTCATTATCTCCCAAAACTTCTTCTATGGTGACAAAAAAGGTATCTGTTTTTTCATGGGCAGGTATAACATTTTTGGATAGTTTGTTTTTTTTTTTAAAGAAAGATTTCTAATTAGATCAGGGCACTCAGGAAAGCTGTTCATATGTAAGAAAATTGAGAACACAAAGGTAGGAAATAAATGTGTAAATATAATTCAAAGATACAAATTTATAGGTGGTAAGGAAAGGAGAAATCCACGTGTTTTAATGAAAGTCGATCTTATCCATGCCAGTCAATACAGTGTAAAGCAAACGTGATGAGCACCGGCAGACAACGGGATCAGCCATCCTAGTTTACAGGACATTTAGGTGAGGAGGAAGACTGGCAGATTAAAAGAAGTCTTCAGTTATGGTCAGGTAACCTTTTATTTGTCAATTTTTTTAGTGAAGATATCCCATTCACTGGCCTTGTAGAACACTTTCTGGGATGACAAAACCCAGAGAGAGATTTAGTTTGCACCACAGAATGAAGCCTGCTCAGCCAAGATAGGTAGTTAGAAAGGGCCTTAAAGATGATCTAGGTTAACCTCTTCATTTTACTAATGAAAAAAGAAAGGTGAAAAGTGACTTGCTGAAGTAGTATGTGTAGTAAAGCTTGGTTAGATCTTATGTCTTCTGTGCTTTTTCCAGGATGCTATGCTACTGATGTTCATTAACACCTTAAATTTTCTCCTAAAAATTTCTTCTGACTGTTGGTGAACATAAGCTGATTGCTGGCAAACATATTAAAGACCTTTAGTACTTGTTTTACAAATGGTTCTGTTTATATGTCTTCCACTTTCCCATAATACAAAAGAAGCTATGAAACTTACCTGCAAATGTTACTTCTACTGCCTCTGGTTTGTTTCTGTAAAACAGAAAGAAATTTCCCAAGTCAATTAATAAAATATCTTGCAGTTCACCTTCAAGAAGACTGGGAAAAAAATCTGGTTTTCCTCAACCTCTAAAAAGAGTTTCTGAAAAAGTTAGTTATGTGAACCCTTCAACTTATTACTGATCCTACTGCACAGCTCACTGCCTCATGCCCTCTCAGTCTGTATACATGGTCAGTGCTTGAGGTGGGGAAAAAAGGAAGCATAATTACTTCAGGGTCTTTTCAAATATTAGCTGCTATACTATTATTTCTTCCTTACTTGGCTGATGCTGCAACTCAGCACTTAATTCAGTATCTGAGAGCAGGATAGAATTGCTGACAATTTGAAAAACAAAAAATAACATACAACATTAAAAGTCTGGTCACTTTTCCAATCCCACCTGTGATAGAGGAAGTATAACAGGCAGTAAGATAATTACACAGGTACCATTACAGAATGATTTAAATTTGACTTCAAAACAAAAGAGCAAGGTGATTTATTTCAGGCTAAGAGATCCCATTTCAGCACACTTTAAATGCCCACTTCATTCTTCTGCCAAATTATATCCTTCTCTTCAGATCTGCCCCAAAGTCACTACCACCTTCACAAAGTCTTCCAGGACTATCACTACTTCGGTAATCCCCACAGAACTTGGATGACAGCTTGCTCCTGAAACACATGCTACACTCTGCATTCATATTATGTCCATATGCTTTAAAAGTTGTTCTTCCCTTTGCCCATCATCCTCTAAAGCCCAAAATAAACAGCACCTCTTCTGATCTCCAAGTCCTCTCTCAAAGCAGATAACCTCTGTTTTCATAGTACTGCACAGTAGGGCATATTATAGCTATCTAGCTTTCTGTCTTATGCTCCCCTCCCCCCCAGACTGTAAGGTCCCCAAGGGACCTACATGTACTCTCTATTTCCCCCACTTGGTATAGTGCTCTTACACATAGCAGGTCCTTATTAAATGTTTGTGGTGTTAGTCTTCTATTACTGGGAAAAAAATAAGGCGGTATCTTTTAATGGAAACTAATCTAAAAGTCAGTATTTTTATAAATTTTGGTACCAATGTCACTCTGATTAACTAGATGATCACAGACAGTTCATTTAACTTAGTTTTAGTTTTTCCATCTACAAAAAGTGTATAATAGCAGCTTCCTTATCTCATTCACATTATTACTGAAGACAAAGAGAGAATAAATATGAAGGGACTGAAAAAAATCTTTTAAGACACTCTGTATAAATGTAAGGTATTAAGCCCTCTATTTTTCATATGTTTTTTCTAACGAAAAGAAGAATGGTTATTACTCAGTCTTTTTACTACTTTCTCTGTAGTGCTCTGCTACTGGCTCATCGGTTAGAAAGCCTCTCACATCTCCCATGTGTAAATAACTGATGATCATTCAACACAGTAGCTTAATAGAAAAGCTATTAAGAATGACCGGACTGTTCTTTCTCCTTTAAGCATAATGATAGGGCACAGAAGAGAAAATACTAGTCAGCCTTCTAAACTTCCTGCAATGACATTGGTTCCACTTTGCTTTCCAAACTGGCAACACGGCCTGGAGAGAAGAAATCCAGGTTCTTCCTCTTCGTTCTTCATTCTGATCTGCTCAAGATCACACAATTCAGTTGATAACCTCTTTTGTACTGTAGCTGCTTCCCCTGTAAAATGGATTAATACTCAGCTTCCAGTGTTACTGAGGAGTAACAGAAAATAACGTGGTTTATAATTCTTAACAGAAATTAGATTCTACTAAATTAACATTAAATGATCACTTAGTCCCCACCCAGTTGTAAATCTCATGCTTTGCTATGACAGACTTAGATTGAAAGGATTAAATGTATTAATTGTGCCCAAAGTTACATTGTATTTATAGCCTTTTCTGGGGTCCTAAGAATGAAGGTACTAGGTAGGACCTATAGTACATATTTAGCAGAACCTGATTGAGATTCCTTTTCGAAGTAAAAGAGATAAAAATGAGAGTCAATACAGTTGTTACCTTCTTCGAGAAAAATAAAAGACACAAAAGATGAATAATAAAGACAGTCAGTTGGTTAAGAAGCTGAAACTTGGTTTGTGACAGAGGTGAGGTTATGTCTTCATGATGAGTAGTGTTGCCTGGTTCAGTGCAGGGGCAGGCTGCAGACATTTAACCATATGGCTTCAGAAGAAGTGCAGGGGATCTAAATTAATTTCCTTTCTTTACCACTAAACGTGAAATATCAGTGATAAGCACCGGTACAGGAAAATAGCACTAGATTTAGAGTTAGAGATCCTGTGCTTGACTTCCAGCTCTACCACCCACTGTGTGACCTTGAACAAATAATTTAATCAACCTTCGTAGGACTTGATTTTCTTTTCTGTAAAATGAGTTTAGACTAGATGACTTCTAAAGTCCCTTTCAGCTTTAAATCTATAGTTTTAGCTCTAATCCTCATTATAAAACTCTGCAAAGTTTCTCTGGACTACAGAATTCCTGAAGCATATTTCCCAATGGTAGAAAATGCTGGGATTTATGCTAAGCAGTTTGTGCCTGAATACAGAATATTTGTCAAATCGCTGCCATTAATATTTTAGTTGACTATTTAAGGATACATAAAAGGGGAACAAAGAGAGGCTAATTAAAAAAAAAGGAGCTAAACGAAATTTTTTCTCAAGATCTTGGGAGTCAAAGTGGCATGTTCAATCACCAAAGAAGTTTCATAAGGAGTCACACATTGGGAGTTACAGGCCTCATAACTGTGTCCCAAAGGAATAACTTAAGGCAGTCTCTCATACTGAAATATAATTTCTCAATCCTAAAACAGGATGCTTGTAGCTTTTTATTTACCATAATGGACACAGGCTGATGGAGGGAGGTAAGGAGGACAAAAGATAAAGGTTAATCTACCTTCTGCTCAAAGTTTCTGATGCTGGAACTGAACTGCTTCTTTGGGGGGAGTAAGAAAATTCTGGACCTTGAAACTACGGCTGGAGCTTATGAGACTACCCCACAAAATCGAGAACTGGTCAGTGGTGGAAAAATGAAAAAGGAGACTCATCTGGCAGCAGATTATCTGATGACTACTACAATGTATCACTCAACAGTCACTCATCTGACACCAGTCGTCCAATTCATTCAAAAGAGTTTCCTGAACTATTATTAAAACCTCTTACAAAGAAGAGTGCGCCCTCTTTCTTAAGGTTGTGAACTTCCTGTGCATCACCCATCTGTCAATGGCCCTGGCAATTAAATTCAGAGGATATACTGAAAGTTGAAAGGCTTTTTAGAGTCATTTGGTTTAATGCCCTCATTTTACAAGTAAGGTCATGGAGCTAGTTCGGATACATAGCAAGGGCAGAAACCCAGACCCTCAGAAACCAGACCCAATATTCTGGCCACTACGGTGCAGCATACTACCAAAAGAACAATTGAGTCTTCCTTTTTGTAGTCACTGGAGATGAAATGCAGAGTCTCACTATATATACCTTTCCTTTGCTTCTCCTTCCTTCTGTAGTAAAATGAAACTCTTCTTACTTTAAAGGATTCTGATCATTCTCCCCCTCCTTCACCCTCCTCTTTCCAAGACCATTGTTACTTGCAAACAGGTAGGCCCTATAGGCCTTTGGCAAATAAGGTGCAACCAAATTTTTAAGCGCCAAGAACCAGACACCTCCCAAAGCGGCACCACACCCATTAATGAACCACACCCGTATCCCAAAGCTGCCAAAATTAAGGGCAGAGTCACAGAAAATCAGGGAGGAGATAAAATTTATAAAGAGGAAGAAGATGGACTATATGATCTGTGAGGTCCCAGGAACCTAGAATTAGGTTGGGGCATTAGATTTTCCCCTCATACTTTTGGGGAAACTAAGGCCCAAGATGGTTTAGTGACATTTCCAAGGTCACAGGAGCAGAATTAGGATTTGAACTCAGGTTCTCTTAATCCAAATCCATTGGTCTTTCCATAATAATACCCTGCCTCCAATTTCAAGTGTCTATGAAATGGTAATAATTTCACTTGGCTCTATTCATTCTATATAAAATTAACTCAGAAAGAATGGACGAGGATAGGGTGGATGAACGTAAAGTTCAAGTACATTATGTTCTCTCAAATCTACCTAAGTCAGTCACTTTATTCCATTTCTCTTTAAGTGCTAAACAAATTCCAAATCACTCTAGATCAGATTGCTTCTAAGAGGATATCTACAGCATGTTTAGGAATAAAAATAAGCAAAGGTAACAGCAGAATTTATTCTTTGCTCCAATTTGTCTTCCCGCAGTATTTGCCCACCCCAATTGGCATTGCTATTTGATGGGTTCCGAGACACCTTTGTTCCTCCTCAATAAGCACATCTCCCCCAAATAAACACAGGGTGTGGTGAGGGGTCAATGTGCACATAAAATCAATAGCCACCCTAGCCATCCTCATCTGACAGCATTTCCTAAATTTTGGATTCAAACTTTAGATAAGCTGAAAGCCAGACTTTTTAGTCTTAAAATATTCTCTGGGTTATACACTGATGAACAGATGAACATTTGCTGCATAACCTCTACTTGGATTGGAAGTCCTTCCCTGCAAAGGCAGGGCAGTGCTGCTGGTAGGATGTGAAGATATGATCTAATGAATGCCACTCATTTATCCAAAATCCAGAATAGGAGAGGGAAAGGTAATGAAAAAACAATCCATGCTAATTTTCATGGATGTTCATGATAATTTGGCTATAGCTTTCTAGTCAGTTATATCATCTTAGTTTGAAGCTGTAATGAAGATGACAACTTACAGATCAAAGTGTGTTATCTGAGGAAGAAATGTGGTTGCCTCTAATATGCCAATACAAAATTAATAATAATTAAAGGTAAATTGCTTGGAGTGAATGTTAGGTTTTATTTGCATGGTCTCCAAATTAAAAGGTTTCCACCGTCCAAACATGTTCATTTCAACTGTGTAGGTAACAGTGCTCTAAGCAGAAGGGAATTCAGACATTTTCTGACATATCGCTATAAGAACTGGGTGACCTGAAAGATTACTGGGGAAAAAAGTCATTCACAAAAAGGGAATATTAGGATACTTGAATAAGAATTCCAAAGAGTTCTTCTGCTATTTCTTTTCCTTAAATAATCTGAACACAAGATTCACACTTTGGAAATGACTATGCATCAGGAGTTCTCCATAAACAGCAAGAAGAATCCCAACCTATAGTTTCTTAAGTGTCTTTCTCTGACTTTGCACTCCAAGAGACCATCCTTCCAAACTCTTGTAATTTTGTCTAAGAGCTCTTTCCCCACAACATGTCTCTTTTCTGCCCTGCCTGTTACTGAAAGCATTGCTAGAACAATATAAACGTTTATGGAAATTGCAGGCATCTGTCTTTGCTGGAAGTTCGGGGTAACCACTCCACTGCTTCATGCTGCCTCACAATGACTGGTAATGCACAGTAGGTCTGAGGACATCAGAACCTATATCCTATGAGGCTTGAGAATACATCTCTTTTTTATGCAGGTGGGATTCCCCCCCCCCCATTTTCATTAAAGTTTTCAGCATAATCCTACCAGTTTCAGCCTTCTGCAACCCACTTGTCCTAAAGTCACATCACTCAACAAAAGCCAACTCATGTTTTGCTACACCTCATCTTTGTGTGATCAGTTCTGAAATATCTACTTAATGTATTCCCAATTAGTTTTGGTCCCTCTGAAATAACCACCTGCCATTGGTAGCAGTAGTTTTAAGAGAAAAATAAAAAAGCTTAAGTCTGAATAATGGGATGGTTCAGTCACAAATTAAAACATAATTAGAAGTAAATGTATTCCTTCACCACAAGACATGCCTGTGCTTGAAAACACACACACACACACACACACACACACACACACACACACTCACTCACTCACTCTCTCTCCCTCTCTCTCTTATCACACAGATCTACACATAATCAACCTGCCTCAGCTTCAAGCCTGTCAAGACTTGATGGCAATAAGATCAGCTGTAAAAATGCAGAAGTTAACTCAGCTTCCTCCTGTGTGCTAGACTGTCCAAGGTACAACAAAGTCACCCAAATAAGAACTGGCGCTGATTCACTTCCAACTTTTAAAATGCAAAAAGCAGTTTATAAGGAAAATTAAAGGCATGAAAATAACCATCTGAAAATTAAACCATAAAATTCCCTCCAGAAGCACATATATTTTATGTATCACTTCAACAACAAAAAAAGATGCTGTTTCATAATGATAAAATACACGCACCCACTATAGGGATAAACGTATGTAGTACACTAGATTGAAACAATGGATTGCAAATACTTCTCACTGCTTCTTGAATGAGCTTATTTTAAACTGCTTAACACTCCCCCCCCATTACTTCTGTGAATCTCAAAGCAGTGGCATTTTTAGTCCTCCAGTCAGTAAAGGGGGTTCTTTACCCATTTTCCCCTCTATAAAACAGAGACAATGAGCCCAAAAGCTGAGGAGGACACAGGTCCACAAAAATAGGCTGCTACAGGCCACACAGAATTAGAACCCAATTCCCTGGCCATATGCTCTAAATATTAAAAGGGCAACCTGATTTTGGGGGATGGGGGGTGGGGAGGAGAGAGGAAGAAGGGTTACAGAGAATTTTCTGCCATCTGCAGCTTCTCGGAAATGCTCGCCTTGGAAAGATACAATTCAACCCAAGTTTATTCTAGATGCCTGCCATGTGCAGAGCGGTGATGGTGTCTGCAGGACCAGCACAGGGTCAACCCAAAGTCCGGCTTTAAAAGGGGCAAAGGGAAGGAATGACACCTGGTAACATGGTCCCGAGTGGGGAAGAACGTGGGCCAGTAGGACCGGAGCTTCGCAGGCACTGGGAGCTGAATCACAGGAGCAAGGCCACTGGGCGGGGAAGGGGCAGAGAGAGATAAGGAAGGGTGTGAGCGTGTGGCAGCAGATCCGTGCCAGGGGAGTGTAGGCAGCAGCAGATTTGCCTAGAAAATGAGGAGGAGAAGGTGGTCCGCTTGGCCCGGGGCAATGGGGAGCCAGAGAGAGGGCATCTTCCCAGCTGGAGGTCCCACCCGGAGGAGCCGCCCGCGCTTTCTCAGCGCTCCCCCCGGCGCTGGAGTCCCCCGGACCCTCCCGCACCCCATCCCCCGTTGCCACTGAGGGGCGGTTGCTCCCCCGACTCTCCCTCCCCCACCGCCCCCAGCGGCCTCCTCCCCCTCCCTGCCGGCTTCTCGACCTCGGTACCCGAGAGGAAGAGGGCCGGTCCGTGCGCCCCTGGCCCCGGCGCGCTCACCCACCCGGCGGCCGCGTTCTCGAACTTGAGCGCGAGCGTCTCCTCGATGATGCGGTTGTTCACCTCCAGCAGGATCATGGCGGCGGCGGCTGCGGGGGCTGCCCCGGGCCGGGGAAGGAGAGGGCGGGTGAAGGGGGGGAAGGAGGGAGCCGCGAGGCTGCCCCCCGACCGGGGCGGGGAAGTGGGGAGAGGGACCGGGGTGAGGGGGAAGGGGGCAGGACGCACGCCTCCACACGCGCGCGGCGGCTCGAGCCCTCCTCCCCTGCCCGTCCGCTTCGGTGACCTGGCCGCCTGGACCTGGCCTGCACCCTCCCGCTGAACAGCCGCCGCCGCCGCCGCCTAACCGAGCACCTCTGGTCCCCGCCCAGCCCCGGCTCTAGCCGGCCACTTCCGCTCTCACACCCACTTCCGCTCGCCGCCGCGGCGCGCGGCCTCGCGGCGCCATTTCCGCTCCTCTTCCCTCCGCCCTTCTCCCTCTCAGCCTCCGCGAGCGGGCGGGTGCACGCACCGGGCCGGGCCGGTTGGTCTCCGCCCCGCTACGCCCAAGTCTAGCGCGCGCGGGCCACGCCCTCCAGCGCCACCCAGGGCGCCCTGCTCAGGGCGCGCGCACGCACGCACGCCTCCGTTTTCCCACCGTGCCTCGGGGCCGCCCCCGCCCTTCCAACTGTCATTACGGAGCGCCGCCGTCCCGCTCTCCGGTGCTTCCCTCCGGGACTGCGGCCTACCCGCCCGGGGAACCCACGCTGGAAGAGCCAGAGCGGCCCGCGCTGCAGCTGACCTTGGACCTCCCCTCCGGCCAGGCCGAGTCCCCGGGTCGGAGGCAGGAGGAAGGACCCGAGTTCAAACTCTGCCTGACCCTGGGCAGGCCGCCTCCGGCCTCAGTTCCCCCATCTATAAAATGGGACTAATCACCACCCCTCCCCCCAGGACCGGTGTCTCTAAACGGCCACTTTACAGATAGGAAATGTCTTCATCTTGCCCGCAATGAAAGCTAGCGTGCCTCACAAATAGTTACAAACCACAAGGTCATATACAAATATTATTACAAATAGTTTTCATTTTGATCCCTGGAGGTAGGTGCTGTGATCATCTCCGCTTTACAGATGTGTAAACTGAGGCAGGCGGCGCTGGAGAACAGCTTCACTCAGCATCACACAGGGCTAGATTTTAACCCAGGGCTTCCCCTATGGATAGATGGATAAAATGAAGGGGTTACTCGTCTTTATGGTTTCTTCTTTGGAAGTCGCAGCCTGCCAATGCTTTTTTCCCCTAAAAAGGTGGTAGAGTGCCTCTTCCAGGAAGCGCTCCTTGATTCTCTTCCCAGACCTCATGGGCATGTGTTGCCCCTTTTGCGGAAAGTTCCTGCATTAGAATGGCTGTGCTCTGTAAGGTATCCTATACTCAAGTCTTGCACTTCTTCTAGGAATGTAAGATCCTTGAGGGAAGGGACCAAAGAGTGTCGGGAAAAGGTCTGAATTCAGAAGCAGGCGCCTTTCTTCTGGCCCTGCTGCCCCTGTGTGCCCTTGGACAAGTCACAGCCTCACAGGGACTTCAAGGGGGCAAGGATTAGATGTCCCTAAGATCCCTTGCAGCCTGGAAACCTGTGATTTTGGCTGGCAGCTTGCGGTTGATTGTGACAAGATGGGAGGCTATTTTCATGTATTAGAAACTGTGGTATATTGGGAGCAATTCTGGAGTCAGGAGGCAACTGGGTTAGCAGCTTCTTGACTGTGGGCCTGGTTGAGTTCCTTGCCTCAAGCTTCTCCCCACTTCAGTACATCATTCTCCACCATAGTGATTTTCCTAAAGCATAACAGATAGGACCACATAATTCCCCTCTCCACACACATTTTAACTCTGGTGACTCCCTCTAAGATCAAACATATATTTAGTTTGGCTTTTAAAGCTCTTCACAACTGGACCCCTTCCTGCTTTCCCAGTATCCTTAGAAATTATTCCCTTCCACAAACTCTATGGTCCCTTCTGACCTACTTGTCCCATCTTCTGTCTCTCTGCCTTTGTACTGGTTGTCCCCCATGCCTAGACTATTCTCCATCTCTGCCTTTTGAAGTGCCCAACTTCCTTCAAAACTCAGTTCAAGTGTCGTTTTCAGGAGGCTTTTCCTGGTTTGTTTAACTTCTGGTGCCTTAGGTTACCTCAGTGTCTTGTATATATAATGTATGTTGTCTCCTCTGATAGAATGTGAACTTTGGACAGCAGGGACTATTTCTTTTTGTACCCTTAGTGCCTTGCACAGTGTTCAGCAAATGCTTAATTAAAGGTGTATTGATTGACTCAAAATCTCTGAGCCTCAGTTTTCTTATTTTTAAAGGGGATAATAATACTTCTGTTGATTTTACAGATGGTATTATCAAATACAATACATGTTAAGTACTCTGTATGCCTTAAAAACTATATGTCAGCTACTCATGCTATCTAAATGTATGGTGCTTTGTACAGAAATGCATTGTAAATGCTGAATGAATTAATAGGAATGGGTGGGTTAGGCATCCACTCACCTGGAGAGAGAAGCATACAACTGGAAGGAACTCAGAGATCATTCAACACTCCAAGTTTTCCAGATGAGGAAACAGTCACAGAGAGAACACTCCTGAAGTAGGGGGAACATTGGACGTGTAGCAAAAACACCTAGGCACCATAATGTCAAATCAGCCTGATGAAATAGGCTTGGACTCAGAAGAACAGGAGGTTCAAATCTTGCCTATGCCTTGTGATCTTGAGATAAATTCTGTTTTCTTGTTATAAAATGGAGTTGAGTGCTACGTAAATAGGAACAAAATTATAGCTAAATCTGCCCCCATAGCCTGTGTCTCATTTTGTCCTACTTGTTCTAACCCCTCCTAACACCTCTTACCTGGAGACAGTGAGTTTATTCCACAAATATTTATGTAATAAGGAATTCTGGGATGAAGATAATTCTGCCTTCAAGGAGTTTACAATCTAGTAGATTGTAAATTGATAATAAAGTTCTACAGCTGAGGTAGTGAAATTCCAAGAGTTTATGAAGAATGGCTGAAGGAGACTTTAGGTTACATAATGACTGGGGCCAAAGTGTCCGGTCCCATTCCCATAATTTTACAGAGGAGGAAACAGAAACTCAGAGGTCCAGAGAGCTTAAATGACAGTAAATCACTAGGCAATTATTGAATTATCTGCTATGTGCCAGATGATGTTAGGTACTGAGCTAGAGACTTCAGGAATACTTACATTATCTAGGCTAAAGTATCCAGTCATCAGCAGGCAACGATGTCCTACTCTTTCCCCAGGCTATTCAGTCAGTATGCCTCAGGAATAATAATAGTTCATATTTACATATTGTTTTAATGTTTACAAGACCCTTCCCTCATAACCACAAATGTAGCAGGTAATGCAGGTATTATTATTATCATTCCCATTTTACAAACGTAGAGGTTAGTCGTGATAGTTCCCTAATCAACTTGAGTTTATTGGGATTGAGCTTTTGTTCTAAACTTTCGACTGACTCCTGCTCTAGAGGATATGGACATGCCAATTGGCACCTTCTTGAGGAGTCTCAAGACATCTGATTAAGTCTATGACTTGGGCAAACCCAATAATAATGGGCTCCTGGGAAGTATTACCCTTTTGTGCTGGTCTTTAAAAGGGAACCAATAGACTACTTTCTGGACTTCTTTTTTGCCTTTCTCTTCTCTTTATCTGTATGTCTCTCCGTCTCTGTCTCTCTTCTTGGGGAATGTGTGAATGGAGACTCTGACAGCATGTGTGTGTGTGTGTGTGTGTGTGTGTGTGTGTGTGTCCTTCTCTAGCAGCAGCTATGGAGACTGTACAAACATGGCTGCAAGATTATATGCTTGATTAGCTAAGCCTACTGGCTCTCAAGTCTCAGGCTGCCTCTTCTGCTTTGTTTTTTTTTCTGATCCCAGGTGACCAAGCAGTGATTCTGACAGTTGGATGTTTCCATCTTTGTTTTTGCTTTTCTTTTTGCTTTTTTTTTTTGGAGGGCAGTTGGGGTTAAGTGACTTGCCCAAGGTCACACGGCTAGCTTTTGTGTTAAGTGTCTGAGTCCGGATTTGAACTCAGGTACTCCTGACTCCAGGGCCGGTGCTTTACTCACTGCACCACCTAGCCGCCCCTGGATGTTTCCATCTTTGGCAGCTATCTTGTGGGTTTAAGAGGTCTAGTATCACTGATGGATCTAGGCACTGATTGCCCAGAGGGATTTGCTTCCTGAAGCTATACCTTTCTTGGAAGAGAAGGATGAGTAATGCATGTCAGGCTGAAAAGAAGATGTAGACCTTGAATGAATTGGTCAAGCAATATAGATCTGAGTGAAACACCTATTTGGCTGTTGCAAAAGTGTTACATGTTTTAAATAATCAACCTCCTGGAAGACTTTAATAGGAGTGTTGGGTTACAGATTCATACTTTAACTGTCAGTGCACAGTTTGGAGTCTTTTGTATTGTTTTTTTTATGGTGAGAGATAGAAATAGCTGTCCTATACCTGATATCTTCTACTTTGTACATTGAGTAACTTTCTCAGAAGGGAATCTTGTTAATTTTGTGGAGAACCTAGGCTTGGGTCAAACCCAATCTTTGTTTAAGAAAGTTTTCTTTAGATAATTCAAGGTGAGCCAGAGATGAGAGAAAAGCTGGATCCTTTCTCTTTTGGGATCAGGCTCCCCAGAACTGATCATGGTCCACAGAAATGCAACAAGAGCACACCTGGGGTAGGATGTGTACCCTTAGCCACAGATGTGTCCCCATGAACATGGAAGCTTCTTTTTTCTTTTGTTAACACAATTAGGGTTAAGTGACTTGCCCAGGGTCACACAGCTAGTAAGTGTCAAGTGTCTGAGGCCAGATTTGAACTCAGGTCCTTCTGACTCCAGGGCTGGGGCAGGTGCTCTATCCACTGTGCCTCCAAGCACTGCCTCTACCCCCCCCCCCACCCCTCCACCCCCGAAGGAAGCTTTTAAGGGTAGGGATTGTTTTGCCTTTGTCTTTGTAACCACCTCTCCCCCATCCCAATCTCTAGTACAGTGTATAATAAACATCTAAGTGTTTGTTGATTAAAGGACTTTTCTTTATTAATATTGTGTCATGCATATCTATGTTTGTATATATTATATATTTAGTTAATTTTATATTTATTATCTTTCTTGTAATGAATCATCCTGGTGTTCCCCTTGGAACACATACTCTGGGTTCACTCTCTCAATCCCTACTCACATTAGTAGCCTATATTCCCTGGGCCAAGATAGCTACTTCCTCCCTCAGGTTCTAGAGTACCTGGAGGGGTTGGATTGATTTTCTTTCTTTTTTAAATTACATTTTTATTAGTCTCTTGCTTTTACATTCTCTACATTTCCTCTTGTACGCTTTCCCTCCTCATCCCACAGAACCACCCTGTAGAACAAATAATATTCTGAATAGGAAAAGAAGAAGAAGAAAAATATAACAATCAAAACTCATCTATACATTGAAAAGATTTGAAAATACATGCAATCTTCCACAGCTGTTGACACTCCCACTTCTGTAAAGGAGTGGGGGAGGTGTTTTTTCATATTTTTTCTTTGGGGCGATACTTGTTCTTTGTAATTTTGGAGTATTTACTTTTGCTGTGTGTGTGTGTATGTGTGTGTGTGTATGTGTGTGTATGTGTGTGTATGTGTGTGTGTGTGTGTGTGTGTGTGTATGTTCATGAGCCTTCTCCCCCACTAGCCCACTGGTATGCTTCCACCATTAATTATAACTCTTGATAACCCTTAATCAGCCAATTAGCCTTTTAGAAAGTATTTATTAAAGTAGTTTGGTAAGAATATTTGATACAAACATCTCTCCAAAATTAGACCACACTTGCCCAAAGGTATATACAGAATTCAGGGGAAGATGGGTTCAAAGCTAGAGCTCATGCTGTGGCAAGGGGGTGACAAGTTCCAGGAAATCCCTTTTCCTTAGGTGTAGCTTAGATTTCTCTTGTTCACTGCTATCCCCAAGATGCTACTAGGGATACACTGAGAAGTCCAAATCCTCCAGGCCTCTGAAGTTCATAAGGTTATGCTCTGATCTACAGTCAATAATCAATAAACAGCAAATATTTATTAAACTCTTAAAACGTTCCAGAAGCACTATGCTTAGTGCTGAGTGTAAAAATAAGAAAAAGAAAGACAATTTTAGGCTTCAAGAAGTTTATTTACTGCTTATTGAGTTGAATTGCATTGCTGATGCAGCTGTGGTTCTATGTAGTTGTAGTTTTTCATAGATGTATTTGAAGAGGTGAGGAGGATGATTTGGGAGGCCAGGGTGTTTGAGAGGGCTTTAAAGTATACAAATTATTTTATTTTTTTCATTTTTAAAAGATATACGGATGTTTATATTTATATATGCCCAGATTTTAAACTCATGTTTTGCTGTTATCAGTAATATGTGTCAGAGAATTCTGAAATGAATAATTCTGTAACAATGATACCTGTAAGTCTTTATTTTTCAAACATTATTTGAATAGAAGTAAAATATTTGGAAAGATGAGCCTGATTGTTTTATTCAAACAAGTCATGGCTTCCAAGTGATAAGGTACCCAATCAATCAATCTCCATCATAGTCTTTAAATGAAGTACAAAAGGTCCTTGACTAGAATAATCTTGCACCTGACTAGTATATCAGATAGGCTAAGGAAATATGGTCATACTCCAGGGGTCATCTTTAGAATAACAAGTGAGTTAAGAAGGGTATAGTATGAGAGATTCCAATGAATTAGATATTCAAGTAAAACCCATGAGGATGAGCTACTTGGGAAATAGGGGAGGAAAGAGAGGTCTTAACTTTGGCCCTAACCGAGATCTCCTTCCCCTCACTGCTTTTGGCTGCAGGAGGACTGTTCAACTTTCAGAGGATGTTGGACTTTCCATCTTCCTATCGATGACTGGATAGCCTATCTCTATCAGTCATTGACAGTATATTCATTGGGAACTATGAAAAGGCATGAACATTGGGCAAGGGTTGTCCTTTTCTCTTTTTGTGTCTGTCTTTTATGTGCTTAATAAAGGTTTTTGGACTAACTGGATTTTGATACTTGTGAGAGAATGTGTCACAGACTTTTTTTTTGGGGGGGGTTGTTTTTGTATCACCTTTTCTTACTATACCACTTCAGTAAATGTCCTTTCTTAAAAGCCGCTTAAGTCTGGCTGATTGAATTGATTCTCAATTGATAATATTGGAGACGACACATTGGTAATGGCTCATGCTGATTGGCATTAGAGAATCACCTTGGATTCTTCAGTGCTACCTCTAGAGTCCTGAGGAGGCATGGTGTCCAAGCTCTGGGGATCTTACTCATTGTGGGAGATGGGACAAGTATTCTCTGAGTTTATGAGGGCTTCATATTAAATTGAAAGGAAGATTAAGTCAGGTGCAAACTTCCTTGAGAAAGGAAGGTGACCCACAGGCCTAGAGAGTGTGGCCAACAGTGAAAAGGAGAGGGTGAAATAGAGTTAAAATGATCCATAATAGAGGAGGGTTGGTGGCAGAAGGGGAGTCTAGAAGTACCTATGAGAACCAACAAATATACTTACTCCTTCTGGTCCAGTGAGTTGGGAAGCATGAAAGAAGGTCTATCTGGTACTTGAAGAGATGATCAGAACTAGATAGAGTATCTTGGAGGAAGACAGGTTTTTGTGGAAGGAGTTAAAAGGAAGAGGTCTAAGGTGATCAGGAGATTGTTAACAAGAGAGTGAGTGATTCCAGGGGTCACAATGAAAAGAGAAGGCATAGAAGGCTAGAACTGAGCTTGATAGGGCTGAGGGAATGGAGAGTGGTGGAAGGGATTTTTGACTTGGCAAATGGTGACTCTGATTCTTATGCTAGCCAAAGGATGGGAGAATTACCAGTTGACTGATGCCCCCACCTTTCAGGTTCCTTTGATGATGGATGGAGGGCAGTGTTTGTTTTGGGATGGTTGTATTGGCTGGTTTTCTATGGGTGGAGGCAGGAGAGAAATTACATTTTGTGTCTGCCTCATAAATATGTGGTAATAAGGGTCCTTAGGGGCTCTCCTGAACTCATATTGGCCCCACTTCCTTTGCCTCAAGCCAATATGATAAGGGAAGATCTACTTCCAGGAGAGAGTCTGCATGCCCAGTTCCCAGCCTAATGTTCTTTCGGTTTTAAGAGGCCTAGTATCTGGTGCTTAGTGGATATGGAGGGCGGAGGTATTATTTTCTCAAATGATGGAATGGAGCAGGCACTGGCTCCATTATTAGGAAAAGATTAGTAAGTAGTTGTTGAATTAGTAAATGTTTGTTTAATTCAACTGAGGTCTAAGAAGCACCTTGGATAAAGGAGAAGATAAGGAACCTAAGGAAAACTCCTAATCCCGTGGGAGTTTTTATTTCTTTTTCATCGCTTACATACAAGGTGACTCACTAGTTCCTTGACTTTCTGGTATCTCAGTTTTCCCCACCTCTGGCCCTTGGAAAATGCAACTGGAGGAAAGGTTTGCTCAGTTTAGCAATAAGATTGAACTGTACTGCATTGCTAATTTTAAATTTCCTTCTTGGTTGATAGATTGGGCCTAGTGAATGCCCCAGATCAGAGGGACTCTGAACCAAAGATTTTGATTGGTGAATGTTCTCAGTCAGATTGTATTCATGTTCTCAGAAATCTCCTACCCTAACCTCCTACCTTCTTCTACCTATACCTCTAATAGTGGCTACCAAACCAACACTACCATTCCTGGAAAGGATAAGTCAATCAATTGTCCTATCATAGAATATAGCTTTAGTGGGCAGGGACCACTTTTCTTGTGCCTGGCACTTAGTAAATATTTAATAAATGCCTATTCATTCATTTATTCATTCAAAAAGTTGCTTCTTCGTGCCCTGGGGCTGTAATTGAAAGACATTTCCACCAGAGGGAAGCAATACCTGAAAATCAAACAGCCAAATTAACAACTTGAATAATAGAAGAATGAAAACCCAAGAGGGAAAAGAGTTCAGTTGTGACTGTGCTGGTGTAACAGTTAGTGGACCATTCACTTAGGTTGAAGGTAGAAGAGCAGATATTCTATTTCTCCCCAAGTCATAGCTGTACGGTTCTGCTTTACTCTGAGGCTTGGCTCTGTAAAAGATTTGTCCTTTGCCATGGGATTTATAGATCATTTAAGTGCCTTGGGGTATCCATTCCCTCATCCTTGGTCCTGTGGGTCGCTCCTTAACTAATTTTTAAGCTCTTCTGATATCTAGTTCCTGACTTGAGATGCTGAACTTTCTGAGCTCAGTCATTTCAAGCTCTATTGGTTAGACTCTGCATTGAGAAATCTGTTGCATCTCTTCACTTTCTTCTATTTTACTGTGTTTATCAGACATATAGATGTAGCTGGATATTTGTGAGGTAAGAGATTTAATCCCATCACTAAAGATGGGTAGGAGCAGAGAATTTGTACTCCTTACTGGGCAAGACAGGAAATAGTCTGAACTACTATGAGTTTGGTCCATGTTACTCTAGGTTTAGTCTAGAGTTTTAATAGGTAAAAGAATAATTTTCACATAATATTTCATAAAATTTTCACAAATTCAACTCATGCTTTCCTAAATTAACCTCTGAGAAAATTTCCGAATATAGCTTGTGTCTTATTTCACCATTTAAAGTATTATCTCTATCCCAGCTTTTCTAAACCTAAAAGGAAAACACACTCATATCTAAACCTAAAAGGAAAATGCACTTATTATCAAAAGGTAATAAAGTATAGTACTGAGATTGCCTCATACTGCTCCTTGGTATGGTTAAAAAAAAAAAAAGGTCAGCCATAATTCTGCCTAGTCCCACTTGCCACATCAAATGACTAAATTCAAACTTCTTCTAAGGGAACCAATGGGTATTCTGAACTCCAGAAGCTTTTGGCAAATGGCAAACAGAAACTGTTGCTTATTCCTCTTTTCAGTATCACGCTTATAGATAAGGAAAAAAAGGTACTGTATCACAGCACAGTATGAGTAGCAGTCTACTTCAGCTCTTATAGATACAACTAATTACCTTCTGTTACCCACCAAGAGACTCAGGAGATCTCTGGATTCCAACAAATTCCCCTTTAGGCATCCTGGCCCCATTTCTTCTCTGACTATGCTTAGAAATATTTCAATTTCTCCCTAGCATTCTGAGTGGTTGTAGCCTTAATCCTCTGGACTCTGAGAGGGATAGAGATAGGGATTCTTCCTTCTGAATCAGAAACCAAGCAAGTGATAAAGTAGAAATTATATTTGATTTGGAGTAACAAAAGACCTGAGTTCAAATATATGTATCATATTTGAAATGAACAGAGTAGAGTAGAATTTACATTCTTATTCAAAGATGTCCATAAACCTGAATGGGGAAGCATGGTGGAGAACACTTAATTGAGGATCAATGGAAGGGGGAAATAGAAGTAATACTGTGGTGGTGGTAGACTACAGGCCACTTGGCAAGGAGAAAATGGATAATAAATTTCAGGAATAAATAGTAAATCTCACAAGGAGGCATGATATAGTGATGATAGGGAATTTCAATGATCTGGATATCTCTCCTTGAACTTTCTGTTAAAAATGTTACAGCTGACATATTTTTTACTTGTCTTAATAATAATTTAATTCCTCAGAAAGCAGAGGAACTAGTGAGGGGAACTGATATTCTGGGCTTGATTCTGAAGAATAAATCAGAACTGATACGGATTTGGAAATGATAGTAACCTTGAGAGGTGATGACTATGCTACTTTAGAGTTAAGAATAATTAAAAATAGGAAAGCCTAAATTTGGGAAGACCAAATTCCTAAAAATTTAGAGAAAAGATAGGGTTCTATGAGCTCATTTCTAGAGGAAAGGTCAGCTTCTAGAGAATGCAATGCTCTCAAGAACACAGAACACACAATCTCTAAGCTCACACTGACTAAATTTCGTCTTGGAGGTTTCTTAATAATGAACCTTTTTGGTTCATGCTACCCAACTCAGCTTAGAATTTCTTCTGGGAACATTTGGATTTGGTTCATGTTATACAGTCAGGTTCCATGTAAGCCCTTAGGCTCATAAAACATTGAATATGGGACATCTTTTACAAGAAAACTTTCCCAGCCCCTCTTGATTCTAGTACCTTTCCTCTGCTAATTATTTCCTGTTTATCTCATATATAGCTTGCTTTGTATTTGTTTGATATTGCTCCCTTCTCGATGCCCGCCCCAACCCCCAAACACATTAGATTATAAGTTCCTTGTGGCCTCAGTGCTTAGTACAGGCTTTGCCATATTGTAAGGGCTTAGTAAATGTTTATTGACTGATTGAAACTAATTCAATTTTCTCCAATTAAAAAAAATCTATTTTGTCTCCTCCTACTTCAATGGGGAAAAAAGCCCACAGAAAAACAAAACTCTTGTAATAAATATACATAATTGAACAAAACAAATTCCCACATTGGCCACGTCCAAAAATTACATGTCTCATTCTGTACCCTTGATTGATTACCTCTGTCAGGAGGTAGGTAGAATGTTTAAACATTGGCCATCTGATGTTGTGGTGAGGAAAGAATGCAGCATCTCTAGAAAACTGACCTTCTTATTCCTGGATCTGCACATTTCCCATCATTCATAGTCCCAGTGAAGGGTTTTGTTTCCTACTGCTACTTGACTTTGACTCCTCCACATTTCAACCCACTTGGAAGGGGTTGGGGAGCCTGTGACCTTGAGGCCACATGTGGCTTTCCAGGTCCTTGGGTGCAGCCTTTTGACAGTCCAAGTTTTACAGAACAAATCCTTCTATTAAGGATTTATGCGAAGTTTGGATTCAGTCAAAAGGATGCACTTGGGGACCTAGAGGGCCACATGCCACCCTGAGGTCCCAGATTCCCTACCCCTGGTCAAGACCTTCTCTCCTCTTTTATCTTCATTTGGCACTGGGTTTCCAGTGCACGTGTTTCCCTTGAGGTGCCATGTGGATGCACAGGTTCATCCTGGACCTTCACCGGAATGTTTTTTTAAGGACATTTGCCTTAACATACCTTTTGTGCTTCTAGAACCATGATGTGCTTTGACAGGGTATGCTACCCTGTGAGAAGGCCTTGCCTGCCAGACAAGGAAAGAGAGCAAAGGAAGAGGGAAGGAGGAGTTGTCTGACACTCTCAGTTACCCAGGACAAGAAGGATGGAGGGGGGGAGCTAGGAGGACCAGCTAATGGAGACCATGGCATCCTACATGGAGAGCTGGCATGGAGTTTAACCACTCTCATGACTTAAAATGAGTCACCTACTGGCTTCATCCTTCCAGCCTTCTGGCCGCTCCCTACCCTTCCATTTTCTTAGGTCTAGCAACAGAAGAGTGAAGTGGCTTAACCTGTCTTAGTCAGATACTTATCTCCATTGACAAACACCTACCTAATTAATTTTTAATTAAAAAATTTCAAATTCTACAAGGCTAGATCTTAGGATCCTCCACTGGATGCAGCTGACTTTAGATCATTAATCACTACTCTTAACATCATTGATGTAGAGCTAGAAAGGACCTTGGAGATCACCTAGTCTTACCACTTCATTTCACAGAAACTGAGACACAGAGAGATTAGGTGATCATCCAAGGTCACACATTTAGCAAAGGGGCAGAGCTGGGCTTCGAACCTAGGTCTCTAACTTCAGAGCTATTTCTACTGTACCCTTCTGACCAATCTGCTAGTTCCAAATCTGTCTGAACTAAACAACAATAAGTGAGGTTAAGAGATCATGTAACTCTTGGAATTTACTCAGGACCCTCCAGGCATCCTGATTATTAGTTTGAAAAGCACAATTCTGACTTTGCCTTTCTGAGGCTCTGGCTTCCAGGGAGAACCCTCCTTGGGCTGGGCTGGCAAAGGGCTGTGTGTGTGTGTGTGTGTGTGTGTGTGTGTGTGTGTGTGTGTATGTGTGTGTGTGTGTATTCTCGAGAGTGCACACATATCCAACAAGGCAACTATTCCTTTTGACAATTAAGTCGAATAAATTAACTCTGTTAATCAAAGACACATAAGTTTAGTATCCTGTCTCTGCAAATGAAGGTGGGGGAAGTAAATTTTATCAACTTTTATTCAAGGTTCTGCTTATGTTATATATTATTATTTTATTATTATATTACATATAATATATAAATATATATAAATGTATAATATGTAATATATACCACCATATTAACGTAGTATCTCTATCTTTTCTACAAGAATGGTGTGTGAGACAAATACTTGCTAAAGTCTAAGTAAATTTTGGCTATAGAATTCCCCTGATCTACCAGCCTAGTAACTATGAAAAAAATGAGGAAATGAAGTTAGTCAGGCATGACCTGTTCTTGCTAAAATTCATGATAACTCTTTGACCAAATTAAGTTTAAAAAAAAAATCTGTAACATGATTGTACGACACCATGGGTGGGGGGGGCGGGGGGGGGACAGGGGAGGGGAGAAAATCTGAAAACTCAAGTGATTCTGGAACTGAATCTTGTAAACTAAAAGTAAATAAACAAGTCAATTAAAAAAATAAAAATAAAAATAAAAAAATCTGTGAAAGAGGGCAGAGAATAGAAGATAGTGGGTCAATGGTGATTAAGCAGGATACTAAGTTCAAAACTAGGCTAAATAAATATGATGAAAAAACAGTATTACAAATACAAAATAATAAGAATAGCTAGCATTTATATAGAACTTTTTTTTTTTAAGGTTTGCAAAGAGCTTTGAGAAAACGATCTCATTTTATCCTCACAACCCTTGGAGATAGATGCTGTTATTATTGTTACTTCACATATGAAGAAACTGACAGACAAAGGTAAAATGACTTGATCAGGGTCACACGGTATCTCAAGCTGGATTTGAACTCAGGCCTTCTTGACTCCAGGACTTGCACTCTGTCCACTGTGTCCTCTTGTAGAACTTTACCTGTGCTTTTTGTAAGCCTTTTGAAATCTGGCTTCCCCAAATCTAAGGTGCATGTCATATGATGACTGGTTTTCCTATCCTTATATTTCTTTAACTTTAAATGTAGTGGTTACATTCTCCCAAGGTGCCTGCTATATTATTCCTTCTATAACCAATTCTTCTGTTTGTTCAGAATAAGGTTCAGATATGCAGTTCACCTAAAAGGGATGAACAATAAAACTTTGCTAACAGCTATGAAATATCAAAGATCAGAAAGGCCCCCTGTGGATGAATTGTTTCTAATGGACAAAGGTCAGAAAGCAGAGTTCAGGGGGACTAGGTGGTGCAGTGAATAAAGCACCAGACTTGGAGTCAGGAAGACTTGAGTTCAGATCTGACCTCAGACACTTAACACTAGCCATGTGACCTTGGGCAGGTCACTTAATTCCAATTGCCCTGCCTTCCAAAAAGACAAAAAAAAAAAACAAACCCCAACCTAGAAAGCAGAATTCAGTACATCAGCAAGTGTGCTAGATTTGAAACCCCAGATCCAACACTTTACCTTGATTTAGGTTTCTTTTTCTGTAAGATGGACTAGATGGTCATTGAGGCCCCTTCTAGCCCTAAATGAAACAGCCTATGATCCTAGGAGTTATGGCCTTTCTCAATTTTCCTTTTGCCCCTATTTTCTCTGCAAAGCAGAAAGATCTTCAGCCTTGGTAGACAAGAAAAAAAATGGTGATGAAGGAATAGATAAGGGAAGATAAGGGAAAAGACAGTCAGAGGAGGAGGTCCTAGCTGCCTTCAACGTATTCAAGTCACTAGAGCTGGGAGAACTACATCTTGTGGTCCAGAAATAATGTGTGGATGTGATGGCCCAGTGTAATAATGTAAATGGAATGTAAGATCCTCCCTGCCCATTAATAGGCCTCACCTGGAGCCCATTAAGGGAAGCTTGCTTAAGGGGAGGCTTGCTTGTAGGAAAGTTTTCACAAATCTTTTGCTAATTTCTAATTAGGCACTGAGTCACCAGGGTTGTGATGCCTTCTGGCTCTGAGAAGTTGGTATTCTGCTCTGGGGACTTGCTTATGAGAAAGATCTTGTGATTCCCTGGTTGAGATTCTGGGTGGCCATATGTTCAGAGCTCCTGACTGCTCAGATGTAAAGGCTCTCTTGACCCAGGGATGTATGTAAAGTGTATAGTTGATTCAGGCAGTCAGAGCCCTGTCTGTTGGGCTTTATTTCTCTGCTTGTATTTTCTCTGAAGTTCAGGGTGCTGACTTTTCTGAACATAATTTCAAAATATTGTTGATCCTTTAAACAGCTATGTTTCCTGGTAAAGCAGGCCTAAGAACCTATGTTAGTAGGCATCTTGGGTATGCCAGTGTGGTTGCTGCTATGTTGAGCTGCTGCTGGTGGTCTCTGAAAAAATAATGGACAGCTAGTGAAGAACCTCATTTATAAAGAGGGAAGAAGATGAATTATTTGAACTAGAAGTCACATTTCTAGAATGTATGAGATGACTTGTCAATGCTTAGGAAAGGAAGAAGTGATCACTAAGAGTCAGTGTGAGCTTATCAAGATTATCAAGATCTCTTTTTTTAAGGAGAATTACTAGACATAGATGAAGGGGAATGCAAAAAATGCAACATAATTAGATTACTGGAATCATTTCAATCTTTAGGTTCTAGGAGAATACCCTAAATTTCCCTCCAATCCTATTTTGGTCAATTTCATTTATTTATTCCATTTTAAAGAATGAATACTAAGAAGAAAACCTGTCAATTTTTCAGATGACTTTTGCCTGGGAAAGATAGCTGGTGCATCGTAGGATAGAATCTGGATCCAAAAATCTCATGCTAGAATTATGTACCTAATCCAATAAAATGAAGTTTGCTGGAGAGAAATGCAAAGTACTATGCTTAGGTTAAAAAACAAAGCAGTCATACAGGTATAGAATGAATGAAAAGCATTAAATATGTGTTTGCTCCATTCCAGGCATAGTCCGAGTATTGACTATACAAAAATAGATGTCAGTTCCCACCCTTAAAAATTTGTATTCCTATACAGGGAATTAAAACATAGAAAGGAATAGTGTCTAGGGAAGTATGTTTCTTCCTCCTCCTCCTCCTTCTTCCCCTCTTTTTTTCTGATTCTTTTCTCTCTCTCTGTCTGTCTCCTCCTTAACTAGCTATAATAGAAAACAGAATTTTAAAAGTTATTGGTATTTACCAAATAGAGTTTTATTTTCTGGTTCTTAATTTTAAATATGGATATTTGGGATGCTTTATAAAAGAAAATCATCAAACAAGTCCAATGAAATTATTACTTTTTATTTATGTAGATTTTATGAATCTATGATCTTATGTCACACATTCCTTGGGCTTTCCTAGGCATAAAGATACTTTAGTGGAAAATTCCATCCTGAAGGAATGGGTATGGGTCTAACCCCAGACAATCATTAGTCTTCTTTTGGATTTATGGTTAATGCTGTCCCCTGCTGGAATTGTCTTGCAACTACAACCCTTGACCTAACTAGGACTGAAGTCTTGAACAGCTATCCAGTTGATTGTCTATGGTTGGGAATATTTGGTTGGTTTATTTGTAATAGCGAGCAAACATACCCCTCAAGGCTAGAGATGAAGGAAGATGAGGCACCACTAGGGCCAGGAAGCTGTGGGAGAATTGGCAAAGAAGCAGAGATAAGAACTAAAAAGAATATCTATCATCATTAGTCTTGTCTGAATACAGGCTGCCTCTTAGAGTCTGATTATTTCTTTAAAGAAGTTGGAAAGATTTGCCTTGTGTCAGGTCACTAAGGCAGAAAAATGAAAAAAACAGGCCAAAAAAGAACTTCTTTTGTCTCACAAAGTAGAAATATATAAGAAAAGAAAAAAGACAGATAGGATAAAATGGCATAGGGGAAAGACTAGACCACTGGACATTGCTCAGGCTAGCAGATTCCTAGGATTTTCCTGAGGTTCACTTTAGGTTTGGCAGAGGCTTTAACCTTAATCATTATTATTAGGAGAAGGGGTCCTTAGGCTTCCCCAGATGGACAAAGAGGCCCATGATATAAAAAAGGTGAAGAACTCATTTAGGGCTACACAGTACCAAAACTCAACTTTGTCCATCTGGTGAAGGCTAGGGACTCCTTCTCTAATAATAATAATGAAGGTTAAAGGTTCTGACAAACCTAGAAGTAGGTTTATATTCTAAGCAAGTTCCCCCCTCCCTTTTTTTTTTTACTATGCTCTTTCCCCCTTTCTGTTTTCTCTGAAGGGTTTCCATTGCTTCAAGCTGTTAAGGAACAAACATTACTCACTAGCAAGGTTTGATTTTAAGAGGGCCCTAGGAGTGGGCAATGTTTTATTCCAACTATCTTTGAGGATGGTACAGTGAACAAAGGCTTTTAGAAACCATAAGGGAACTGCTGCCCACTCTTCTGGTGTAACTGGCTTTCAAACAACAAGGAAAAATAGAGTTCTGGACTTGGAGTCTGGACACGTGGGTTGAACGGTCCCTTTCTTCATCCATGATTCAGTTTCAAGTCATTCTCTAAAGTGGGGCTGATGATATTTGTATATTGAGCTCACAGGAATGTTGAGGCAGTGAGGAAAATGCTATATAGACCTTAAAGGCATTATAGCTATGCTTGTTTTTTAATATTCTACCTGAGGCAGGCTAGGAACTAGCAGGGTCAGTCAGACTGATTCATATAGCCAACAGAAGGAGGTGGTGGTGAGTGTGGAAATTTCTGTAACAGAGTCTAAAGGAAGTCTAAAGGAAGACCTTAGGCAGACTTTAGATGTGAGTTCAAGAGACAGAATGGCCCAAGGAGACAAGGATTGGCAAATTGCAGCTGTGGCCCCAAATCAAGACAGTCTTCACCCAGAGGCAAACACTGGAAGGGATTATAGGACCAGAGAACTGGAATGGGTGGGGATCTTTGAAGTGTCGTCATTTTACATTTGAGAAAGACTAAGGGAAATGACTTCCCCAAGGTCACACAATTATTAAATAGTGGAGCTGGAATTCTATTCCAGGTCCTCAGACTACAAATCAGTTTTTTTCCTTTCTAGTGCATTGGTGCTGACTTCCACTGACCAAGGCATGGGTCATGACCAAACATGTACTTGGTCCCATGATAGTTCTCTCTCCAGCATCCAACATCTTGTTCATGTGTTACATTTTCTTTGAATAGAGAAGTGATACATTTTTCAATGGAGAAGATTGTCTAGGTCCTCTTTTCCTTCTCCAGAGGTGGGGCAAAGCCCAGAAGGGAGGGATGGGGAGGAGGGGGAAGGGTGGTTGAACTTGTGGTTTTCCTTTATAGTCATCATGTTCCGCCCAAATGTCTAAGTCACTCCTATTTTTTCAAAGTTCTACTGTGAGTCTAGCTTGGGAGGACAGGAGGAGAAGCAGTATACGTAATACAGGTAAGAATTCAGTTATGGTTTTGGGACCTTTCTCTGGGCTTTAGGAAATTTCCCTTAGGATGTGATTTCCCCCTCTTGCTTTCTATTGGGTTGTTTCAGTGTTTGTGGTCCAGAGATTAGAGTTGGCTTCATGTAAAAGTAGTATTGGTGGCACTGAGAAGGCCATATCAAAATTTTTTTTCCTCCTTTTTGAACAGATGCCCTAAATTAGACACTTGCTGCTTTGTCCTAACAGTTTGTCTTCTACCCAAATGAAACTTCCACTGTGTCTAAGAAGTGTCTATTGAGGCTCTCTAAGCCTCAGTTTTTTTTAATCTGTGAAATGGAAATAATGATTCTTGCTCTTTCTACCTTCCAGGGTCATGAGAGAAACTGTTTTGTAACCCTTGGAACATACTATTAGTAAGATTTACTTATTATGATTATGTGAATAAATGCATGAATGAATGAAATCCTTGTGTAATTTACAACTGGTTGAAATAAATTTATCACAGACTCACAGAATCACTGCGAGTGATTCTGTGCTAGAGATAGAGATCACTTAGAAAAGTAGAGTCCAGAGAAGGGACTTGCTCAAGGTCATAGCAGCTGGTCAGTGGAAACGCCAGGAAGAGAAACCGCCCTTTAAATCTCATTCTGACTCTCTACCTCCCTGCATGGTTACTTTTTGACAAAACTCAGTTTTATGGGACAGGCCAGAAGTGCCCTCCAAATGCACACATTTCCTTTAATAGAAAATACCCTATAATTTCTCAAATTGGAAACCAGTTTAAAATGCCCCCCACCCTCCTCTGAAGTGTAAGCGATGAATTGTCGTTTCTTTCATGACAGTAAGACTTGATAGAGATAGGAGATTGTGGTAATTTCCTGGCAGCTGAAGGGGGTAGAAATCACAGAGGACAAAAGAACATAGGAAAGGGAAGGAAACCAGGGTCACCTTTGACCACTGAATAATTTTTTCTAGGGCTGGTTTTGTTCTGGATCCATTGGACATTTCTGTGGTTCAAAGAGCCCTACTGGATTAAGATTTTCTTCTTGCATTCAGTCCTATCCCATTCTGAAGAAGAGGTACTCAGTTAATAAAGTAAGAAAGATGCTGACCAGGGGCAGGTAGGTGGTACAGTGAATAGAGCACTAGCCCTGGAGTCAGGAGGACCTGAGTTCAAATCCAGCCTCAGACGCTTAACACTTACTAGTCTTGTGACCTAGGGCAAAACACTTAACCCCAATTGCCCTGCCTTCTCCCCTCCAAAAAGAAAAACATAAAAGAAAAGAAAAGAAAAGGAAAAAAGGAAAAAGATGCTGACCACAAGATGCACTAAATCTTTGTAGAAAGCTCCTCATCAACCTCTCTGATGCCAGTCCAAAAAGAAAAAAAGAAGGAACACACACCCATTCTTTAAAAAATTAAGTTGAAAATTGAAATGAGTATTTATTTTCTTTCTACTTTCTACTAAAAAAGAGTAAAAACAAAACTCTTGTAGCAAATATGCATAGTCAAACAAAATAAATTCTTACATTTGTAATGTCTAAATATGTGTGTCACATAGTACATCCATCTATGAGGAGGTGGGTAATGTTCATCATTGGTCCTCTTTAGGAACAGTTGGTCATTGTATTAATCGAAGGAGTTTCTAAGGCTTTTCAAATTATTCATCCTTTACAACAAACTCACAGCTATTATTAATAAGAATTCATTGAACTCAAGGAATTTGATTATATTATTTTTTTTTTTTATATTTTCAGCAGGACATGGCTGCAAGATTCATTATAAGTGATGCCATTTGGGATTCCGAATTTGACAATTATACTGATATCGTATCAACAGAGGCTGCTCCTTGCAATTACTGGAGACTGGACAAGTATTTTATAATGGTTATTTACAATATTGTGTTTTTTCTGAGTTTGCTTGGAAACTCACTGGTGATGTTGGTCATCCTCTACAACCGGCTCAGCCGTTCAGTCACAGATATCTACCTGCTCAACCTGGCCATAGCTGACCTGCTCTTTGCCCTGTCACTGCCCCTTTGGGCTGCCTCCAAGGTGAAAGGCTGGATCTATGGCACATCTCTTTGCAAGTTTGTCTCTCTTCTGAAAGAGGTCAACTTCTACAGTGGCATCCTGTTGCTGGCTTGCATCAGTGTTGACCGCTACCTAGCTATTGTCCATGCCACTCGTGCTTTGACTCAGAAGCGCCACTGGGTGAAGTTCATCTGCATGGGCATCTGGGGCTTGTCCTTGCTCCTGTCCATGCCCATTATTTTCTTCCGAGAGGCTGTCAAGTCAGATTATTATGGCTTTGTCTGTTACGAGAACTTTGGCAACGATACTGAAAAATGGCGGATGATACTGAGGATCCTTCCCCAGTCTTTTGGCTTTGTCTTGCCCTTACTGGTCATGATCTTCTGCTACAGCTGCACGCTGCGCACCCTCTCTGAGGCTCAAATGGGGCAGAAGCATCGGGTCATGCGGGTTATCTTTGCTGTAGTACTTGTGTTCTTACTCTGCTGGCTGCCTTACAATGTGGTGCTAATCACCGACACCCTCCTGAGGACTAAGATGATTCAGGACACTTGTCCACGAAGGGAGGCAATTGAACAGGCCATGGATATCACTGAAGTACTGGGCTTCCTCCATAGCTGCCTCAACCCCATTATCTATGTCTTCATTGGACAGAAGTTTCGCCACAGCTTCCTTAAAATCCTGGCTGCCCATGGTGTGGTCAGTAAGGATTTCTTGGCACGCCACCATATTTCATTCTCCTCTTTTGCCTCTTCTTCTGTTTCAGCTGCTGTCTGAGAATCATCAGTTCAGAATTTCTCTACAGCTTAGATAAAAGACTTTACCAATAAGAAATCATTGGATTGACTGGGATTGGAAGATGAGACTTAGAATATGGGGATGAAAACTTATAGGGTGTTTTTCCCATGCTTGGAATATACTCCTTTCTCATCTCTACTTCTCAGTATTCTTGTCTTTCTTTAAGACTAATGTCAGGTGACACTTTCTTTGTGAAGCCTTTCCTGATGCCCCCATGTTTCATCAGCCTCTCCCTCCCCAAATTACCTTGTATTATATTTATCTTTGTATGAGTTGTATCCCCTCAACAGAATGTAAGCTCCCTGAGGACAGGAATTGTTTTGGTTTAATCTTTGCATGTATGTTCAGAACACAGCATAGTTCCCTGAACATAGTAAGGGCTTAATAAACGTTTGTTGAATGAGTGAATACGAGTCAGGGGCTGAAGCCTGGAAAAACATTGAGGGACCTTGGGGATAGGATCCTGGGACATTGAGGAGGAGAGAATAATATTTCAACATACTGCCTACCATTTTGCCTAGTTTTCCCTCTAAGTAGTATCTCCATGTCCCTAATCCGGAATGGGTTTCTGTTTATAAAAATCCTCTGTATGGCTTCCAAAGACCTTGCTAGAACATGCCAATCTGTGTCCTGATTCTGGGCACTTCCACTGACTGGCTCCCATGCTTGGAATGCTCTCCCTCTTCATCTTGGTCTCATGGCTTCTCTGGCTTTCTCCAAATCTCAGCTAAAATTCCATCTTCTGCATGGAGTCATTCTCTGTCCTCCTTAACCTTAGTGCCTTCTCTTTGAGATTACTCCCAATTTATCTTGCATATATCTGATTTGTATGGAATTGTTTACATCCCCATCAGACTGTGAGTTCTTCGATAGCAGGATTTTTTTTGGTCTTTCGTTGTATTCCCTGTTATACAGTAGGCACTTAATAAATGTTAACTGATTGACTGGTGTCAACAATTCTTACCTGAGTGGTTATTCTGCATTTGAGGCCTGTAATCTAAATTCCCTAGATAAATATCTCAGGAAATTGGCATAAAATTGGCATAAAATTGTCATGATCCAGCCATGCCAGGTCTGAAAGGCAGCATGAGGAAATGGATGAAATGTTGGACTTGGAATCAGGAAAACCTCCACTTGAATTCAGCCTCAGACATTTCCTAGCTGTGTGACTCCGGGCTGGTCACTTACCTCTCTGGGCCTCAGTTTCCTTACCTGTAAAATGATGGGGTGGAACATGATGGCCTCCAAGGGCCCTTCTAACTCTAAATTTCTGACCCTAGGTTAAACACTTCAGCCATGATCTCAGCACTCTTTGCTTACTTTGGTTCTTCTCTAGTGGCTATCAGGGATACCGAGGTTAGGGTTTACTCCAATCTCTAAATTCAAGGTGGTCTAAGTCTGTCACTTGGAGAAACTTTTCTCTTTGTAAGTCATGCATGACCAAGGAGCTAGTTTTGTTGAAGGGTTTACTCTGGAAGATTGTCCATTAGTTAAGAATGATTGCTGCCATCACCATGGCTGTTAATATCATGGTATAAAACTGTTGATGCAGTGCCCTAGTGCTGAATGTTGAATGGAGCAAGACAAAAAGTTCTGGTCCCCATTTTCTCGGTGCCTCCCATCTAAGGACTCCATTCATGAATAAACCCACACAGCACAGAGACGTAGCAGAGCCATTGTTCATATCCATTGAAAAAATGAATAAAAATCCATGTTTGTATGAATGCAAGTAGTTTCAGTGTCACAAGAAAGTGGAAAGTCCTGGATTGTGACCCATTAGAGGACTGAGCTAGAGAAGGTAGGGAGTTTTTACTTTCAATGTGTGCTATTCCAGCTCACAATTTATTTACACACAGTTACAGCACCCAAAGACAGGAGTCCTTTGTGCCTCATAGCTGATTTCAGTCTCTCAGATGCTGAAAGCTCCCAAAGCAAAGTGAGTTGTAAAGTGGGGGTTCCCTTCTGCCTATGCCGATCCTAGAAAGAATTAACCACATCATGGTCAGAGTCCTGGAGAGATCCAGGTGGAAACTTCCCTTTGTCACCGATAAAGAAACTCACTGGAGACTGCTTGAGACGATTATAACCTTGTAAATAGAAATATTCTATACTTCCTATTCTAGATGAATATCTTAGGAAGGCAGAGACAGAACACTGGGACTGGAGTCAGAAAGACCCGAGTTCAAAGTTCAGACGCTTACTAGGTATGTGAACCTGGGCAAATCACTTGCTCTCTTTGCTGTAGTTTCCTCATCTGTTAACTGAGCTGGAGGAGGAAGCGCCAGTAGCTTTGCCAAGAAAACCCAGATGGGGTCATGAAGTACAACATGAAATACAACCGAAATAATTGAACATCAGCAATAACATGTTTTATATTTAGCTTCTCATGTTTTCTGTATTTAAAATGTTCCGTGTCACATCCCTTCTAATAAACTAAAGAATGCTTCTAGGATCAAAAACAGAATCCTCTGTCTGACGTTCAAAGTCCTTCATAACCTATCCCCACTCCTACCTTGCTACGTTTCTTATACCTTACTCCCTGCAAAGTACTCTTCTATCTGGTAACATTAACCTCTTTGCTATTCTATGAAAAAACACTCTATCTCTTGGTTCTAAGGCAACTTTCTCTGGCTGTCCTCCATGCCTGGAATGTTCTACTCCCTCATCTCTGCTTCCGGACTTCCTTGGATTCCTTCAAGTCTAACCAAAATTCCGTTTTCTACAGGAAGCCTTTCCCAACACTTCTTAGGTTTAAAATTTTTTTTTTCCATAATAGTCATGTTGTAAAGAAAACATAAACAAAAAAAGAAATAAAAATAGTTTTAAAAAGTTTGTTTCAATCTTTTTTTTTTAAAGGGGAAAAAGCTTTTAATTGAAAAATAAGTCATACATCTCAAACAAGACTGTGTTTTACAACATACGATGTAACTGGTTAAAGAGAATGGTTTTTCTAAGTGGTATGGGTGAAATTTAAGCATTTCAATTTGAGCATCAACAGTGCCCCCCCTAAATAAAAACTTTGATACTTCCATTCTGAACTTATATTGTAAACCCATTAGCCTCAGTCCTTCCTTAATTCATTAATAAATGGAATGCATTCTGAAACTATCATTTCTGATTGCTTCAGTCCCTTTATTCTAAGTCTTAGAATTTTCCATACCCAGGGATTTTTACCTGAACAAACCTCCTAGGATAGTGGTATCATTAGCTCTGTCTTCTCAAATAGGAACATAAAACATTAACATTGTGTTTATGTAGAAGTCTTATAGCTATAAAAAGAGACAAGGTCACCTCAAACACTACGTATATTTAACTTAGTCACAAACTAACAGGCTACAGTGATTCAAAAGGCAATTCTATCAAATGAACTACCAGACAACTTACAGACCATAGCCAGTTGGCCTATAAAGTTCTCCAAGTCTCAAAATACTTTGATATATTTAAATTATTCAACTATTGAACTTATTTCTTTCAACTGGAAATTTAGGTCAAAAATCTTTCTTAAAAATTATAATTGCAATTCCAAGAGTACATAAACAAAATGATAATGTTCAAGTATGTGGTTAATTTTCACTCTTTGGAATGACAGAACAGAGGCTATGCTCATTTACATGTATGGCTTGCTATGTGATTATTAATTGATTAAGTTATTTGACTGAAATTTTTGTTTTTATAAAATACCACTTCCAAAATTAACATCTTTATTAAATCAGTTAAGAAATGTTCACTGTAGAAAAGTTAACATTGAGGATTGTAAGAAAACCAAAATGGACTTTTTTTTTTACACAATATGTATATTAGCAGCAAACTACTTTTGAGGTTTCCATTTTCTGCAGTTTTCAAGATAGTGTAAACAGTATACATTGGCATGGAATGTCAGAGTTCCCTCTTTATTCTAATTCTGTGATTTAGGCCTTCCACTGCAAGGTAATTTATGATGCCTGTACCAGCACTCACTCCCACAAAAGAAAACAAGTTTGTTTCAGTCTTTATCCAGACACCATCGGTTCTTTCTCTGGGGATGGATGCCATGTTTTATCGTAGGTCCTTCAGAGTTGTCTTGGATTATTGTATTGCTGACAATAGCAAAGACATTCACACCCAAATATGGTACAATATTGTTGTTATTTTGTACACAACATGTTTCACTTTGCATCAGCTCATGTAAGTCTTTCCAGGTTTTTTTGAGAGCATCTTGCTAATCATTTCTTACAGTACAATAGTATTCCATCATAATCACATACCATAATTTGTTCAGCCATTCCCCAATTGATGGGAATTCCCTTAATTTCTAGTTCTTTGCCCCCAGAAAAGAGCTGCTATAAATATTTTTGTGCATATAGGTCCTTATCCTTTTTTTAAAAATCCCTTTTGGGGATTTTTGTGACCTAGTTAGTGGTATTGCTAGCTCAAAGGGTATGCATGATTAAAAAATTTTTTTTGGAGGGGGGAAGGCAAGGTAATTGGTGTTAAGTGACTTGCCCAAGGTCACACAGCTAGTAAGTGTGTCAAGTGTCTGAGGCTGGATTTGAACTCAGGTCCTCCTGACTCTGCTCTATTCACTGCGCTGTCTACCTGCCCAAGGTATGCATGATTTTATAGCCCTTTGGGCATAGTTCCAAATTGCTCTACAGAATGCCAACCCCTCTTAATTCTGGTGTCTTCCGCCTCTAAATGGTTTCTTATTTATCCTGTATATAGATTGAACACATTTGTTGCAACGACAGACTTGGCTGTGCTCTTGGAAAAAGACTGCAAAGTAGATTGAATGTCATTTTCTTCCTCGTGTATTGAAATTAAGGAGGTTTGCTTTAAACTAGAGGGAAATAATCTGTGGCTTGTGTATACCTGTGGTGACTTTTGGTAGCCCTAGAGAGGCTACCAGGCTGGCTCAGTACTTAGCAAAATTTTCAAGAAGGTACCACTTGGTACCTGTCCTTCGTTTGATCTTCATTTCTTTCTTTCTTTTATTTAAAGTACGTTTTATTGATAACTTATGATTTTATGTCCCCTAGTTATTTCAAGACCTTTTCCCCATCATGAACACTCCTTTGTAACAAAGAAAAACCAATCAGGACTGCACCTGACCTCTACTGGGCCCATAAATCCTTGAAAAGAGGTCAATTGGTAATCAAGGTGTTGGTGAGCTGGAAAGGGCAAAGGTTAGACTTTTTCAGAAGTATTTACATTTTAATAGGAAAGTAAAATGAGTAAAGTCTGCAAATTCCTTTCACCCAGAGTCCCCTCCCTGCAAGAGAGAGCATTTTTCCATATGCCACTTTGGAAGGGTTTTCTTCTTCTGATTTAGATGGTGATGGTCTAATAGAAATGGCATAAGGTGGCTTTTTCCATGGGATGAATTCTTGGGGGTTCAGATTTGTTTGGCGACATCACTGGCTGTCAGTGAGACCACTCTACCTATATTTAGCCATCATTTTTAATATATGCACCCTATTTTGCCTCTGAAGTCCCTGTTCTTCCTGCCTCTGGTCCTTGAGCAAAGAAAGAAGGGCAGACAGTGAACTTCCCAACCTCTCATGGGTAGTAAGCAACTCCTTTCTCAGAGAGCAGCCAGGAATTTTTATGATGAAGGCAGCGAGCCTGCAACCCCAACCCAGTAATAACTTCATTCTAAATTCTAGCTTTTGAATTATTAGAGATAATTAGAGATGGTCCAAATTAGAGTCTTGAATAGTGCCATTTAAGAAGGAGGGGCTCAATAGTGACAGTCAGCAAAGCTGTCGCAATTGGAGATGTTGAAACCACAAGAAAGCTAGCTGCAGGCAAAGAGGAGATTTGAAACATAACTGAGGGCAGGTCTCTACCATAAGTACTGTTTTGTGGCATAAGGCGTCCCTCCTGGGAGACTGTAGGGTTCCCCTATTAACCCTTGCTTTCTATGACTGGGCCCACAGTGCCATATTCTCCCAGCGTAAGTATGACTGTCAATGGTTAAGTCCTTCTGGTGACCCAGTTTGTGTCTAAAGTAAGGCCTGTGTGCAAACCAGAGATATGGAGGTGGGGAGAGAAAGAACCCCTTGACAAGTTTGGATGCTGAGGATAATATGCATAACAATGGGAATAAGTTCAATGCAGAGCTTTATTGCAAGCAATAAGGAAGAGGGGAAAGTGGAGAGAGAAAAAGAGAGCTCAGCATATATACTAACACCAAGTATAACTCATCTAAGGGTGCTGCTGCATTGGGGAGCACAGAAACACAGAAATCCATCCAGCAGGAAGGGCTGCTCCAAAGTGTCCTTCTGAGACTGAGGTTCTTATATCTAATTTTGGGTGGCCCCTCTGAAGTTGGTCAACTCGCATATCAGGGGTCAGGGTAAAGTGTAATTTTTAAAGTTTGTTATCAGAGAGAAAAATAAGCTGGTGGTAGGAAAGTATTATTTGGGAGACACAGCTGTACTAACTTTTTTTTTTGGCTTTTTGGAGTGGGGAGGGTAGGGCAATTGGGGTTAAGTGATTTGCCCAAGGTCATGCGGCTAATTTTTTTATGTTAGGTATCTGAGGTCGCATTTGAACTTAGGTCCTCCTGACTTCAGGGCTGGTGCTCTATTCACTGTGCCACCTAGCTGCCCCTGTATTAACTTTCAAAAATTATTATTGTCAGTATTTTTCCATGAGCATCTTTTTTAAGTTTACAGCCTTCCTTAAGGCGAGACCATCATGATAACCTTAAGATCACCTTAAGACCATTAGGCCTAATTTGATAACAATGGTTTCCACGTATAGATTCTATAAACCACAGCTTCCTTTAAGAGGAAACTTGTCATTGTGGTCTCTAAGATCACTTGGTTCAATCTTATGAGAACTGTCTATCAGTAACTAATAACCATGCTTTTCCCTTCCTTCCTCTGCAAGTCACCTGAATGGGAGTATAATTGGTAGCAATGAATTTCACCTCACAATTATCCCTTCTTCCATCTCTTTATTTTTGACTTTTTGTGTCTGTGAAACACAGAAAAAGTTAATGCCATTCCATTCTAGCCTCGTGTGCAGAGTCATACTTACTGTGTGACTATGGGCAAAATCAATTAATTTCTCTGTGCCTCAGTTTCTTTGTCTATAAAATGAAGGAGCTGGAATCAGTGGCTTTTGAGGTCCATTCCGGCTCTAAATCTATGATCCTACAACTAAGACTCTGGAGCTGCCATTGACCAAAAGAGGTTCTCACTAACCCTAACTCCATAGTTAACACTAACACTAACCTCCCCATAGAGGGCTACCATTTGTACCTAAGACAGCTACATGCAAGTAGAAGACTTTGAAGTGTCATTGCTCTTTGGTTCATCATAGTTTAACCAATTCAACAACTTCTATAGATTTAAGAATAAAGACCTGGCTTCAGCCAGAAATTGTGCATATTCATGTGCTTTGATGGCTGACTGACCTTATGTCCCAGTAGGTATCAAAGCTGGAAGGTAGGAGCACCAAGAGGAGGAGGTATGAGGGTGGAGCCGGAAGAGCAAAGGAACTTTTGAAGAAATCCAGTCACTTCCCATGAAATATGATGCCTTTCCTCTTGCCTAATAGATATTTCTGAAGCCACATCCTTACCTCTGTGGTTGCTATTACTGTAAACAACCAGGGATGCCTTCCTCAAAAGGAAGGCTTCCCTTTAATGTGTAGAAAAGAGATTGTGGAGAAGAGCAAGTTTACAGGGGCAAATCAATCTCAATTCAGGAGTGCATCAGTCATGTAGACTGATTGAGTAAATTTTTATTCAATCCTTATACTAAGAATGCCCCTCATTTATCAACCCACTAATCAAGCAGTTGAAAAGGATTTATATTTACTGTGTCCTAGTCACTATACCTTGGGAATACAAAAGAAAGGAAAAACAATTCCTGCTCTCAAAGAGCTTATGTTTTAAAGGGGTGACAATATGCAAACGACTATACAAGATTAAACAGTGTAGCTATGAAGTAATTTCAGAAGAAAGGCACCATCAGTTAAGGGACATGAAGGGGAGATATGGTGGATGGGTGGTGTTAGAGCAGGAAATCTTGTAGAAGAGGGGATTTAAGCTATATCTTGAAGAAAGTTGGAGAAATCAGGAAGCTGAGTTGAGGAGGGAGAGCATCCCAGACACAGGGACATCTAGTGAGAAGTTATAGGGGAGTGTGGTACATGAGAAGTAAGGATAAAACCAGGAAAGAAGACTGGTGTTGCTAGATGAGAGAGTACAAGAAAAGCATAAGACCACTGGACCTTTTGGTCCTTCACAACCTGACTGCTTCCTGCCTTTCCAGTTGTCTTACACTGGCCATGCTCTATTGCATTGGAGTCCCTGGAGTTTCAAGATAGGTGGTGCAGTGGATAGAACACCGAGGCTGGAGTCAGGAAGTTGTTTTGGTCATTTTTCAGTCATCTCTGACTCTTCAGGATCCCATTTGGGTTTTTCTTGGCAGAGATAGTGGAGTGATTTGCCATTTCCTTCTTCATCTCACTTTACACATGGGGAAACAGGGAGAGAGCTGCCGGAGTCCCAGAGTGGTATGCTCAACAAAGAATGGAGGAGAGTCTTTTAATATCTCTTACAATTTCTTGGGGAGGAGGCTCCTCCACAGGAGTCCATGTTCCAAGATGTACAGTGTTTAATTCTGTTTGACACAATGAGGAATTGGTACAACAAGTCTAGCAAGAGGTCGATAAACTTGTCACATAGAATGGGGCTTGGCCATTTCCATAGGAGGTGCTCCAGTCCAGCAGATTAGAGGATTCCACTAATTGCCCTTGTTATTAGTCTGAAATGGGAATTTCTTTGTCTATAGGTGATTTGTCCCAATCTCTCCCTCCAGTCACCTGTATTTGGTATCATTATTCAATTTGGGGCTAATTTGATCCCTTCCTCACATCCATATATCTCTCCTTAGCTGTGTATCACAGAATTGAACATGGAAGTATAGCCAAGGTCTGACCTAGGCTCATTGAATACAGTTGTGCATTACATGATTGATGCACTCCTGAAAAATATTTATGTATTTTTTGAAATTGTGTAATATGTTGGCATTTTTTTCTTGATTTCTATTTGACCTTTAATTGGCAGCAGCTCCTAACACTTAAAGTTTCTCTGGTTTTCAATCTCTGTCAAATAATTAGTAATTTACAAAACAATTGCATGCTTCAGGGAAGCATGAATTCTTTTGTAAATGGAAGGAACCATTTGTTACATGACTAATCACTCTGTAATTTACCTCTTGTGCTAAGGATTTTCATAGCTAGTGTTTTTTTTAATGTAAAATATCCCTGAAAACCTGGAACATGGTGTCAAGTTCCAACTATACTTAGGTTGTAAGTAACTAAGTTCATTTGGAATTTCATCCCCATATTCTTATCCTATTTTCAGCTTGAAATACACTGCAATGACCACTAAATCCTTTTTTCTCTGGGTTATCCCCAGCTCTATGGGTAGTTTGCTAGTTCTGAGGGTCCCTTGTTCTCTACTTTCTCTCATGTTTCCAGCCTCTGATACTATAATTCAAATCATTTTTGCAGTTTCAGTAACTAAAACTTCCTTTGGTCCTCAGATAAAATTAAGTAGTCTTATAAAAATTAAACATATACCCAGTTTTTATCTTCTAGCTCTCATATGGATAATATTTAGGGCCAGGGCCTATGGAGAAAAGGAAAAACATCATGAAACTTTATATTATTCATGTCTGGTAAACAGCAACATAGACCTTCTCATACCCTGAGTGCTTCCCAGGGCAGGGCCGGATCCACTGATGGGAACCCAGGCCTAGTTGTTTACAGTTGAAGGAAGTTGACACAGACATTATTTATGTACAAGTCCCTGTTGGGCAACCCCCCCACTTTTCCTGGTAAATGATGGACTTTTTCAAAGACCCTTATGGTCTTTGTTTTGGCTATCTAGGTCTGGGAGGGTAGAGCCTAAAGATGGGATGGTATTCTCAGCATGCTTCCATTTTCTGTCGTCTCTCTAATCTTCCTGGATGTGAGTCCATTGGTTTTGAATTTCTTCTATTTGTGTTGATATAATGTTATGGGAGAAATCTGGAAGCATTACTACTCTGCCTTAGGACTACAATTGTCACCTCTTTAGGAGACAGGAGGCTTCTGAAACTAGCTTCATGAGGAACAGAAATGAGGACAAAATGTAGGAGGAGAGGAAAAGAGGAAAAATTTGTGTGACCTCTTGAGATGACTTGTTGGTAAGTTAGTTCTTAGTCCTCTATCCTCCTCTTCTGAAGGCCAGTATACAGTCAGTGGTGGTGAGCACTCAGCTTTCATCACCCATAATCACAGAACCTTAGAGAGAGAAGGTTCTTCAGATGCTGTCTAGTCCAACTACTCTTGAATCAGTTCCTTACTGAGTATCTGCAGTATACCCTGCTTGTGCCTGGCACTACCAGCTATCCTGAAGAACTCTAACACATGGTCCCTGTCTTTGAAGACCATCTATGTTAACTGGGGAAACCTTATCACAATCCACCCCTTTCTTGACTCTGCTTCTCATGTAGGTTTTGCCATTGTGTAGGCAGGGCTCATGTTCCAATCTGAGGCTGGAGAGCGCATGATACATGGCTGATATTTAGCAAATGAAAGATTCTATAGAACGTTGAATTTTGTTTCAATTTTGTTAAAATGAGCATTTTAACAACTTATTATCTGAAATGTGACTTGTCTGGATGTGACTTGGGATAACCTGGACATGCTTTTTATATTCCTCAGGACAAAAGGAAATATGTTCTTGGAGGATGAGGAAGGAGTTTGGGGGTCAGAGGAAAGGAGTAGGTACCTGGAAGATGTAGGAAAAGGAGGAAGAGTAAGGGGACAATGAAAGGGAGGAATGAAGAAACTTGGTTTAGGACAGACTTTTTCTGCAGTCTAGACTTCTTAGGGAGCTAGGCAAAATCATCCCTTAAGGATCTGATAAAGAATTAGACTGAGTATGAAATCATGGCCCTTATATCTATTCTCTGTGTCGTTGTCATTCAGTCTTTATTTTTGGTTCTGTCCGATTCTTCATGACACCATTCAAGGTTTTCTTGGCAAAGATACTGGAGTGGGTTGCCATTTCCTGTTCCAGCTCATTTTATAGTTGAGGAACTGAGGCAAAGAGGGTTAAGTGACTTGAATAGGGTCATGCAACAAGTAAGTGTCTTAGTCTGGATTTGAACTTAGGAAGATGAGTCTTCCTGATTCCAAACCCAGTGCAAAATCCACTGCACCACCTAGCTGCCCATCTATGCTATGCATCCTGAAGCAATATTATCCTTACTAATCATTATTGCCATTCTAGTATCATTCCAGCACTTGGGAAATAGTGTCAGGAACATAGTAGGAATTTAATAAGTGATTATTGACTTTACTTGACTTATTGTTCTTAAGAAGACTGTTTGGAGGGGTTACTATCTAGAACTATGTGTTAAAGGCTTCAGGCCCAACAGAAACCAAGGTATCACTGATAGATGAAACAGTTCTCTACACTAAAACATAAATCATGTTCATAATAATAGCTATTTATTTATTTATAGCTTTAGATTTTGCAAAGTGCTTTACATATGTAGCATTCTGTCTGGACTCATTCTCCTAACCCCTACTGGCAATCTGATTCCCCAGAAGGCAGTTGAATAGTATTCTAGGGGTAATCTTAGGGTCTGGGTTTTCTAGTACTGTCATCTATGAGCCCCCATCTAGTGTGCTCCCTCAATATCAATCAACCTGTTGATGTGGATTAACTTTTATAAAAGAATATTTATTAAGAAAGTATGAAAAAGATAGAAGTTATAAAAATATTCCCCCAAGCCAGGGATTCCCTTTGTTTACACTCTATCACTAGAGAAAGTGGATACAAATTTAAGACACAAAGGTGCTGAAGCACACGTCGGGGAATATGTGGGACTAAGGGTTTGACCTCAATATTCTTCACGCGAGGAGTCTTTTTATCCCTGTACAGAATCCCCACCAACTTCATTTCTGGATTTAGTGACAGCAATCAACAAGTCGCTCTTATACTCAGCTGGTCTGACTCCTCCTAGGAATTAATTTTCAGTTTTTAAGGAGACTTCTTATGACTCTTCTGACTTAGCAAAGTTTACCAGGTCAGAACCTGGTTAATTCAATATCCAGATAACCTTTTCCCTAAGATCAGGTGCCATGTGTTTACAGATACATGATGGCTAGGTGGTAAGATAATTCAGACTTTGATTCTTCCCCTACCCAGAAGCTCATAGCATTATCTTGTATTTGAAAGCCTCCAGGGAGAAAGGTATATAGATCCTTTAGTATGCAAATTCAGTCCCAGGGCTTTTCAGCCAACTAGAGGACTCCTTATCAAACAATACTGGTCACATAGACATGGCTAGAACTATGTTCACTAAACTGCTGTATCTTGGGTTGGAACTAGGCAGGGACACTGTGCATGCTGTATATAACCCACTAGGAAGGGCAAATCCAAGTGTGTTCTAAGCCAGGGATGGGGAACCTGTGGCCTTGAGACCACGTGTGGGCTTCTAGGTTTTTACAGTTTTACAGAACAAATCCTTTTATTAAGGGTATTTGTTCTGTGAAGTTTGAATTCAGTCAAAGGGTCACAGTTGAGGACCTAGAGTGCCTGGGTTCCCCACCCCTGTCTAAGTATTGGGTCCTTATTAGCCAATCCTCCCATTCGACATACATTTTCTCATTTGATCTTTGAAACATCCCTCTGAGAGAGGCACCACTAATTCCAATTTAATTGATGGAGATGCTGAAATTAGCTAGATTAACCAATTTGACCTTTGGATTACCTTTGAGAAAGCAATTACATTTGAAAGGTATGTTTGACTTTTCATACCCTTTGATTCAGCAATACCACTACTAGGTTTATATCCCAAAGATATTTTTTTTTTAAAAGGGAGAAAGGACTCATGTGTACAAAAATTAGTTATAGCGGCTCTTTTTGTAGTGGCAAAAGAACTGGAAGTTGAGGGGATGCCCATCAACTGGGAAAAGGCTGAACAAGTTGTGGTATATGATCAAAATGGAATATTACTGTGCTTTAAGAAATGATGAGCAAGCTGATTTCAGAAAAACTTGGAAAGACATATGAATTGATGCAAAGTGAAGTGATCAGAACAAGGAAAAAATTGTACAAGTAACAATACTATGCAATGATCTGTTCTGAATGACTTAGCTACTCTAATCAATACTATGATTCAAGACAGTTTTAAAGGACTCATAATGAAAAATGCTGTCCATCTCCAGAGAAAGAACTGATGAAGTCTGAATGTAAATCAAAGCATACTATTTTTCACTTTCCATTTTTTTGGTTATTTTTTTCTTTGAATCTGTGTCTTCTTTCACAGCATGACCTATATGGTAATCTGTTTGCATGATTGGACTTGTAAAACCCATATCAAATTGTTTGCTGCCTAAAGGGAGGGGGAAGGGAGGGAGAGAGAAAATCTGGAACTCAAAATTTAGTGTCTTCACATGTAACTGGGGGAAAATCCCATTATTTAACAATAACAACAACAACAAACCCCATTCAGTGTAGGCAGACCACCATCAATCCTTTAAGAAGGTCAGTATCCAGGTGGTAATGCAGTGTGAAATGAGCTGAACCAGGAGAACATTGTACACAGTAACAGCAACACTGTATAATGATTAACTTTAATAGACTTGGCTCTTCTTAGCAATATAATGATCTAAGACAATTCCAAAAGATTCATGCTGGTTTTGCTCATTTCATACTATGTTAGTTCATGTAAGTCTTTCCAGGTTTTTCTGAAGTCTGCCTGCTCATCATTTCTTATAGCACAATAGTGGTCCATTACATGTGTATACCACAGCTTGTTCAGCCATTCCTCAATTCATAGGCATCCCTTCAATTTCCAATTTTTGCCACCACAAAAAAGCTGGATCCTTTCCCATTTTTATGATCTCTTTGGAATACAGGCCACGTAGTATTATTGCTGTATCAATCAATATTGCTGTATGCACAGTTTTATAGCCCTTTGGGCATAATTCCAAACTACTCTCCAGAATGGTTGGATTAATTCACAACTCCACCAACAATGCATTAGCATTGCAATTTTTTCATATCTTCTCCAACATTTACCATTTTCCTTCAAATGGAAGTTTTTTTTAAGGATAGAGGAGACTTAGATATGTTTCTAGGCTGTAGGTAATAAGTCAGTAGATAAATAAATGAGAGACAAAGGAATTTTTTTTAGATGGGGCAAGCTCCCTAAGAAGGCAGGAACAGAGGAAGTCAAGACCATCTCTTCATGACCCTTTTGAGGTCTTCTTGGCAAAGATAATGGAGTGGTTTGCTACTTCCTTCTCCAGCTTATTTTTACAGATGAAAAAACTGAAGCAAAGAGGATTAAGTGACTTACCCAGGGTCACAGAACTAGTAAGTATTTGAGACTGGTAATTGAATTCAGGTCTTCATGTTTTCAGGCCTGGCACTCCATCCACTGTACTGCCTAGGATTAACTATATCAAGACCTGTCACCTTACTCTCTGAAGTACAACAAGTACTTCAATATAGTACAAGAAGATAGGATGGTGGAAGCTGCAAAGAGTTTTTGAGGTGTAGAGTAGGGGAGTTGAGGCAGCTAAAGACAGATGGCTTTAGTTTTCTCATCAAAGTGACCTCACTTGAGGTCATTTATTGAGTCAAGTTGGGGAGTTACATGTGTCATGTGAAGAGCTTGACAGAAGCTTTGGAGCAGCCTCTGCAGAAGTTGTCAGCAAAGAATAAAAGAATTGCTATGCACCAGTGAGATCCAGTTGGGATTAAATCACATGACTTTTTAAGTGGATCTAGTAGGCGTGGTTATATAGCTTCCTTTAGCCATGTCCAAAAAGCCTTGAGTGGAAAATGGAGATTGCTGGGAACATTGTTCCAGATTGAAGGTTAGAGAGAAGACCAGGGGATAAGGGATTCCAGAGGAGATTTTATTGAAGTGGTTGACTATGAGGTCAGTATTAATAGCTATATGACCCTGAGTAAGTCACTTAATCCTCTTTGCCTCAGTTTCCTCATCTGTAAGAATAAGCTGGAGAAGGAAGTATCAAATCGCTCCATTACCTTTGCCAAGAAGACCTCAAAGGGGTCATGAAGAGTTGGACATAACTGAACAGCACTTGTGTCCTTGACCTCCTCCACCCCTACCTTCTTTGGGAGCTTGTCGCATCTAAGATAGCGTTGGAAGAAAGGGAGACTTAAGCATGGATGAAAGACTAGGAAGACGGAAGGACAAAAGAACTAGAGATCCCAGTAAGAGTGAAGAACAAATTTAAGGGAAATGAAACAACAGAAAAAGATGGTCTTGAGACTGTGATATGAGGGAGGAATTTCTGAATTCAGAAATACAGAGGTGATGGTAAGATCTAATTCCTTGTGCGTGAATTTAAGAGGCTGATAAGCTGGGAAGCTAGAGTGTCCAAAAGGACATGCCTTAATTTTTATTGAGCACTTGAAGGGTTGTAAAGTTTTTCTAACAACACCCCTGTGAGTTAGGCCATATGGGTATTTTGTCATTTTATAGATGAGGAAACTGATGAGCAGAGACATCATTGACTTTTCCAGTCACACAGTAAGTGGTAGAACCTAGATCTGAATTCAAATCTATTATTATATGACTATAAATTCAAGATTCTTTCCATTACAGTACACTGCCTTCTATGTGTAGGGCATTGTTCATATTTATTTTAGATCAGATTACTCTGGAGGAACAGAGATGTGTATCACTGATTCTATAGGTATAGCACCAAGCATAAGGTCATGTTCAGATAAGAGCTTAATAGAGACTTTAAAGAATTATTATGGTCATTTCATCAACCTCAAATCTTCTGGAGGATCACGAGAGAGAATCTTATTGAGGAGAAGGACATAGTGAGAGAAAAGGAAACATGAAGAGAGGAGCGGTCAGACACATGCTGACTTAGTCCACATCAAGGCCAACTTAATTAATCTTCCATATTCTCTACTGACAAGACTTCTTTATCTCTCTGTTATGGTTACAGAGGCTGCTTCCATAGTTTGCTAAAGGGGAAGGGAAATTGTATCAGGATCTGAATGGAATCTAAGAGTCATCTTATGAATCTATGAATCTGAATGGAATCTAAGAGTCATCTAAGACATATCTTATAGTCATCTATCTCTGACTATACTCATATCATCTCTTTTTGTTTTTTGGAGGGGAGAAGGCAGGGCAATTGGGATTAAGTGACTTGCCCAAGGTCACATGGCTAAGTAAGTGTGTCAAGTGTCTGAGACTGGATTTGAACTCAGGTCATCATGACTCCACAGCCAGTGCTCTATTTACTGTGCCCACCTAGCTGCCCCTATATTCATATCATCTCAATTCATCCCCCTTTCCTTAGTCAGAGGTATGCTTAATCTATTTCATATCTGGTTTTATTAGTGATTGATAATTCCTCTTTTTACAGTCATTTCTTCCCAGCCCACTATCACTATTTTGGAGAAAGAAGGGCATGATTTTTTTCTTCACAGTTTGCCTTCAAATTAGTTGATTGACCAACCATTCTGGACAACAATTTGGAACCATGACCCAAAACCAATAAAACTTTGCATACCCTTTGACCCAGTAATACTACTATTAAGTTTGTATCCTGAACAGATCAAAGAAAGAGGGAAAAGACCTATAAGTAAAAAAATAATCATAGTGGCTTTTTTTGTAGTGGCATAAAATTGGAAATTTAGGGGATGCCCATCAATTGAGGAAATGGTTGGACAAATTGTGACATTGGTTGTGATGGAATACTATTGTTCTATAAGAAATGATGAACAATCAGATTTCAGAAAAACCTAGGAAGACTTATATCACTTGTAAGACACAAAGTAAAGTGAGCAAAACCAGGATAACATTATACATAGTAACAACAATATTGCTATGATGATCAGCTGTGAAAGATTTAGCTACTCTATTCAGCACAATGATCCAAGGCAATTCCAAAGGCTTCCTGATGAAAAATGCTATCTACTTCCAGAGAGAGAGAGAGGGGAGAGGAGAGAGAGAGAGAGGGAGAGAGAGAGAGAGAGGGAGAGAGACAGAGAGAGAGAGAGAGAGAAAAGAGAACTGATGAACTCTGAATGCAGATCGAAATGTACGTTTTCCACTTTCTTTTTCTTTCTTTTTCTTGTGTGTACAACATAACTAAAATGGAATGGCTAAATGGTTGGCTGATATGCATGACTTCACATACATAATTGTTATATTGCTTGCCTTCTCAATGGGTGGGGGAGTGGCTTGAAGGAGGGGGAGACTTTGGAACTAAAAAAAATTTTAAATCAATGTTAAAATAAAGTACAATTATAAAAAATAAATGAATAGACCAAATGATTTTTGAATTCCTGTAAAGCTCTAAAATATGATTACCATCATACCCTTTATTAGTATTTAAATAGATGGGAAGAATGGCTAGTTGTTCTGATCAAGCCTTAAGAATCATCTCTAGTCTAAAATTGTACACCTGCCTGAAGTTTCTTCAGTCTCCCAAAGCATCTGGGGAAAATATACCTGTATAAAAAATCATTAAAAAGTGGGGATGAAGATTATGTGACCAGACATCTGACAAATCTAACTTGGGGACTAAAATATAAAATGCTTCTTATTTCCTTGCTCCTAAGACTTGCTTCTTTAAAATCTAACCCCATTTCACTGTACTGCCCCTTCTCTCTAGTTCTTTCCAAAATGGAGATGTCCAGTCCTGGCTCTGCTGTCCTTGACAATGACCCATTAGAGACTTGAGTCCAATCATCATTCAGGACATTTTTCTTGAATGGATTGCACATGCTTTCCCCCCCACTAAATCTTGATCTTTAAAAAATGTATATATATATACATACATATTTTAATATCATCTTCATTTATTAATATATTCTACCTCTGTGGTAGGGTCATTTCTTATTGCAAAGAATAAAAAAGAGAAAAAAAATTGAGTTCAACAAAACTAATAAACCCATCAAACAAGTCTGATACTTGAGACAGAGTTTCATACCTATGGTTCCCTACCTCTTCAAAGAAGGGAGGGAGGTATGTTCTCATGTTTCTTATTTGAAACCAAATTTGGTCCTTATAATTTCATATAATTTACATATTTTCACACACTAGATATTTTCCTTTAACTCCTTTAACAATGTTTGTGTGTTTGTGTTTGTAGGTGGGGAAGATTGAATTTCACACCAGGAGGAACAGGAAGGAACTGTTGGCCTAGCCCAAGAGAGCATAGAACTCGCTACATGCCCATCTAATTGATCTTGGTTGCTACTGTTTTAGCCTTCCACATTGCTTACGTCACTCTATCTCTCTGTCTCTTATTATACCAAAGATGTTATGGGTTCAAGAAAAAAGGAGTGATAGACATTTCCTGATAAGGTTTATTTTCAGCAGAACAAGTCCAAGAGTGAGTACAGGGATCAGGCCTATCTTTGCAGGTGGCTGACTAGAAGTCCATCTTCAAGTCTAATTTCTCTCTCCCAGTTCCAGGTACCTGATATACAAGGTTGTTGTTCAGTCTTTCAGTCACATCTGACTTTTTGTGATCCCGTGTTCTGGTTTTCTTGGCAAAGATACTGGAGCAGTTTGCCATTTCATTCTCCAGTACATTAAAAGGTTAAGTGACTTGTCTGTAGTCACATGGCTGGTGTGTATCTGAGGTTAGATTTAAACTCAGACTTTCCTGACTCTGGGCCCAGTGCACTATCCACTGAGCCATCCAGCTTCCTCCAATGACAGACAAGTAAGTAGATTACATGAAAACAGACTTATTTATGAAATGTGATAATCCTTCCCCCCCATTGCCCTTCTCTGTTGTGGAATCCTCTAATAGTTACCTTAAATAGGATCTCAGTTTTAAAGTCTCAGGAAATCATGCTGTGAGCTTGAGGGAGTTGAATAATAGCAGCTGTCCTGTTGATATGGCAACTTAAACCCAAGAGTTTAAGGCAATTGTAGGGGTAGATATAGTTCCTGTATCACTCAGTTGAGGTGGTATACCTTAATAGGACTCCCATGTTCCCCCCATACCACATGGTGGAGGTATCCATGAAAAAGGAGAAGGTAACTCATCCCAGAGTGAAATTTTGGAGACAGGAGAAAGGCAAAGAAGGACAAGGAGCAGAGTTGGACTAGAGGGATCTTCAAAGAGTTGTAGAGGTATTCCCAGAAGAGGAACCATGGACAGAGGGCTTGCTGTGCTGGGCTAAGAACTCTTTGCTGACCATACCATGAGCAGCCAGGATTTTGAGGAAGCTGTATCGAAATTTATGTCCAATGAAGGCATAGATAATGGGGTTGAGGCAGCTATGGAGGAAACCTAGTACCTCAGTAGTATTTATGGCATTTTCAATCACCTTCCTTCTTGTACAAGTGTCCTGAATTATCTTGGTCCTCATGAGAGTGTCAGTGATTAGCACCAGATTATAAGGCAGCCAGCAGAGTAAGAAGACAAGTACTACAGCAAAGATGACCCTCATGGCCCGATGCTTCTGCCCCATGTGCGCCTCAAAGAGAGTGCGCAGGGTAAAGCTGTAGCAGAAGAGCATGACCAGTAGGGGCAAGACAAAGCCAAAGAACTGGGGAAGGATCCTCAGTATCATCCTCCATTTTTCAGTATTGGAGCCAAAATTCTCATAACAGACAAAGCCATAATGTGACTTGACCATCTCCCGGAAGAAAAGAATAGGCACGGACAGGAGCAAGGACAAGCCCCAGATGCCCATACAGATGAACTTTACCCAATGGCGCTTCTGAGTCAAAGCACGAGTGGCATGGACAATGGCTAGGTATCGGTCAACACTGATGCAAGCTAGCAGCAGGGTGCCACTGTAGAAGTTGACCTCCTTCAGAAGAGAGACAAACTTGCAAAGAGATGTGCCATAGATCCAGCCTTTCACCTTGGAGGCAGCCCAAAGGGGCAATGACAGGGCAAAGAGCAGGTCAGCTATGGCCAGGTTGAGCAGGTAGATATCTGTGACCGAACGGCTGAGCCGGTTGTGGAGGATGACCAACACCACCAGTGAATTTCCCAGCAAGCTCAGCAAGAACACGAGGATGTATACAATGATGACAAAGTACTTGTTGAGGCCTGAGTCCTCCAGGTGGCAGGGGGCTGTCTCGTCATCCGGCAGTTCTGTACTGTATCCAGAAAAACTGTAATTATCGTCAGTCAATTCAAATAGATCCTTTGCACTTATCTCGAATGTGTCTGCCATTCTAGACACCTGAATGGGTCTCTGCCTGCAAAAGGGAGCAGAGTAATATCATGATATAGTCATCTAATCCCTTCCCTCCCTTCTCTCCACTCATAAGGCAATCCCACAGGGAATTCAAATAATTGTATAAAGTTATTCCTTCCACATTGTGGGGGTTAATGGTGCAGTGCCCAGTGATCTGGAAAATCTGTGAAAAACTTTTTGACTCTCCCTTTGTGCCAGAGAAGAAGTCTGAATTATTATGATATTAAAATATGAAAGTGTTAATATTATACAACATTATACATATATTTTATGCATTTCTGAGTTTCTAACCGTTTTCTGTCTTGTCTACTGACCTTCTTGTGCTGTTGTGGCTTCTGCAAAACTTCCCCAAGATTCCCATTTAATTTCTTATGCCGATCCTCCATATATTGAAACTGTGATGGGGAAAGTCATGCTGTGGAATTGTATGCAAGAATGCCTAACTTCAAATGTGCAAGATGAGGTGAGGCTCTAAGGCAGAGGTCCTTAACCTGATTTTTCTTTCTTTCTTTCCTTTTTTTTTGGAGGCAAGGGGGGGTTAAGTGACTTGCCTGATAATGTGATTTTTCTAAAACAATATTTCATTGATAATTGTATTTCAATATAATTGATTTCTTTTGTAATCTTTGTGTTCTCTCTGTGTATTTATGTAGTTAAAAACATTATTCTGAGAATTCCATAGTCTTCAGACTGCCAAAGGCGTTCATGTTATAAAAAAGGGGAAGAAGATCAGCTCTAAGGTAATAAATAATCTGTTCATCCAAATGAGTGTTGTCCCCTTCAAAGTGGTCACCTTAGAAGGCTATTCACTTATTCCAAGGAGGCTGCTTTTGCTCCAACACCAGAGAATGACTTGGGAATGATATTTAGATCCTACAGCATATTCTTTTTTGGGGAGAAGTGGGAGAGGAAGAAGAAATTAAAAACAACACTAAAAAGCTATGATTTCTAGCATTTGACATGGTTCCTGGCATATTGTAGGCATTTAATAGATGCTTATTGATCGACTGACTTACTGGTGCTTAAATTAATGAAACAAATTTTTTTTTGTGGTTGTAAAATTGGACCTACTTCTAAGAGAAAATCTAACTGTTTGAACAATGGTAGAATCACTGGGATATGTATATGGCTTCCTAAGAAGTTCACTTTGAAGGAAAACCCTCACTTTGAAAGAAAATAATTACTTGGCATTCAAGGTCTACCATAATCAGATCTGATGCTACCAGCAGTCTTATTTTATTCTATTTGGTGTGAAGTCCCCACGATCCAGCTAACCTGAATTGTTCAGTGTCCCCCAAACATGATCTTTTTTTTATCTCATCTCTATCTTTTTAATTACTGTTCCTATGCCTAGAACGTCTTCCCTCTTGAAGAATGGCTTCCCTCTCCCTCTTCATCTGTTAAACAAACATTTGTTATGTGATGATGAACTGTGAAAGACTTGGCTACTCTGATTGGTACAATGATCCAAGATAATTCTAAAGGACTCAGGATGTAAAAAAATGTTATCCTACTTTCAGATGGAGAACTGTGAGAACAATCTGAGTGCAAATTGAAGTATAATTTTTTCACTTCCTTAGTTTTTCTTGCTTGAATTGTTTTGCAACATGGTTAATATGGAAATTTGTTTTTCGTTTCATATGTATAATTGACATAATATTGCTTGTCTTTTTAATGGGTTGGGGAGGGACCAGAAGAGTGTTTGGAACCCAAAATAAAAAAAATGTTATAAATAAATAATAAATTAACACCCTCCCTCCTTAGACTCTGGGGATTCAAAGACAAAAACAAACACTCCCTATCTTTGGAAAACTTACAATATATTGCAAGATATAACACGTATTCAAGTGCAAAGTACAAAGCAGTATCAAGTGGGAGACAGTTCTTATAGATAACTCAAGAAGTTAGTAATAATAATGATAACCAGCATACATAAAGCACCTACTATGTGCCAGGCACTGTGATTAGCACCTTACAATTATCTCATTTGAGTCTCACAACAAGGAGGTAGGTGCTATTATTATAATACCCATTTTACGGCTGAGGAAACTGAGACAAACAGAGGTTTAAGTGATTTGTCCAAGATTACAGAGTTAGTAAGTGTCTGGGATCTCATGTACAAGGTGGTGTCTGAATTGTGCTTTGAAGGAAGATAGAAAATCTACTCAGTGGAGGTGAAGAGGTAATGCATTCCAGACATACGGGATTACTCATGGAAGATAAAGAGGTGGGAGTTGGAATAGGGAATAGCTGGAAGGCTAGTTTGATTGGAATGGAGAACATGTGAGAGGATTAATATTTAAAAAGATCGACAAGGTAGGTAGAAGCTAGAAGAAAAGAACTAGGGATGAGGAGCTGTGAACCTTCACGCGTTCTTTACAATCCAGTTATAGCTCAAACCCTAACTTTGTAGGTCCGCTCTCCACAGCGACTCGGTCCTTTCCCTTTATATTTACTCTGTATATTTCTTGTATGTACCTGGTTGCTAAGACTTTGTCTTCCTCATCAGACTAAGTGCTCCTTGAGAACTGGGGCCATGTTTTTCCTTTCTTTGTATATTCAGTGCTTGGTGTTGTGCCTGATATAGTAAGATCTTAATAAATATTCATTGACTTGTTGACTGATGAAGTGTATCCTATGGGTATTTTTCTATGAGGAAACTAAGAATCAGTGAGGTCAAGTTAGTACCTGGTCCATGGTAAAAAGCCAATAAGAGTGGGAGGTGGGCTGTGAGCCCGTCTCAGCTGATAGATGAGATTATCCTATTTTTCTTGTTCCCTACTGGGGGCTCCTGTGGCCCTCAGATCCGTTCATTTGGTAGTAAGGGGCAATTGAGGAGAAAAGGGACCCAAATGAGCCAAATGGAATTTGGGAGCCTTAGAATTGAGTGTGTTTCCCTGATTGCTTTTGGGATAAAATCCAGACTGTATCGCTGGCATTCAAGGCACTCCCTACACAGTTTGGCCTCATCCTGCATCTTTGCTCTGACCTATCATTCTTCTTCTTCTTTAAAAAAAATTAATAAATTATTTTTACTTTTCATCATTCACCTTTATAAGATTTTGAGTTCTAAATTTGCCCCCTCCCCTTCCTCCCCCCCTCCCTAAGACAGCATGCATTCTGATATAGGATATACACGTACAATCTTATTAAACATATTTCCACATTAGTCATGTTGCAATGAAAAATCAGAACCAAAGGGAATGTCCATCCAAAATTCTTCTACTAGAATATTCTACTCCAATCAAATTGCTCTGCTCCCATCACCTGAATATATGTCTTCTGATTCCTACTTTTCGCTTATACTGTTTCTCCAACCCCTGACTGAAATGCAATATCTTCCACCAGTCGAGAAAAACAACTCACATTGTTACAGCAACATTCAAAAAAGGAACAGTTGTGAAGATTTTGATAAACTGATGAAGAATGAATGAGCAGAGCCAGGAGAACAATTTATATAAATGACAATAACATCGTAAAAACAACCTTCAAAACTGTAAAAACTATGATAAATACGATGACCATTCATGATTCCAAAGGGTGAATGATGAAATACGCTGTTCATTACAGAGTGATGATGGAATTAGAATTTAGAATGACACCCTAATCACACACATATTTTTGCATTTTGTGTTTTTTATATTTTGAGAAAATGTGTTTTGTTTGACATAAATATTTGTCACAAGAAATCTGTTTTCCTCCTTTTTTTAAATGGAATAAAGGTAGGATAGAGGGAAAATATATTTCTGGCAATTTTTAAAAATAGAGAGAATGGAGTGTTGAAGAAGTGATATACTGCATGTAGTTTCAGATGAGGTCACTGTATTATTAGTTTTACTTTGATATGAGTCCTCTCATGAACTGGGAATAACATGTAAAAGCTTTGTAATGTAAAATAAAACCACCCACATCAAGAAAACTTAAAGTACATACATACATATACACATATACATATATACACATATACATGTACACATACATATGCACGTACACTCATATACACATAGACATATACCTACATATGTATACACACTCTCTCTCATACATATATTATATATATATATATAATATATGTATATATAATATAGCCTAACTAAAATTTAAGGACTAGCTTGTACTCTCTTTTCTCCCTGAAGTCTTTTTCAGATTCTCTCATGGAAATAGCAATGGATGGACAGCCAGGAGCTCTGGATTCTACACACTGTTCTTCCATTAACTAGATGTGACTTTAGGCAATTTGCTTAAAATCTCCAGAACTCAATTTTCTCATATGTAAAACGATAAGGCTGAACTAGAGGTCCTAAGGTCCTATTGGCCTAAGTTCTTCCTAGACTTCAAGACCCAGCTCATACCCGCACCACCTCAATGAAGACTTTCCTGACGACTAAAACCTGTTGTGTCCCAATTGTTCTGACCCTGTCTACAACTTTACAATGACTCTCAATTGGGTGCTCATTCAAATACAACCCATGATGCAATTCCCATATCCAGAGGCATAATGGTGTAGTAGAAAAAGGAATAGATCTGAGAATCAGAGGACCCGGGTTAGAACCCCATCTTCTTCCCCTGTGAGACCTCATACAAATCAAGCAAGCCTCAATTTCCTCAATTGCAAAAAAAAAAGATGGGACCCACAGGATTTATAGTTGTGAGGCACTTTCAGATTCTAGTCGAATTGAAGTGTAGAAGCATGAAGAGATTTGTCCAAAGTCTCACAACTCTGTGGCAGAGCCTCCTAACCTTCCATACAGTGCTCCTTCAATAATATCCGTTAGATTAGATAATTAACACTGTATTTTTGTCTAGCTAGAGACTTCAAGATTTATAACTTCCTCAGTGTGGGTACTCCTTCTACCAACACAGATTGCAGCTCCTCCACATTTTATCAGTTGCCATATTTGAAAAATTAATTGCCTGGTGGTCAACCTTCTGGAGATGAGCCTCTCCAAGTTTAGGTAGGTTGGTCTTTGGATGATCCATAGTCCATCACTGAGGTCTGTATTTGAAGCTCTTCCAGCTTGATAAAGTTGAAAGGGGCAGGGAAAGGAACAAGCATTTACTAAATGCCTACTATGCGCCAGGCAAGTGTGCTAAGCACTTTACATATATTATCTCATTTGGTCATCACAACAACCTTATGAGGTATTATTTTGTTCATTTTATAGTTGAGAAAACTGAGACAGACAAAAGTTAAATGACTTGTCCAGGGTCACACAGTTAATACGTATTTGAGGCTGACTTTGAACTCAGGTCTTCCTGACTCAGAACTGCCTCAGAGCAAGAGTATGAGAGCTTGTACTTGACTGGCATAGCCTTCAGGAATCCAAGATCACTTTCATGCTACGATGAGGGCTTGGAGTAGGATATTAAGGGAAGATTCATGTGTTTGCATATGTAGAAGAATGTTAGGTTGGAAGGGATCCCCAAGGTCATCCAGTCCAGTCCAGATCTGGACAGATATCTCTTCTACATCATTCAGTTAATCAATCAATGAGCATTTATTAATCAACTACTATTGCCAGGCACCTTACTAATTGCTAGGGCTATAAAGAAAAAAAAAACGAAGACATTCTTGGCTCAAGATGCTTACATTCTAGAATGAGGGTGCTTAACCTTTTTGGGGCCATAACCCTCTTTGGCAGTGTTTGGTGAAACCAATGGACTCCTTTTTAGAATAATATATTTAAATAAATAAAAGAAACTACATAGAATTAGAAATAAACCAATTATGTTGGACCATAATAATCAAAATACATATATTTCAGAAGTTCACAGACCCCAAGTTAAGAATCCCTAGTCTAGGAATTTGTGAACGTTAAGGTTTTGTTTGAAGACTTCCAGTGAGGAGGAGCTCACCACTGCTCATATACACGTGTGTATGTGTGTGTATGTGTGTGCATGTTAGTGAGAAAATTTCAGCAAAAGGCAAATAGATGAAGACGTGAGGGAAAGCAGGGATATGACTATTGGCAGCTACTGCTTGTGCTCTGATAGTATTTAAGACACGTTGGGATATAATCCTGCTTCTGTTGTTCATGAAGTATCTTGGCAGAAATTAATTGAGGTGAGGGAAAGAGAAGGGGAAGGGATATGGATTGAAGGCTGGCATTGTGAGGAGTGAGTCTATCTATAGGAGAGAGGGAGGGTGCTCTTGAGAGCTTGGAGCCTTAATGTTTGTGTGAATGACTCAGAACGTGGGGAGAAGAGTGGGTTAGGAGAATAATTGTGTGTGGAGGCTGACATAGGCAGGCGCAGCAGGCACTCAAGGATTCAATGTGAGAAAGGAGTGTGAGAGTGAGTATGGAGGCTGGTGCCTTGAACCCTTAGCCAAGCGTCACTGCATGTGGCAAGCAGGTTTAGTCCTAATGGCCTTTTTTTGGTAGCAATACCATTATTATAGAGTAATGCTGAGAGGGTCAGGAAGCATTTAAAGGCTTATACCGTTGAGCAGAATTAACATTTTTTGAGTTCCCCTCCTGTTTCTCTCGCCTGTTCTCCACCTACGCTTGCCTCTCCCCAATCTGATTCTGCTCAGAAAAAGAGCAGCAGGAGGAGAGGTAGAGGAGTGGGTGGATCCTATGCAGACTCAGTACCAAGGACCTGAGTGAGCCCTAGTGGGTTTGTGATTTATAGCTGTATTCTCCTGATTATACTTCAGTCTTTGCAGCCTTCTCACTCTGGAGATGCTTCTGTCCTACATCTTTGTTTCCTTACTGGTGATTCTCTAACCCAGAACCCCCAGATTTCATGGGGATTCCCAACCACGCTCTTAACTTCCTCTCCCCTGCATCTCCTACTGCCTCTAACCAACTCCCTCCCCAAGCTTCCCTTTGTGTGCTATTTCCCCCCTTCCCCCGTTGGGATGGAGGTGGGGTGAAGGCTGGTGCAGAATGTAAGCTTCTTGAGGATAGAGACTGATTTATTTGCTTGTGACTGGATCTCCAGCCCTTAGGAAAGTGCCCGACACATATATGCTTAATAAATTCTCTATCTGTATCTATCTGTCCATCTATTTCTCTATCATCTATCTCCTATCTTTTATCTGTCTGTCTATCTATCTATCTATCTATCTATCTATCTATCTATCTATCTATCTATCTATCTAATTTCTGTTTGTCTGTCTGTCTGTCTCCTTTTATCTGCCTAACAATCAATCATCTATCTGTTCATTTTTCTGTATGTCCATCTATCAATCTATCTGTCTATTCTTCTATCTACCTATCCACTCACCCAGGGTTTGGAGGATGATAGATGAAGACAAGTCTCTGGGCTTTTGGGGGCGGGGGTAGAAGCAAAGAGCAAAGAAACCGAGGAAAAGAAAATCCCAAGGCTTACCCACTAGCTGATTTTTCACTTTGGTGTCAGCTTCTGGAAGGTAGGTCTGACCAGTGAAAGGGTGGAGGTGCTATGAAATCATAAGGAGGAGGTACCTGGCAGATGAAGTTGTTCAGCCAGAAGTAGATTTTCCAGAGTGGGCTGGATATATTTTTGAAAGCTTGTTTGACTTAATTCCTGGTGTAGTTTACCCAGAAAACTTTAGGTTTGTCTCTCTTAAAATTTCTCTGCTTACCCTCTCTCCTGCACCCCGTTAGACTCCCTATACTCCCAGTCTGGAGAGAAACAGCTTTATCTGCTGCTTCTTTCCCTCAACCCATCTATTCTATAGTTCTCTTGTTTTGTTTTTGTTTTTAATATATTTCTGGGAGCTGATATTTCATAAAGGTCGCCAAGGTGAGACTGGGATATCTGACAAGTCTTGGTGTTAGCCTTTTTAAAGACATCATCTTTAGTCAACCCCTGCTCCATGGGAACGCTGAGATCCATGGTCCAGATCCATCATGTAGGCCTTTTAAATGGTCCACTCTAGAGTTACTGGCGATCTCCCCTATACTTCCACCTGCTCCAGGAGGCACCTCATTCACCAACTATCTGCTCTGACCGTTTACCTGTCATAGACCCTGATCACATCTTTTGAATTGCACCAGAATTGGATCTGAAAAATGTAATACCACAGTGATCTACCAGCCTCTGTCGCAAAGTTTTCTAATTCCAGTAGTGAACAGTCTTTGATGAAAGGAGAGACAATTATAAATCTACCAAATTATGAACATAACATTTTGGACACTGTCAAATGTTATTTGCGATGCCTTCTATTTTATTAAAATACCATCACAGCAGAAAAGATAACTAAGGCTTAACCATATATGTTACTCCTCAAATATTTTTATCCTTTCCTTTGGCTTTCTACATTTCTACTCTCAGAGAAACATCAGAGCCTGTTTGAAATAAAAACATTTAGAATTCTCCTCCAAAAGCAGAGCCCAGGAGCCTATGCTGTGATTAGGGGAGGATTTCTCCAACTTTTGGGTCTCAAGACCCTTTTATGCTCTTAAAATTGAAGATCCTGAAGAACTTTTGTTTATGAGAGTTAAATCTGTTGCTATTTACCATGTAAGGAATTAAAACATCTTAATATTGTTATGAAAATATATTTGAACTCAGGATTCCCTGAAAGGGTCTCCAGAACCCTCAGGGGCCCTGTACCACACTTGAGATTCGAAGTGCTATATTAGGGTATGCCAAGCCTTCAGCTTTGCCTTTCCACCTCTGTACTTATCTCACCAGGATTGAAAGAAGTAGATTCAGGTCAGCTGATATTTTTAAAAAGCTGAAGCTTTTTATCCCTAATCAGCCTGTAACTATGCTGACCTTCCATGCCTCCATCATCATATGGGTAAAAAACAATGAGACTAACCCTTCCTATCTCCACACAAAGTTCTTTTCTCTTTCAAGCCTGCCTCTGGTGTTCATTTTAACTTAATTTCACCTGTTTGAAAAAGTTTTGGCAGAGGTGAGAAGGGACTACCCAGAAAATACAAGGGGTGACTGCTCATATTTTAAAAAGTTATAGCACAGAGTCAGAGGACATTAACTTTCTCAGTGTCTCCACTTTCTGCTTTCTCTTGGGTTTACTGGAGGATTTCACTTGATCTTACTGCCTAAGCAGCAACAGACCTGCTCTCTAGCAGTGTTTTTTTTTTTAAAGAAATAGATTGTATATGTAAAGTTGGGAAAGACCTTAGAGTCTATCTAATTCAAACCTCACACTTTAGAGATGAAAAAGGTAGGATTCAGGGAACTGATGTGATTGTTCCAAAATCACATTCTAAGTGTCAGGGGTGGGATTCAAACCTAGGTCTTATGACTCGAAATCCAGTCCTCTTTTCACTATGCTGTATAGGAGTGGGCATTTTCTTACCAATCTGAGGATAAAGCAAGAAGAGAGAGGCTAACAGAGAGGGATTTCAGTACAAATATCAGACAGTACTTTTTGAAGGAACTAGGTCAGGGTAGGGAGTAGCATTGCAGTTTCAATCTCTGGTAACCTTTCAGAAGAAACCTACTTCTTGGTTGACCTCTCTGCTTAGCTAAGAGCTGAAGAATGGTTCTTCCCAAAGACAGAGATGACAGCCTGACCTCTCTCTGTGGGGGAGACCTCTCCTTAGCTCCCAGAAGACCCTAGTAAAAGCCCCTGCTTACCTGCTCCTGCTGCCACCTCTGAAGTGAGTTAGTATCCAAAAGCTGAATGTGCTGTTAAGACAGGAAGAAACAAAGTGGCTGTTAAGGAGAAACTTACGAAATTAGGTTAAGGAGGGGAAATGCCGGAGGCCCTAAGTTAATCTACCAGGGGGGCAGAGAGACTATTAACTTGTGATGAGACCTAGACCTGGAGTCAAGAAGACCTGAGTTCCAATCCTACCTTGGACAGTTACTAGCTGTGCTACCCACCAAAAGAAGTAAGCCCTTGTGTGTAGAGGTTTTTATTTGTATTTTTGTACCTCTAATGTCTAACATGGCATCTGGCACATAACAGGCACAAGGGCATGTCCAAGGGTGACCTGGCTGGTAAGGGAGTCTGAAACTATATGGTGGTGAATTCCTTTCCACCTAGACTCTTCCATCATGGCTTCCTTCCATCATGGCTTCCTTCCATCAAGTAGCATAGATCAGACAGAGGCTCCTGTTTCTGATTTCTTGTAATGATAGCTAGCTTTTGAATGGGGAAGTGGATAAAGAGCTGCTTAGGATCCTGCGTCAGGCATTTTTCTAGCTTTGTGACCCTGGGCAAGTCACTTCACCTGCATCAATTTCTATTTCCTCATCTGGAAAGTGGGAATAATAATAACAGCTACTTCACAAAGTTGTGCCAAAACCAGCGAAGCTGGTTGTTAAATATTCAGTGTGGTCATTTACACCTCAGAAATTGACAAAAACTGCAAAATGGGACTTGATGTACTATTTTGTTGATTGTTTAGACTTAAGAAAACAATTAAAACAATGTTAACAATGAAGATTAAATTTAAAAGTATGTTGTGCCTTTTTGAAGATCTGGTTGTTAAGCATTTACTATCATACCCCTAACTTTAGCATTGGTTGTGAGGATTGTATGAAATATGTAAAAGGCTCTGCAAGTTTTAAAGATATACATAAATGGCGACTATTATCATGATGATTATAAATTAGCTAACTATTATTATAACATCAGATAGAATGGTCTCTTGATCCATATTACTATACTGAAGCCATGAGGGAGAAGCCCAGATGGAAAGGGACCCATCAAGACATGGCTACAAGTCCACCCACACTAACCTTTTACATGTCCTCATTTGTCAATGTTCCTTCTAAGGAGCGATTCCCAGATTTGGACCAGTTTTCACTTGACTACTTTCTAAACTGAGCTGGTTTTTAATACTTCTCTCAACCCAACCCACAGTTTGAAGCGAAAAACTACCTATTTTTCTTAGTTCCTAAACCCTAAAATTTTAAACAAAATCCCATCAAACAGATCACAGTGATTTATCAAAAAAAATCATTATGATCATGTGGGATTTATAACAAGTGTGCAAAGATGGCTTAACATTAGGAAAATAATCAACGTAATTTATCATATTAAAATCCAAAACATCCAAAGCCACATGATCATCTTGATATATGTAGAAAAAGCCTTTGACAAAATGCAACACAAAATGCAACACTCTTTTATGCTAAAAACCCTACAAACTATAGATATAGAGAGGCCTTGTTTTTAGTCTCAAAAAAAAAGCATCTCTCCAAAATAAATAAAAGCATTATATGCAATGGGGAAACACTAGAACCCTTTTCAGTATATGCAGGAGTGAAGTAAGGATGCCTCATTCTTGAAATGCTAGTAATAGCAATAAGATAAGAGAAGGGGATTAAAGGAATAAAGACAGGGAAAGAGGAGTTAAAATTATCCCTGTTTACTGTTGATATGATGGTATACTTGAAAAACCCTAGAGAATCAGCAACGATACTAATTGAGACAGTTAATGACCATCAAAGTTGCACGTTACAAAATAAATCTTTAAAAATCAGCAGCATTGGGGTGGCTAGGTGGTGCCTGGAGTCAGGAGGACCTGAGTTCAAATCTAGCCTCAGACACTTAACATTTACTAGCCATGTTACCTTGGGCAAGTCACTTAACCCCAATCGCCCTGCCCCACCTCCAAAAAGCAAAAAAAAAAAAAACAGCAGCATTTCTATAAAATAATAACAAAACACAAGAAGCAATGATAGAAAGGGAAATCCTACTCCCCAAATGCACACAATATCTGGAGATCATCTTCCCAAAGCATGCAAAAGACTTGAATAAATTCAATCACAAAAACTCCTTAAAGAATTAATGAACAACTTAAAACAACTGGAGAAATAGTCAGTGCTTATGACAATATTGCTGAGATTAATTTATACTTTTAATGTTATACCAATCAAATGACCAAGAAGATACTTTTTAGAGCTGGATAAAATAATAACAAAATGCCTTTGGAAAAACATTAGAGCTAGACTATCAAGGGAAATGATAAAAAGAGGAAAGGACAAAGGGGGACTAATACTTCCGCAAACTAAACTTGTAAACCATTTGGTGTAAGTTTAAAAGTAGAGAGATAGATAAATGGAACAGATTAGACAAAGAAATTTCAGAGAAAAATAGACTCAGTAAACCAGTATTTGATCAAGTAGAAAAAATAAGTTACCCAGGAGAAAACTCCCTGTTTTACAAAAAACTTCAAAGTAGTCTGGTAGAAATTAAACTTAGACCATCATCTTACACCAAACTTTACAATATATCCTAAATAGATATACCTTATACCACAGTACATTCTAAATTTTACAGTACATTCTAAATAGATACATAACTTTAATATTAAATATCATATGACTACAAAAATTAGAAGAGAAACAGATCATGTATCTCTCATAGCTGTGGGGAAGAGAAGTAATCTTAACCAAATAAGAGACAGAGGCAATTAAAAAAGATTAAAATAGATAACTTTGATGACTTGAAATTGAAAAGAGTCTGCATGGTCAACATTAATGCATCTAGGGAAGTGGTCAAATGGGAAAAATATTTGTATTGAATTTCTCTAAAAAGGATTTGGTGTACAAGATATATAAATAACAAATAGCCATAAGACATATAGCCATTCCCCAATAAATACATAATCAAAGGATATAGACAAACAGTTCTTAAAAGAGGAACTGCAATCTATTCACAACTACATGAAAAAAATGCTCTAAATTTCTAATAAGAGAAATGCAAATCAAGACAACCCTGAGGTTTTACCTTATACCCTTCAAATTGGCCAAAAAAAAAAAAAAGATGAAAAAAGCAGTCAATGTTGGAGGGGTTTTGGAAGGATGACACATGCATTGATATATTATGAAATATAATGCATTATTATGGTGTGTAAGAAATTATGTGTGATGAATACAGAGAAATATGGAATGATGTATATGAACTGATGCAGAGTGAGGTAAACAGAGTCAAGCAAACAATATACATAGTAACTCCAACAATGCAAATGGAAAGAACAGCAATGCACCAAAAAGTCAAAAGTAAACAAAACAAAATTATAAAGATCAGTGGGACTTGAATAAAGAGATATAAGAAGACATTCCCAAATGATTTCTTGATGGAGATGGGAAGTCCCTACACATTGCACATGTTTTTGTATTTAATATTTTTACCCCAATTACATGTAAAAACAATTATAACATTCTTTTTTCCCCCTATACATTTTTGGACTTTCATAATATATCAATCAGTTGTTCTTTTTTTTTTCTTTTTGGAGGGCGTTTGGGGTTAAGTGACTTGCTCAAAGTCGCATGGCTAGTAAGTGTTAAGTATCTGAGGCTGGATTTGAACTCAGATCCTCCTGACTTCAGGGTCGGTGCTCTATTCACTGCACCATCTAGCTGTTCCTATCAATCAGTTGTTGACTGTTTTTTTCCTGTCTCTAAAAAACCCCAATAAACTCCACCACACTATTTGCCATGAGGGAAGACTCTTGGAGAGGGGGTAGGAGTAGGGATACATGGAATACTATGGATACGTAAGAAACAGAAAATATCTAAAAAATTATTATTTTTTTAAAAAGATCACAGGTAGAGGAAAGGGATGCTAGGCAACCAAGGTGTGTGACATGGTCAAACAAGAGAGACAAAGCAAGATGACCAGTTAGGAGGTTATGCAATAGGACAGGTGGTGGAAGCCTGAAATAAGGTTGTGACTGCAAGGGAGAGAGGACATAGATGGGAGAGTTGTTATGGAGGTAGAATTGACAAATCTTACCAACTGATTGAATATAAAGGGTGGTGTTGAGGGAAAGCAAAGAATCAGGAATGGCTCTGAGATTGAGAATCTGGGTGACCCGAATGATGATGATACTCTTGACAGAAATGGGGAAGTTAGAAAGTAAGAGATGAGAGACGATGGTGTGGTATGGGATGGGCTGGGAGAGGCAGAGACAAACAAGTTCTATTTTAAATGTGTTAAAATTGAGTTGTTTATAGGGTATCCAACTGGAAATTGTTTTTTTTTGTCAGCTATGAAGAGTATCATTCAGGAGAGAGGCTGGGGGCATATATGTAGATCTGAGCCATCTATTCATAGTAATGATAACTGAAACCAAGGGAGCTAATAGAATCACTGTGGAGAGAAGGTTGGGTTGGAACAGATAGAACCCTCAGAAGGGAAGAGCCCTGCACAGCAGTAATTACTCTTTTCCTGCCAGGGGTTTTTCCTCATAGTTTTACCTTCATTAAAGTTGGAATACTTAGTGGTCATCCAGTCAACTAGCATTTATTAAACTTATACTATGTGCTAGTCACTGGGCTAAGTGCTAGTGGTGATCTACGGAATCACAGAATCTTAGTGCTGGATCTAACTCAACCACTTAATTTTATAGATAAGGAAACTGAGTCACATACAGGAATTCTGTATGTGTCTAGAATTCTGGTCTCCTGATTCCCTGTCTGGAGCTCTTTATTACGATAAACTGTTTCTCATGTGGCAGATGACAGAGAAAGAAGGGGAGAGAGAGGGAGAGAGAGGGAGAGAGAGAGAAAGAGAGAGAGAAAGAGAGAGAGAGAGAGAGAGAAAGAGAGAGAGAGAGAGAGAAAAGAAGAAGAAGAAGAAGAAGAAGAAGAAGAAGAAGAGAGGGAGAGAGAAAGAGAGAGGAGGGAGAGAAAAGGAGGGAGAGAGAGGGAAGGAAGAAGAAGGAGAGAGGGAGGGAGGGGGAGAGGGAGAAAGAGGAAGGGGGAAGGAAGAGGAGGCAAGGAGAGAGTAAAATAAAAGGAAAAGATGTCCATATTCAACCACCTTCCTTTTCTCCCTGCTCATTAGTCTCCCTACTGATGGCATCAAGTGACATTGATGTACATGCCTTTGACTTACATGACCTTTCAAGATGGCATCTGTCAACCTATAAGAACAAGGTTTTGGTGCTGATGAGGTCTTGGCTGCCAGTGACCTTGTGACATAGATATCATTGCCTAAATCCTCATATATTTCCTTTGCCAAAGGCCTTAGAACTTGTGGCAGAACCTGATGGCCAAGACTTGTTCCAAGGACACACAGGGAACACAAATACAAATACATTGGAGAAAACTCCCCTTAATTGACCCACCTTATTTTCAGCCCATCTTCAACAGAGGGACAAGAGGGAGTCCTTAATGACTTTCTTTTTTTCCAGGAAGATTATTTTATTGGTCAAAACTAGGAGTATGGAGTGTGGAACCACACTTAGGTGTTATTCTTGGGGGAGAGGATGGGTTTATTTCTTTGCCACAACTGACTTCTGGGTCCAAAAGGTGGTACTGAACTATCAAAGGGAAGCTAGCTGGAGATCTTTCCAGTATTTGTTTTTCTCAATGATGTGGAGAACTCTGCTGGGTGTGGCCCCAAGCATTCTTGCTGATTGTGGTCCTTTTTATGGGAAGATGACAGTCTTCCACTGACTTGTTCTGTTGGGTTTTTTTTGCCACTCAACATGCCCTAGCTGTCAGCAACTGACTCAGTATCCACCGTCTGCCAATAGATTAGTCCATTATAATGAAATGAATACCTGGCCTTGAGGCTGTTGGGCTTGGTAGTTGTACGTCTTCCTGTTCAGCTTGATGAGGAAGCTAGATCAGTTTTGTGGCATCTACAGACCAAAAGCCCTGCTGACTTTCATGGGACAGGAAGGTTGTTGAGAAACTCTTGCCCCATAGGTTGTAGATGAGATGCAACTCTGAGAAACCAGCACCTAAGAGGCCCTGGGCTAGACTATGGCTATTCGGGAGGTGTGTCACAGCTATGAGACTTAGCCAACATTAGTTGAAGAGCTGGGGTCAAGTGGAGCAGGGAGGAAGTTGAGGACTAGTGGGTTCATAGAATAGCATAAGATCCTATTCCAGGCCCAGAAGGTCCCAGGATGGGGAATCTCTGATCTTTGGACATGTACAGGAGAGCCATGGGATTATAGATTCAGAGCTGGAAGATATCTTAGATGTCATCAAATTCAAACTACATATTTTGCAGATAAGAAAACTGAGGCTGAAGGAAGTTAAGTGAGTTACCTAGGGCCACACAGCTTACAAGTATCTGAGGCTGAATTGAATACCAAATTCAGAATCCTAGTCACTCTATAGGGCAGGGCTCAAAGGAAGACACAGACCTTCTAAAACAGGGTTTTCAAGAGGCTTGTGCCAATAGCCCTGTTAGGGTTTGATAGTTGCTAGCGTGTCTTTACATATAATTTGCATATGCTTACATAGAGAAATTGACTGTTGGCACTTCTCAGGTCAATGTGATTATAATGGTTGCACTACTGTAGTTCTCATAAAACAACCTTTGTTAAGTGCCTCCTGTATGTATCAGAGCATAGCTATCATGTCTGTCTTCTAGAAGCTTATGATTGAAGACATACCACGTGTGGAGAAAATATTATTTGTCTTTTATTAATATTGTTGTACCTAGCTATTTGTGGCTAAAAAAATTATCTAACCCCAAATGCTTATTGTAGAGGTCAGGTTGACCTCAGAGACAGGGAAGCTGAATGGTTGTAAGGAATACTCAGATCCTACCCAGGTCTTGTTTTGGGTCTACTCAAAACTTTCATTTTGGGTCCCCCAAATTAGACTGACTAATGTGCTGATATACATCACAAACTGGTTTTCTCTTGGAGACTACTAAATGAGTCCAATGAGACAAATGTCCTTAAGCCCTCATCCGAACTCTATATACTGTAACCTCACAAAGACTGATGGAAGGAGTCGTCTGCCTTTTTTCCTTGACCAAATCACCTAATACATTTTTTTCTAAATTTCTAAATTTCAGATAATTGATGTTTGTTTTCGTTACTAATCTGTCATGGTGGCAGTGATAGATTTTCCCAGGTGGTCAACCCAAAGTAAATTTGAAGGCTCTCTTCCTCTGCTTTCGGAAGCTAAGTCTCTGTGGTTTTAGGAATTAGCACAGGCCAGACCTGACCTATACAGGATTAGATTGAACATGGTGAGAACCTCTTGAGTACCTTTGAGTTCAAATAGGACATGGTCAAGGTCCTGGGTTAGGATAACTAAGACTGAAGATTCTGGGGATTCAGAAAATTAAGGGACTTCCCTTCCCTTCCCTTCTTCTCTTTCTTTCTTTCTTTCTTTCTTTCTTTCTTTCTTTCTTTCTTTCTTTCTTTCTTTCTTTCTTTCTT
>CM053600.1:154991365-155210835 GCA_028646575.1 Pseudocheirus occidentalis | reverse complement strand
ACTGAGGTTTGTTGGAAATCAAGGGGTGGAAGGATTGTGTGGTTGTCTAAGAACTTTATTTGGAAACTAAAGTTAATGGTTGCCCCAGGAGTGGAAGATCAGTATATTGTGAATTATTGATTGAATCAACTCCCTCTTAGGGAAACTAGGTCATTCCTTTTGTTAATTGATTGATTGAATCCCTCTTAGGGAAACTAGGTCATTCCTTTTGTTAATTGATTGAATCCTTAGCTGGATTGATTGAGTCTTTAAAATGTGAAGCTGGTTTCTTCTTTAGGGAAACCAGTTGATTCTTCTCTTGTTCCTTTCTGTACTTTCCTTGTTCTGAAGATTGTATATAACATTGTGAATTGTTGAAACTGTGAACATTGTTCTGAATCTAGATTTGTAATGGAATAAACAGAGTGTTCACTAATACTGTGTAATCCGAATCTTAAAAGCTGTTCACAGTAGCATTCTCTCAGGAATCTACTGCTGATTGGCTTTACAAGCAGGGAGAGGAAATTTGTGGGGGAAGGTAAAGGAGAGACTAAGAGAGTACAGGAGTAGAGAGGCAGAGGTTGAGTGGCTACTGGAGGAAAGGAGGGTAAGTGGGGTATGAGCAGAGAGGGAAAGGAGCTGGAGGACGCCTGGAGGAAAGGGGCTGTGGGCTGGCAGAACACTGAGGGATAAGGGCAGGGGCTACAGCACCAGAAGTTAGTAGGATCATAGGAGTAGAGCTGGAGGGGACGTCAGAGACCGTCTTGTGTAATTCCCTCATTTTACAAATGAGGACACTGAGAGTATGAGAGGGTAATGCTGCATTTCAGTAGTAAAAGGACAGTCTGTGATTATGTGCTGAGAAAATCAAAACTGATAGCTCAGGGGCTGAGTGGGGAGGGGAGAGAGAGAGAGAGAGAGAGAGAGAGAGAGAGAGAGAGAGAGAGAGAGAGAGGAGAGGGAGAGGAGGAGAGGGAGAGGGAGAAAGAGAGGAGGAGACAGAGAGAGGGAGAGGGAGAGGAAGAGGGGGAGAAGAAGAGGGAGAGGAAGAGGGGGAAAGAGGAAAAGAGGGAGAGAGAGAGAGGGAGAGGGGGAGAGAAGGAAGGAGGAAGAGAGAGATGGAGAGACAGGGAGACAGGGAGAGACAGGGACAGATCAAAAAATAGAGAGGGACAGGGAAAGAGGGACACAGAGAGAGGGAGACAGACAGACAGACACAGACAGAAAGGCAGAAAGGCAGAGAGTCAGAGAGAGAGAGACAGAGACAGAGAGAACTTCAGAATCAAAAGGTTGGGGTACAGTGTGAATGGGAGGGTGAAGGGATATTGAAGGGACACATGAAAACCAAGCTATCTGCAAAGGAGGGAGGTCATGGTGGGTATAGGTAATTTTGCTGTCTCTCCTCTCTTTTCTTCTCTACCTGTTACTGATGCTACCTTTTCCAGGGTGTAGACAAATCGAATGGCTTCCATATTTCCACCATTCCTCCGCAAGGCCACCAAAAGGAAGTCCCAGTAATCTTTCCGGGGTCCCAGGAATCTCTTCCGATCTTTCTGATCAAACTGGGACAAGGGAGGGAGTGGGAGTAAGGCATGAAGAAGTTTTCTCCTCAAGATCCACAGTCAGACCACAACTTTTTCTTAGCTCATTCATTCCTATAAACTCATTCATTTCTCTCCCATTAGCTTTTTGTTTGTTTTACTGTATTTTACTTTGAACACCTACCCTATGTTGCCTTCTGGAATTTTAGAGTAAGATTCTGGTTACCTGGCAGCTGGGGAACTTGAGGAGGGTCTGGCAGGGCTCAAACTCGGCTCTTCTAACTCAGAGCTTTTCCTCTGCACCTTTCTTTAGAGTATGCTAAGCTGTTTGCTCCCTTACCGTAGTCACATACTACCTTATACCACATTTCTGTACCTCTCAGAGTTTCCCTCCCCTGCCCTCTAATATAGACTGTGTAGTCCTTGAGGACACAGACTCTGCTGGGTTCTTTTTTACCTTTGTTTCCCCAGGGCTCACTTATTACCATACGGCTTATGATTATTTTTCACCTTTTTATCTCTATTGTTGTTTAGTTATTTTTCAGACATCTGAAAATAACCCTTTGTGATCCTTTGTGAGGTTTTCTTGGCAAAGATACTGGAGCAGTTTGCCATTTTCTTCTGCAGCTCATTTTACAGATGAGGAAACTGAGGCAAACAGGGTTCAGTGACTTGCCCAGGGTCACACAGCTAGTAAGTGTATGAGGCCGGATCTAAATTCAGAAAGATGAGTTTTCCTTCCTTTTTGGAGGATTTGGGGGCAGATAGGGAAAAGACTCGTATAGGGTGAGACCGCAGATGTATTTCAATCTACTCTAGTAAAGGATGACCCACATTGATGAATCATTGATTTACCAAGGGATTGATAGAGGTAGGCATCATGGTACAGTAGAAAGAACACTGACTCTGGAGTAAGAGGACCTGGAATCAAATTCTATCTCTGATGCTTGTTGCCTGTGTGACCTGGACACTCTACAAAATGAGGAATTAGACTCAGAGGTCTCTGAGATGGCTCTAGGTTTACGATGCTATAAGTTTGTATCCCTAGCACCTGGGGCAGTGTCTTTCATGTAACAAAATAACTGTTGGGGCAGCTATGTGGGGCATTGAATAGAGCACCAGCCCTGGAGTCAGCAGGACCTGAGTTCAAATCCTACCTCAGACACATAACACTTACTAGCTGTGTGACTTTGGCCAAGTCACTTGACCCCAATTGCCCTGCCTTCCCCCCTCCAAAAAGCAAAAAAAAAATGTTGAATTGAAAACTGAAAAGCAACAATGAGAACTGTTCCCTGGACACCGTAGACCTTGAAGGCAAGGATCACAGGCATAGACCTGGAAGGGACCTCAGAGGCCAGTTAGTTCTAGTCCAACTCCCTCATTTTACATTTGGGGAAACTGAGATCTCAGCAAGTGAAGAGACTTGCTCAAGGTCACACAGGTAGGAAGTACCAAAGGAGAAATTTGAACTCAAGTCTCTTAAGGCTTCCTACATAGAACCAGGTGGTCATTTATTCTCCAGCCCAACTGTGAATAAAGCAAGAAAAACAAACTGGTAAAGTTTACTCTTGGCCCTGGCAATGTGGGATATAAGACAGTAAAACAGGTGTCTGAGGGAGTCTGCAAATTCTCCTTCGACCTAGGGGGAAAGCCCCCGACCATCTGGGCTGGGAGAAGGACCATTCTGTAGAGGGCAGGGGAATGACTTCAAAGACCCTTCCTTACCTCCCAGCTTACCTGCAGCAAGAGCTCCAGGTAGCCACAGAGGCCGTGCAGTTCAGCACTGGCGTCTGTCACTGGTTGTTCTTGTTCCCCATACCCCCAAAGCATCGCAGAGATGACTTCTGCAGAGAGGAAGACAGACGTTTGGGCAGCAAGGCCAAAAATGCACTCTACCCATCTTGACTTCTTATCTCATTTTGGAAACCAGCCAAGAAAACCTCAGAGGTCTTACTTACTTTTGAGGTCCCGGATAACTCTCAGGATGGTTCTGTCTCCTTCCATAGTGATTCTGGAATGGAATGATTCTTCTTGATTCCAGCTATCCGGCTATCTGTTGTGTAGCATATGAAGTTCCCCAGACTCTTCCCAATCTTTTCCACCCCTGGCTCTAAACATTTTAAAAGTTTAACCCAATTAGGACACATGAAGATATATAGGAAGTAGACATGAATAAGATGTTATTATCTGGTTAAAATATATATTAATATATAATTACATATAAATGCAAATTTATACATTTATATATTAATGTATAATTACATATAAATGCAAATTTATACACTATAAAATCCCATATAATACAATTATACATACATATATGTGTGTATATTATATATATATATCTTTTGTGGTTACAAAGAACTGGAAACAAGTTAAGTGCAAATGAAGTAGGGAAAATCTAAATAAACTGTGGTATGTGAATGTAATGGAATATTACTTGGCAGTAAGAAATGACTCATATTAAGGATTCAAGGGAGCATGAGAAGATATATGTGAACTTATGCAGCAGGAAATAGGCAGAACACGATATATGATCAGAACAATCAAAATGTAAGGAACAATATTGACAGCGAGGATAAAAATGTAATTGAATGCTGCATAATTATAATGACCAAGTTTGGGCCTTGAGAACCCCGGAAGGGAAGGGAGCAAACATTTATAAATACACATACAGTGCATGTATAGACACTGTATATATGTACAAAAATATATACATGCATATTTACAACACACACATATGTTTATGTATATGTGTACATACAGAGCAGGGACCAATCTGCATTGGTAGAAGGAATTTCCTTATCAGATACCCCTTACATGGATGAGAACACAGATCAAGTATTTCATGTAAAGCGTGAATTTCCTTTTGACAAACCATTTTTATTCTAAAAACTATTTTAAACAAAATTCCCTTCTATTCACCTTTATTTGACATAGGTCTAGAAATAGAAATGCAATAGCAATGAAAGAAGCAATAAATTAAAACAGAAATTTTGGAAAAGAGGAGCCAACATTATCCCTATTGGTAGACAACACTACTTGCTTAGAAAATCCCAGAGAATAAGCTATTATTAATTCTATAAATAAAATGATCAGCATTTCTACATAAAAGTAACAGGACTCTGAAGGAAATTATAGGGAAATTCCATACAGAATAACTACAAAATGCATAAACTACCAATTTAATAATACATACTCTAGAATTTTATAAATGCAAGTGAAGCCCAGTCTTTACAGAGCTAATGCTACACCAATCAAACTACCAAAGTGGGTACTTTATAAAACTAAATCTGAAAATTATAAAGTTTCTTTGGAGGAGCAAAAGGTCTAGACTCTTATGGAACATAAAGAAAAAAAGTAGTAATGAAAGGAGGTTACCATTTTCAGACCTCAAATTATATTATAAAGCAGTAATTATCCATTATTATACCATTTAGTACTGGTTGAAAAAATAGAAAATAGACCAATGAAACAGATCAAGCAAAAATCAGATACAACCAAACTCAATAAGTTAGTGTACAATAAAGCTAGGAGCACAAATTAAATTAAACAAGCAGATTGGGAAAAGAAAAAAAATACTTAGACCAACATCTAAACCAAGAGAACAATAAACTCAAAATGAACATGTGACTTGAGTATAAACGATCACAGCATTAAAAAAATGAGAAGGCAAAATCAGGTGGATCTCACAGCTATAGATAGGGAGAGAATAGTTAACCAAACAAAATAATTTTAATGACATGAAATTCAAAAGCTTTTGCATGAACAAAATCAATGTAGCAAAGATAAGAAAAGGGATTCTTAATGGCAAGGGCAGGGATGGGACATACAACTTTTTGTCAAATATTTCTTATGAAAGAGTACTCATTCAAGATATTGGGCATTAAGACAAATATATAAATAGGAACCATTTTCAGCAGATAAGTGGACAAGGGTTAGAAACAAATAGTTATCCAAAGAAGAATTGCAAAATAATATGTAGAAAATCACTCCAAATCACCAGTAAAAAGAGATGTGCAACTAGAAACAACTTGAAGGTTTCACTTCATATCTGGAAAACTGGCAAAAGAGTAAGTCTGGTGAAAAAGCTATGGGACGACTGGCATGTGTACATACAGGGAGTGGAGCTGTGAAATGATCCAACTATTCTGAAAAGCAATTTAAAATTAAGCTTAGAAAATGACTCAAATGTCTCTACTCTTCGATCTAGAGATTCCAGGGCTAGGTGTATGTCCTAAAGAGACTGAGACAGAAAGAATGGGATGATATACACAAAAATATTCTTTTTTTTTGTAGTAGCAAGGAACTGGAAACAGGTACAAACGAAATAGGGAATATCTAAATAAACCGTGGCATATGAATGTAACAGAATATCACTTGGCAGTAAGAAATGAGTAATGTTAAGGATTCAAGGAGCATGAGAAGATGTATGTGAATTTATGCAATAGGAAACAGGCAGAAAATGATATATGATCTTAACAATGAAAATGTAAAAAACAATATCAACAATGATAATAAAAATGTAATTGAATGCTGCATAATTATAATGACCAAGCTTGGGCCTTGAGAACCCTGGAAGGGAAGAGAGCAAACACTTATTAAGTACCTCCTGAGTACCAGGCACTGTGTTCAGTACTGAACAAAATTTCATTCGATAAAACATACTTTCTGCTCTTCATGGTGGAAGGAGATTATGAATATAGAATACTGAATGCACTATGATGATTGATATATTGGTTAGTTTTGCTAAACTTTTCTCTTTCCTTTTTACTATTTGTCGCAAAGAGTGACAAGCCAATAAATCTGTTTTATCCTAGAGGCAGTAGGGAGTTAGGGAAAACTTTTGAGTGATCTAGTCAAAGCTGCTTTAGGATGATTATAATGGGGAGGATCAATTGGAGGGGTAAGAAACTAGAATCAGGAGACCAATGAAGAGGTTAGAGGGGATGAGGACCAGAACTAGAGTGGTGATTGTGTGAGTGAGGAGGAGGAGATGGATGGGGCAGATGTTATGGACATAGAATTTACAAAGCTTATCAACTGATTGGTTATGGGGTAAGGCTAGAGGGAAGTGTGAAATCCAGGATGGCTCTGGGATTGGGAACCTCTGACCAGAAGGATGGTGGTGCCTTGAGGGGGGGCACGGGAGAATAAAGGGAAGTCTGAAAGAGGAGCAAGTTTAGGGGAGAAAATAGAGTTCTATTTCGGACATTTTGAGTTGGAGATGTTTAGTAGATTGTTGGGGTCCAGGAGCCAGAAGAGGGCTCTCTGTGGCTATATAGGTTTGGGAGTTATCCACAGAAGGATGACAATGCTACTTATGGGAACTGAGGAGATCACTAAGAGAGAAGGGAAGAGTGCCTGGAGCGCTCTTGTCCCTTGGCAGGGACATTACTTTTTGGAGGCTGAGACATGATGATGATGCAGCAAAGAAGGCTGACATTCCTTTCTAGGTCTTCCTCTTGGATCTTGCTTTTCTGTTGCTATGTGCCTATTTCTTTTCCCCAGGCTCCTCCAGGTTTTAGCCCTTAGTTGAGTGTCTAAGTTGAGAGTTAGGTTGTGGGATTCCATCCTCCCCTTTCCCCTGGGGAAGTCAGCCTCCTAGGAACAGTCATCCTCAAGACATACACTCATTCCTTCCTGATCCCTAGCTGAGTGGAAAGTCTGGTTTATTTCAAGAAAAAGGAAAAAGAAGCAAAGGGAAAAAGACCCTAGGAAATGGAGAAATAGGAAAAAGACTAGGCTGGGGCCAGGACTCCTGGTTTTCTTCATTCATTCTGCCAGAAATTGAAGTTTAACTCATCTGCTCCTAACTCTCAATTTCTCTCATCTGTAAAATGGAGATAATAAAAGCACCTATCTTGTGGGGTCGTTTTAAGGATCAAGTGAGAATAGTTTTAAAAAGTGCTTAGCACAGTGCCCAGCACGTTGTAGGCACTATATAAATGCTTATTCCCTTCCCTAATCCCTATAAGGTTCTAGGACTTCTTAGGATCTAGGGATAGCATCGGAGGGCCAGAGAACTTGGTACATGCACTGGGAGTCATGAACAGATAGGGGGAGTACAATGATTTTAATCATGGGAAGACATGTTAGGAAGAAAAGCAAGTGCCTGGAAGAAGGCACCAGGGACTCTAGACTGTCAGAAGAAGTTTGGTTGAAGGAACCAGAGAAGAGATTCCAAGACTTAGGCAGGGACATGGTAATTGTCTATCTATTCAAGTATTAGAAAAGCTGTCACATGGAGGAGAGATTAAGCTTATTTTTTGAGGCCTCAGAGAGCCAAACTAACAAGGACAGACTGCAGTTTCAGAGAAGCTGATGTAGAATCAGAGTAAGAAAAGAGGCTAAGAAACAGCAATATCCCAAAGTAGCGTGCGCTTCCTTGGGAGGTAGTGGGTTTCTTTCACTTGAGGTCTTTGAGAAAGAACTGAATGGATCCCCTGCAGGGATGTTGCAGAAGGGAGTCCTGTTCAGTTATATACTGTTTTCCTGAAAGAATGGAAGCTCCCAAAAGTTAATTAAAAAAAAAGAATGGAAGCTCCCTGAGGTTAGGAACTGCTTCATTTTTGTCTTTGTGTCCCTATCTCACAGTTCTGGCATATAGTAGGCACTGAAATAAATGCTTGCTGATGGATTGATTCAGATACTAGTTGAATTAATAACTAACAGCAATTAATAACTAAATAATTAATAACTTATAATTTAATAACCAATTCCCAATCAAATTGCTGGGGTTGGTAGAGGTATTATAGGGTAGCAGGAAGTATCTTGGGGAAACCAAGGCACAAATGGGAGAGGAGACCCTTTGGGTAACTGGACTGAGTGAAGAAATTGTCAGATCCTGGAAATCATGGGAAATCTCTCAGACTCTCTTAGTTCAATCATTAACCCCACTCCCATATTTCTCCCCAAAGAGTGGTCCTTGGCTACTCACCTAAGAAGGACTGGAGCAGTCAGTGTGTGGCATCAGAACTGGAATGTCTTTGTGTATCTGCCTAGCCCTTGAAGCCTTCCCTGAATTCTACTGTCTGGACAGTGACTCATGCCCACCACCACTACCTAAGACTTGTAAGAGGCTGGTGGTGGTGGTGGTGGTGGTGGTGGTGGTGTGTGTGTGTGTGTGTGTGTGTGTGTGTGTGTGTGTGTGTGTAACTCCAGAGCCTTGTGAAGGCTCTTGTGAAGGGAGGAGTAGGGGAAAATGGAAACTGGGAATATCTAGAGGACCAGGGTTTAGGAAGGAGAAGGAGCAGAGGACACTGAATTGTAGTGATGAGAGAAATAGCTTGGGGGGAGGTTAGATTTCTGGGTTTAGGAGAGTAGAGGGATGATGGAAGTTAGAAATAGCCAGTGTGTTATAGTGGAGAGAATATTCAATCAAAAGACTCGGTTATAAAACTAGGTATGCTACTTATGGATCTGTGTAATCTTGGGTCTTTTATCTCCCTGTGTCTTAGTCTTCTCATCTGTAAAATGAGCACACTGAATTAGATAACTAAGAACTCATTCTATCTAAGTCAAGTCATTAAGCACCCATTATGTGTCAGACAGGACCACTAGGTATTGCAATGGATAGAGTGCTGGGCCCAGAGTCAGAAAAACTCATTTTCCTGAGTTCAAAGCTGACCTCAGACACTTAATAGATGTGGGACCCTGGGCGAATCATTTAACTCTATTTGCCTCAGTTTCCTCATCTGTAAAATGAGCTGGAGAAGGAAATGGCAAAACCACATCAGTATCTTTGCCAAGAAACCCCCCAAAGGGATCACAAAGAGCTGGATATGACTGAAATGACTGAACAGCATCAACAACATATGTGCCTTTTCCTCAACAGATAAATGGTCAGAGGGTAGAGACAAACAATTCTCAAAAGAAGAACTGTGAAATATTTACGGCCATGTGGAAGAATGCTTCACATCACTAATAAGAGAAATACAAATCCAAACCGTCCTGAGATTTTATCTCACACGGTACAAAAATGACAAAAAAATGGCGACAGTCAATGTCAGAGGGAGTGTGGAAGGATGGATGTACTTACACATTGTTGGTAGAGTTGTGAAACGGCACGACCATTTTGTAATGCAATTTGGAATTATGCAAAAAAGTTACTAAAATTTTAATGCTTTTGGAATCCAAGATGCCACATGGGTTTATAATTCAAGGAAGCTATTGATAAGAAAGTCCTCATATACTCCAAAATATTTATAGTAGCAGTTTTTTGGTGATAGTAAAACTTGGAAACAAAGTAGATGTCCATTGTTTGGGGAATGGCTGTACAAACTGTGGTACATGAATATATTTGAATACTATTGTACTATAAGAAATATATGTAATGAATACAGAGAAGCATGCAAAGATCTGTTGGGACTGGTGCAGAACGAAGGAAGCAGGGGTGGCTAGGTGGTGCAGTGAACAGAGCACCTGTCCTAGAGTCAGGAGGATCTGAGTTCAAATATGGCCTCAGACACTTAACATTTACTAGCGATGTGACCTTGGGTAAGTCACTTACCCTCAATTGCCCTGCCTTCCCCCTCCAAATAAAACCAGAATGAAGGAAGCAGAGCTAAGAAAACAATATATACAATAACTATAACATTGTAAAAGAACTAGAAAAAACAAAAAACTCAAAAGTAAATGAAGCAAAATTTTAAAAAAATCAAGAAGTTCTTGAATGAAGAGACAAGATAAAAGAGCCTCCCACACCTGCTCCTTGGCAGAAGCAACAGGTCTACAAGTGTTAGACATTGCACACATTTTTAGATTTTTTTCAATATTAGTGGAGCTGAATTTTTTGTTCCTCTTTTAAAAAAATACTATTATGTAGGGTGGTTCTTTGGGAAGGAGATGAGGAGGAATACTTGGGAAAACTACTGTGATGTAAGAAACAGAAAATATCAATAAAAACTTATTTTAAAAAATAAGATTTATGTGCTTCCCAAGAGAGGATCCATTCATTTACGTAGTAAATTCTCATCACTTCTACTCGGTTTTACTCATGTTCACTATCACCACCAGGAGGCGCTAAGAGCTTGGGATGCTGCCACCAGCACCTTCACCACACACCTATCTTTCTCTCCAGGTGTGTGAAATAGGAGGGCGGATAATGGTCTGGTGGAGAGAGAGATCGGACCCTTCCCTACAGAAATATGGCCACTTAGAGAGAATCTAAGGATCCTGCTTTTTAGTGTCACCTTCTGAAGCTCATTTCTCCTTCCCCTTTCTCCAAAACTTTAGGCTGATTAGGCAATGAAGTCCCAGGAACTAGGATGATGAGCTCTGGGAAAGATGCTCAGGAGAATTCACTAGTTTTCTGGTTCCCACCCCAAAATCAGACTCAACCTCCTGATAGGAGGGGCTGCCCAAGGTCTACCAGGGATTTGTAAGGCTTGCACTGGGATTGCACATACTAGGAGAAAGGGAGTAGGCATTGGTGGGGATTTCCAAACGTTTTAATAAGACGACAGGAAAAATATATAAACAGAGGAAGTACACAAGATATTCTCTAAGGATCAGACAGGGGAGTAAAGGCATTCCGAGTTAGGGTGTCTGCTTGCTACATTTTTTGTTTCAGTCTTGCCAGACTCTGACCTCATTTTGAAGTTCTCTTGGCAAAGATACTGGTTTGCCAGTTCCTTCTCCAGTTCATTTCACAGATGAGGAGACTGAGGCAGACGGTTAAATATGACTCTTTGTGATTCCATTTGGCATTTTCCATTTCTTTCTCTAGTTCCTTTTTTTACAGATGAGGAAACGGAGGCAAATAGGGTTAAGTGACTTGCCCAAGGTCACACAGCTAGTAATTGTCTGAGGCCACATTTAAACTCAGGAAGATGAAGTCTTTCTCGCATCCTGCCCGGCTCTATCCGTTGCATCACTAGCTGAGTAATTTGAACAAGCACTTCTATGTTCTCATCCTTGAGAAACGGATTAGCTGATTTCTGAGATTCCTCATAGATAGTAATTCGGTGGTCCTTCGATTAGCCCGATTGGTCCACTCCCTCTCCAGAATGTCCTTCTGTTTCTTCTGCGTCTTCTCCCAGTGTCTTAGTCCGGCTGAGTGTGTTCTATGCCTCTTGCCCCCTAGCTCAGTAGGTCATTCTCAGAAGGTCATAGATCAAGGGCTACAAGAGATCTCAGGATATTTAGTCCAGCCGCCTCATAAGGAAACCGGCTCCTGGGGCATGAGTGACCTCCTCAAGGTCACACAGTGGAATCAAACCCAGATCCTCCCACTCTAGGACTCTGTGTCTCCCGACTTCTCCAGGTTCAGTCCCCGCCTGTGCCTGGACCCTCAGATCGCAGTCTCCCCATACATATGCCGCTGCCCATTCTTGTCCTCAGGGCACACTCCACACTTCCTGGCTGTCCTTGGAGAAGGAGTGGAGGAAGGTCGACCCTGCCGCCAGCCTGCTGTCCCGCCAGTGGGCCTAGGGTTGGAGCCACCCCCAGCTCACTGCAGCCCGTGGGGGGTGGGGGGCACGTGGTGAGCCGGGGACCGGTCTAGTGAGGGGAGGTCCGGATCCCCCGGCTGCCTCTCTGTCCCGCCCCCTTAGCTGAAGTTCTCAGACCGATGGGCTGCACGGTGAGCTTGGTCTGCTGCGAGAAGCTGGATTCTGGACCCCCGGAGCCCCCCCAGCTTCCTAGGTGCCCCCCGGATCCAGGGCACTGCAATCGCCCAGCCTTCTGTGGCTCACCGAGCCCTCAGAGAAAGAAGCGGCTGCTGGGGGTAAGCTAAGGTGCAGTGGAAGGGAGACAGGACAGATGCCAGTGGGCAGGAGCTGGTATTTGTGCTTATGGAAGTTGGGAGTGCAGTACACGCTCGTGGGTGCGCTGGGACAGGAACTCTAGGGCAGGCTAATGAGCTCGTGTCGTGGATAAGGGAGGACTACCTGTGTTAGCACGGGACAGCCACTTGGCTTTGGGGAACCTCAGTTTCCTTATCTGTAAAATTAGGGAGTTAGATTAGATAAAACACACAAAATGCTTTTATGATTGCTCTGGGGAGGGGCATAGGGCTAAGCCAGAGGAAGGTAAAGGGAGGTGGTGGTGGTCATGTCTCACCTGGGCCAGGGGAGGGAGTCTGGGGCTGGGACTGGGACTAACAATTTAAAGGGTGAACTGGAGAGAGAGAGAGAAAGAGAGAGAGAGAGAGAGAGAGAGAGAGAGAGAGAGAGAGAGAGAGAGAGAGAGAGAGAGAGAGAGAGAGAGAGAGTGTGTGTGTGTGTACACGAGAGAGCAGAACTATGCCAAAGTTGGATGACAAAAGGGTTAAACTTTTGTAACTAGTTTTTCCAGGCGCCTGTCCCAGGCCCTGAGTACCCACATAAAGCATCCTGTGTAGGGAAGCTGTGGACAGTGACCAGACCTTGACTGGTAGAATTAGGTTGGGGGGAACTTCTGAGCCAGAAGGTCAGGTTGATGGGGAGAAAGAGGTTCTGGCAATGAAATGTTAGTAAGCTGGATTCTCATCTCTTCCTTCATTACTAGTGGAGGTGAGTCTTGGGGTCCTTGTGGAAGTGAGGTGAGTCTTAGAAACCGGAACCTGGACAAACCATATTTAGGGACAAGGAAGGAAACTGGGGTGTGAGGAGCAGTATTTATGTTCTGAGAACTCTTGAGCTGGGTGGCTAGAATCAGATTTATCAAAGGGAAAATGCCTTATGTTTGGCATCACCTTGGGTGTCCAGTGTCCCCTCTTCTTGGGCATTTTCAGAAGAGGGACTAACTAGCATGTGAGTCAAGGGCTTGGATACTTCTGATCTTGGGGACCTACCCCTTTCTAACTCAGCATTTCTGGAGGAAATATTGGAACGTTGACCCATGTAGTTGAAGTGCTGGAGTTTGGATTGTTGGTACTTAAGGTTGGGGTGCCCTGGGATTCCTCTTTCCACAGTCAGAAGAAGTAGGGGGTGGAGGTAAAGATCCCATAGACTGTTGGGAGGAAGCAAGGCAATCTCTAATTACTAATCAGAAAACATCTGCTTTGCACTATTTTTTGCAACTTGTAGTCTTCATCCCCCAAGAAAATCTTGTGTTCCCCAGACCTTAGTCATGATCCATCAGAGACCCCAGATTCCTAGCTCCCAACTTAGGAAGTGACCACAGCAGGGGGCTGAAGCCAGGTTGGATGGGAGAGGTGGAGAGGTCAGGCAACTGCCTCTTTATGGGTTGCTCAGGATTCAGAATAAATAACTTCAGGTGGAATCTCTGGGCCCAGGCAAGACGGTCCAGTGGACTGAGTGGGGTCTAGAGGGGAGAATGGGAAGAATCTGGGAGTCCATTTATCTTCTGTTCTGACCTGCTGTAGAGGGAGGCTGAGGAGGACTGGAAAAAGATGTGATCAGAAGGGGCTTATGACAAAATTGTAGAACTATCAAGCTTCAAACACCCTTGGCAGAAATTCATCTCCTTTTCTTTGCCTCTATGCAGTCTGGGCTTCCTTTTAGCCTGTACCAGTAGATAGTCTCTCTCCTTCAAGATTTTCAGGAAAGGGGCAGCTAGGTGGCAAAGTGAATAGAGCACAGGCCCTGGAGTCAGGAGGATCTGAGTTCAAATCCAGCCTCAGATACTTAACACTAACTATGTGACCTTGGGCAAGTCATTTAACCTCAATTGCCTTGCTTTCTTCCCTCAAAAAAAAAAAAGATTTCCAGGAAAAGCAGTATCATAGTCCCTTTCCCCAGGCTGACCTGTCTCCTGCCAACTCAAAGAGTCCTCCAAGTCCATTTCTCCCTATGTGATTTCCAGTGGAGACAGACCTTGGTCCTTGCCTGCAGAGCTCTCAGGAGGTCTGGGCCTTTGGTTTCCACTGTGGTTGCTAGTGCTTTGGAAATTGTCTCAAGCTCCCCTCGCCCTCCATTTTCACTTTGGGGATCCTCCATGCTGTTGTTATGAGGACTGTCTGCTTCAGTCTGTGTTTCTATCTTTATCTCCCTATTTCTCTTTCTCCATTTCTGTCCCTCTCCATGTAGACTTTATTACTCAATTTTGCACTGATTCTGCCTCCTTTTTTCACCTGAGATGTGGCTAGTTTGGAACATCCAATGGTTCTAGATTTAGAACTGAAAGGGCCTCAAGGGGTCATCCAGGACAAACCCTGCATTTTACAGGTAAGGCTAGGGAGGTTAAGTCACTTGCTCAAGGTCACACAGGTAGTAAGCATCAGAGGTGGGATTTGAACCCTGGTCCTCTGATTTGGAGCCTTTGCTCTTTCTATCACAGGACATTGTTTCCAACAGGGAATTGGATAGGAACCAGTTTATCCTCAGGAGTTAGCAGTACTAAGGAGTTGGGAATTAGGAGATATTTCCAGGAAGGTAAGTATTGTTGGAGAAGAGGGGATTGAGAGAGGAGTGGCAGTGGGCTAAGGGAAGTGGGATAGGCATGTTGGAGATGTGGGTTCAGGTGTAGGTGTGAGGGGGAGAGATGGGAGGCAGAGAGAGACAGGGACAGAGACAGAGAGACAGAGACAGAGAGAGACAGAGAGAAAGAAAGAAAGAAATGAAGAAGAAGATGAGGAGGAGGAGAAAGAAGAGAAGAGGGAAGGGGAGGAGAGAGGAAAGAGAAGAGAGTAGAGAGACAAAGAAGAAGAAGAAGAAGAGGAGGAGGAGAAGGAGGAGGAGAAGGATGAGAAGGAGGAGGAGAGCAGAGAAACAGGGGAGAGGAGAGAGAGGGGAAAGGGGAGAGACTAGAGAAGAGAAAGAGGAGAGAGAAGAGGGGAAAAAGTAAGGAGAAAGGGGAGAAGAGGGAGGAGAGGAGAGAAGGTATGGGGAGAGGACTTAGAGGGGAGAGGAGAGAGGAGGGAGGATTGAGATGGTCTGTCTGCATGAGGATGAGCTGGTTACAGAGCAGGTCTCCTGAGAGAACCCCTGCTCCCTCCCCTATGACTCATGCCTAGCTTTCATCTGCTTAAACTAAACCCCAGTCCAATGTCCTCTGCTACCCTCAGGGGTGGCTGTTTTCAGTTTGGTCCAGCTGCTGTTTTCCTTGCCCCAAGGCTTTTCTTCCTTCACCCCAAGCCTGCCTGCTCTTACTTCCCTGTCCCCAAATCCAAATTTTCAGAAGCTAAATCACGACAAAGCCTTGAGAATTCAGAAAAAACACAGTCTGGATTTTCAGTTCTTGTCATTTCTAGTCGAGGTGAAGTGGGACCCCGAACTTCTATTTTAATTGCTTTCCACTATTCAGCTCTCTCAGCTCTGATTGCCAGAAAGGGACTCACTCCCCTCTTCCTCCCTCTGACCACACTACCCTCTCTCTCCTTTCCTGCCCAGGCTGCCCCTCTCTTTTCCCACAGACCACAATGCCCTCTCCTTCTTCTCCCAGACTACACAATCCTCTCTCCCCTCCCCTCTAGCCCATACTGCCTATTCTTATGGAGAAACACATTGTCCTCTTTTCTTACTGTGTGGGCTTTGGCTTAACCTTAATTTCCTCATCTGAGAAATGGAAATAAACTTTTATACTCAGGGCAATTTCAAGAAAGTGTTGAGACAATAAATGTAAAATACTTCGTAATATGTAAAATGTTACACAAGTTTTACTTAGTATCATTGTTAATTGGAGTATTTCCCTTTCCTCCAAATCACAATTCTATTTCCACTGTCCTCTCCTGGAAATTTTTTTTTTTTGGTCTTTAAAGAGAGCCAGACGCCTTGGTTACCCCAAACTTGTTTATGTGTTAGGATCTGCATGGTTACTGCTGGTGGATAGAGGGACCCCCTCCCCTCTCCTAGGAGGGCACAGGAAGTCCTCCACTGTATTTAGCTAATTCTTCTTTCTTACTCTGTGAATTCTCACTCACTCCACTGGCAGTGCCAACCTGCCTTGTTGGCGGTGAAAGGAGGGTGGGGCTGCCCCATTCAGAGTGTGCTTGGCAAGCCCTCCCCAGAATCATTCCCTCTAAACTTTTCCAGGGGTATATGCCAAGGGGCCCCAAGGGGGGCATCACCAGGTGCCAGCCTCAACTCTCTCCCTCTTAGCCTCCTCCAGAGACAAGCAGACACTTGTAGGACTGGTAAAGGTATAGACGAACAAGAAGATATGGGGCAGTTCCAGAGATTTCTCCACGCCTACTTTCAAGGTCGTTGTGTCTGTTCCAGCCCTATTCTTTCCCTCCTCCTTCTCCCACTTTAGACTTGGCAGCTTTTTTTTTTTTGGTTTTGTTTGTTTGCTATCTAAGATAGGGAATATTATTCTGAATGATCCCCAGCTAAGAATATTTCCTCACTCCTCTCCTTTCCTCTTCTGTGCTCTCACCTCTCAGAGCCAGGAAATTCTTTTGATTATTTAACCTGAATCTGAACTTTAGGACTGTTTTCTTTTGTTCTGTTCTTTGTTGTAAAGTGGCACTCATGACATTTTAGACCTGACCATAGAGGTCATCTAGTCAGTCCCTTTATTTTACAGAATAGGAAACTGATTCCAAGATTGGGAAAGTGACTTGCCAAATGATGGTAAAAAGTAGTTAATAAGCAAGATCTGGAACTAGGGGCTCAGTGCGGCTTCTCTCCTCTAGATTTATCAGTGGGATTCAAGTGTGTGTGTGTGTGGAGCCAGTGGAATCTCCCCCTGCCATGATTTACATGTAGCTTCTGGAGGGTGTGCAGAGTTGTGAGAGGGGAACTGGGAGAGTATCATTTTCTGAATCACACATCCAGAGGCAGCTGTCCTGGGGAGGGAGACTTAACTATGGGCTGAAGCACAGATGAGTCAGCTTTGGACTCTATTATGCTTTGGCCTGGATAGTTCAGTGATTGCATCTTGTGTTTGGAAATCTTTTACTTTTATATCAACTTCATTTGCAACTATATCCCTCCCCCTCCTCTCTCCAGAGAGCCATTCCCAGAGAGCAAAAACAATAAGACAGAACAAAAAGCAATTCAGCAAATCCAAGTCCAAAAGTATGTGCAACATTCTGCACTTGTAGTCCCCCTATATCTACAAAGGTATGACAGATGTTCAGTTTCTCATCTCTTTTAGGGGGACTAAGTTGAGTTATGATTAGCACAGCAATCAGAGAGTTTTTATTGTTCTTTTTACATTTACATTGCTGCAGTTATTATGTATCTTGTTTTCCTGGTTCTTCTTATTACGCTTTGCATCTGTTCATATCATCTTCTCGTGCTTTTCTTTACTCTTCTAATTCATTGTTTCTTCTGGTGTAGTAACTGCCATTACCTTCATGTACTACCATTTGTTTAGCCCAGTGGTTCTAGACCTGTGGGTTATGTTCAATTTGTAGCAATGAAAATACATCCTGCATATTTACATTATGATTCATAACAGTAGCAAAATTACAGTTATGAAGTAGCAATGAAAATAATTTTATGGTTGGGGATCACCACAACATGAGGAACTGTATTAAAGGGTCACAGCATTAGGAAGGTTGAGAACCATTGGTTTAGCCATTCCCCAGTTGATGAGTGGGATTTTGTTTCTGTTATGTTCTACAATGCTACTATAAAAAGTGATGCCATAAACATGTTTCTGTCTATGGGGTCTTTCTTTCTTCATTTAACTTCCTTAAAGGTGTATGGCCTGAAATAGGATCTCTGGGATAAGGGGCGCAGGTGAATTTTTTTTTTTTGGAGGAAAGAAAGCAAGGCAATTGAGTTTAAGTGACTTGGCCAAGTTCACACAGTTAGTTAAGTGTCAAGTGTCTGAGGCTGAATTTGAACTCTGCTCTTCCTGACTCCAGGGTCAGTGCTCTATTCACTGCTCCACCTAGCTACCCCCAGAACAGGCAATTTAATCACTTCCTTAGCATAATTCCAAATTGCTTTCTAAAAGTTTGGGAAAATCCACAGCTCCATCAACAGTACGTTAATGTACCTGGCATTCCACAGTTCCTTCTAGCATTTATTACTTCCATTTTAGCTGACCCCACCTTTTGTGTGTGTGCATTTTAAAAACACATTTTGTTAATGCTTTTAAAAAATACATCATTATTTCATGGGAAGACTATTTGAATATTTGAAAGCATCATTCACAATTCCTAAGTCATCTTTTCTTCAAATTAAAAGTTCCCCAAATCCATATTACATTTTACCTTCCTGGGCATGTTTTTCTGTATGTGCTCCAGAGGTGTAAGTACAGGTGAATAGTCTAAGGTGTCAGCCTAGAAGGCAGATATGTGGCATGGTTGATAGAGTCTTAGATCTGAATTCAAATCCTGCCTCAGATACTTGCTAAGTAGGTGATCCTGGACAAGTCATTTAAACTTTGTCTTAATTTCTTAATCTGTAAAATGGTAATGAAAATAGCACTTATGTCTCAGGCTTGTTTGTGAGATAATCTGAGATAATAATTGCAAAATGCTTAGCACTGTGTCTGGCACATATAAGCACCATGTAAATGTTAGCTACTATGATTATTATTATTATTAAATTCTTACTAGCTGTGACCCTGGGCAGCTTTGTCAGCCTCAGTTTTCTCATCTGTCAAATGGGGATAACAATAGCATCTACCTCCCAAGGCAGTGATGACAAAATAAGATACTATTTGTAAAATTTCCTGCAAGTGCTATGTAAATGCTAGTTGCCATTATTACTTAATATTAATAATCTCAGCTGGGAGATTTAGTCTTCTAATGGAGATTTTATTTTGTGGCCCACTTTTGAAATAATACAATTTTTTCTACTAGGTCTTTAGGCTCCTGGAAAACAGAGATGGTATCTTATCTTTGTTTCTTATCTCCTCTATCACCTGGCACAGGGTTCTGCATACATTAGGTACTTCATTAATGTTTGGTGAATGAATGCCTCAGTTTGTCAGTATTCCTATTAAATTTGGTGCCCAGGGCTAGAGACCAATGATAATAACTAACATTTATATATTACTTTGAAAGCTTTTTACATACATTATCTCATTTGAACTCCATCATAACCCTGTGAGATAGGTATTATTATTATTATCTCCATTTTTTTTTTTTGCTTTTTGGAGGGGGAAAGGCAGGGTAACCTGGGTTAAGTGACTTGCCCAAGATCACCCAGCTAGTAAGTGTTAAGTGTCCGGGGCTGGATTTGAACTCAGGTCCTCATGAGTCCAGGGTTGGTGCTCTGCTCACTGTACCACCTAGCTGCCCCTGTTATTTCCATTTTATAGATGAAAAGACTGAGGCCAAGAAGGTTAAGGGATTTGCCCAGGGTCACATAGGTAGTAAATATCAGAGGAGATATTTGGACACAAGTCTTCCTGACCCTAAGTCCAGCACTTTCTCTGCTGTCCCACACTGGTTCCAGATGTAGTCTGACAAGGGTAGAGTACAGTGAGACTAGCTTCCTCATTCTGGAGGTTGCATTAGTTCTTAGTGTCATTATTTTTGACTTTACATTGTGTTGATGCTTGTTGCTTTTATGTCACAGGTATTTCTGAGGTCTAGCAATCAAAACTTGCTTGTTAATGGGCTTAATAAAGTATCTATTATGTCTCAGTTTGGCTCTGGGGATACAAAGATGGAAAATTAAATAATCCCCGCTCTCCAGGAGTTTATATTATAATGGAGCAACATGTGCATATATAAGAAATGGAATTAGGATAGAAAAGAGAATGGAGAATAAATTTAGGAAATAAATACAAGTTGTTAAAATGGGAGGGCATTCTGGACCAGAAAGGTTTCCTGTAAAAGGTGGTTCTTGACCTTTGCCTTAAAGAAAGCGAGGAATTCTAGGAGTAAGAACAGGTGAGAAGAGAGTATTCCAAGCATGCAGACAGCTTGAACCAAGTCAGTGGAGGCAGGAGATTGAGAGCAACACAGACAAAGCCAATCTACTGGTTTTGTAACTTGGCTACTTCGGGGTTTGGGTGAGATGAGAATCAACAGCTCTAGTCCATCTGGTGATTTGTGGGGACTATAAGACTTTCCCAGATGCCTTGCTGTTCCATCCCTGAAGATCTTCTGGGGCTCCCCATTTCCTCTGACTTTGTGTCTGGCCTTACCTCGGCTACTATTACATGACGACATGTAGCCTATAGACGTCTTCCCTATGTGCCTTTGAACTCTTGGACCTTTCCATTCACCCTACAGCTAAATTTTCTTATGTTTATTGTCTTCCCCAATCAGAGTGTGAGCTCCTTGGGGCTTGAATCTCTTACTTTTTCTCTTTATATCTTCAGTGCCTAGGACAGTGCTTCATATGCAGTACATACTTCAGTCATTCATTTACTCATTCATTATTTATTGGGTCTTTTTTTGGTCACTTATTCATTCCTTCATTTGTTTGATCCCTTGTAATAAAGAAGAAATAAGCAAAAATACCCCATACAATTCCTGCATTTGACAACATATACAGTTTTCTGCCCTCTTCGGGAAGCCTCTCTCTTAGTCCAGAAGAGGAGATGAGTTTTATCATCTGTTTAATGACTTAGAGTTGGGCTTCTTTGAGGGCCTTGTCATTTATCTCATTAGTTCTCTTGGTGGTGGCTCCATTGGACTGTTGGCTCACATTGAGATCTCTGTCCATCAAGACTCCCAAGTTGTTTTCACAGGGACTGTGATGAAGCCAAATCTCTTTTTCTCTTAGACTGATATGGTGAATTTTATTTTATTTTTTGAACCTAAGTAAAGGACTTGACATTTATTCTAATAATGAGATTTTGTTCCAATCAGCAATCACTACGACTCACAAAATCTTTTTGGATTGTCATGTGGTCTTCAAAGGCATTAGCTTGCCAATTCCAGCTTTATGCCTCTGAAGTATTAGGCAATAAGGCTTACTCTGTTATGTCTCCTAGGAAAATGTTTATTTTAATAAGTTATACAATTTTAATAAAATTTTGATTTTAGTAAGTTTTTATTTTAGTTTAAGAATGAAAGGAAATGGTAGAAATTCAGGTACCATGTTAGGTGATGGAATTTTTTGTTTGTTTATTTGGAGGCCTCTAGTAATCCCATCTAGTAGCTAGACAGAGGAATGGATAGAGCTCTGGGCCTAGAGTCAGAAGGACCTGAGTTCAACTTTGACCTCGGATATTTACTAGCCATGTGACCTGGGGCAAATCACTTAACCCTGTTTGCCTCAGTTTCCTCAGCTGTAAAATGAACTGGAGAAGGAAATGGCAAACTGCTCTAGTATCTTTGCCAAGAAAGCACAAAATGGAGTCACAAAGAATTGGATATGACTGAACAACAACAAAAAGCAGCCTCTTTCCTGGTCAAATCCCTCAGATTTAGTGTTTATAGGAAAAAACAAACATGGGAAGAGGGAGCAGAATTAGGAAGGGAACAAGAGATGATCTGGTCTTGTCCTTTAGGTAGAAATACTCAATGGGGATATTTAGCATTTACCAGTTAGGAAAGGTGGAGATGCATTCAGGGGGAGGGTGTCTCCCTATTGCCTTCCCCCCATTTGACATTTAAAGCCTTTCACAACTTGATCCCAACTTCCCTTTCCCATTTTCATAGATATATATTGGACAAAATCAGTTCCTGCTATCCATCTCCCTGTCTCAGTACCTTTGAAATGAGCTTCCTCTTCATCTCTTGGAATCTTCCAGGCTCAGCTCAAGTTCCCCCTTCTACTGAAGCTCTTCCTGATCTCCCCAACCCTCCCCATCAAATTAACTTGTATTCGTTTTATATATAATTTGCTTATTCTTTTTTATGCCCAATGCATAGTATTCTAGTGTCCAATACCTAGTAGGTGCTTGATAAATACTTGATTGATTGATACTCTGCCATTCTTCCCTTGTCCTTCCTAACCCTCCTTTTGAATAAGAAGTCCCTGAAGCTGGTTTAGTTGACATGCATGTCAAGAGTTCTTGTCATCTGAGATAGAGCCCCCATGGTAGGGGCAGACAAGCTTAGCCTACCTCTTTTGTGTTATAGTCCCCTTTGGTCATCTGGCTACACCTAGGGAATCTCCTTCTCAGAACTATGTTTGCAAATGCATAAAGTAAAATACATAGAATGGCAGAAGAAACCAATTATATTGAAATACAGTTATCAAAATGTTAAACAAACAAATAAGTTTACAGACCTCTATCTTGAAAGGTCAGCTGCTGGAGAATTGGGAGACAGGGCCCTGAGTCTGATGAGACTCTCATCAGAGCCCAGTGAGTGGGAAGCAGAGGAAGGAGAAGAATGTATGACCTTGAATAAGTTATTTACTATCTCTATGCCTGTTTCTTTATCTATGCAATTAAAGAGTTAGTATCAATGACTTTCTAAGGTCCCTTCTGGCTCTAAATCTGTCATACCACACTTTTATGACCTGGAGAGTTGATGCTTTCTTTTTCTAGTTGCCCTACCCTCTCAGTCCAGAGATGTGGAGGGAGATGAAGGGGGCATCCAATTCTCCCAAATTGAGGATCTCTCCTTTAAGGGACTCTGGAGACAAAGACTAGTAGAGTCTGATTAGGCGTAGACCCCAGGCATGACACCTCTCTCTAATTCCAGCCTGAGTTTCTCCTCTGTACCATTGTGTGACTTAGAGTTAGGGCCCTCTCTCTCTCTCTCTCTCTTTTTTTTTTGGAGGCAGGAAGGCAGAGCAATTGGGATTAAGTGACTTGCCCAAAGTCACACAGCTAGTAAGTGTTAAGTGTCTGAGGCTGTATTTGAACTCAGGTCCTCTTGACTGTAGGGCTGGTGCTCTATTCACTGCACCATCTAGCTGCCCCTAGGGTCCTGTCTCTTTCAGGAAGTAAGAGATTATATATATCAGCGAGGTTTTCCCTCTTTCTCTTACCCCTTGGTCTGTCTCCATGACCCTGAAGCAACCTGCTCTGTATTATTCACAGCCCTGTGGGTGGTGTGTGCTCAGGGTGGTAGTGGGTGTGGGGGTGGAGAGGTGGATACAAGGTGCAGAAGAGAGTGCTGGGATGTCTCTGGAGACTAGAAGAAGGGAAGGAAAGAGATATCAAAACAGAAAGAAAGCCCCAGAGATGAAGGTGGTGGGGAAGAATTTGCTTGATCTAGGTTTATGAAATCTTTTTTCCATGTCTTCTCTCATTCTTTCCCCCAAATAATCTGGGCTGGTTAGTGGTGTTTCCTCTGGGCCTGGGCAGGAGGGAGCATAGGATAGGGCTACAGAAGCAGGCCTGAGTGAGGCTCAGGGAAGAGGGTGATTGATTTGTTTCAGACATACCCAAGCCTTTTGGTAAATGCACTAAAATTTCAGCAGATGAAGAACAGATTCGATGGCTGGAAGTTCTTTCCCAATGGAGAGATTTTAGTGGAACATCAGAACGGGTCCAGCAATGATGTGAACTGAGGAAGAAAGCATGTGTTTGACACAGGAGGGCAAGATGGGACCCATGATTTGTCTCCTTCTGTCCCAGCCCAATTCCATGCCACTTTCCAATTACACTTTCCTTGTCTCTTCTCCAAACCCTTCCCTTGCAACCTGGAGAAAATCAGGGCCTACCACTCCCAATCCGTATAGTTCTCTTTTTCCTTAAATCAAGGGTGCAGCCAAGGGTGGCACTGTTGAAACCTAGGCTCGTTCTGTTGGTGAAACCTTCCATTGCTTCTCCAATAAGTAGCCTGGGTCTTAGTGTCTGTACTCTTGGTGTGGTAGATGTATATCTAGGTGGAACCCAGCTGACATTTGCTAGCCCACAGGGATGGCATGCCTAAGTGAGCACCAAGGGTGCTAGAGGTGGTAGCTTAGGTTCTCACACTGACATAGGAGTGCCTTCCTCACTTCTCTCTCTCTTTGTCTCTCTTTCTTAGAAATCCTTCTCTTCTTCCTCCCAGTCCCTAGCTACTGTTGTAGAACGCTTGGTTGGTAGCAAAGGAGTTAAGCCAACAACCCACTGGAGCAATGGGCTGGCCCTCTGCCATGTCCTTTCTGCTCCACTGGCACTCAGAGGAGCCCTTCCCCAGCCCCAGGTGTAACCCACTCAGAACCGGATGGGCTAGACCTTGGGGTGGGTGGGCTGGAGTGGGAGGATGGGCCTATGGTTTGTGTGGGTTTTAGGACTATTAGTGTGGGTTTTAGGTTCTGGGACGGAAAGGTCTTTGTTCTCTGGAGGTGTTGATGAGCAGGGAGAGGGGTAACAAATCTGCCCTGTGTGTGGATGGAGATCCTTGAGACCAGAGCTGTGCCGCAGAGTGAAAGGTTAACTTTGAACTTAGGGAGGTGTTGTTTTTGGCATAGATCTCCCAACACACGCCCGTCACATGCCCCTGACCATGGGTTTGCTGGGGGTGGGTAGTGTGTGTGTGTGTGTGTGTGTGAGAGAGAGAGAGAGAGAGACAGACAGACAGACAGACAGACAGACAGAGAGATACACACACACAGAGAAGGAGAGAGACACAGAGAGACAGAGAGAGAAGAAAAGAGACAGAGAGACACAGAGAGAGAGGGAGAAAAAGAGAGACAGACAGAGAGACAGAGACAAAGAGAGACAGAGAGACAGAGAGACAGAGAGAGAAAAGAAAGAGACAGAAGGAGAGAAGGGGAGAGAGAAAGAGAGACAGAGACAGAGAGAGAGGGAAGGAGAGAGACAGAGAGAAAGAGAGGAGACAGAGAGTCAGAGATAGAGACAGAGCAAGCAGGCCAAAAGCTTGTTCTTTATTCATTAGCCAGTTCCCTTGGACTGCTAATCCCAACCTAGTCAGGCCAGGAACAAAGTAACAAGGTTGGCATTCCTTTTTTTATTTTCCCCTCTAAGGAAAGAAAAAGCACACTTTGTAACACGTAGGCGTTGTGAATCAAAATGAATCTACATACCGCAGTCATGTACAAAGACTAGGTCTCTGCTGAAGGTGGCCGTTCCTTCCCTCACTGCATCAATAGTCTGTTTCCCCTCTGAGTCCTGGCGATCTCTCCACCTCTTTCTCTGTCTTTTTTTTTTTTTTTTATCTTCCTTCTCTCTGCCCTGTATTTTTTTTTCTTCCACCTCTGTTTATCTTCTTCTTCTGCTTCTGTCTGAATCTTTACTTTTCACAGCATCATAGATTTAGAACTGGAAGAGAATTTAGAAATTCTCAGCTCTAACTCTGATTTTATAGGTGACCAGCTAAGGCCCAGAGATATTAGGGGACTTCTTGTCCACTGTCACCCAGCACTGGTAAGTAGTTCGGTCAGGATCTGAATCCAGCTCCTCTGGTTCTAAGACCAGTGTATTTTTTTAAATTTTTTTGCTTTTTTGGAGGGGGGGAAGGTAGGGCAAAGTGACTTGCTCAAGGTCACACGGCTAGTAAGTGTTAAGTGACTGAGGCCAAATTTGAGCTCAGGTCCTCCAGACTCCAGGACCAGTAGTCTATTCACTGCGTCACAGCTGTCCCAAACAGTGCTCTTTCTACAATGCCAAGAACACTCTTCTTTTACCTTGGCAGTCCCTAACTCCTATGTGCCAGGAGAAGAAGGAGCAGGGTTGATGGCCACTCCCTCTTTATCATACAGAGAAGGAAGCTGAGACAAACAGGGAACAAAACTTTGTGTCTCCAAGGGATCACAAGGAAAAGGTTAGAACTCAGGAGGCTAGGCCCTGGCCTGTCACACTCTTTTTCTGGATCCTTCTTTGGATTTATTGATAGCTCTCCTCTGGTAACTGAATAGCACATCCCTTACCCTGAGATCCACAGAACTCTCTTCTGGTCACCTAGAGAGGCTGAAGGGATCATGTTTGGAGGCTGCAGAAGAGGAAGGGCTAGAAGGGACCTTTTGCTAAAGACAGTTCTTCCTCACCCCAGGAAAAGAGGGTGATGTCATAGATTTTAACAATCCTTGGTTACAGCCCCAGGGGTGAATCTGCAGTCTGTACATACAAGAGGGGTCTTTACCTGTAACTGAAGCCTCCCCAGACTCTGAGCGCCTCTCTCAATGTCTCCCCTCTTCCTTCCTTCAGATGCTTGAAGTTCCTTAGAGCTGAAAGGGAAAATGAGGCACAGGATGTGACATCACTTGTTTCCACAGGGACTAGTGGCTGTGGGATGGTGGTGGGAAACCGTTTGTGACTATCAGCCCAGGGCTTCTCCCATCTTGGTCTCACTGGGGAGCTATGGATTCCGGTAGGCTAGGGTCACAACTCTTCCCTCTCGGTTTTTTCAGAACCCAAGGGGAAGATGGGCGCCTTCACCATCCAGGCATACCATGGCATTGTTGCTTGTCCCCCACATTTCATCTCTTCCCTTTCCACCCTGGCCTCTCTCACAGCTGCCCCCTAGTCTTGCCATGTCTCTGAGGTTGGCAGGGGCCAGGGCAGGGTGATAATGCTGGTGCTGCTGGGGGTGAGGGGTAGGGAATGTAGCAGGGAGGGGGGAAGCTGCCAAGCTGCAAAACCATTAAGGGAATGAAAACTGGATGTGGGTGGCTTGTTTCTGGGCACTGTGAGGGAATGCTTTGGGGGAAAGTCCAAACTGGATGGCTGGGTTGTCTCCCTACCTCCCACCCCCATCCCGGCAACCCCCTCCAGCAACGTCTCCACCCCCTGCGAATCTCTCCCCACTGCTGCTGCCGCCACGGGTACTGACGGCATTGAGATGAATGAGGCTGGCCTCTTGAACTCTCGCCGCTCATTATGATAAACAGGGCTAATTTATTCCGTTGACTTTTAATTGAATTGCCACAGAGGAAGCTGGATTGGTGTGTGTCTGTGTGTCCACATGCCTGCACGTGGGGTGTCTGTAATGCATCAGTGAGGTTTTCCCTCTTTCCCTTATCCCTTGGTCTGTCTCCGTGGCCTGACAGCAAACTGTCCTGTATTATTCACAGCCCCCTCAGGTGGGTGGTAGTGGGGGTGGAGGTTGGGGTGGAAATGGGGTGGAGAAGAGAGACTCTGTCTCCCACGTCCTTGGGCCTCTGCACACATTCTCTTTCTCTCCCTTGCCCCTCCCTCTCTCCAAAGCACGGGCCCCCAGAGATGAAAAGTGGGTCATGGGGACGGAGGGAGGGACATCTTTTTCTCATTTTGTCAGAATCGCTGAACCATAGGATGTTACGGTGGAATTCTAGCTCAATCCCTTCCGTCCCTCCCTCTCTTTCCTTTTTACTTGCAAGAGGAGAAAATTGAGAGGTAGTGTTTAGGGGATCTCTCATTTCTCTTCTGACTCTAGATTTTGGATTCTAAGTTACTTTTCCAAGGTCACACAGCTGATTGAGCATTCAGATCCATTCAGATCTCCTTCCCCTATGCCAAATTTGTGGAAATGTTTCCGATGCAAATGTTGCTTCTGGGGAAGAACCCTTGTGGTGCTTAGGTAGAGTGCTATAGACTTCTTATGTCTATCTAAAAGCAGCTGCCCACGGAATGGCTCTTTGTAGCATCCAGTAGTTTCCAGTCTCTTACCTGAGTCTCACAAGACCCCTGAGTGTGAACAGGCAATGCATGCATTATTAAGCCTGAGGTCACATAGACTAATCTAGTACTAGAATCTAGGTTTCTTAGCTTCTTGACCGTTCACTGGGTTTTTCTGCTATCTCATCCATCCCCCTGCCTCAAAGCCAGATGTGTGGCAGGATGTATCTCTCCTGTTTTTAAACATCTCTTAGGAAAAAGAGGTCCACATTTTACCTGGTCTTCTCTTCCATCCTTATTTCAGTCTGTCTCCTGTGATTGGGTCTTGCTATGAGGTTTGTCCACCCTGTGCCATCTCAGGTTTGAGACATTCTAGGGTATAGGTAAGAGAGGTTCAGGTTCTCTTACTTGCAGGAGGAAAGTGGGACATGAGAACCAGTGCCTGATACCTGAACTCGATTCTACTTGGGGCAGGCCCACTGGCTCTACTGAAATTTAGGAAAAGTGAAGATCCTTTTTCCCTTTTTTGCTTTCCAGTTGAGCTTTGGAAAGGGCTGGTCTGTTTGAACCCAGACAAGGGCATCTCTCTCCTCCAGGATGCTTTTGTTTTGGCCATAGACTCATCCCTAACCCCTATGAATTCTCCCCTCCAAGGCCCCAGTCTCTGTAATTCTCCCCCCCCAGCTTTTCTCCCTAAGCTCTTTATCTACATCTGTGCCTGTGAGAACGACCCCCATCTTCCTTCCCAGCCCCACAGACAGGGCGTCTCCCTCCCTCTCCTTCCCTTTCTCTCCCCTATTTATCTCTCCTTCTGCAAGAGAGAGTCTCTTTGTGTGGGGCTTTGTGTGACTTTGAACTCCCAGGGCCTGGGTAGGGGGGTGAGGGGACACCCCTCTCTCTCCTTCTCCTTCTCTCTCTTTCTCTCTCCCCCTCCCTTTCTCTCCCTCTTTTTTCCCCGGGAGGATGTGTGTGTGTGTGTGTGTGTGTGTGTGTTTGTGTGTGTATGTGTATGCGTCTTTTTTTTCCCCCAGCCTGGGGGCCTTTGATGTGTAACTCTGGGGGGGGGGCAGGGAGGAGTGTATTGAAGGAGATCCAGAGAAAGAAAGTGGTCCCTAACTTTGACTCAAGTTTGAGCTACTCTTGATGGAGAGAAGGGAAACCGCTTTTGAAGGGAACTGGAGAAAGCAAAATTTGAGAATGAGGTTCTTATGGGAGGCAGGGAGTTGGCCGGTGGTTTTTATCCCCCACCCCACTACCTGCCTTCTTCTCAGTCTCCCCTCACTCATTTTTCTGTTTTCTGATTTTCTTATTTCGCCCTTCACCTCATATTTTCTCCCCTCATTCTATTTTCCTATTTTCCCATGTCTCTCAGCCTCAATCCTTTATCCTACTTAGTATTTCTCCTTTTTATCTCCTCTTCTCCATTTTGATTTCTTTTTGAGCTCCCTTCCCCTTTTTTCCATCCAGTGCAATTCAATTTAGCAAATAATTGCTGAGTGAACACTGTGTTCAAGGCACCAAACGAGGTCCTAAGGATACAAAGATAAAAAAAAACCAAACTTTTATGATGACACAATCCCTTCTTCTTTCAAAAAGCTTACAATGTGGTGATGGGTGAAAGATGGATGAATTGTGAATGAATGAAAAAGCATTTATTATTTGCCAAGATCTGTATTAGATGCTAGGGACACAAATGTAAAATTTGGTCAAATTGCCAAGTTATGAATTCTTTTGATTCTACCACCAGGATGTCACTCCCTCTACTACTTCTCACTGCTACCACCCCAGTTCTAGACCTTAATATTGGCTGAATTACTTCATTTTCCCCTAAGTCTTTTCCTTCTTTCAAAACAAGTCCTTATTTCTTTGGTTTTTTTCATTGATCTATGATATTATCAACATGGTTATACCCTCCAATGTAGATTGTAACCCACTATGCTGTCTCACATATCCTGTGTAATTCTTGTCTATATCCTGGATCCAAATCACATACCATTCACAATGTCTCCCAACTGAAAGGCCAGTTCTTGAGTTTTCCATTCAATAACATATAGTAATCTATAGAATCATCCACTTGATATTCTCTGTATAGTTTGTTAGGTTGAATTATTTTGAGAGATCACTGATCTTGTTTAGGAGACTTTGCAGTGTGCAAGGACTGATACAGTCAGCACAGTGTCACTGGAAAACAGGAGCATTTGGAAGATTTTACCATCCACAGGGAACTCCTCTTTTATTTGGACTCTATCCTTGACACTGGCAAGCATCTTTTGGTGAGCATGTGTCTTCCTGTTTTATGCTTTGCTTGATGATTATAATCATAGGGTCATTGAACAAACTCATCTCCATTGTTATTTCTTTCAAGGACTGTTATGATGTCAACATATACATGGGAGACATCTTGTTAGAGAAGAGATTTTATGGTGGCAGTTTGCTTTATCAAGTCATATATATATATATATATATATATATATATATATATATTTTTTTTTTTTTTTTTTGCTTTTTGGAGGGCAGTTGGGGTTAAGCGACTTGCCCAAGGTCACATGGCTAGTTTTTTGTGTTAAGTGTCTGAGGCCGGATTTGAACTCAGGTAGTCCTGACTCCAGGGCCGGTGCTCTATTCACTGCGCCACCTAGCCGCCCCATCAAGTCATATTTTTTAGAAAGTTAACAACTAATAAACCCAGTGGGATCTTCTACCCTTTCAGTGAGTTGCATAAATATGTTGCCTATTGTAGAATATTGTTTGTTAAAGCTTTCCCCTTCCTTTCTCAAACGTTTATCAAGAATGCTTTTAATAAATAAAATTTAATAAATCAATAAAGATTTATTAAGTGTCTACTATGTGTCAGACACTGTGATAAGCACTGTAGATACAAAAAGGGACAAAAGACAGCTCCTGCCCTCAAGGAGCTTACAAGCTATGGGGGGAGAAAACAAATATATATTTAGATTATTCTCATGAAGATTTTGTAAAGATAGGAAAATAGACCTAGAGGTTTGTAGTTAATATTTTCTCAATTCTCTCTTCTTTTTGGATAATAATAGTTATTTTTCCCAAGCATTTGAAATCTTTATTCCTGCACTGTGTTCAATATATTTTAAAAGATTCTATAACTACTTTTGTATTGAAATCAATGAATATTAAATTATATGTGGATTTAATTTGGAGAATCTTATTTCATTGTAGATTTTTTTTGCCTCTTCTGAAAGATATGAATGTGTGAATGATAAACTGGAGTTATCTTCCTGATCATGGGCACCAGTGACAATAACAATGAGCATTTACATATTACTTTAAGGTTTACAGAGTTCTTCACCGCTATTATCTAATTTGAACCTCATAACAACTCTGGGAGGCAAATGATTTTATTATGCCCATTTTATGGATGAGGAAACTGAGGCATACAGAGGTTAAATGGCTTGTCCAGGGTCACACAAGCTAGTAAATGTCTGAGGCTGGATTTGAACTCAGGACTGCTTGACTCTGGGTCCAGTGTTCTATCCACTGAACCACCCCATTGTGCACAACAACATGAGATCCTTTGAAATTGTTTCTTGTTGTCTTTTCATGCATGATAAATTCTACCAGTTCCTCTATTTGCCTTGCCAAGAAGAGGAGACTCATTTAGCTATAATTTCCCCTTTGTCTCATGGTTTTATCCGTTCTGACAGTGGCAAGATGAATAAGATTCAGTTCTTTCTGTAATGCACTCCTTGGCCCCTGGACAGGGACTTCTCATTTGGATTACCAAGTGTTAGTTAATGTTTCTAGATGTAAAAACTAGGATTCTTAGCCTTCTCTCTGTCCCCTTTTCTACTTCCCTCACAAAGACAGAGAAGGATTCAGGACCAAGGGCAGTTGATTTTCCTTAATCCTCTTGGTTGCCTCAGCCAAAGGATTTATCACCTAGTGGCCACCCTCTTGGCAATGAAATTCTCCATAGTCATCTAGGTAGGTCCTTACGAAGCAACTGCTGCCTAAACTGTGTTAAAATCTATCCAGCTTGTGTCATTTGACTGTTGCCTTTGAGACCTCAGGGTCACTTTTGAGCTACAATAAGACTTCTGAGTAGGACTTTGTGGGGTCCTGTTCCTTCACTCTGCTTCTGAATAGATCCTGTGGAATCCTGCATCCATGTAGGTGCCCAGTTTGTCTTCCTAGTGTGTAGCAGACCTGACTTTGTTATTCCCCTGCTCAAAAATCTCCCCTGGCTTTTGAAAATACAAATGCCTTTACACTTCTGTAATTTGTCTCTGTCCTACCTTTATTTCATAAGACTTTCCTTTGTTTTCTATAGTTCAGGTAAACTGAACTATTTGAAGAGAGGTCATGGCTGGATATAGGGATTTGGAAGCCACCTGCATAGCAGTGATCACTAAAGTCATAGCAGAAGATGAGATGAGGTGAGTGAATGAGAGAGAGAGAGAGAGAGAGAGAGAGAGAGAGAGAGAGAGAGAGAAAGAAGAGGAGAAAGAGGAGAGAGAAGAAGAAGAAGAAGAAGAAGAAGAAGAAGAAGAAGAAGAAAAAAGAAGCAGCAGCAGAAGAAGAAGGAAGAGAAGGGTTGGAGTAGAGCCTTGAGTAATGCTCCTTAGGTGATCTCTGGTATCTCTGAATTGCTCTCTATGTCTCCAAATCCTTACTCTCATTGGTTCTGAAAACTCCAGGATGGAAAGGATCAACAAGTATTTCCTCTTCCCCTTGGGATCCTTTTCTTCCTGAGGACACTTGGCTTCTGATCTAGAAGGGTGGGCAAACCCTTTTTACAAACACCTTTTACAAAAGGGAAAAAGTTAAAATCCTTCAAAAGAAAATTATAGAAAAACAAAATAAAGACAATTAAAAAAACAATAGGGGTAATTGTTGTTGCTCTTTTGATTTTAAACAGAACACAGATTGCTTAACTAAAACCTATCTAGGAGCTGACTTGGCTGGCATATTTTTAAAGGGTTAGACCCCTCCTTCTCACCTTGACTGGAAGCTGGGTCTCTATGGATAATTGCTCCTGGAAGTTCTTTTACTTCTTTGAAGTTCCTACGCTCCCTGTGGACCATGTGACCTTGTGCTGGCTGGAGGACAATCATATCTAGTATAGATGGACTGCCTCCTGGGATTTCATCCAACAGCCCAAATTGAACTCCCTATCTTTCTACTTTTTCAAAGTTCCTGGTCCCTCTTGGAGCCCCACTGAGCCCCAGGTTTCTGTAGGAAAGACCTTTAATCTTGGTTCATTTGTGGAGCACTAGCAATAAACAGGTTCTGTTCTGTGAGTCCTATGATACCAGCTCTGCCCTTTTCCTAGGTTTTCTACCTCCTTCACATGTTTTCTCCCAGACGAGGACCTAGAATTCTATCACTGAAGAGTAACTTTACAGTAACATTTACTCATTCATATATTTATCGATGCATTCATTCAACAAACATTTATTAAGTGCCTGTTGCATGCAGAACTCTGTTCTAGACCCTGGAAGGAATGAAAACTTCAGATAAGACTTGTTTCCAGACTTCCTGGAGCTTTTAGACTGGAACAGTGTTTCCCAGAATTTTAAAGCGTAAGTAAATTTTTTTACATGTTAAAAAAATTGACATCCCCCCTGTATGATAGAAGTTGTACTATTGGATAGTAGTGTCATAAGTATGTCTTCAATCAATGAGCATTTATTAAGCACCTGTTGTGGGAAGGGCACTGTGCTGGTTACTGGGAAGATAATGATAAGAGTTTAAACAATTCCTGCCCTGAAGGAGTTTATAGTCTAGCTGGGGAAGACAACATATTCATGTAGAGATACATGCAAAATAGATGGAAGATGACTTTGAGGGACAGGAAAGAGCATTTGGGGGCAATCTAGAAAGCCCTCATGGATAAAGCGGTACATGAGCTGAACCCTGAAGGAAACTAGGGAGAGAGAGAGAGAGAGAGAGAGAGAGAGAGAGAGAGAGAGAGAGAAAGAGAAAGAGAGAGACAGAGAGGAGACAGAGAGAGACAGAGAGACAGAGAGAAAGAGAGAGACAGAGAGAGAGAAAGAGAGAAAGAGAGAGAGAGAGAGAGAGAGAGAGAGAGAGAGAGAGAGAGAGAGAGAGAGAGGGAGAGAGGGAGAGAGGTGAGGAGGGAGTGCATTCCAGGCATGAGGCACAGCCAGTGCAAAGGTATAGAGATGGGAGATTGAATGACATGTCTGAGGAACATCATGGAGGCCACTTTGACTGGATGATTCAGTATGGAGGGGAATAATATACAATAAGGATGGAAAGGTAGGATGGGGCCATGCTGTGAAAGGCTTTAAATGTCAATCAGAAGAGTTTATATTTGATCTTGTAGGTCACAGGGAACCACTGGAGTTCATCGAGGAGGGGAACAACATGGTCAGAGATGTACTTTATCCTTTTTTTTTGGAGAAGGAAGGCAAGGAAATTGGGGTTAAGTGACTTGCCTAAGGTCACACAGCTAGTTAAATGGCAAATGTGATGTTGGATTTGAACTCAGGTCCTCCGGACTTCAGGGTCCGTACTCTATTCACTGTGCAACCTAGGAGCCCCTCAGAGTTGTACTTTTGAAGGAGTTAAATTACTTGGACTTCTGTTGGAGTGTGCTTTCTCTCCACATCTCTCTGTCTTCATCTCTTCAAAAAAGCAGAACATTTGATAATTCTTGACTTATCATAATTATAACTGTCCTTTAAAGGGTGAAAGAAACAGTGAGGGAATAGTCTATTTTTGACCTAATTGTCACCTAAAATGGTGGGAACTTTGGCTGGGGTGGGGGGAGAAGAAGGACCTTAAAATGCAATCTTATTTTTTTTTTTTTGCTTTTTTGGAGGGCAGTTGGGGTTAAGTGACTTGCCCAAGGTCACATGGCTAGTTTTTTGTGTTAAGTGTCTGAGGTCGGATTTGAACTCAGGTACTCCTGACTCCAGGGCCGGTGCTCTATTCACTGCGCCACCTAGCCACCCAAAATGCAATCTTATAATTTGTAATAGAGGGGAAGGCAAGAAGGCATAGTTTGTTATGCACTCCAAATTTAGTGACAACAGGTTTCAAAGGGTTCGAGGAAAAGTTAGATAGAACTAAATAGACAAAAGTTCTTCTTAGGAAGTCAGCCCAGGTGGGATGTGTAGTGGCAGCCACACTGGCCTACCAAGGATGGCTGCTAGCAAAGCAGGAAAGAGAGCTGTCCAAGGGGTCAACAATCTTTTAAAATTATATTCACTAGTTCAGGGGAAAAGTCAGTACCCTGAACTACAGAGAAGATATAAACAGAGAAAACACAAGCAGAGAAATAAAGACCAACAGACAGGGCTCTGACTGCCTAAATCAACTATACACTTTATAACATACTTATACATCCCTGGATCAAGAGAGCCTGTACATCTGAGCAGTTGGGGAGCTCTGAACATGAACAGAATCTCGATCAAGGAATCACAAGATCCTTCTCATAAATGAGCCCCCAAAGCAAAATACCAAGTCAGAGTATATACATACTTCTCAGAATCAGAGGGCATCACAACCCTCATGACTCAGTGCCTAATTAGAAATTAGTGAAAGGTGTGAAAGCCTTCCTACAAGCAAGCCTCCCCTAAGCAAACTTCCCTTAATGGGCTCCACATGAGGCCTATTAATGGTTGGGGAAGATCATAAATCCCATCAATATTACAGGATTCCTAAGTCACAGAGACATGATTCTAATAAGGAAAAAGAGAAGATATTGCAGCAAGAGATTCTTGTGGTTGCATAGGGACTCAACAAGGGCTGAATTCAAGAATGTGATATCATTCTATTATATTATTCTATAAAAAGTTTCAGGAATATAAAAACTCAGTGATCTGGGGCTGGGGAAGAAAGCAAAGGACAACAAAAGGTTTTTTTTAAATAATTTTTTAGTAAATTATTCATTTTTCCTTTTTGAAGGGTGGAAGGCAGGGCAATTGGTATTAAGTGACTTACCCAAGGTCACACAGCTAGTAAGTGTTAAGTGTTTGAGGCTGGATTTGAACTCAGGTACTCTTGACTCCAGGGCCAGTGCTCTATTCCCTGTACCACCTAGCCACCCTATGGTTTTTTTTAGTGGGGGTGAGAGAGGAGGATAAAACTCTTTGGGGTCCATGTGATAATGATAATGGACCATTAGATGATCAAGAGAAAGCTTAATTGTTTTATTTCTGTCTCCTGTCAGGGAAGATGATATGGAATACTGGAAAGGACAGATAAAAAAATGTTTGATAGCAAATTGATACCCAAGAATAATAAGGAAGTAGTAAAATAATAAATAAATTCAGCTACCCTCGGTGACTTCAAGGCCAAGATGTCCATTATCCCAGTTTCCTGAAAGAACTGGCCGATGTGATTGGTGAGCCAATGTTGGTGATGTTTGAAGGAGCATGAGAACAGGTGAGACGTTGCAGGATCCAAGAAGGGCAAACATTCTGATTTTCACAAAGTGGAGCCTAAAAACTGTAAGTCAGAGAGCTTGACTTTGGTTCCTGGCAAAAGTCTAGGAAGGGTCATTAAAAGGAAGGTTGGCTAGTGAACTTGTAGGAAAATGAGTAGTGATGACACAGAGCCAGCAGGGGTCCATCAAGAACAAGTCGCTCTCGGCTAATTGACTTTTTGACAAGGTTACCAGACCAGTGGATCTGAGAGAATGCCATGATTTTAAATTTTTTAAATTTTAGCCAAACATTTGACAAAGTCTTTTGTGCTGGGTTTTTTTTTTCTTTCAGACAAGATGGTGAAATGTGGCCTAGAAGATAGTAGAGGTATGTAGACTCTACTGGGTGAATGACTGGACCTTGAGAGTACCCATGAATGGTTCTGTATTGGCTTGGGAGGAGGTGACTAGTGGTGTGCTCTAGGAATCAATGCTTGGCTGTGATGTTTAACACTTTAAAAAAATCAGTGATTTGGATAGAGGCATAGACTAATTTATAAGCATTTATTAAGTGACTACTATGTGTCAGGTACTGGGCTAAGTGTTGGAGATAAAAGTACAAAACTGAGACAATATATGCCATCAATGACCTTCCATTCTACTGGGGATTACAATGTGTAAATAAAGAGGGGTGGACAGGGAAGGGGGTTTTGTTCTACGTAGTCCCAGAGATTGTGAGTGAAGTCATAAGGCAGTAAGTAGATTGGCAACCCCTTTTTATTAACAGTGTGAATATTTATTGAATTGTTCCTTGAAGGAGAGGTAGAAAGTAGGGGGTAGGAGATGGGAGGAGCAGGGCAAATGGCAAAATTTCTGTGTTGACTAGGTCTTCTTGTCCCGTGAATGACTGAATGGCAAGGAAGAGATTGGATACTTAGGAGATTTGCCAGAGCCATAGCTAGCACATTGCGGGACAGGATCTCAAACAGGCTTGATGCTTGGGCTGAATTGAATACATTGATAACATTGACTAGGATTAAATTTAGCCTTGCACTTCGGTTAAAAAAAGTCAGCCTTACAAGGACAATATGGGAAAGGCATGACTAGAAAACAGTTTGTCTGAAACCACCTGGGGATTTTAGTGGCCTGGAAGCTAAGTAGGGTTCAAGAGTGGGAGATGTCTGCCCAGAATGTTAATGTGAATGTGATCTTAAACTGTATCAGAGAGGCATTATCATCCAGGCCTAGGGAAGCAAGAATACCACTGTGCTGTACCTATGTGAGACCACACTGGAGTATTGTATTTAGTTCTGTAGGAAGAGCATTGAGAACTTAGAGAACATCCTGAGAAGGCTAATCAGGAGGATGGATTCAATTCTGTTTAATTCAAGAAGCATTTACTTTGTTCCAGGAATCTACTTGGTGTTGGAGGTGCAAATATCAAAATGAATGGACCTGCTTTTAGGGAACTTACATTCTAATGGGAAACATAGCATGTAAACACAAACATATATGAATATAAGTAAATATCAAATCAATACATTTTATTTATTCATTTATCTATGTATTTATTTGTTTAGTCATTTATTTATTAGTTCATCCATCTACCCCCCACCCATCCATCTATCCATACATTCATCCATCTATTCATCTATCTGTCCATCTATCTGTCTCTGTCAGTCTATCTATCCTTCTATCTATCCGCCTGTCCATCTATCTGCCTGCCCATCCATTTATCTGCCTGTCCATCTATCTATCTATCTATCTATCTATCTATCTATCTATCTATCTATCTATCTATCTGTCTGTCTGTCTGTCTGTCTGTCTGTCTGTCTGTCTATCTATCTATCTATCACTTATTGTGGAGAGGGTCTAGAAGCTTAGGGGGTGAGGCTAGGCCTTGAGTAGAAGTTGACTGTTGAGTTGAGTCTTGAGACAAAGGCCTCAAAAAAGAGCACCCCAGCAATAAGGGACAGCTTGTGCATAGGCACAGAGAAGGGAATGTTCAGTCTTGGGAATAGCAAAAAGGCCATTTTGGCTGGAACATAATGTACATGAGAGGGACTAATGTATAATCAGTCAGGAAAGATAGGAGCCGGATTGTGAAAAGCTGTAAATGCTGAACAGAGGCAAAATGAAGTCACTGAAGCTTCCTGAGCAGGGTAGTGAGATGGTCAGACATGTGCTTTAGGAATCTCAGTTTGGCAAATGCACAGAGGATGGACTGGTTGAGAGAAGAGACTCGAGACTGGGAAATCAGTTAGGAGAATCTTGCACTAGCCCAGGTGAGAGAGGATGAAGATTTAGGTAGTATGGCTTTGTGAGAGGAGAGAAAGGGATGGAGCCAAGAAAAACTTTGGAGATAGAATGGATGAGACTTGGCAGTCAGTGATAATGGAAAGGGGTGAATGAGAGGAAACAGTGGGGAGACTTCAAGTTTGCACCCCTGGCTGACTAGAAAAATGGGCCTCGGAGCTGTTGGTTGTTGTCCCTGGTGCTCAAACAGGACCAGAATGGCAAGGTACAGTGTATCTGACTGTAGCTGATCAGACCAATATGAACTCAGAAGGCTCTACCACAGGTTGGGCATGAATAGTCTATAGGATCATTTGAAGTGGAGATGTCTCTTAATTTACACATCTAAAAAAAGATATAAAAGGAACAAGGGAGAAGAGAAGTCTTAGAGACCATGTATTGACTGTCTTCAAGTATTTGAAATATAAGAAACCTGAATTTGGAGTCAGAGTGTACTATCTTTATGTCCTGGGATGAATCACTTACCTCTCAGGGTCTGTGAAGTGAAGGAGCTGGGTCAATGGTCCCTTCCAGCTCCAATCCTAAGATCTAATGTTTGGACAGTGCCATGGTTCTCACTCTGTTTGTTCTCACCTGCAATCACCTCAGCTTTTTTCTATCCTCCTGGCCCAGTTCCTAATTCATGTCTTTATATCTCTTTTTCCCTCGGGTTTTGTCCTCCTCCACTTCCCTCCCCAGTTCTGCCCCCATCTCTCCAGCTCCAGCCAGCTCATCAGTCTCAGACTTCTTATCCCCCAGAGCCCTTACCTTCCTCTCATTGCTCCTTTTCACCCTGATCTGGCCCTGAGACCTCAGAGGTCTAGAATAACATAGAGGTGCATTTGGGACTAAACACAGAGGTATTTGGTTCTGGCTTCAGGGCATTCTGGGGCAGCAGAGAGGGAAGGGTCTTGTCTGTGCTCTTCTCTATCACCTCCTCCCCAGGTCCTACCCTGCTATATATTCTTTTGATCTCTTCCTCTGAGATTCTGACACCTAATCCACCAGTCTGAGGGAGATAGGAAATTTGGCAAAGGAAACTTGACACCAGTGTCAAGCTAAGTCAGGCGTGTCTCATGCTACGGGAGGTGAGCAGGAGGAAGGAAGGAAGGAAACATTGACTAAATCCCCATGGTGTACCAGGCACTAAATGTGCTAAACGCTTTACAAATATTATCTCTTTTGATTCTCACAACCAGCCTTGGTGGGAGGTGCTATTTTTACCCCAATTTTATGGATGAGGAAACTGTGACAGATATAGGATAAGTGACTTACCCAGGGTCACACAGCTAACAAATACATGACGCTTGACTTGAACTCAGCATCCTTCCTATCTCCAGGTCCAGCGTTGAATCCACTAATTCACTGAATGAATACCTGTTAGAAAACCCGGCAGTCCTGAGGATGGAGCTGCAGAAGTACCAGGGAATCAGTGGATTCATTCAATCCACTCTTGGAGACTGGAGTTTTAGACTAAGGAAGCAGGTCCCTCTCTTTTCTTCACTCTTTCCAATCTGAAGATTGGGAAGAGCAGTTATTCAGGTGCCCAGTAATCAGTGTTTATAAAATATCTGCTATGTGCCAGACAGTGTGCTAAGTGTTACGAATACAAAGATAAGAAAGAAAGACAGTTCCTGCCCTCAGGGAGCTTACAGTCTAACCGGGGGAAGACAATATACAAAAGGAAGCTGAAAGTGTGTGTGTGTGTGTGTGTGTGTGTGTGTGTGTGTGTGTGTGTGAATGTATCTGATGAGAGAGCATGATGGGAAAGTCAGAGAGGTCATAAAGTAGTTCAGCTGACGGGGAATGAGATGACTGTCTTCGACCCCTTCCGTAAATGGAAGTTTTAGGGTTCACAATGCTACCCTCCAATCAGAGGAATAGAGGGTAGGGATGAGGTAGAGTTCCAAGTCTGATTCAATCTTGCAGGATAATGAGAATTTCCAGGAATGAGGTTCCTGGGGCATGGGAAGGAGTCAGAGAGTCCCCAAAGTAGTGTAGCCAGGTGGGGATTGAGAGCAGAGGGTCAAGAGAATGGATGGACCATTAGATAGAACTGGGGGCTGAGTCAGGACATATAAGTTCTAGTCTGTTGTCAAGGGCAAGTCACTGATGTGAAAGTGGTTGGAAAGAGGATTATAGGACAGCAATCTTCTCTGAGGCTTTAGAGCCAGAAGGCATTAGATGTTCTAGTTCTTGGTCCTTCCACAGCTCCACCCTCAGAGCATTTGGGTAAATATTCTATCACCAAAGGAAACCCCAGCTCCATCCCTCTCTGCACCTCTGACCCATCTCCTTCTGCATTTCCTCCTTCATCCCACGTCATTGCCGAGACCTAGTCTCCTTCATTTCTCAGATGAATAAAACTGAAGTCCCAGAGAGGGAAAACCATAAGACTGGATTTAAAACCAGGTCGTCTGATGTTTGGACAAAGGGTCCTTCCATCATACTCAGCTTGATTCTAAATTTCTCTTCACCACCAACTTCTCACTCCACTCATGCTTCTAGGGGTCACAGTGGTTAGACTATGGGACTTGGACTTAGGAAGACTTAAGCTCAAATCTTGCCTCAGACACTTAACTAGCCCAGGCTGCTCACTGGCTGTCTCTTTGCCTCAGTTTCCCCTTCCACAAAATGATGATAAGGATTATAGCACCTACCTCAGAGAATCATTGTGAGGATCAGATGAGATAAAACAAGTAAAGGACTTTATGAATCATAAAGCACTATATAAATGTTAGATATGACTATTATTGTTCTCCCAATTCCATTGTAACCAAGCTTTTGTGATACCCTCTCTCAAGTGGAACTAGGAATGACTTTGTTCTGGTCCCTGTTAGAATCTGCAAAACCACCCTCACCCATCTTACTGGTTTCTCCTCTGCTCCCTACATCTCTCCCCCATACCTCTAATAGGAATGACTGGGGTCTTCATGACTTCTGAGAAAGGAAGAGAAGAAAGGAGGAAAAGAAATCAGTTTTCTTCCACTGTGATATCAACTGTTAGGGTTTTCCTGAAGGCAAGACCCCTTTTGTCCAGCCTTCTGTTTATCCTCTGTGATCCAGAAGTGAAGTAATAAAGCAGCTTTTCCAGGGGTGCCTACATAGTGCAGTACCTGTAATAGAGTACCTGTCATGGAGTCAGGAGGACCTGAGTTCAAATCCAGCTTCAGACACTTAACACTTAAGACCCCTGTGACCTTGGGGCAAGTCACTTAACCCCAATTGCCCCTCCAAAAGAAAAGGTCGGGGAGAAGAAGAAGCTTTTCCCTTCCTGTCCCATCATTTATCTTGGTTGTGACAGTGAGGTCACTTTGATGGGTCAGTGTGCAGGCCTGGTGCAGAAGGCCCCAGACTGAGAAAAGCAGCAGGGAGGGAGGTTAGACATTAAGAAAGACTTCCACCAGTCAGTTGTAAGAGACCAGAGAATATGGTGATTTGGGAAGGGGCTGTGGGAATTTCCTTTTCCCCTACCCCCAACCCCAAGAACTTTTAGTATGGAAGAGACCCTAGTGACTCTTGGTTGGGGAACATCCAGCTTCCCGAAGGCAGGACGGCTGAAATGGCCTCTGGAGGCTTTTTCCTCAAATAGCAGAATGATTAAATTGCTACTGATTAAATTGCTACTGCTGCCCTCCCCACCTCCTCTCCCACTTACTGTATCAATGCAAAGCTTCTCTTCTTGGGTATATTGATCCTTGACTCCCCACTGTGGTGCCACAAGGGAAGTCTCTTCGCCTCCTGTGAGAATAGGAGCCAAGGGAGGAAGGAGGAAATGAGTAGAGAGATGGGCCAGAGATGCAGAGAAGGCTGGAGCCAAGCTTTCCTTTGATGATGGGATATATACTCCAAAGCCCAGAGGAGGCAGATGAAGTACCAAGGTATCAGGCAGAGTTGGTGGTCATTCTCAGGGCCAGGAGAAAAAGGCAGAAAGCTTTTTGCTTTCCCCTTCTCTTCCTCTTCACCTGCTGTTCTCAGTCTAGAAGCTCCTCTCTGCAGAGTTGATGTGGGAAAGAGAAAGATGGGGGACAGAAGGGAGGCACAGGCAGTGCTGCTGAGATTGCCAGCCCCAGGACCCATTCCTGGAAAAACGTTAGAACAGAGATAGAGGGAACTCAGGGGACAGGCTTGTGGGAACTTTGATTCATGGGAAGGCTCCACACTGCTGCCTCATTAATCCCAAACTAGGCGTTAAAAAAAAGTCCCCTGTGCAAGTTCATTTCCGTAGTATTTTGTTTTTAATTTGTTTGCCAGGGCGGTAATTTTGGGTCAGAATGCACAGAAAGCTCCTAAGCACCTAATTCTTTCCTCCTGGCATCTCTAGCCCTTCTCCCTTCAAGGGTCTTGTTCCTTTCTCTACCAGTGCTCCAGACTCTCTCCAGCCTTAGACCTTGGCCCTCAGTTCCTCTGGTCTGGTACATGTTTTATATGTGTATGTATGGGGGCGTGATTGAATGATAAAGCATGAGAAGAAAAGTGGTAGATACTTAGGTTTCATGTCTCTCTGTCTCTTTCTGTGTCTCTCCCTCTCCATCTCTGTCTCTGTTTTTCTGTCTTCAGATTTGGAACTTCCTTCTTTAGGATGGCTCTTTTGAACAAATCACATCCCATTTCAAAACCACCTTTGGGGAGATGTAACAGGACCCCATTAGACCTATCCCTTGACTACCCCTCCCTCTTGCTTTCTCTCTCCCTCTAAATGCAGGCCCTTCCCTTCAGCCCCTGTCTTCCCACAGACAGAAAGAATAAAGGAGAAAAGCTGTAGAACAGCCCAAAGAATACTGAGGTACTGCTGGGAAAGGATGAGGACCTGGGGGAAGGAGTCTTTTGGGAAGGGGGAAGTTCAAGATCAGAAATGTGTGGGTGAAAAGGTGATGGAGATTGAGGAAAGGGCTAAGTCCTCTTGCTTTGAACCTAACTAGGACTTCTAAAGGAGGAAATGGAGAGCCTAATGAAGGGCAAGGGATGTCATTCATTCCTGCAAATCCTATGTCTCAAAGCACCTTCTTGTGAGTAAGACATTACATATGCTGGAGACACAAAGACAGATAAAACATGACCCCTGTTTTCAAGTAGATTACTGTCTAGGGAGCAGAAATAGGAAGAGTATGTGATCTAAAAAAGAAGACCAGCAAAGGAACAAGTATTTCTGAACTGGAATAAGGATGAGGAGTTTAGAATATAAACTCCTTGAGAGCAGGGGTTGTCTTTTAAAAATTTATTGTCATTACTTGTATACCCAGAGTTTAGCACAGTGCCTGTCCCATAGTAGGTACTTAATGATTGGGCTGGATTGGGAGAGCAGTAGAAGACAATGTTATTTATATTTTGGGCTAAGCCATAGAAGGATTTGAGCGTCAGCCCCCTACTCTGGGTCGTGGAATCAAAAGATGAGGGAAGAGCAGCAAAATGGAGTGTGTGGTCAGAAAATTCTTCCTGATGTCTAACTTGGTTCTTGTAGTCACAGCTCAGTACTTCTTATTCACCTTAGATGAGAATGAAGAACAGCTAATGTTACCCTCAGTACCTTTTGCCTTAACTATGTTATTAAGCTTCTAAACGATCTCCCTGCCCCCGGTCTTTCCTCTCCAATTTCTTCTTCACCCAGCTGCCAGAATAATCTTCCTAATGCATGGGTCTGATCAGGTCACTTACTGTTTTGCATAAAGACCTTCACTGGCTCCCCATTGCCTACTGAATAAAATTCCAGCTCCTTCTCCTGTTCAGAGCCCTCTGACATTTGGGGTCACCTACCCACTGAAGCCTGGCCTTATTTCCCATTAATTCCATCCTCACACTTCTGTTATTCAGCCCAGTTGGATTTCACTTACCTTGTCTTACACTTGGCCCATGAATTTGCATGCTCTGGCCTCCCTAGATGTCCGTTAGATGCCCTTCTCATAGATCTGTTGTTGAAATCCTCTTTTTCCAAGACTCAACTCAGAGTTGAGAAGGTTATAGAGAGAAACCTTCCCTGATAGCCCAGCTAGAACTGGTCATTTCTTGCTTGGTCCAATGGAAGGAGCTTCAAGATGGAGACAGGGGATGCAATCCCAGTTTTGCCACTTACTTCCTATGTGACCTTTTGCAAATCATTTGAACCATCTATAAAATGATGAGGCTGGATGGGATATTTGTGGATTCCCCCCCCACAGTTTTCTCCATGGTCAGGCCATAGTGTCATCCTGTCATCCTAGAGGGTGGTCAGGCAGCCTGTGGGGCCCTGTACACATTTCATAATTTGAATTTATAATCCTATGACCCTTCTTGATCTTTCACCTCTTTGATTCCTCCTATGAGTTGATAACATGCTCATTTGTATCATGGCAATCCTGGAAGCTAGGGCAGTCAGGTGGAGCAGTGGTTAGAATGCTAGGCTTGGAGTCAGAAAGACCCAAGTTCAAATCTGGCCTCAGGCACTTACTAGCAGTATGACCCTGAGCAAGTCACTTAACCCTGTTTGCCTCAGTTTCCTTATCCACAAAATGAGCTGGAAAATGAAATGGCAAATCACTCTAGTATTTTTTGCCAAGAAAACCATAAATGGGATCATGGAGAGTCAGACAGGACTGAAAAATGACTAAAACAGCAACAAAAATCCTAGTACGTATCTTATCCCCCTATCTGAGTCTAAGTTCTTTGAAAATGGGGCCCAGGTAATTTATAAAAAGGTCTGCCCCAACACATTTCTTGCATGTGTTTGTTGAAGACTGAACGTTTCTCAGTATTGAAAACCATCAGTATGTTTTCCCTCATCCTTCCCTTCTTCAGGCAATTAATCCCTATCCCCTTGCCCTGATCCTTTCAGGCCTCCTTCCCCTGTCCTTCTGTCCCCTTAGATCTCCTCTTCTGGCCTATCTCCAAGCTCTCTTAATAATATTACTTTGGCTCCCTGGGATTCCTGGCGCCTTTTCCTCTGGTTTCTCCAGAAACACCTGAATTGGGAGAGTGAACAGTTTGTACCAGACAGAACCTGCTCTATTTTCTGGGCTTTGGGGATGGGAAGGCAGAAATGTCCTGGATAGGAGGATGTGTAAGTTCATTGGAAAGATACAGCCTCTAAGCAATATAAGTTTTGGGGGATACTTGCTATTTTTTCAGTCACCTCCATGGTCATGCCAAGGTATCACTCCAAACGGTGGGCAGGTAGTCTGTGTGGCAATTTCCACTTTTTATAATATTGTTGGTGTCATAATCATAATCATAATAAGAGGTAGTATTTTTATAGCACTTTAAGGTTTGCAAAGTGCCATACAAATGTTGTCATCCCATTTGGCAGTTGAGGGGAAGGCACAGCTGAGGAAGAGCTACAGACTGTTCATTTAACACATAAAGAGAAAGTGGGAATTGAAAACTTCCAGTGTCTGAAGGTTCTAAGAAACAGAAGGACAGGCAAGCTGGGCTAGATGAAGCAACCTGGGGGAGAAATAGGAGGCAGTTTGTACCAGGCAGGGCAGACCACTGCCACCACCATCTCAGACCTTGGTGGAGACAGCCCAGGCCCCCGAACCCACAAGTCTTGGGAATAGTAAGGCTTCCAACCAATCAGCATTATCCTGAGAAGCAACCTCTACGGGGAGGCAGCCTGGCCGCTGCTCCTCCACAGCTACTGAAGACCCAGAAAGGAAGGTTCTTGTCACCAGAGTCCTTGGTCCTTTCAAGTGGTTTGACATCAGAAACTGATGAGTTTTTATCAATGGAAATGCCATTAAAGAAGAGGTGGAGTGTATGTGTGTATCTATCTATCTATCTATCTATCTATCTATCTATCTATCTATCTATCTGTCTGTCTGTCTGTCTATCATCTATCATCTATATCTGCACATATGTACATATACAAACATATATGCACACATACACATACATACATACATATCTACCTAATCCTTCTCTGTCTCTGTCTCTCCCTCTGTGTCTATCTCTGTCTCTTTGTCTTTCTCCCTGTCTCTGTCTCTCTTTCTGTATCTGACTCTTTGTCTCTCCCTCTGTGTCTATCTGTCTGTCTGTGTCCGTGTCTGTTCTAAGAATGATGGGACTTTCTCCATCCAACTTGGAGCTGAAACTTTCCATATGCAGTCTTTCCCATTAGAATGTGAGCATGTTGAGAGCAGGAACTGTCTTACTTTTCTATTTGTATCTAGATTATTTCTCATTAATTCCATCCTCACGCTTCTTTTATTCAACCCATTTGGATTTCCAAGGACTTACTTTTTCCTGCCCTCGACTTGGTCCGTGAATTTGCATGCTTTGGCCTTCCTTGAGTGCTTTAAAAATGTGATTTCATTCATTCAAGAGGCAATAACAGGAATACCTGGAAACTCTGTCCTGGCATCCCAGGAATTACATGTTCAAAGGCTACTTTTCTTATCCTATTTAGTAGGATCCCTTTCCCATATCTAACCTATGGTCCTTTGAGGAGCATGAGACTAGAACATAAGCCCTCAGTGACTAAGGAGACTGACCTTTCCCTTTCCTTGAGGTCTATAAGAACAAAATAACTCCCTTCCCTGCTCCATTCTACAGCCTTCTGTTGGATCAAGGGAAGGGTTGACTTGATTAGTGGCAAAAGGATGGATGGGGAGGAATGGATGGATTACACTCAGGTTAGCGGAATGAAACAGAATTCAGATCTCTCTGATTGTGTCTGGAGTTTTCTTGCTTGGGTGGTCAGTGTTGCTGTCTCTGGCTGTCCAGCCCCAGTGTGATGCTTCCCTTTGCTTTGCCCTTCAAACCCTCTCTCCCCTCCCCCTACTTCACCAGCTGTTATATGAACTCTTTGGAATCTGCCTGCATACCAGCCTCAGCTGAGTTTCAGTTGTATGTTCTCTGGAAGGCCAACTTGGCTTTGATCCCAACCCCAAGCACGTCGTGTAATAAAACAAACCCAGGGTACCACTGGACTGAACAGGGGTCTTTGAGAACTACTCCCCTTCTTGCTTGGGGTCTCTTTCATTAGGCAGGCTATGAGGTAGGGGGGAAGGAGAGCTGTATTAGCAAGTAGGAGTTGGAGGGAGGGAGATTTCAAAGCGTCTTGGCTGTCAGAGGCAGAGGACTGAGAATCTGGGAGTCAGCCCCCGGATTTAAAACCTTAGATAGGAACAGAAATTAGAAGAGACCTTTGAGGTTGTCTAATCCACCTCTTCATTTTATAGATGATGGATCGTGCCCAGAATAGTGACTTGTCTAAGGTCAAACCTGGGAGTAAGCGGCAGAGAAGGCTCTTATCACATCATGTCTCGACTACTGTAGGGCTCTTTGGTTGGTCTCCGTGCCTTAAGTTTTAAGTTTTTCCTTACTCCGATCCATCCTTTACTCATCCAATCATCCTAAAGCACAGGTTTGACCATGCCACCCCGACCCCACCAGCCCTACACAATAAACTCCAGTCCTTTCCTCTCATCTCCAGGATCAAATCTCAAATTCTCCATTTGGCTTTTGAAGCCCTTTCTACGTTTCCCATCTTCTCATATCTTCCTACCCCTCCACTACTCAGCCATCCAGCGGCACTGACCTCCTTGCTGTTCCGTCTCCCAACTCTGAGCATTTTCTGTGACTGAGCGCCATATTTGTTCCCATGTCTGGAATGTTCTCCCTCCTCATCTCTACTTCCTCACTTCTCTGGCTTCCTTCAAGTCTCAGCTAAAACCCCAAGAAGTTTTCTCCGGTCTTCCTTCATTTTAGTGCCTTCCTTCTGAGAATACCCCCAGTCCAGCACATATCTTCTTTGTACATATTACTTTGCATGTTGTCTCCTCCATTAGACCATGTATGAACAAGGATTGTCTTTTGACTTTCTTTTTTATCCCCAGCACGTAGCACAGAGCCTGGCACATTTATTAAGCCTACTTAATACATGCCTGAGTCTGACTCCAAATCCAGCATTTTTTAACCCATACCAGCCTGTCTTTGCTGAGGATGTGGGTGGGTTTATGCTCCGCCCACCAAATAGTCCATCCAGAAGTCAGTGCAGATCTACTGTATTGCAAAGTCTTTGTGATATCCCACGTTTTCCATGATGGCTGTAGGACAACTTTGAAAGGCTTTGAACTCTGATCAATGCAATGACCAACCATGATTTCAAAGGACTGATGAAGCAGTTCACCTGCTTGTTCACCTGTTCACCTCCCTGACAGAGAGGTGATTGCCTCAAGATGCAGAACGAGATACATATTTTTGGACATGGCAAATGCAGCAATTTGTTTTGCTTGTTATGCATTTTTTTACAAGGGTTTGGTTTTGTTTTCCAATGAAGTGGGAGGGAGAGAAAATAAAGTTTTATTAATTAGGAAAAAAAGGATGTAGAACTGGTCTGCAGACATTCCCATTAGGATTCCCTGTAACGTGAACTTTGACTCCAGCTAAAGCCCCCATTCATCACTGGTGTGGACAGGCCCCTTAGCTTTGTTCTACCTTGAAAACCTCAGGCCCAAGTATGTGGCTGATTATATATGTGTATGACCCTTTTTCTCTTTCCATCACAATTTCTCCATATGTACCCTTGCTCTTGGATGACAAGGGTTAATTACTTAAAGGTCTTTGGTCAAAGGTACCTAGTGTGGATTTGGGGATCCCTGAGGTCATGAGTTCAAAAAAGTGCCATTTCCTTCAGATCCTCCCATTTAGAGGAAGACTGGAAAGAGTAGTAGGGGAGGGGCAGAGGGGTCTCTAACTCTACCCTTTTGTGCTCAGGGGTGGGAGTTAGGTATTGACTTTTAAAGCTTTGTTTTCCCTGGATGGTTGTCCTAAACAGCCTCTGGCCTTCCCTCCCTGGCTCCGATCACTCCCCCAAGCTTTCTCTGTTCACTCTCCTTGCCTCCGGCTGCTTTTTAAGAGGTGAGGGGTTGGACTCTTTACCCTCTTCCTCCTCACCCCTGCCTCCATTGCTTCTCACCTCCTCCTCTTCTTCCATTTCTTCTCTATCCCCTTCCCTTTCTTTTTGCCTTGGGTGGCCTTTGTCTCTTCCCATCTTTGGTTCTCCGTCTCTGCCTCATTCCCTTCTCTGTCTCTCTTTGGAGCTCTGGTTTTCTCTGCTTAGATTCTCCTCCCTTCCCCCCACCCCCACCTTCCATTGTTGTCTATTTCTCTCTCTATCTCTCCCTCTTTCTTGGTTTCTCCCAAATGTGTCTCACAATTCCCCAGACCCACGTCTTCCTTTATGCTCTTCATGGTTCTCTATGACGGCTGTGATGCAGGGGCAGGGATGGAGATGTGTGGGGAGAGGCACAGGGGTTTGGGTTCTCTGGCTGTTCTGTGCTTTTTCTTACCTCTTCACGATGCCAAACTTAATAATGAAATGAGCTGGGATTCGTGGCCAGGTTTCTGGGAGAACCACAGAGCCGCAGGGAAGGCGTCCAGCTAGAGAACCTGTAGACTGTTAGGGGTGGGGGTGGTAAGGGAGATGTGGGAACCAGAGGGCCATAGAGGGTGGGGAGAGGAATAGGGAGAGTAGGGGAGACTTTGGAAGAAGAGCAACTGAGCAACTGATTGAAAAAGAGAGGGGGGGGGAGAGAAATCTTTTTAATTAGCTCTGTCTCTATCTTTGCCTCTGTCTACTTCTCTTTGTTCTTTTCTTTCCATTTGTCCCTATAGGTGTGTTTATCTCTCTGTCTGTCTCTTTGTCTCTGTTACCATCTCTGCCTTTCTCTCTTCCCATCATTGAAGTCTCACAGACAGGGACTTTACCTCTGTTCCACAACCTGACCCCCTCCTTCCACCCCAGTCATCCTTTCCTTTAAACCGTTCCCTCCCCCCTACCCCAGTCCACCAGGGCATCAGTCAGTGGTCTGGTTTCCCAGGAGAGAGGAGAGGGTTGCAGTGAAGAGGCCGGGTGGGGGGAGCTAATGGTATTAGCCAGTTCTAATTCATCCTGGCTCCCCCCTTCATCTCTGAGATCTCCCCTCCCCCTCTCCATTCTCCATTCATCTCACTCTCTCCCTGCTTCCATCAGCATCAATTAGGCAGCCCTAGCTTTAATCTCATTTAAAGGGGCATGGGCTCAGCTCCCTGGCTTCTGCAGGCTCCCTAAAGATTCAGACAGACAAGGAGAGGCAGAGGGATGGACAGACCAATCCAGGGTCCCTTTCACTTCCTTTTCAGGGCTGCTACTGTAAAGGTGGTACCTCCTCTCTCTCTTTTTCCTGTATTCAGGAACAGAGCATAACTTCATGCTTATTCCACACATTCTCCCCTTTCTTCCTCACTCTCAGTATGCAACATGTAGAGGATAGAAACCATTTGAAAGTGACCCAAAAGAGGGCCTAGACTTTTCAGTCGTGAAAATGGAAAGCTTTCTGGAGTGGAGTAGGGGAGAAAATCTGAATAATGAGCTTTTAGTGTCTGCAGGGATTTATGATGCAGAGGAGGGTCACCTAGCTATTCTTCAACCTTGTGAAAGAAAGAATAAAGAATTCCAAGTTACAGCAGCCGGGGTGGGGGGCATGGGGGGTGGGGAAGCTGGACAACAGGACAAACTACCTGAATTTTTAGGGTGGGAGATTTTAGGATGGAGAAGAGACAGTATTGTATGGTAGAAAGATCATTGAACTTGGGGGTGTGTGTGTCACAGGACCTGAGTTTGAATTCTGCTTTGCTACTTACTACACATATGACCTCGGAATTTTTCTTTCTGGGCCTCTGTTTCTTCATCTGTAAAATGGAGAGGATAGTGGATTAAATGACCTTTCCAGCTTTTTAATCTATAATAGTGTGGAACAGCTTTCTCTGAGGTCTGGAAGTTTAAATGACGACCACCTCCCTTACTCCTACTCCCAGCCCCCAGAATCTGCAGAATTTTATATTGTAAAGACTGTGATACCCAAGGAAGGATGATGGTTCTAGAATTGACCATTCTTTGTCTGGCCTCAATTTCTCCATCTGTAAAATGATGGATTCCATTGGATTAGATAGATCATCTTTGTTGCCAATGTCCTTGGTGTGCAATAGGTGCTTAATGCATGCTTGGTAGATTGCTGCTGATCTCTAAAGTCCTAGCTAATTATATGACATATGTCTGCCCTAGTCACAAAGCTCTTTGGGATACTGGATAGGTGGGAGTTGGGGACTGGGAGACACTGTTGTTCCAGAATCTAGGGGAGGTACCTCTCCTTTCTAAAGTGGGGCAGGGAGAGGTTAGAATGAGACACCCCTTAGGGAGCTTTGGAATGAAAATTGTGCCCCTGTGTGACCTAGGATGAGCCATTTCTCCTTTGGATCTCATCTGCCAAAGGAGGGGGCTGAATGGTGAGCTCCAGGGAAGGTCTCTTCTAGCTCTGACATAACCCCAAACTACTGTCTGTCAAGGCTGGTGGAGGAGTCCAAGCAGCCTGGAGTAGAAGGTTGTATGATATGGGACCTTGGACATTGGTTTGCTTCATCAATGTGGAATCTTGCTAGGAAACGTTTACCTCTTTGGGAAGGAGGCAAGGACCCAGGAAACGCAGACTGGGAAGTGAGACTGGGGCAAGAGCCTCCTAGAAGAATGCAGGAGGAATTGTTTCCTGGAGGGAAAGGAGTGTGTGTGTGTGTGTGTGTGTGTGTGTGTGTGTGTGTGTGTGTGTGTGTGTGTGTGTGAAATTTAACCTGTCCTTGTGAGAAAGCAGAGGGGCTGAGCAGGGAGTCTGGGGCCGGACGGGATCTGTCCCCATCAGATGGGAAAAGAAAGGGCGGCAAGGTCCCTGGGGAGTGGGGCTCTGTTCATCTCTCTCAGGGTGTGAAAGCGGGAACTGGAGCCTCCCGATCAGATCCCCAAGTGATACTTCTTGGACAGGAGCTGCCTTTGTCCCCTACAGACAAAGCACAGCTGGGAACACTGGGCGTGGGGAGGGGTCTGGGGAGTGGACAGAGGACACACTGTGCGTCTCCTAAATCCAATGGCTTCTCCCTTTAATCCCTATGCTCTCCTCCACCCCCAGACTCCCAGACAGGGGCTGGGATCCTGCTCTCATTTCTCTGAGATCTCTTCCTGGATAGCAAGCACACAGACTCTCTGGGAATCCTTTCCACTCTCGAGTTCTTTGGAATTGGGGTGGGGTGGGGAGAAACCCTCTGGAGGTTTCATACAGAATGCCCTAGTGTCTTCTCTCTCTCTACTGGGGTGAGTAAATACAACCCTAATCCTATATGGAAAGGACCCTGGATTTGGAGTCAGACCCAGGTTCAAATCTCATCTCAAATCTTACTAGAAAGGATTGCTCTTGGGGAAGTCATTCAACTTCTTTTGGATTTTTCTTTCCCTCCAAAATTAGGGGGTTGGAGCACATGATTTCTAAGGTCCTTTGCACCTCTATACTCCTTTCTATCTGCTGAGGCCTGTGAAATCTCCCTGTCCTTTCATGCCTTCAGACTTGATGTTTCTGGGCTTGATTAAGGGGAAGTGTGGGAATGGAGAGCAGCAGCTACAATTATTCTTATAGGCAGAGCCTAACTGAGAATGGTGTGTGTGTGTGTGTGTGTGTGTGTGTGTGTGTGTGTGTGTGTGTGTATGCTCGGTTAGAAGAGAGATGGTGGAAGGTCTGGAAATGGAGTAATATTTGATGTTTAATTGGGGTGAGAGGGGGAGAGAGGTGTTTTGGGTCTCTGTAGGGTCATCATAAAAAAGGTGGTGGCATGCTCTCCAGCTGGGCTGGAGTGGAGTTAGAGGAGGCCCTGGAATCCCCTTCTTCCCAGGAAACCTTGCCACATGGGAGAAACCCCCTCTATCTTAGCTGGGGGATGGGGCTATCCTTTTCAGAGACAGGGGAATGGATGGATTGACCTCTGAGAGGCAAGGCTTAGTCCTAAGCTTCTGATTTTTTGCTGCTGGGGAGACCCATTCAAACCTCTGATAAGTATTGTAGCTTTTGCCTGATATATTATCCGTTTTGTTGAGGTTTGTATTCCAACCTCTCCATCGAATTGTCTGAAAAGCATTTGGGATAAAAGCAAGCAAGCAAACAAACAACAATGACAATGAAAACTCAGCTAGGTGAGGCAGTGATCAGAGAGCTGGATTTGGAGTGAGGAAGACCTGACTTCAAATCCTTCCTTAGACACATACTAGCCGCATGACCCTGGGCAAGTCACTTCACCCTGTGCCTGTTTCCTCATCTATACAAACATGAGGTCCCTTCCCGTTCCACATCTGTGATCCTGTGAGCTTATGAACACCTAGAGAAGAGTGTAAAACTCCAGGGTAATAGATGGTTAAGGAAGGACCTTAGAGAGCATTGTGTCAATACCTTCATTTTGTAAACAGGTAAGAAAACTGCTTTGGAAAGATGAAATAGCTTGACTCGTGGGGTCACACAGGCATCAGGTCTCACATGCAGGATTTGAACCCAGGTTTTCCAACTCAGATCCAGCGATCTTTCCTCTACGCCACTAATTGTCCCTGGAGCACATGGGCCTCAGTTTCCTCATCTGTAAAACAAAGAGGATAGAGACGATGCCTTCTTTGACATCCTTTGATTCCGTGAAAATGAAAGAGGCCCTTGGAAACAGGGGTGGGGACAGGGCTGGGGCTAAACAGGATGACCACAGGTATTTCCCAGCAGGCACTTGGGAACCCGTGATTCTTTCGTGCTCTGCACTCTGAGTTTTTTAAGACTGGCAGGTGAGAAAGAAGTGAAGTTGGTAACAGGAATAAACAGCCTCTGACGTCTCCTCAGAGCAGCAGTAGCAAAGTCAGAGAGAAACAGGAGCCCTCCTATTGACTTAGAAAAACACATATTAACATTATCTATGTTCTATTGTGTTTTTACTTGTTCTTTTACTTGTTAAACACTGACCAGTTTTAATCTGGTCCCCACACATTTCTGAGCGCTGTAGGTTTCATGATTGAAATGGCTCTAACCTAGAGGAAGGATGTTCAGAGCCAAGCAGAGAACCACCCTGGTGGGGTCCCCCAGAGGAGAGTAGGCTGCGCTTAGCCTCAGTAGCTGAGACTTCCTCTCCTGCATCCCCAGCACAGTCTCTTCCATCTGCGGGTTAGTTTTCTAACTGAATCTGAAGGTCCCTAGCTTGAGAGCACCTCCTGCTGGAGAAGGCCTGAGAGTGAAGGACCTTTCTCTCTGAGCCCTTTTTCAGATTTTCAAAGACTGAGTCTCAAGATAACCACAAGCCATCATAGGGTCATAGATTTGGAGATGAAAGGGGATTTTAAAACCATTTGAGCCCACCTCCTTATTTTGTAGAGGCTCAGAAAGTAAAATGATTTACCCAAGGTCACATAGTAAGTGGCAGACACAGGATTCAAACCCAGGTCATCTGACTCCAAATCCAGGGCTCTCCCTACAGGGCCAGTTCATAACTGTGTGGAGGGAGTCTCTTCTGGTTCTAAAAATCTCCAGGGAAGGGGATTCCACTGTGTCCATACAGCATCTCACAGATATCACTATAAGAAAACTCTTCCTCCTATCCCATTGCCTTTCTAAAGGTCATTCCTTGAGGATAACCGAGAGTCCTCAAACTCATTGGCGAATGAGGAGGATGTCTATCCCACCAGGTGACCACTCCCCAACAGAATAGACATCTGAGAACAATTAGTTCCCACTGCCATGAAGGCATGAAGGTGGCTGAAGCAGGCATTGTGGAGTGCTTAGAATGAGGTCAGACATTGAAGATGCCAAAGTCATCTACTGAATCCCAGTCGTCCTAAACTCTTTTTTTTTTGGAGGGGGAGGACAGGACAACTGGGGTTAAGCGACTTGCCCAAGGTCACAGGGCTAGTAAGTGTTAAGTGTCTGAGGTTGGATTTGTACTTAGGTCCTCCTGACTACCAGTTGGTGCTCTATTCACTGCGCCACCTAGCCGCCCCTAGTTGTCCTAACTTCTGTCCTAACACTCTGAAAGAGAGACTGAGGCCAACAGCTTTGTACATCTCTGCCTCACTTAAATCCAATTCACTTGCAAGCCAAGACATCATCCTGCGATATCACTGGTCCTCTTCGAAAACAAAGGATGACCAACGACAAACTTCACCCCTTATGTTTGGCCCTGCCTTGGTCTCTCTTTGGTACTGAGGGGGCAACATGACCTGGGGGCAGTGGAGAGTTGACTTTGGAGATAGAATATTTGGGTTTAAAACCCCACTGTGCCCCTTAACACTTGTCTGACTTTGGGCTTCTCTCTTGGCCTCCGTTTCATTGTAAAACAAGGGGCGTGGGCCATTCGGTCTCTGAGGCTGCTTCTACTTCTAAAACTTTGTAGCTATGAGGCCTGGAGAGGACAATCTGGCCCCACTCCCCACCCCATTGCATAACAGTGAAAGCACTCCGGAGTCCTGGCCCCCAGCCCAAGGGTCCCAAAGTCTAGCTCCCAGGCATGAAGTAAGGCGGATGGGTTGGGTTTTTTTGGATTGTGTTAGAGGTAAAAAAAAAAAATAAAAGTAGCCAGCTCCGTGCTCCTTATATCCTCCCTGCCACACCCCAGTTCTCTCCAGGTGAAATCAAAGGCCTTGTTAGAGGGGAAAATAAGTCACTGAATGACGTGCTATAGGACTTTGGGACAATGAAGAGAATGGTGCCTGAGCTATGTTGTTTGGCTGTGCACTTCCATGATGCTTTATCCTTTGCCTTGATGATGAGAGAAGGATTAGGGGATTGATTATATGTATTTGATCTTCAAGTCATTTCTAGCATTATCAGCTGTCTCCTTTTTCTCTTCCACTGGTTGCTTGGTCATCAGAAACACAGGCTCCCCCAAAACAGAGGTCCTCATTGGATGGACTGGGTGGATGACCGGCTCTTGGAAGAGCTGGCTAGAAGGGAGGGCTGAGGGCCTTGGGGAGAATCTCAGGCCGCCAGATGACACCCCTCCCTCCCCTTGAGGAAAGCATGCGCCTTGCCTGGCTCTGATGCTGCCGAGAAACTGGGAGAGCTGCCAGCAAGCAGAGACCAGGAGGAAAAAAGGGGAGGGGGAAGGGGGAGCCAGAGCCTGCAGGACCATGGCCTCTGAGTTCTCTAACCAGAAGCAGCCCCAGCTTGTTCTAAGAGGCCTTCTTCCATGCTTCCTCCCCTTCCTCCAGGGGTCTCCATCTCTCACCTTCTCCTCTGTCTTCTTTCTTCAGTCCAACTATTGTTAAGGGAATGGAGTGGGGAGGTGAGAAGTTTTTCTAGGCTGGTCTAATCTTATACTACTGAAACTGTCACAGTGGGTGAAGGAGGGAAGGCCTTAGGTCCAGAGCAGGGCCCTGCTGCTTTCAGATTTGCCAAGAGACACTGAACATCATCCATGTGGACCAGAGGCAGAGAGAGACACCTCTTCCGCATATGTGTGTCAGTAGGTATAATAGAAAGATACCTGGAGGTGCAACTAGGGAACATGAGTTAGAATCCTGTATCTCCTACCTACCACCTGTGTGCCCTTGGGCAAGTCATTTCCTTTCTCTGATGGGAATGACTTAACTCATCTGTAAAATAAGCATATTGAATAGATCAGAGATTCTTAAATTTTGGGGGGGTCATAGACCCCTTTGGCAGTTTGGTGAATCCTGTGGTCCCCTTCTCAGAATAATGTTTAAATGCATAAATAAAAAATATAAGATTACAATATAAATATAAGCTGTATTTTTTCTCATTCCAGTTCATAGGCTCCATGAAATCTATCTAAAGTCCACTTGGAGGTTATGGACCCCAAGTAAGAACTTCTGGATTAGATGATGTCTAAACACTGCGCCTTTTGTTCCTATGAATCAATGTGTGCCCAAGGTGGGTTGGGAAGGAAATGGGAAGGTTAATTCCCCCTCCACCCAGAGGTCAGAGCTGTTCAGTCAGCTTCAGAGGGTTTTTGGAAGGAAGCAATTGAATCTCCTTCATCATGAGAACTAAGACCTTATTTGTCTTGCTTGGATAAAATATCAATCTTGTCTAAAGGTAGAGGGGTGGTTGGGGTGATCTCTCCCGATTTCAGCCTGGGTTGTATATGTTCAACAGTATTTCACTTTATCTCCTCCTCTCTCCCAGGCTGGAAGATAAGATCCAGGATGAGTTCAGAGGAGGAAGCAAGGAGAGGGGGCTTGGGGTCAGGGCTTAGCATCCAGGATGGGACAGTGCGCAGGGAGGGAGTATTCTGTTTTGAGTGAGTGACTGAGGATTTTTTCTTAAGCCCTGGGAGCCAGCCGGTGGCCTCTCCTCAAAGTAATCACATTGTGCTCTGGGGAGCAATATGGGAATTGGAGTGAGATCTGGAGGGAATCCATTCACACACACACACACACACACACACACACACACACACTCGCACACACTGCAGGCTTGGACCACAGTGCTTCTGTGATAGCTCGTCCCTGTGCTGCTACCACTGCTGTCTCTTTCGTATGACAGGCTCAGCTTCAGTCTTAATTAAGCCTGCGTCTCTTTCAAGGCTCCAAACCCCTTAGAAGTTGTCTGCCTGGCACAGTCCTCCCAGCATGGAGCAGCCAGGAGCCCCAGTCTGACTGAATCCATCAAGACAGAGGCAGAGGTGTGCCGAGAGGCTGTCAATGCTGAGGGGAAGAGGAGAGGGAGCAGCTGAAGGGCTTTCCGGAGGAGGTCGAGGAAGTCCAGACTGGTTGGGAGCTTCCTGGAACCAGCAGACGGCTCCGACTTGGGACCTTGGAGAGATGCGGGGGCCCCCAGCCTCGGGCTACTGATCCTCTGTCCTGCTGCTCCCTTTGAAGGAGGGGATGGGAGCCAGATTACCAGGGGCTGAGGCAGAGGAGACCCACGAAGGGAAGAGAGAGAGCAGAATCCTTGTCCCCCTCTTCCCTCTCCTCACTGTCCTTTACTAAGGTCCCCTAAAGCCCCCACATTCAGAAGCTGATCTCTGTGACAATATGACACGTTTGAGCTGGTGTTTCACCTGCGTAATCCGCTGGGGCAAGTATTTTTTCTCTTGCCTTCTGCCCCTCCGATTCTGTCTGCGAAAGAAGGTAAGCTGATGGAAATGCCCTTCCCCATCCCTTAGGACTGGTGGGTGGTGACAGCTTCTAAGACCTTCTGAGGCTCTCCCTGCCTTGCATCTTTCTCCTCCTCATCACCCCCAGTGGAAAAAAAAAACATCAGAGATGGATGCATCAGTCTGGGTCTTCCCTGCCCTCAGTAGCTTTGCTCAAGGAATCCCTCTGGCAAAAGCTGGGCAGGAGAATTACTGCCCCATTGAGACCACCACATTCCATACTCCATTGCTGCTCACTTCAGGTACCCCAGCAGCACTCCACTGGAAGCCAGAGCACTTTGCAATTGGGATATGAGTTGAGATAACAGACAGAGACACAGAGACCCTCTGGGGTGTGTGGATATTTGGATACAGAAAGGCATTTCTGTTGGGTTTAGAACCCTCTCCCCCAAGTTCCTGTGAGAGGGGAAGGGTCCCTGGAGCCCCTGGAAAATGCTTTTTATTTGGAAGGACCAGACGTTCACCTCCCTAGAGCAAGAAGCAAAGTCAGATGAGAAGAGGGAGGTGAGTTGGGACGGTATTTGATGAACATTGGACACGTCAGATCAGTTCTGATGGTTTTAGGGACCAGAGAGTTGAACAGGGAGAGGAACAGAAGTTGGAGGGAATTGAGGGAGGAGAAGCTAGGTGAAGAGAGGCAGGGTCTGGGGGAGATGAGCAGAGGATGGGGAAATAGAAATAGGAGCTGGGTAGATTTTGGGGGAGAGAGGCAAGGGCCAGATTGCCTGAAGGAGAGGGGTATGAGATGGGGCAAGATGGGCAAAGGTTGCATATACTCTGTCAAGAGAAACAAGGATTAGGGAGAAGGGCAGAGTCTGGGGTGACATTAGGAGATTAGCAGGAATGGCATGGTGGACACTTGGGGAGAGAGTCAAAACTGGGTATACTTCACAGAGTGGCAGAAGCTGGTAGGATCCTGGGGGACAGGGACAAGCCAGGAATTTGCTGGAAAACAGGGTTTATAGTGTTTCTTTGGGAATGGGGTCAGATTTCCCAGAATAGCCCCTTTGGTTAAGAGCCCTTCCTTTCCAAACACATTCCTGGTTTAGACTTCCTCTTGGCTTGGGAGTGAGGAGTGAGGAGAAAGGGGGGAGATGGTGGGAAAGCTGCCTGGCTGGGGTCCCTTTTAGAAAGAACCATTTTTCATGTGGCTAGGAATTAACAACCAGGGTGGCAAGAAGCCAGCTGGGCATAGAGCCCAGGGAGCCCCCTGGGCTAAGAGAAGGTGGTGTTGGGAAGGGAGAGGGATTCTGAAGGTTGTGACCGCTTTGCTTTCTAACCTGCCTTGCGTTCCTCTGGGTGAGCATGGGAAAATGCAATGGAGCATAACCAGGGGAGGTAGGGTAGGGAGCTCTGGGTAGTTCCTTTAACCCCAATGGGTTTGTATTCTTTCTTTCCTTATTGGCAAGGCACAGTTAGACTGAATGTGGTTTCACATAGCCACAGAATGTTAGAGATAGGTGGAACCCTGGTGATCATTCCTTTATACAGAAGAGGAAACTGAGCTGGAGAGGATTAGATTACTTGCCAAAAATTGTGTAGCTAATTCATGGTGGGGGTGGGATGAGGACCCTAAAACATGCATGATGCCCATTCTTGGCACAAAACTGACTCAAAACTAACTCCTGACTGCACCATCCTGGTCATCACTCACCTGCCCCCTTGCCACAGTGTCAGAGGCTGTGCTGAGATGGGAGATTTGAATTCAGCACTCTGAGGTCCTGTGGGGATGGCTTTCTTCCTAGAAGACTCCTGCCTCTCAACTTAACTTCCCACTCACCTGACTGGCAGGGGGAAGTGATGATAGGCCTCCCTTACCACCCCTTGCCAAAGTGCTTTGAGATCCTCTAATGAAAGGTGTTGTCTACAAACTGATTGAAATATAAAGGTGGGGGAAAGATGGGGAAGCCAGTCCAAGCTTGGCCCTGAGTTCAAAATCTGCGGGACCCCCACTTTCAGTTTCTATTACATTCATAGAGTGAAGCCTGCATTGAGAAATGGACTGTGAGGACCAAAGATTCTCAAATACCTCCCCACATCTTCCAGAGATTCTTTCTTCCTTTATCCTTCCCTTTTCCATAGGAAGACAGAGACAGTTTGGATGGGAATTGAAATTCTTACTGCTAAGGGCTGGTATTCCAGCTGTAGCTGGTTTCCTAGGTCTGGGACACTTTTATATCTTGCATGGGCAGTTTCAGGCCTTTTCATTTCAGACAGGAAATTAGAGCAGGGAAGCAGATAGAGATAGAGACAGTCATATTCAGGGATCTTATTACAAATCATGGGAATTATGGTCAGATCACAGACCTCCTCCCAAACCTATTCTTCACCCTGAGTCCTTCCTTTGCCAAGGGCCATGAGTGGTAGGAAAGTAAATAGCTCTCCTCCCCATGAAACCAAGGCACAGTCATGGAAGATAGGGGAAGGGCCCTAGATGGAACCCAGGCAGAGATCAGGGAAGTCAGTCTAACTTTCCCCCACCCTGTCCCAACTCTCCTAATCTGAGGTCATCACTTAATCATATCTAGCATTTATATAATGTTTTAAGGTTTGCAAAAACACTTAATGAGATGTTATCTCATCTGGTCACAATCCTGTGAGGTAGGTTTTGGTATTATCTCTATGATAGAGAAGCTGTTTGGTGACTTACCCAGAGTCACACTGCTATTAAATGCCCGCAACTGGAATTGAGCTTAGATCTTGGTGAGTGACACGTAGCCCCATAGTCTATCCACTGTGCCACCCAGCTCACCCTTTTGTGTTTTCTGTGAGGGAAGAAAGAAAACATAGTTGGGCTGGAATCTTTGGGTCAACTGTAGATTCAGGAAAGGATTAAGAATGAGTATGCCCAGGCTACTTCAGAAGTGGGAGCTGAAGTGTGCAGGGCTGGGTTGGTCAGCTACAGAAAGGAGGTTTGATAGGCACAGGGGACCTGGCTGTGGCTTGCAGCCCTGTGTGCTGGTTAGGCCTGTTCTAGTCCCACAGTGCCTATTAGAGGTGGGGGCTGCGGTTTTCCTGGTGCCTTTGCAGGCCCCTCCCTGGCCAATCAGGAGCCAAGATGAAGTGTTTTGCTGAGGCAGCAGAAGCCTCCTTGGATCCCCCCTCCCATGGCCCACCGGCTGCCAGCCAGGGCTCTGTCTTCTGCCCTTGGCAAGCAGAGGGATGGAACACTGTTTTAGCTCCAGGGTCAGGGAGTTGACTCTACAGGTTAGAATAATGAAGGGGACAGTAGCACCTGACAATTCTGCTCCAAGGTCTGTGGCTAAGACTTCCAGATCATGACATTTCTCCTGAAATTCAAGGCAAATGCCCAATATCTCTGTGTCTCAGCTTCCCACTCTGTTCAGAAGTGGGAAGAAACACAGGGAACAGCTCCCAGAATTTAGAATCAGGAGGACCTGGGCTCTGTTCTCTAAGAATCAGTTTCCTTCCATGTAAAATCAGAATGATAATAATTGTATTACCTACCTGATAGAGTTGTGGAGAGATTAAAATAATATAATGAAAGCAAAGCATTTTGACACCTTTAAAGTGCTAGTGGTGAACACTAGTTGTATATTACATTTTATTGTTATTATTGTCTATCTGACTCTTTGTGACCCCATTTGGGGTTTTCTTGGCAAAGACACTGAAGTAGTTTGCCATTTCCTTTTCCAGCTTACAGATGGGGACACCGAGGCACACAGGGTTAAGTGACCTGCCCAGGGTCATACAACTAGTAAATGTCTGAGGCTGGATTTGATTGCAGGAAGATGAGTCTTAGCCCAGATCTCTATCCATTGCACCATCTAGCAACTTTATATTACATATCATTATATAATGTTATCATATTTATTATTGATTCTAAATTCTAGTCATCTAGTTGGTCTAGAGACCAACATGATGAGTTGATAGGAGTTTGGGAAAGGAGATACCAACAGCATGGACTGGGGAACAATCCCAAAGGCTTCACAGAAGGGCTCAGGTTGGGTTTTGAAGAACGAAGGATGGATAGATAGAATTTAGTCAGGGAGAAGGCATTTAATGTAGGCGGAGTGAATGACAGGACCAGGGGCTCAGAAGTGGGCTGCCTTAGGCTTTTCAGGGACCATTTAGGAAGAGTCCCCTCTGGCTAGAGTAGCGTTGAAGTAGGGGAACAGTGAACCGGGTGGGGAAAGGTAGGTAGGTAGGTTGGAGTGCAATTGTTGAGGGGAAAAGGAAGAGTCTAGGGCATGCTTGATGTGTAATTATTACATATATTCGGAGATTCCTGAGATTTCTGGGGCTTAGAATATAGCAAGAGAGTTGATTATTAGGCACTGGGAAGAATTTCCTGACATGGAAAGGATATGAAACATCTGCAGAGTAGCATAGTGAGGAGTATACTTGACTTGTTGCCCGGCAGTAGAGTCCTAATTTTGAAACTTCCCAGCTGTGTAACTGTGGGCAAGTCACTTAACCTCTCTGTTCCTTGGTTTCCTTCTCTTTAAAATAAGATAATACCTGTAGAAAATTAGGTAGTGAAGTGGATAGAGCACTGGGCTGGGAAATAGGAAGACTCCTCTTCCTGAGTTCAAACCCAACCTCAGACACTTACTAGCTGTGTGACCCTGGGCAAGTCACTTAACCCTGTCTTCCTCAATTTCCTCATCTATAAAATGAGCTGGAGAAGGAAATGGCAAACCATTCCAGTATCTTTGCCAAGAAAACCCCAAAAGGGGGTCACAAAGAGTCTAACATGACTAAAAAACAAAAATAATATCTGTATTTTCTACCTCACAGAGTTATTGTAAGCCTTAAAGTGCTATATAAATATGGATTATTCTTATTATAATGTACTTTCTTGGAAAATCTTTTGGCTTTGGAAAGTTACCCCTCTGCTTTGTGGGGGACAGAGGCCAAGGAAGGAAGGAAGATGGGTGGTGCCTTTAGGAGGCAGGGTCCTGGACTGGGTGACCTCTCAAGATTTCTTCCAATATTAGACTTCTCTATCTATCATTGTGTGTTGGGTCCTGGGGGTGGGGCAGCTGCTGGGGAAGGAAACTGCCTGGACTTAGGAGGCAGATCCAGGGAAGGTGTCACAGAGATACTGCCTTTTGTCTGGCTGGCTTTTCCCAACACTTCTGGGAAGCTCAAAGGTGATTTCTCAGAAATCCAGAGATATTGAGGGAAGCAAAAGTACCTGTGACGCAAGCAATGATGGTTGAGTGGCAAGGAGGGGATGCTGGGATAGGGGGCAGGTGGGGGCTGCATGCTGGTTAGCTGCCACCCCTGGCAGGAGAGAGGCTGGAGAGCACCAGGAGTCAGACTGTTGGGGATGGGCATTCGGGGGCACAGTGACCCAGAGTCACTGTAGGATGCCCCTTGCTTATTGCCCAACCTTCCCCTCCCTGCAAGCCTCTGATGGGAGAGAAGCATAGGATGTCCTCAGAGGGAATTGCATAGCCAGCCAGAGAGGGGAAGCTTGTAGTGTGTACAACTGTAGTGTTAGCTCTGCTATCAATCCCTATCCCCACCCTTTTGCACAGACCGTAGGCATGGCACTGGGTGAGAGGCTAGGAGAAAGATCTGTAGTCTGGTGGTGGTGAGGTGGGGGAAGTCCTTTGGGTTACTGCCAGCTTTCTGCTAGTCCTACTGCAAGACAGTCATCAATAGGGTTTGGGACTCTCCTGATTTCAGTTCCTCCATGAGAATGCAGCCTCCTCATGCCTAAGTTTCTGCCCACTGCTAGGGGCCAGGACTGGGATTGTTATCCTGTTCATTGTTAGAGCCTAAGAGCTGGAGAATAACAGAATCAGAAGGACCCTCAGAGACCACCTATGTGCCCCATCCCATTTTATAGATGGGGAAATAGAGGCTGAGGGAAGGGAGAATGATCTGCTTAAGTTCATACTGATAATGGCAGAGTTGGGACTAGGACCCAGGTCTCTTGATGACCAGTGTGGTGCTCTATCCCCTGCTGTGTCTCCCTTTCCTCTGCTCTTTCCTTTCCCTGTCTGTGTTGATAAGTGTTCCTCTCACACTTCAGGGTTTGCTTGGCTGGACAGACTGACTGAGGCATGGGCTGGGAGCCAGCACACCTGGGTTGAGTCAGGGCCTGAGTGAGGCTATGGACTGTAGAGGAGGTGATCTGGACTTTGGGAATCCCAATGTGCAACGTGGTAGAAAGAAGGGTGATGAGGTGAGAGTGCATGTGGGTGTCAGAGTGTGGTTTTGTCCAGTGGACACATGCCACCTGCATAGGATCACATGCTTGCCAAAGCATTCAGGCATCTAGCCAAGTGTGTTATAGGGCTTCATGCCTGGCATGTGTGTATGTGTGTATCCACGAAGGTAGGGATGGAGAACCTCTCAGTTTGTCACTGAGGGTAGCTTTGTGGGTGTAAACTTGTGTATGTGTATGTGTGTGTATGTGTGTGTGTGTGTGAGCTATGCATATAAGAGATGGATGAAAGGATTTCTTTGCAATTTTCCAGCTTTCTGCTCTCATATGAAGCAAGTTAGTGTGGACATTGTGAGCTGAAATGGTACTTAGGAATAAACATGTGTAATTGTGATTGTGTGTGTTTGTGTGTGTGTGTGTGTGTGTGTGTGTGTAGAAGGGTGTGTGCCTATGTGGCTGGGCTTGTGCCTCACAGCCTCCTCATGCTCAGGGACTTCTACTTGGAACTGGGTGGGTGACTCACCAGTCCCCACCCACCCTTGCTCCCAGCCATGTTAAAAACTTGGAAAGATTTATTTTATTTTTTTATTTTTTGGAAGGGGATGGAATAGAGAGGAAAGAAGACAGTGAGGGCAAGGGTGGGGGGTGGGTGATGTTATTCTGTCTTGCTGGATCCCCATGCAGTGCTGTAGGGAGAGTCTGGATTCTGTATCCCACTTCCCCCCAACAGTCATATCCCTGAACGTCGATGTCTTAAAACTGGGGATGTGGCAAGAGAAGGAGGGGAGCTGAGGTTTGGGAGGACATTAGGTTGGAAGGATAATTGAGGGAAAGGGACAAGGGCTGGGGGGCATTGAAGGAGAAGGTTAGGGCCAATGACTGGGGAGAATACTGGGGGAGAGGAGCAAGGACTAGATGGAGAAGAGAGGGCAAGAGGCTGGAGGCCACTGAGCAGAGAAAACTTGGAGCTGGTGGGCACTGGGGAATCTCAGGGGGAGGGGGGAAGTGAGGGACAGAATTGATGGGAAGGAAAGACCTGGGAAAGAGAAGCATTGGTGGGGGGTAAAGGAGGGAGAGGAGAAGGAAGAGGGGAAATGCAAACCAAATGTTGGCCCAGGGAAGAGTAAAGAAAAACAGACTCTCGAGGGAGACTGGAGCGGGGCTCCCTTCAGGAAGGGAAGGGCTGGGACAGATGTTTAGAAAGAAGAAAGAAAAAAAGAAAATACTGGGGAAAAGTCCAGATTGGAATGTGTGGGGGTGAGTGGGAGGGGGAGTGTGGAAGTGATGGGAGGGCCACTTACCATGCTGATCTGGGCCTGGATTCTTTTTCAGGCTCTCTGGAGTGTGGACTGTCAGTTGGTCTTGTGTGAGTGTGTGTGTGTGTGTGTGTGTGTGTGTGTGTGTGCGTGTGTGCGCGCGTGCCCGTGTGTGCAACCACACTCTCTTGCCCGCTTTGGCATTTGTGACCTCACCAAGCTGTCAGTGTGTGTGAGTCGGTGGGGGGGGGGTGCGTCCTGCTATGGTGGAGCAGTCTCTCAATCTTTTCTCACACTATCAATATGCTATTCCATTTCTGCCAGGCAGAAGGGAAACATAGCAGACTGACTTCCACGTTTTCTAACCATCACTTCACTGGGCAGCCCTGGGGGATCAGAGCAGCCACCAAAGAGGGGAAGGCAGAAGTTGGGAGGGAGGTGGGTGCAGATCAAAAAATGCTGCAGGTACATGAACACATGCACCCTTGAGTATGTGTGTGGGGAGGGAGTGGTCCGACTAGGGACAAATGAAGCTTTGCCACCAGACCCTTTTCCTCTTTTTTTCACTCACGAAGAAGTAAGGGAGCTGACCTGAAACTCCACCAGAAGGACTGGGAAGGACAGAGAAAAAGGAGGCAGAGACAAGGGGGGAGGGAGGGGGGAGGAGGAGGAGAAAGGGAGGGCTGGCTGCTGGGAGGGAAAGAAGGAGGGAGAGAGGCAGGCAGCAAGCTCAGCCAGACGGATGCTGTCTCAGTGCAGAGAGGCAGGAGACTGAGGGACTGGGGGGTCTGTTCTACCCTGTCCTGCCCTGCTCAGCCCGGCACAAGCGGCAGTCTCAGAAAGGGCATGTCTTCAGGCTCTGGGGTGTGACCCAAGAGACAACACGGCTGGAAGATGACGTGGATCTGTCTGTCTTGTATGCTCTGGGTAGGTCGGGTTTTCTCATTCCCTGCTCCTGCTTCTACTTCATTCCTGGCCTGATTTCTTAGGCAGGATACCTGGTCCCCGGGGAGAATAGAGAGCCAGGTCAGCACTGGTGGTAGGTGTGGGGCGGGGGGATGGCTTTCTCCCTCTGCTAAGTATCTGGAGAGGTTGCAGAAAGTTCTAGGAAAAGAATCCCCCACACCTTTGGGAGCTCTTTCCTTGTTGTTATGTGCTGGTTGACTTGTCCTTTTGGTTCCCCGTGGTGGTGGTGGGGTCCTTATATCCATAACCATAGCCAGAACCATCCTCCTTCCTCCCCTGACTTCCCTTTTTCCTAAGCAGAGGCTACAAGGTATCTTGGAGTGGTGAGAGGGAGGAGATATTCCCTCAGCCCTCTGCACCTCTGCTCTGCCTGGGTGTTTGAAAGTCTCCTCCAAGCACCAGTGGCTGCCCAGCTCTCTGTGGATGGATGGATGCACTGAGGGCTGGGGTTAGGTTATGCGTGTGGAGGGACATGAGGTGGGGTGGGGTGGAGAGAGTGTCAAGCATCGTTCTGGAAAATCAGAGTAAAATCAGGGCTGGAGAGAATTCCACTCTAATTCCATCACAGACTCTCCACTCTTCCACTCTTGGCCGTGACCTCCAGTGTTCCTTTCCTTCATGGTGATTTTGCCCAAGTATCCTCTGCCTGTCAACCTTCTCAGGCTAACTCAACTATCCTATACCAGGTCATGGATTCTCCCTCTCTTTCTTTCCTTGCACATGCCCCCCATTGCAGGCATGTGCAAAGGTTTTGGGAACAGAGTCTATAGCCCACATAGTCCAGGTAATTCACATCATTCCTGGGAGTGTAGAATGGGGCTGGGGAGGGCATGTGGTGGGGATGGAATGAGGGAAATGGGTGGAGGGATAGGGGGAGGGCAGAGAGGAAGAGAAATTCCTAGCAGTATGGCCAGACTGCAGGGAGACCCCCACAGAGGGACCTCCAGACATATCCCCACCCCCTCTCTCCATGGGTTGGCTGAGAGAAAACCCAGAATTTGGGAAAGGTCAGGGAGGTGAGAGAGCTATTAGGGAATAACCTTAGGCAGGGGTTAACTTTGAGTCTGAGAAAGAGATAGGAGTTTTGGAGTTCTGGTGTCCAGATGTTCAGATGCCTCTGCTGGGAGGACCAGGATATCCCACCTTGTTTACAAGGGTGGGGGCTGGGGGGTGGTTCAGAGAATAGGGAGACCCCTCTGTCTGAGTCCAGGGGAGAGACCATCTTGTCTCGGGTTTGGGGTAGTAGAGAAAAATATAACTTTAGCCACAAGTTTGGTCAAATGGTGGCGGCGATAATATTCTATGATTCTAAGTGTTTTTAAACCATAGGAGAGATGCTGGCAGGGATAGAGTCAGTGGGCTTTGTAGGGCTGGGGAGGAAAGTATTGGAATGGGGGAGTTGGAGGGGTGGAGTGGGAGGCAAGGGGATGAGAACTGATTAACGGGCTTCAAATCTCTGGGGTCCTGCTACACAGAGGCTGGTGAGCAGCTGGTTTTCATCTCCACCAAGGCTGAAAGATGAGGAAAAGGGGTTGGCACTTCTGTAATAGGAGGGATGGAGGTTAGATTTCCTGTGCACTATTTCCTTGGAAGCCTTTGAAAGGAGAGGAGAGAACTTCTCCTTCTCACCGCTTCCCTCCCCGCCCTGACTTCTCAATGGGGAAGGTCAACTGGAGGAGCCTATTCTGCCAAGGGGGATGGATGAAGTGCCCTTGGGAGGGTCTAACCAGTCCTTTATATCTCATCCTGTCCCAGATCAAGACATCTAAATCTGGGATTTCCTTTCCTCTCTGGGTCAGGGGTATCCAGCCCCCTCCAGCCCTGTTCCAGAGACCCATAGCCCCTCAAGCCTGGTCTTTAGCATCTCTCTCCTTCAGGAACAAGCTCACTATTTGTTTTTTGCTTATTTGTTTTGTCAGATATATCAATAATCCTGAAAAAAGAGGAATTTCCTTAAAAATAAAATCTTTTTCAAAAATATTTTCTTATTGCTATCTTTTGATTTTTATATTGCCTAAAATTTCCCTTGTATCCCTCCCCTTAGCCTCTTCCAGGAAGCCATCTCACAAAAAAATTTTAATTAAAAAAATAAGATGAAAAATTAGCAAAACTGATCAACAAATTAAAAAATAATCTGACCCTGTATGTAATGTTCCACATCCATAGGTGTCCTGTCCCCTGCTCCTCCACTGCCAAGGAACGGGAGAAAGAAAACTTTTTGGGAAAATCCCCTTCCACTTGAATCCATACTATATTTCATCACTCCCCCCAGCCAGGTTGAGAGACACCTTTAGCATTCTGACCCTGATACTGAGCCATCTTGATGCCTGGCCCAGAGCCCCCATATCTCTTCCTTAGATTTTGACATTCACATTTCTGTCTGGATGTTACACTTCCTTCCTCAAACTCAACCTGTCTCAAACTGAACATGTCCACATCTTTCCCACTAAACCTGTTCCTCTCTCTGACTTCTGTTTCTCTCTGATACAATGTAAAAGATCCTCTGGGGCAGGGACTATTTCATTTTGTCAGCACCTGGCATCCAGTAGGTGCCTAATAAATGCTTGTTTATAATCTATGGCACCCCCTAGTCTCCCATGTTCCTGGTGTCGGGGTCATCTTTAGCGCTTTGTTCTTCCTTACCTGCCATATAGTTACAAAATCTTGTTGACACCATCTCTCATACCGATCCCATTCTGTCACCGCTCTAGAGCAGGACCTCTTTCCTTACCCATTCTCTTCTAGACTATTTCCTATAATAGCTTGCTTGAGGATCGTAGATTCCGAAGTTGGGGCCAGATCTGTAAGGGATCACCTTATGGAGATTGCCACCCTCCTCATTTTATTTTATTTTAAAACACATCTTATGGATGCCTTTTGCTTTTGTATCCATCATTTCTACATAGTTCCTTCTTCCTGAGCCCCTATGCCCAGTGAGCTTTCCCCTGTCACAAAGAAATTAAGAAAATCCAGCAGAGCCATTTTACTCATCTGACAATATTTACAACCCGGCACATCCATAGGGCCCTTTCCCACCTCATGAAGGAATAATAATGATAACACTTTAAAAGGCTTGGAAGGAAAGCCTTTTTATATATACAAAAGAATATTTGTATAATATTCCTAATCATAATACAAAGGAAAGGTATTATATTGACATAGTTATCAAAATGTGAAAAGTTCAGGGATCCTCTGAAATTCATCTCATTTCATCTTCACAACAACCCTTATTTCCCTTTTTCAGATGAAGAAACCAAGGTTGAGAAAGACTGTCTCCCACTCCACCCTTCCAACCTCCCCAGTTCCAATCCTTTCCTTCCTAGCCCCACAAAGCCCAACTCTCCCAAGGTTCTACAACTAGTAGGCTCTGAAGTCAAATTCGAACTCTAGTCTTCCTCACCGGAAGTTTAGCTCTTAGCTTTCTACCCATCATGCCACCTAGCTGCAGGGCTTTTTAAAATCACTTTTAATCTACTGAAGAAACCTGGAAAATCCAGGCAAAACAGGGTGACCATTTTTCCTATTTGGCTCCTGTTAGACTCCCTTGGACTATGTTAGATGTGCTACAATGATAAGAAATTTAAGTAAATTAACAGAAAGTAGGATTCCTGGGGCCTGTCACTGACCAGACCTTAGGCCAACACCTTCTACTGGATCACAGTTTTTTCCCTTCCATCCTCCTGTTTCTGACCCTGTCCTTAGTATCTCTCAATCTCTTTTCTTCTCAATGACTCCCCCCCCCCACCCCGAGTGACCCACCAGCCTTTACTCTTGCCCATTTCCCATAATGACCCCTCTCCTTCCCATTTCCCATTGAGACCCTTGTCTCAGTCTGGTTCCTCTCAATGCCCTTGCTCAGCTCCTATCCCTCTCCTCCCAGTGTCTCGTTATTCCTTCATCTTTCTTAGAATTCCCGGTGTTTGGCATAATGTCTGACATATAAAAAGTACCTAATAAGAAAGTGAGTGAGTGAGTGAGTGTGTGTGTGTGTGTGTGTGTGTGTGTGTGTGTGTGTGTTCATGCACTGTACGAGTAGCAACAGGTCTGATTGGCTCATGGTAAGCTTTAATGCAAGTAACGGATGGGGGACGCTGAGAATCACCTTAAAGACATCCATTCTTTTTCCCACTCTAGGCACAAATCAGGGCTCACCTGGTAAGCTAAGTAGTCTAGGGTCTGTTTGAGGTCATTCTGGCCCTATTCTTCTATTCTGGGGGCTTGAAGTAGGGCTATGAAGTCTTAATATACTACTTTCCTGATGTATCTGCTTAAACTATAGTGTTGTTGGTAACAGCTCTGCCTGGTCTCAAAGCATGAGTTGCCACCCCTTAAGAGGCCAGCATTTCACCTCGTGTTTTGTCTCAGCCTCCCCAATGGACCGGCGTACTCCCTCTAGCTGCCTCTCCCCTTTCCCCTTTGATTCAATCCAATAAACATTTATTAAACACAGCTGCCAAAGCGATACTCCTAAAGGGAAGATCTGACTATGTTATTCCACTGCTCAATAAACTTTCCTGGTTCCCTGTTACCTGTGGGATCAAATACAAGCGCCTCCGTTGGGCATTTAAAACCCTTTACCACCTGGTTCCAGCCTGCCTTACCAGGCTTATTATATTTTACTATTCTTCATGCCTTTCTTCATCCTGTGGTCCAGTCAAATTGGCCATTGTATCCTCAATGCTTAGTACAGTGCTTGACATACAGGCATCAAGCACACTGGTGCTTAATAAATGCTTGTGTTAGGCACTGGAGAGGCAATCAATCAATCAAAATTTGTTAAGCACCTACAATGTGCCAAAGAGAAAATGAGAAGCAATCCCTACCCCCAGAGGGTTTATATTCTGCTGCATGGTCTGGTCCGTTAAACTTGGGGTGTGAACTAAGGAAACAGTCATGAACAGAGAAAGTGGGTGTGTCCTAACTATTTATATGTGTGTGGGCATTCAGGGGGTGGTGATTATGGGAAATTTGGGGAAAATCGGGAATATCTGTAGGATTTTTATTAGCATCAGATCCAGAGGGACTTTGGCAGCTTAGACAAAACAAGGAATTAGGTATAACTTAGTTTGCTCATAAAAACACAATTTCAGTATCAAATCTGGGAGTACATCAGGCAATAGTTAGAAATTTGCTAATTGAATTTGCCAGGAAATGTTTGAAGCTTTCATTACAAAGCAGAGATCTGAGCTTTAAGGAATCATGCATCTCTGAGATCTTGCTGCCCTAGGAGAAATGGCAAGACCATGATAACAGAAGAAATCCTTAACATTAAAAAAAAATCATGTACTTGATGTGAAACAGACACAGGAAACCTCTTGTTAGGATAAGAAGCTGAAAGGGGGAGAAAAAAGTCTTCCACCTCCATCCTCCCTCAGGACGCCCCCCTCCAAAAAAACCCCCACAACAAAATAAGTCCTACAACCAACTGGACATTTTGTAGACCACACGAAACTTTATCTACCCCCCTCATTTTTTGAATGGGTCAGTCTGTTGAGCTAAGGTGCCCCCTTTTCTTGGGGAAACTGCATCTTCCTCTGGAGGCAGGAATGCACAGTGTTTTTGCCTTTGAGATTTCCCTTCAACTTTGTCCCTCAGGGTACAGGAACTGTACTGATTTGATACAGCAGATGGTTTTACATCAAAACTTTTTGTTGTATGGTTCTTAGAAATCTTTTTTTTTTTCTTTAAAGGGAGAAAGGGCCTGTGAGCTCCTTATCTTAAGCATTTCATGCTCCATTATGTTCAGGGCCAAATGAGATAAAGTATGCAAAGCAATTTATGTACCAACCATTATTATTATTTATCATTTAAAATTTTAATACAAATGTTTCCAATTATTTTAATCCCCATAAAGAAGTAGTGCTTCCTTTTCCTCTTCCCAGCTCCCTGCCTTTCTTTAGCCTTGAGAAAGTTGAAGGCGATGGATGGGTTGTATCCTACGGTAGAACATCAGAGCTGGGGGAGCCCTTAGAACTCACCTGGAACAGACTATGTATTTCAAATGTGTGGAAAACTGAGACCTAGAGAAGGGAAATGGTTTTACCCCTTAAGGCAAGCCAGTTAAACGACCAAACTCAGCAGACAGCAAAAGCCCTGGACTAAACAAGGCAGTGGAGAAACAAAAATCTCAGATTCTGTTAACTGGGTTACCATCTCGTCTGACCCTTGCCTGAGCAAAAATCCCTTCTTTGATATCCCTACCTAGTGGAATCCAGCCACTGCTTTGAGATAGAGATATCTTAGATAAGGTCACTTCTTCTGCTTGGCCTCAGTTTCCCCACCTGAAAAATAAGAATTAAACCAGATGACCTTTAAAGCTTCTACTTTTAAATCCTTTGATCTTAAAATTCTCCAAGACACAGGATCTGGAGTCAGAAGTCTCAGGTTTGAAACCTGGTTCATCCTTGATAGTAGCTGTGTGACCCTGGGCAAGTGACTTTGCTTCTCTGGGGGCCAGTTTTTACATCTGTAAACTGAGGATAATATCCTATATATGTATTTTTACCTCACAGTATTTGTGGGAAAAGTGCTTGGTTAAAATGCCTTTAAAAAACAAAGTACTATTAAGGGGCAATGGAGGGAAATTGGTCTCTCCCCTTTCCTGGAGCTTGTTGAAAACATCTGTCTAGGAAAGAAGGGAGACCACCCTGCCTGGAGCAAGACATTGGAGGAGCTCACTTTCTCAAGGCATCCCCCTGGGAACCCCTTGATCTCAAGACTGCTCTGTCTGCAGTTAACACAGGCAGGGCTCAGGAATATGTGTTTAGCCACAGGAAACAGGAGAAAAGAATGACCAGCCAGGCTGAAGAACCAGCAGGGGACTTGGGGACTGAAGGACACTGCTTCCCATCCATCACCCCCTACCACGTCCCGCTATGGGATTGGGATGGTATGTGGAGGAACAGACTCTCATCCTTTCATAGCAACAGACTGTTTCCAAGGTTTCCAATATGGCTCCACCCTCAACCACATTACCACTGCCTTCACCACTGGGAACAAACATCTGGCGGTCAGGCTTGGCTGGGAGAGACAGGGAGGAAGGAGAGGAGAGATTCCTCCAGAGAGCTAGGAAACCTTTCATGATAGTTTGGGTGTTTTAATCTCTCTATACCTGTTTCCATATTCGTAAAATAGAAACAAAAACATTTGCTTTTTTCAAGTCCCATCTGAAATTCTACCTTCTAAGGAAACCTTTTCTGATCTCTCTTAATTCTAGAGCCTTCCTTGTGTCAAATTATTTCCAATTTAGCCTCTCTGTAGCTTGTTTGTACATAGTAATTTGCATGTTGTCTCTGCCGTTACGTTATAAACTTTGTAAGAGCAGGGACTGTATTTTATTTCTCTCTGTATTCCCAGCATTTAGCATAGTGCTTGGTACTATCAATCACAGACTTGTTCTGGGAATCAAATAAATGACAGTATGGGGTCAGAAAGTGAGAGGTCATTTCATCCATTTAAAAAGAAGAAAATTTATTTTTACATCACCTTTATTACCAAATATACTGTTTCTCTCACCTAACCAGAGAGCTATCCCAGTAATAAAGAATGAAAAAAAGAAAGAAAAAATGGCAGTTCTGTAAAACTGACTAACACATTAATGTAATCTGCATGATTTGCATGGTTCCACACCCCAAATCTTCTGTCGCTGCTAAGAAGAGAGGGAAGGTTTTCTTATCTTGTCCTCAGGCCAGAGCCTGGTCATCACAATTACAAAGTTTAAAGTTGTGGTTTCTGTCTGTTGTTGTTGTTGCTCCTTCCATTTAAATTGTTGCAGTGATTACATAGTTTTCCTGGTTTTCCATACTTCTCTTTGCATCAGTTCATACAAGTCTTCCCTTCATGGTCATAGTTTCTTCAGTGCGGTAATATTTGATTACTTCATATATCACAATTTATTTATTCATTTTTCAGCTGATAGACATTTACTTGGTTTCTGATTCTTTGTTACTATAAAAGTATTGCCATAAATACTTTTTGATATGTGAGGCCTCTCCGTCTTTTACCTCTTTGGAGTATGTACCTAGCAATGGGAACTCTGCTAAACTCTTAATTTTAAAGAAAAAAAGATTGAGGACATAGAAGTTAAGTGATTTGTTCAAGGTCACACAGGTAATAAGTAGTAGTGCTGGAATTTGAACTCAGGCCTTTTGATGGTTAATTCAAGAATCTTTTCACTATATCATGTTGCCTCCAGTGACTCCTGGATATAAAGTACTTCGCAAACTCTCAAATACCATGTAACTACCAACTATTATTATTACTGTTAATAATAATATCTGGCCTCAATTTTTTCATCTGTAGAATGATAAAATTTGTCCAGGTCAGAGGTGGGGAACCAGTGGCCTTGAGGCACTCTAGGCCCTCAAGTACAGCCCTTTGACTATATCTGAACTTCACAGCACACATTCTTTTATTAAAGGATTTTGTTCTATGAAGTTGGGATTCAGTCAAAGGCCAGCACTTGAGGACCTAGAGGCCATATGTGGTCTTGAGGCCGCAGAGTCCCCACCCCTGGTCTAGGTAATCTCTAAGATTCCTTTAAGCTCTAAATCCTATAATATTATAGCTAGAGACTCATCTACTCATCAAGACATATCTTATAATTTAATTATCACTTTCCATAATCAACCCTTCCTCCTAGAACTATTCTACACCCTCCCTCCCTCCCTCCCTCCTTCCCTCCTTCCCTCCTTCCCTCCCTCTGTCTCTCTCTCTGTCTCTATCTCTCTCTCCCTCTCTGTCTCTCTCTCGAATCTGTACCTCTTGGCTCTGATCAGATGTGGTCAAGGTTCAGGGAGGACAGGGGAGTGCTGGGACTTTGGCCTAGGGATTGGCTGATGGGGAAAGGACTGAGAAAATTTCAGAACCTTGGGAATTTGGGTTAGACACAGCTGATTTCAAAGATTTATGTCCACTGCTCTTGGGCAAGGGCATTCTTAAGCTGAGGGTCTGGGGAAAGGGACAAGTTAGTTGCCTCAACTTGATGTCTGATACTCATTTTTCATCCATTTCCTTCTCTGTTTAATGGTTGGCAGGAGTTTGAACGTCCCCCTGCCCCTTAGTTCTAGCCCAGTCATCCTATGAGTAAATTAATAATAACTCACATTTAGTTAGTGCCTTAAAATTCACTAAGCACTTTACTCCCAATAACCCTGTGAGCGAGGCTGTGCAAAGATTACTACCTCTGTTTTACCAATGAGGCTATGAGAAATCTAGGCAATTGTCTTGTGTCACACAGTGTGCAAGTATTTAAACCAGGTTTCTAACACGGGTCTTCCGATTAAGGCAGGAGTTCTTAATCTGAAATCTGTGAACTTTTTAAAAAGTTTTTTTTGTTAACTATTTTAACTGGTTTCCTTTGTTACCCTGTGTATTTTATTCATTTAAAAACATTATTCTGAGAATGGGTCCTTAGGCTTCACCAAGCTGCCAGGGTCAGTGATTCAAAAGCTTAAGATCACCTATTTTTAGGTATCTTCCATCTCTAGTATTTCATGGATTTGTGATTATGTGGGCTGTGGGCTATGGTGTGCATTTGTTGGGGTGTCTACAGCAATCTGGGACTGGATGGACCAGTGTATATGGACTGATCTGGAGAAGGTGATGAGATGAGCTTAGTCAGGGAAGGACTGGCCAGAATCTCCCCAGGTTTGGACTTACATGTGGTCGCTGGAATGCCAGGACTCCAGGGTCCTTGGAGTGGGGTGAATCAGGGCTAATGCTTTCTTTAGTCATCTCTACCTTTACTACAGAAGGTGTAAAGCTGAGCTCCAGAATCTTCCTATGTCCTTTTACCCCCACTACCCAACCCCCCCCCCCCATTCCCACACCCATACCATGCCAGTCCTTGGGTCTAGGCTTCGTACCGAGGCTACCTTTTGGAATGAATAGCTCTAGTGATGGAAGAAGGGAGCAAGGCAAGGTCTATGCACTATGGTGCCACTTAGCTGTCTTTACGTATCATTATCATTATCTATTATTCCTCAACTATTTCAATACCTTGTCATGCTGTGAAGATGATCTTGGGTTCTTGAAGGTGATGTTGTTGGAGTGAAGTGTGATCTCGCAGGTTCTACTAAGCTGGAAAGTTACAGGTACAGTGATGTACAATATGTCTGCTGTTTGGAGACCAGCCAAAGTCTGGAGAGGTCAGGCATAGCCCTTTAAGTGTCACTGGGATCACCTCGATCACCCACCTCTGGAGTCCAGAAGAGCTGAGTTCAAATCCAGAAAAGATTTCCATAACTATATGATCCTCTTCTATTTAATTCTCTCAGACTCAGTTTTCTTACCTGAAAAATGAGAATAATAGCATTGTTCTCACAGGGTTGTTGTGAGGACTGAATGTGATAACACATGTAAACCACTTTGAAAAGCTTACAACAGTTACATTAATTAGACATGTTATCTATGGGGGGGGGAATGAATTTTTTTCCTTATCTGTAAAATGGAAATAATAAGAGCATCTATGTCCCGGGTAGTCATAAGAATAAAATGAGATATTTGTAAAGTGCTTTGCAAATCTGAAAGTACTACATAAATTCTAGCTTTTATTTTATTTTTTAAATAATATTTTATTATTCCCCAAATTATATGTAAAAAATTTTTAACATAAAAATTTCGAGTTCCAAATTCTCTCCCTCTCTTCCCTCCCCACTCTCCTAAGACAGTAAAATGCTCTTTATTATTGTTATTAACATTATTTAATGCATATTTAATTAATTTTGATTTAATTTCTTTATTTTTATTTAATTTTTTACAAATTTCTTTAATATTAACTATTATTATAGTTATTGCAATTCTTGCAGACCATCTGCTATTCATTTTTGAGTGGGTTGTGATCTATGTGAATCCAGGGACTTTACACACACTGAAAGTATCAAAATATTTAGTCACTTTTTCTCTGACTCTTATTTCCCTTTCCCTTTGCCTTCGTTTTTGCTGGGTTTTCTCTGTTTACTTCTTTTTGCCCTTCTCTCTGTCTCTTCTTCTGACTTTCTTCCTTTTCTGTCTCTGTCTCTTACCCTCACCTTCCCCCTCTTCCCTTTCTGTGTATCCACCCATCTCTGTGACTCAGTTGATTTTATCCAGGCTCTGGGTCATACAATCTTGGGAGATTAATCCTATGGGCACTCTGACTTTATGAGACAGAGGGGTGGGTTGAAGCTGCACTGGACTCCACCCCTTCCCCAAAAGTCATAAGAAGTTTTCCTTTCTCCATCCATGTTGGGATTTCCCTTTCATCTGGGGATGACCCACTGAGAGGAGCTAGACATACCTCTGCAAACTTAAAGGGGGTGTGGAACCTAGCTAGATTTTAAAAAAAGGACTTAAAAGTGGTCAGAAAATCTCAGTATGGAAGGGTGGTGGGAATAGGAGAGGAGGTTTAGCTCTGAGTCAGTCCCCTGAAGTGTTGGGATAGTAGACGGTGCTGGCCCCTACTGATGTGTCTGGGGAATGACTAGAAGAACCAGGGAAAGGGCAATTCTTACCATTGGGGAAGAAAGGAGATATAGGAAAGGGAGCCCAGAAATAGAGTGGGAAATGACCTTCCTGCTCTTGTCTCATAGATGAGATTGTGACCTGGTTATGGTTGCCCAGGTAGCAAGGGTCAGAAGCAGGATTTGAATCCAGTATGAGGCCTCCAAGGCCATGGTTCTTTTTCCCTCCACCATACTGCTTTTCAAAGGGAAGCTGTGGAATCTTGGAAGTGGGGATCTCAGCACAGGAGAGATCTCCATCTGCTTGGGCTGTGGGAAGGGGTCTAGAGTTTTTAGAGCAGGGCTTCTGGTAGAAAGAGGGTTGGATTTAGAATTGGAAGGATTTTAGGACTTGAATTCTGATTCTGCCAACTGGGTGATTTTTGGGGCCTCACTTTTATAAAATAAAAGGGTGTACTTGACTGTATGATTGTTCTGGACCTCACTTTTATTGCACTTGATGACCTCTGAGGTACCTTCTAAGTTTTAAATCCTACAAAACCTATGTCAATGGAACCAGTCCTTTTTTACATCTGATGCTTCTAATCCATTAGGTGTCTAGTGGGGATAGCTCAGCCCTCTTCATGTAGGAACTTTCCTTCTTCCCTTGCTTCAAGAGGGAAAATGAGGGAAGGTCTTCATGTATACTGGATTTGGAGTTAAGAGACCTGGGTTGGAATCCTGGCTTCCACTATATAATTATGGCACTATCATTTTCTGAGTTTTTAGTGGCAACCACACTGGCATTCCCAGGATTGCCACCAGTGCAGGTTCTTTTATCTGCTTTACTAGGAAAGACTGCTCAAAAAAGTGTCAATAATCTATTAATTGCATTCATTAGTTTGGGCAAAAAGTCAGCACCCTGAACTTCAGAGAAAATCCAAACAAAGAAAATGAAGAGAAAATATAAGCAGAGAAATAAAACCCAACAGACAGGGCTTCTAACTGTGTGAGAAATTAGCACAGATCAATAGACAGATCCAACTGTCTGGCCAAGGCAATACATACACAGTTATCAGAGACAGAAGCACCAACATCTGAGTTTTTCAAGGAGGGTTCCTTAATGGCTATCCAGAGTCTCATCTGATCAGCTCACATAAACACTCTTCCAATGAGTGAGCCCCAAAGCAAAAACGTTAACTTCAGAGTATATATATCCTTCTTCAGGGTCAGAGGGCATCACAACCCTGGTGACCCACTGCCTAATTACAGAGTAACTAAAGGTGTGGGACTTCCTGAAAAACAAGCCTCTCCTAATCAAGCTTCCGTTAATGGGCTCCACCTGAGACCTAAGATCTTATATCCTATTAACATTACAGAGTCTCAATCTCCTTATCTGTCCAATGAGAATAATAATACTGCAACTAGGTGGTGCAGGGCAGGCAGAATACTAGGCCTAGTGTCACGAAGACCTTATTTCAAGTATGGCCAGAGACACTTATTGGCCGTGTGACCCTGGGCAGGTCACTTTACCTGTCTTCCTCAACTGTGAAATGAGGATCATCACAGCATCCATCTCACAGGACTGTTGTGAAATTCAAATGGAATTTGTAAAGTGCTTAGCACAATGCCTGTAACATACTTGATAATATATATCAATGATTATCATTCTTATTGTTATTATGCTGGTACAGCCTACCTCACAGGGTTTTTGCAAGCTTCAAGATGCCACAGAAATATGAGTTGTGGCTTCATTTTTAAACCATCCATTATTTTTTACTTGTGGAAAGTGTTTGTAATAGTTACCATCATGAATAGATCCCGTTTCCATCTAAAAATATCAAACAAATAAACAAAAAAAAAATTCCTTGTTCTTATTCTAAAGCCTGCTAAGACTGAAGAGTCAGGTCATAGGTTGAAAGGACCTTAGAGTCCAAACACCTTATTTTTAGAGTGAGGAAAAGGGGATTGAGACAAGTTAAGTGACTGGCCCACAGTCACACAGGAAGTGGAAGCAACATTGAGCCTAGATCTTCTGATAGAAAGTAAATTCAGTCTTCTTCACCACTCGGTGACTGTCCGCTCTACTGGGTCTGGGGGTAGGAGAATGGGTAAGAAGAGTTCCTTTTCACCATTTCCTCCCATTGCTCCCAGCACCAACTCTTCCTTCTCTATCCCAGGTGCCTTCTCGGTCCTTCCCCTTTGTGCTCCAATCCCTATTCTCTGCCTGGACCTAAGAACTCTACCCCTTTCTTTGATACAGCCTGAAGACCTGGAAGCACCCACTACTCACACCTTTAAAGTAAAGAGCTTCAAAAAGGTGAAACCCTGCGGTATCTGCCGGCAAGTGATCACTCGAGAGGGGAGCGTCTGTAAAGGTGAGTGGGGAACTGGACATAAAATGGGTGCAGAGGAGGGGGCAAGACTGGGTGGGGCAGGCTCCTTTGTAAAGGACTGTAAAGGTGGCTCATGGGTGGTTTGGGCAGACCCTGTGCTGTCAAAGGTAAGTCCTCCCCTTCAGGGAATGGGGTCCTGCTTCCCCCACTTCCCCTACTATTACCCAAAGGTGTTGGGTCACTATGTGTGATCTGTGCTGAGTCTACTATGCATTGCCCATCAAGGTGGGGTGGGAGGGCAGGACACCTGGGTAGGTTTGGGCAATGGTTTGGTCTAGTTTTAGCAGAAAGAATATCTGACAGAATACTTGGTTTGGACATTTAGCTTTGTTTTTTTAATTTTTTAATTTTAATTTTTGCTTTTTGGAGGGCAATTGGGGTTAAGTGACTTGCCCAAGGTCACATGGCTAGTTTTTGTGTTGAGTGTCTGAGGCTGGATTTGAACTCAGGTCCTCCTGAATTTAGGGCCAGTGCTCTATTCACTGTGCCACCTAGCCATCCCCTGACATTTAGCTTTGTAACAGTGGGCAGATCTCAAGCTCTCTAAACCACTTTCGTCATCTGCAAAGTGGAGATAAATACTTGTAAGACAAAAAACTGTAAATTGTAAAGTGCTGTGTATATTCAAATTATTATTAGGGAAGAATAGTTGAACAGTTCAAGAGAGGTGGGAATTTTAGGGTCAAAGTCAATCCATAAGATTGACAGATACCTACCCTATGATGAGATCTCATTCTCAATTTAAGGTTTTCACAGTGCTTTACCAACATCATCTTATTTGAGCCCCACAATAACATGGTGACTACAGGGGTTACTATTGCCCCCACTTTACAGATGAAGAAGTCAATTCAGAGAGGTCAAAAGATTTGTTCTGAGTTACACAGCTATAAAGCATCTGAAGCAAGACTCAAATCCAGATCTTCAAGTACTCCATCTATGACTTGTTCAGTCGTGTCCAATTTTTTGTGACTCTACTTGGGGTTTTCTTGACAGAGATATAGGAATAATTTGCGATTTCCTTTGCCAGCTCATTTTTCAGATAGGAAACTGAGACAAGGAGGATTAAGTGACTTGCCCAGGGTCACACAGCTAGTAAGTATCTGAGGCCAGATTTGAACTCAGATCTTCCTGACTCCAACCATGATACTTCTCATATTTTAACTCAATTGTATAACTTGTGATGTGTTTGTCCCCACTCCATAGTAGACTCCTTGAGGTCATAGGCTGTTTTTTGGGATAATCATTGTCTCCCCCATTCCAGCATGGGAATACAGATATGTATTCTACAGATACAGATATCTGCATATCTTCAGGTAGTATGCACTTAGTGTATTTTTGTTGAACTAAATTGGAAGCAAAAAGATCATTGTCCCCATCAGGATACAACAGGAGACCTGGTCCGTATTTGTGTATATCTTCAGTACCTAATAGCGGCCACATGGTGGCGGTGTCCTTCCACAAAGCCTGGGTGGGGAGGCTGGAAGTATTGGAGCCCTAAGAATGACATCGCAACTGTAAAGAAGTTGCTACTTTCTTGCATTATTTACTCCTTGAATTACTTTAATGTGAAACTGTATAGATACGAGACCACGAGCCTCTGCCCCTCTCCATCAGGGTCCCTTTCCTGCCCTTCTCCCAGTGCCCTCTCTAGCCCCCAGCCCCTCCCCACTCCCCTTATTGTCTCGTCAGCCTCCTATTAAGATACCTCTGGGTGGGAAGTACTTTAAGCCTGTACCTCTGGCAAAGAAGGGAGTTGTATAGTAGAGGGGGATGATAAGTCCTAGGTGAATGTCCCTGAGGCTCTAGCTTCTGCCCTGGGAGTCACCTTGTACATAGCCTGGTGTATAGCTGGCATGAACTGGAAATCACCAGGAAGCTGGTGGCCAAGCTGGTTTGGCCACTCCTGGATGGGCTGTCGGAGAAGTGGTGACGGGGCGGGGAGGGAGGTGTGGAAGATGGGGAGACTGGTAGTCCTCTCTCAAAGGCCTTGCTCAATATGCCCCCCCAATGTTAAAAGGAAGGTGGAGAAGGAGCCCCAAACTCTCTCTTCGATAGCTCCATTCAGTCAACTCCAAGGAAGCTCTAACTTAAAACACCAACCACCACTACCACCACCATAACAAACAGCCACAAAAACAAAAAAGAACACCCCCTCCAAACAAACAAAAAGCCTAGCCTTACCCTAGGTAAGGGTAGGGGTTGGGGGTAGGAAAACTGTGTGCAGACTTCCCAGGCTGGCAATTAAAGATTCATAGTGTTAGAGGCAGAGGGACCATCAGAGGTCATTCAGTCCCACAACCTCCAGACGTGGAGGATTTGCTGGAAGCTCAGTCTTTGGCTTTGGGGCAGAGATCATGGCATCATTTAGGCAACCACTGGCTCAGAAGGCTGTAGCTTGAAGAGACTTTAGAGGCCATCTAGTTCAAATCCTTCTCTCGGGATGAAGAAATTAAGGCATAGGTAGTCACACAGCTAGCTAGTAAGGAGCAATCTGACAGTCTTAGTAGTCTGAGTGGAGTCCACCAAGTCGCCTCTCTAAGAACCTTCTAGTGATTCGGATTTTATTAATAATGGCAAATGTGTTACTTTTTGGTCTTCTTACATTTCTCTGTACCATTTATCAAACACTTACACTTCCGTTCTCTCCTTTAATTTAGTAGACAGGGCAGATAGTTTACAAAGAAGGAACGCTGGCAGGATTGGTGATTTGATCAAGGTTACATGACTGGAAAGTAAAGAAGTCCTACATATAAGGAGCCAGCACCCTAAATCCCAGTGAAGACGGGTTTCCTGCTTCTCTCCCTTCTAGTCCTACCCCTCACAGGATGTTTCTCTGTGCCTGCAAAAGTGAAATGGAGGCTCTAACTCTATGAAATGGAGAAAATAATTAATTGCTCAGCGGGCTGAATGCATTCTTACAATAGCAGCTCACTGGGATGACTCACTTGAGATGGTTGGTCATTATGCCTGGTGTCACCATCCCCTACTGTAGAGAGACACAGTTGGGTGCAGAACCTGGTCATTCTGACTCTAAGTCTTCACTGTTTCCAATAAGGCTGCTTCCTAGAGAAAGCACTAGGAGAGTGACCAGCCAACCAACTCCGAGGCCCAAGACCTGCCCCTCTCAGAGCTTCTCCCTTCCCACACTTTCCTGCCTAACCAGCAGACCTCTCCCCAGGGAGGATATATCTACCCTTAAAGGGACAGGGACCTCCCTCATAGCTTCTGCATGGAGGAATGGGAAAAATGAGTGAGATTTCTCTTTGCTTCCCTGTCACCATCCCGGGTTCCCAGTCCTAGTCCATGCCTGAAGGACTCCTAAACTGGGTGGCCCAGAGACATCTCTGTGACTGCTCTCCCCTCCCCCCTGTGGTGGGCAGCACATCTGGGCTGGTTCACCTTTTGCCCCGTTCCATTTTGTACTCAGTGGTTTCCTTCCTCTTTGTGTCCTTGCTGGCCAAGTCAGATTTAGAGCTCTTAGTACTTGAAGACTTCCAGGGGCTACTCAGCACTCCTGAGGTCATTGTGCATTTGGGTGTAGTGGAAGAAGGCTGGCCTTAATAGCTGAAGACACCAGCTTAAATTCCTGTCTCTTTTCTTGTTCAATCTTGCAAAAATAGCTGTCTTTCTCTGGGACTCAGTTTCCTCAAATGTAAAAAGAAACTAGCCTGGACTAGATGATCTCTAAGGACCCTTTCAGCTCAAATTCTTACTGTCTCCCCTTTTATTTTCTAGGTTTGTTGGTAGGTGCTGACTCTGGCCCACACAGATGGGGGTTTCCCCTATTTTTAAGGAACTAAGTATAACGACATTTCACAGTCTCCCTGCAACTTACAACTTTCAGAGCAGGAAAAGTATAAGCCATCTTGCACTCCCTCCAGCTGCAGTTTCAGCTCATTTGGGTCCTATTCTCCTTGTAGGTGAAAACAGACAGCTGGAAATGGTTCCAATTCGGGGGTTTGGGTTGGTGATTTAGCCCAGTCTTTGGTTGGATTGCAGTAAAACTGGAGTTGGCATTAAATATTGACTTTAAAGTAATGAAAAATTTAAGAATGAGGAATTAAATTAAAAATTTTTAAGTAACAAATTCCCCCCCCCCCGCCCCAAAAAAAAGTAAGTCAGAGAGATGAAGACCGTGCCTGAATTAAAGCTCAATTTTCTATACCAACTGAGTCAGCCCAGATCCTTGACTTTTTTCTTTGAAAGATAAAAAAAGGACCGGAAATGGATTGGTCATCTTAACAAGCTCTTCTGTCACCTTCTCTAATTTATTAAGGAGAGGAAAGGGTAGAAATCTCAAACACAAAATATTCTGGAATTGGGAGTGGGGAGTGGGGTGGTGAAAAATAAAGGACACATTTCTACAAGATCTCCAAATATATGACAGGTTGTGTTTCCTTGATTTCAGCTCTCTCCCTCTCTCCCTTCCTCTCTCTCTCTTTCTCTGTCTCTCCTCCTCTTCTTTCTGATTTTTCTACTTTCCTTTTCCCCTTCCTCTCCCTTTCTCTTTCCACTTTCTTCCTCTCTCTTCATCTCCCTTTTCTCTGTCTCTAACTCATTCTCTCCTTCACCATCTCTCTTCTGTTTCTGTTTCTCTCCTTCATATCTCTTCTTTTTGTTTCTGTCCCTCTTCATCTCTCTGTCTCTCTCTGTCTCTGTCTCTGTCTCTCTCCTCCTCCTTCTGATTTTTCTGCCTTCCTTTTCCTCTTCCTCTCCTCTTTCCATTTTCTTCTCTCTCCATCCCCCTTTTTCTCTGTCTCTAACTCATTCTCTCCTTTGCCATCTCTCTTCTATTTCTTCCCCTTTCCATATTTCCTTTCTGTTTCTCTCCCTTTTCCCTTCCCCTTGGTCTTTCTCTTTATCTCTCTCTCTGTATCTTCCTCTCCCTCTTTTGGTCCCTCTCCTCTCTTCTGTTTCTCTCTCCACACCTTCCCCCTTCTCTCTAATTTCTCTGTCTCCCTCCCTCTTTTCATCTCTCTCCCCTCTCTGTCTCTTTCTCCCCCTCTCTTTTTCTCTGTTTCTCTTTCTGTTTTTCTCCCTCTCCCTTCATATCTCTCCTTTCTCTCTCTCTCCTCTCCCTTTGTCCTTGTCTCCTTTCTTCATCTCCCCCCCTTTCTGTCTCCTCTCTTCATCTCTTCCCCTCTCCTTTCTTGCTCTCTTTCTCTCCCTCTCTCTGTTTTTCTCTTTGTCTCTTCCTCTGATCTCCTGTAAGTCCAAGCTGAAGGGGATAGCCACCTTTGTTTTGAAACCTTTCTGATCTTCACAGCTGCTTGTGCCTTCCCACTAACTGCCACATATTTATTTTTTTGTTATCTTGTATTTATTTTTCTTTTGGCTTGAACCTCCGCTACGTAGATGACCCTAGACAAGTACCTTCCACCTCTTGGGGCTCATGCTGCTTTCTAAAAGTTACAGGTTGCAGGGCAGGTCCCAATCTATATCAGCACAGGGGCTGATGAAATTTGTTGCAAGTCTGGCCAAAAACAAAAATAAAAGGCAAATTTGCTTTGAACTCTGAACCTGGAGTTATTGGAATTTAGGATTTGGAAATAGAAGCAATCTAGAAATTGTATTCAGTCCCTTCATTTTAGAGACCAGACCCAGAGAGGTTAAAGAATGACTATAAGGTCACCCAGCTGGTAAGTAGAAAAGCCAGGATTTAGCCACATGTCTTGCCTGACTCCAAATCCACTGTGGGTCCCCCCTCCCATTACACCTTTGTTGCCTCCTTTTCCCTGAGCTTGAATCTTGACTTTGCACCTTCCTGAGTGACCTTGGATAAAGTATTTAACCTCTGTGGGGTCCACTTAATCTCTAAAATGCTGAGGTTAAATTGTTTCATTGGTTTATTTTTCATTTTTGTTCTACTCTCTGTGACCCTTTTTTGGGATTTTCCTGGCAAAGATACTGGAGTGATTTGCTATTTCCTTCTCCAGCTCATTTTGCAGATGAAGAAACTGAGGCCAACAGGGTTAAGTGACTTGCCCAGGGTCACACAGCTAATAAATGTCTGAGACTGGATTTGACCTTTGATCTTCCTGACTCCAGGCCCAATACTTGATCTACCATGCCACCTAGCTGCCTCCCTTTTAATAATAATTATAATAGCTAGTGTTTTTATAGCATCTACTGTGTATGTACCAGGCACTGTGGGGGATGCTTAATAAATATTACAGGATCCAGAATTGGAACAGACTTCTGAGATCACTTAGTCCAAAACCCCCCTTATTTTTATAAATGGGAAAACTGAGGTCCAGGATCACCCAGGTTATAATAGAGCTGAGACTGGAACCCAAATCCTCTGCTTCCTAACCTGTCACTCTTTCCACTATCCCAGTCCCATCTTCTTATAAATGAGCCCACAGAGGCTCAAAGAAATGATTTGACTTGACCAAGGTCATACAGATAGTGACAGTCAAGATTTGGATCCAAGTCTTTTGACTGCAGATATAGGGTTTTTCCCAGTCTATCACCTTGCTTCTCCCTCTTTAGATATTCCTAGAGCCCTTTGGACATTTCCTTTGCCCCCCAAACATCTTTCCTTGTATTGTACTTACTCATGTGCTTGCTGAATCATCTGAAACATCTGCTCCAACCATCCCTCTCCTCCATCCCGAGGAGGCTCTCGAAAGGCAGGACATCACATCCTGCATTGGTGTCTCCAGATCTTCGCTCATAGTAGCTTCTTAATAAATATTTGGTTCACTCCTGAATTCCTCAATTAGTCACAGCCCATGGGTCACTTAGCATACACTGCCTCACACTTATTGATCCTTATCTAAGTGTTTTTGTCCTGCACCTCCCAAGTGCACTTAGGGGTAGGGCAGTAGATTCTAGGCTTCATTATCGTTCAGGTACTGGAGGCCGGGGGTCGTAGCAGTGGGCTCTCTACTCTGTATCTTTTCCATTCCCCCTGATCTGCACACTGTATGTACTGAATGTTTGAGGAAGGAAGGAGAAGGAAGGAGGAAGGAAGGGACGGAGGAAAGGAGAAAAGGAAGGCGGAAAGAAGGCAGGAAGGATGGGAGGGAGGAAAGAAGCAGGGAGGGATGGAAGGGAGGAAGTAAGGAAAGAAGGAAGGAGTCAGATAGGAAGGAAGGGGAGAAAGGAGGGAAGAAGGGAGGGAGAAGAAAGGAAGGGAAGAAAGAAGGAAGGGGGAAGGAAAGAAAGAAGGAAGGAAAGAAAGAAGGAAGGAAGGAAAGAAAGAAGGGAGAAAGAAGGAAGGAAGGAAAGAAAGAAGGGAGGAATTAGCATAAATGACTTATAGTTGTTTGGAGTTCAGCGTCAGGACTTTAGACTTCTTTGTCACCTGGAATAGAGGTCATTACAGTCTCAGGGCATAAGTGACAGAGTTGTGACTGAATTCTGTGTTTCTTGGCTCATACTCAGTGGCTCGGTGGATAAAATGTTGGACCTGGAGTCAGAAAGATCTAAGTTCAAATTCAATCTCAGATACTTCTTAGCTGTGTGGCCTTGGTCAAGTCACTTACCCACCATCTCCCTCGGTTTCCTCATCTGTAAAATGGTAGTAATGACAATAGCATCTACCTCCCAGGGTTATTGTGAGGATAAAATGAGTTAATATTTTGTTTGTGAATCTTGTAGCACCATTTAAATTGCTGTTTGTTACTGTTGTTATTGTGATTGGTGCTAACTGTGTGACCCTGAATAAGTCCCTTAAACTTTCTCAGTCTCTTCCATAAAATGAGGATTATAATAGTACCCTTCTTGAAGGGTTATTTCGAGAATCGAATGGGACAACATATATCAAATGTTTTGTAAACCTTAAAACACTATTTAAATGTAGCTTTTATTATTCACTTAGATTTGAACCCCAGCTCTGTTCATCAGTAACTAAGTGATCTTGGGCAAGTCACCTAATTCTGTTTCCCCATCTATAAAAGGAAGGCTGGATTAGGCCTCTGGGGATCCTTCTAGCTTGGGGAGTATGATTTTTATCTTCTGACAGCAGATTCAAAGCCATTCTAGTTAACAGCTACTGGTGCTTATTGGATGGGGAAGATGCTTGGGCATCCCTGTGGGCACATGAGCCTCAGTTTCCCCCTTACTTTGGCTTTCATCCTATGGAAAACCCCTTAGAAAGGGGACTTATCCCCTGTTCTTTGAGTCCAAGTCTGGTGCTGGGTTTAGGTGCAGCATGGAATTCATTTTCCCCTTCCTCTTCCTTCCCTTCCCTTCCCCCTCCTTCTAGTTCACACTCTACTAACACAAAATACCAGGACTGGATAAGAATTAAAAAAAATAAAAATAATAGCATTTCATATTTTTATAAGCTTTAAAGTTTTGCAAAATGCTTTACGTTTATTGTCTTATTTTATTCTTGCAAGACTTGTGAGATAGGTTACCTTTCCTATTTTATAGGCAAGAAAACTGTGTCTCAGAGAGAGTAAGAGATTTGACCAGGACCATACAGCTACTAAGTTTCTAAGGTGGGATTCAAACCCCAAAATCTAGACTTCCAAACATGAATGATTTTGCATCAGTTGGGCACTGGGGAAAGGGAACCATTCATTTGGTCCAGTGTGGTTACCTTTGCAACATCTTCCTTTTATTTGAAGGAGGGGCTCATCTGATTGTATAATAGGGAAATCCTGGCAATGGGCTGGATGCTCCTAAGGATCCTGCACATTATTGGAAGTCTGATTTAAGCCCAGGGTTGGTGAATGGAGGGAGAATTGATGATTTTTAAACATTGCATCCACTCCCCCACCCCACCTCATGAACACAGTGTGATATCTTATTCAGGTTAGGGGGTGTACCTGTGATCTCATTTATACAGGGGAGGAAGAAGCTTCCCATGTAAGGAAATTCCTTCTACTAATATAGGTCAGTGACTTCTCTTCAGCTTCCAGTCCTAGCGAGTCACCTAGATCACTGAGAGGTTAAGTGAATTGGCCAGGGTCACACAGCCAGTATATGTTGGAGGAGGGGTTTGAACCTAGGTCCTCTTGGCCCCAAAGCCCCCTATCCATTAGGACACACTCCTCTATTGTATCATCCATTAATGGAAAAATGGATAATATCAAAAGAAAACCTATTCTGAATTTAGCAGAGTTTTCAAGTGATTTTGTATTTTATCAATCAATAGTACCTACGGACATTTGAACAATAATAATATGAATAGGTGTGAGATATACTGATCTATGCATACCATATGGGAGAGACAGTCTCTTTTTTATTCACTTGACAAGTGTGCTTGATTATTTGTTATACTGAGTCACTTGGGTTCTATTTATTTAGGCAACACGAGCACAATGCTCAGTTTACATGGGGACTTTTAGAAGCTCCGTCCATCCCACCTCCCTTCCCTTTCCCCTGGGGTCTATAGGGTGAGCTGCTTCTGGAATAGTTTACAGAATATGGGAGCTAGAGGGGACCAGAGGGATCATTAAACCAACCTCCATTTCCCTACAGGCTGAGAGGGGCCAGAATTTTACACTGCAGGAGAGACAGTGTGTGAGGCCCTCCCAATGAAGCTGGGTTGCAGTTAAGCCATGAAGTGTCCATGTGTGTTTTAGTCAATGACAGTGTTGAGCCTTTTGGAAGACAGTGTCCACTCCCAGCCTCCTTCCCCATTTGGCTGACCATGGACAAGTTAGTGGGGCTCTGTTTCCCAGGAGCAACAGGGGCCTTGGAGAGGATGGGTCAAGACCAAAGAAGGAGGGAGGGGAGGAGAAGCTGTGTCTTTCCATGCTCTGGGACAGTAAGACCCTAGGGAAAGGACAGGGTTGAGCCAAGCCTCCTGTTATCAGTGGAATCAGGTGCAAGCCAGCTATTTGCTCATTTTCCGATGGTTGAACTGAGGAGGAAAGGGCCATTTAGGTTCCAACAATGCAGGCTTCCTGTGTTCCCAGGAGGCAGGAAATCACCTCCCCCCCCCCCCCCCAACCCCCCAACCCCCACCGCCAGAGACAAAACATGTGGCAGCCCAGCTGATGACTAAACTAAGGGCTGTGAAGTTGCAATATTACCTGAGAGTGTATGCTTGGGAGGTCATTTCGGGCAGAGTCCCAAGGGAAGGGGAGGAGAGAAGTGAGGAAAGAAAAGGAGAGGGGAGGAGAAGCAGAGAGGAGAGGCGGGGAAAAGAGGAGAGGTGGAAGGAGAGATGAGAAGAGGAGGAAAGGATAGGGGACAGGAGGAAGAGAAAGAGGAGGAAAAGAGAAGGAAGAAAGAAGAAAGAGAGAAGGAAGAAAGGAGGAGGAGGAGCAGGAGAGAAATTGGGAGGGGACAAGAAGGAGGGAGAGGACTGGTTTGAGGTCCCCTCCCTGTCTTTCCTTCTTTGTTCTCCAGCATTCCAAGGGTCTTGTGCATTTACTGTTGAATGCTTTATTATGGTAGAGCCACTGATTTACCAATTATTCTAGATCTCTGGATTTGAATTTTGTAGGATAAGAACTTTGTTTTTATTCTTGGCTCAAAGAACTCTGGATCTGAAATTGGAGAATCTGGACTTGAACTTGGGGTCTCAAGTTTCTTTACTAGCTGGGAAGCTGTGGACAAGTCCCTTCTCCTCTCTGGGTTCTAGTTTCTTCATTTGTATAAAGAACCTTGCAGCCCAAGCCCTGGGATCTTCTGAACGTGCTTGAGTCCATGTTGTGCACCTGGCATGTTGTCATGGGGGTGGTGAACTTGTGTCACCCAGTGGTTGGTTTGAGAAGGGTCTTCCGGAGGTCCTTCTCAAAATGGGTATTCCCTAGATCTCTGAGGTTCATGAAGGGAATACCATTGAACCTCTTTTCCCTTTTTAAAGCCACATCCTTGAAAGGAAGAAGAATCTCAGTGCAATTCACCCAACATTTATTAAGTGTCCATGTCTTAGGCCTGAAAGTACAAAGGCACAATATTGCCTAGTTTGCCATCTAATAAAGGGGCTGAGTACACAGATAAGGAGCAGTTAGATGGTCAGTGGATACAGCTTCAGGGTAGGAAGCAGGAAGAACTAAGTTCAAATGTGGACTCACTAGCTTTGTGACCCTGGGCAAGTCGCTTAAGCCAGTATGCCTTCTTTTCCTCATCTGTAAAATGAGCTGGAGAAGGACACGGCAAACTACTGCAGTATATCTGCCAAGAAAATCCCATTAAGTGTCAGACATGACTGAAATGACTAAACATCAACATACACAAATGAAAACTATGACATGGGGATCGGTGATGGAATGTAAAGGAGAGGTCCAGGCAAAGCATTATGAGAAATACAAAGAGGGAAAAGGTCAGTTTCACATTGGGGTAGGGAAAAAGGCAGGAGAGGATTCATGTTGTGGGTGCTCCCGGATTGAACCTTGGATGAAGGGAGAGACTAGTAGATCATAGAATCACAGAATTTGAGATTTGGAAGAGACTCACCTCTTTGGCCATGTAGTCCAATCCCTACTGGAAAGGAATCACCACCATAATAAATGGTGTTCTAGCTTCTGCTTGAAGACCTTGAGGGAAAGGGAACGCAGGCAGATGATTGTTTGAGAAGAACTCACTCCAGGCTCAGAGGGCAGGAGCAGATTGGGAAAGTTTGGGGCAAGAGCAGAGAATGGAGAGGGGACGTGTTTGGCAGGCATACGAATGGGAATGCTGTGAGATAAGACAGCCAAGGTAGATGGAAACCAGATAATGACAGACCTTACGGGCCAGCATCAACACTTTATGCTATGGTCAGAGCAAGGAAAGATCTTTGAATCCCTACTCTTGTAGGGATGGTGATTCAGGCGGTGGAAAATGATGGGTGGAAGAGAACAGATTAGTTATAACTGATGGGTAGGTGCACACGATGCCTTTAGGTCTGCAAAGCTTTTTATGTCCATTATTCTCATTGGATCTTCACCATGATCTTTCTGAGATAGGGAAGATGTGGAGGCTTAGGGGGTTAAAGGAATTTCTCAGGGTTATTTAAGTTGGTAAATAGCAGGGGCAGGATTCAAATTCAGGCTTCAATTCGCTCCATGCCCAGTACTCTTTCTACACTGTGCTGCCACTCAGAAAGAACAATTAGAAGGCTATTTCAGCAGTCTAGACAAGAGATGAGGGTGGAGGGAAGTGCACCTACTATGTAACGGCATTGTTCTAAGCACTTTGCAAATATTATCTCTATTAATCTTCTCAAATCTGGGAGGGTACCACGATAATTTCCATTTTATAGGTGAAGAAACTGGAACAGAGACTACACAACTTACCATCGGTCACACAGGTAGTAAGTGTCTGAGCCTGGATTTGAACTCAAGTCTTTCTTACTCTGTCCTGTGCTCTAGCCACCTTACCACCTAGCAAATGAGGACAAGCTCTAGGGTCCCCTGGTTCTCTCTCCTTTGTAGATGAGAGTGGACAAGAAGTGACAGATGCCAGGTGTATCAGAGAGGTAGAATCCACAGGGCTTGTCCACTGATTCAGTGGGTGAAGAGAAGGGACTCAGAGATGATTTGGAGGTAATAAGCCTTGGGAATTGAGAGGATGAGTCATCAAAAGGGCTGCTGAAGTTAGAAGGAGGGCAGGTCTGCTCTGTATTTCTTTATTGACGTCTATTTTTTTAAAGCGTTTAGAAGGTTGTGGTTTGCATAGTGTCTAGCATGTAGTTTTACTGTTGTTCAGTCATGTCCTGTTTTTCTTGATCCTATGGACCATAGCACGCCAGACCTCTCTACCCTCCGTTATCTCTCGAAGTCTGTCCGGGCTAACGTTGGTTATTTCCATGACATTATCTATCCATCTCATCCTCTGCCGGTCCCCTTCTCCTTTAGCCTTCAATCTTTCCCAATATCAGGGTCTTTTCCACTGGGTCCTGTCTTCTCATTGTGTGGCCAAAGTATTTAAGCTTCAGTTTCAGTATCTGTCCTTCCAGTAAATAGTAGTGAGCGCTTAAATGCTCGGTCATGATGGTGGTGGTGGAGGTGGTGTCAGGATTCTCTGGGCTTTCTCTATTCTTGAAAGAGACAGAGGCGGTAGTGATTCTGCTGGAGAAAGAAGGGGAAAGTAAGCACAGCTGGTGTGTTATTGTGGTGCAAATGGGCGTGAAGAGTAATGGGGCCAGTGAATGAATGGGCAGAGGGTGGCTAGATTCACAGCTTCCTCAATTAGGCTGAATGTCTTAATCAAGGGTTTCCAGGATCCTCCCTGGCCCACACTCCTTGGGTGGAGTGCTGGAGATGCAGGGGCCCCAAGGCTGGATGACTGACCTGTGTACTTTGGGGCTGGCTCTAGAGGAATGAGTATGAGGAACTGAAGAACTCATGATCCGGGGGTGGCTGGCTGGCTTCTATTCCTATTTCTGATTTCTACTACTAACTCTAGGTAGGTAGGTAGGGAATAAGTATTTACATAGCGCCTTCTACTTGTTAGACATTGTGCCAAACATTTTTTTTAAAACAAAGATGATCTCTTTAGATCTTTACAACAGCTGCTCTAATTATCCCCATTTTACAGATGAGATAACTGAAGCAAACAGGATTAAGCGACTTGCCCAGGGCCATACAGCTAGTAAGTGTCTGAAGTTGGATTTGCACTCAGGTCTTCCTGACTCTAAGGCCATCACTCTGTGCACTTTGACACCTGCTACTGCCATGTTCCAGGCACTGTGCTAATCGCTTCAGATACAAAGAAAGGTAAAAGATAATCACTGATCTCAAGCGTTTCCCAGTCTAATAGAAGAGATAATATACTGACAACTATGTGCAAACAAGCTACATACAAGATAAACTGGAAATAACCAATGGAGAGATGACTCAAGAAATAAGGGGAATAAATTATGCTGAGCCAAGACATGCTGGCCTCAACTCAGCATCCAGCACAGTGATCCATAAACAGTAGCTGTTTATAACTGATTGTTGAATAAATGACCGATTGGATGTCTGGTCATGCCTCTCATCCCTGGAACCTGAAACCCAGAATCCAATTAATTTGACCCCCCCCCCCCAGGGTCCCGGGTGATTGGTTCCCTGGGGAGCAGCTGGCCAGTTGGAAGCAGGCAGCTTGTGTTCTCTTCGATGGATCGCTGGTGGTGCTGACTTCACCTTTGGTGTTTCAGGTCTTTCAGGACAGGCTTCTAGATACCCTCATATTGTTCTGCTGGCTCAACACTATAGATGTTTGCTTCGAATGGTGGCCTGAATGCCGTGGGCCAGCCTAGGGCAGCAGAGTGGAACGGAAGGCAGGACTCAATGTGGTGGTGGAATCAGACAGAGGTTTGGGGTTCAATTCCCAGCTCTGCTAGGGTAACTTAGCCAAGTCCTTTTCTCAGACTATACCTTGGTTTCTACATCTACTGCATGAGGGAGTTGGGCTAAAATGGTGTCTGAGGTGTTTTCAAGTTCTAAATTCTATTCTATATTTGCAAATCAGACATCAGAGAGAACCTCCTTACTCTCAGGGATGTGAAAAAATAGAAGACCGAAAGGAAATAAAGCGGCCACCACTTCTCTGACGACCTCCCTGGATAGGCGAGCCCTCTTTCTTGATCTAGGCTAAGGGAAGGCATCCTGTTTGAAGGCAAGGGGAAAGACAAGATGGTCTGCCTGTCTAGAATGACTCCAAGAGCCCTTTTATTTCCTTCACTCCACACCCAGAAAGAGGGACTCCATACTAAGCCTGCCAGCGTCAGAAAGGGAAGTTCAAGCTATGGGAATGGGGGAGGGGTGTTGGAGGGAAGGGAGTTGTGAGGCATGCCCTGGAGTATCAAGGGGATGGAGAAGAACCAAGTGGTAGGCAGGGCAAGGGTGGTGCAATGGGGTCAGGAAAACCTTGCTCAGCAGTACAGAACCTTGGCCAGCTGCAGAGCTGAGTCATAGAAACTGGACATTGGCTGGAAAATAGTTGTTGGAGGACAGGGACTGGGGCTAGGGTTAGGTTCTGGTTACACCCTTCAAGGTTACACCCAATCCCAGCCTTTCTTCTCTCCCTTCTCTTCCTCTGGACAATACAGAGAAACAAAGCCCTAGTGCTGACCCCTGGAGAAGGGGAGAGTGGGACATCGATATAGAACACCAAAAGCCATTCCCCAATACATAAAATGGGCAAAGAACCTGAAAAAAAGGACATGAAATTCTTAAGAGAAGAAATGTATCTGTGGGGCAGGTAGGTGGTGCAATGGATAGATCACCATACCTGAGTTCAAATCCAGTCTCAGACTTGTACTAGCTGTGTGACCCTGGGCAAGTCACTTCACCCTATTTGTCTCCATTTTCTTATCTGTAAAATGAGCTGGAGAAGGAAATGCTAGACCACTACAAGAAAACCTCAAATAGGTCAGGAAGAGTAGGACATGACTGAAAAAACTACTCAACAACAACAAACTATCTGTAACTATATGGGAAAGTAACTCCAAATCATTCATGACATGCAAATTAAAGTAACTCTGAGGCTTCACGCTATCCCCATTAAATTGGCCAAGATGCTAAAAACAAAACAAAACAAAACAAAACAAAAAACAACAACAACAACAACAACCAAATGTTCAAGAGTGTGGGAAATCAGGGACACTAATAAGTTATTGTTGGGGTTGTGAATTGACCCAATTATTCTGGAAAATAATTTGGAATTAGTTGAGAAAAATTACTGAATTGTTCAAATCCTTTGACCCATTACTGGGCATTTACCGTACAGAAATCAAAGACAAAAAGAAACCAAACTATCCACAAAAACACTTTTTTTGGGGGTGGGAATGAAGCCCCAAAGAGAAATAAATGAAAGACCTGAAGTAGGTCTTTGGGGTCCAGATTACTTTGCATTTACATATTATTTCATTTGATCCTCCCAGTCACCCATGAAGTACAGGCTATTATTCTCTACATTTTAAAGATGAGAAAAAGAGAAGTGACTTGGACCAGGTCACAAAGCTAGTAATAGGAATGTAGCTAATGTGTCATTAAAAAAAAAAGGATAAATTTGAAGAATTCTGGAGGAAAAAAACATAGGAAAACTTGCATCAATAGGGAAGATGAGCAGAATTAGGTGAACAGTATACACAGTAACTGTAGAATTGTAAACTAACAACACCACAGAAAAACCACTTAATTCAAAATAAGTGTAATGACCAGTAGGGTATTCAGAGGTCAGGTGAGTGACTCCAGCTGTCAAATGACTCTAGATGTCATATGTGAACAGACACTGCTGTATTGGTTAGTTTTGCTGGATTGTTTTGATTTGTTAATGGAGAGGGTTATAGGATGGAGTTGGGGAGATGGAGGGAGGAAGGGTATCCATAGAAATAATTGCGATGTGCCAAGAAGATGAACATTTTAAAGAGAAGTGAAGCGAGCTTTCCCCAGAGAGGTTTTGACGGGCCAAATTGTGACTGAGGGGCAGACCCACAGTGGGGGCTTAGGAATTTTCACCAAGCTTCTGGGCAGAGGATTGGAGATTGATTGGTTTCTGAGGCTTCACCTTAGCTAGGGCAGCAGTCTCTCATCCCACAATGTCCCCCTGTTTCCACCTCCCTTGGATTCTAGCTCCACCAACACCAAACAGCCAAGGCAGGAAACCTCTCCTCTCCATTCCTGAGTCTAGAAGGAGACGAAGAATGACAAAATGCCTTTGCTGAGCAACTGGGCTGTGGGGCTGGGCCCTTGAGGAACCGGGGGTGGGGGCTGGGGGCCCGGGGTGGGCTGGGGACATTCCAGGCAGAGGGGAACCCGCTAGGAAATTTGATTCCTGCTTCTGGCAGTGGGAGGGTGGAACGAGACCTGTATGTGTACGAGTGTGCTGTGGGGCAGCGGCCCTTCGTGCATGTGCCTCTCAGTCTGTGTCCAGGTGCCTACCTATGGGTATCTTTTGTGACTGTGTGTGGCGAGTGTCTCCCAGGTCTGTCCTTGGGTCCCTTGGAGGGGGCTGGTTGGGTGAAAGTGCTGGGTGCCCCTTGAACTTGTGAGTTTCTCTGCTCTGCCTGTATTTTCTCCAAGCCAATTCGAGCCCCTAGAGGAGATGGAGGAGGGGAGAGGGAGAGCGAAGAGAGGAGTGGGATCCCGGGGCTGTTCTGGGCCGGTGGGCGGGCCAGGGTCTAGTCTGAACCCGAGATGGTGGAGTGGCTGGGAGGTGGGCAGCTGCAGGCGGTCTGTGGTCTGGGCAGCGGGGTGGGTAGGGGGCGGGCCCCATACCTGAGGCCCTCGGCCACCTCTGCTTCTGGCCCCCGGCCAGCGTGGAAAGCTGGGCCCCGTCTCTCAGCAGCAGCAGCAGCAGCCTCCGCCGCTGCCAGGGCGCTCTTGGCTCCCTAGGCTGCGCCCAGTATGGGGCTCGTCCGCCTGCAGAGTCCCTGATTGTACCCACGGTCCCGGGATCTTCTGGGGTGAGCTCCGACAAGCCCCCTTCATTCATGCTTCCCCTGGACCCCTCCCCATTCCGCGCTCCCCGCTCCCCTCCCTCCTGCTCTCCGGATTGCGGGCGAGGGTGGGAGGAGATTTCTCCTGAGTTTCCATTTCATAGCTCGCGGCTACAAACTTTCTTTCTGTGTCTCGCTCTCTTGCAGTCTGCAGCTTCTCCTGTCATCGGAAATGCGAGGCCAAGGTAAGGGGGCCGGGCGGGCGGGAGGCGAATTCTTGGGGAGAGGGCTGGGCTGGGTTCTTCTGGACTCGGGGGGGGGGGGAGAAGGAGGCAGACGCCGGGGGCGGTGCCCAGGCCACCCCCCTCCTTCCTTTGTTTATGCTAAGCGGCCCGGGGCTGAGAAGGGAATGAGGGCCAGGAGGTCAAGGTGAAGGCCACTGCACTGGAGGCTGGCAGCGGCCCAGAGGCTAGGGGGCTTCCTAGGGCCTCCTGCAGTTCTGCTGGGGCGGGGGTCCTGTCGCCGGAGGCAGAGACTGGGGGGGGGAGGGAGAACGGTAACTACAGGCTGGGGGAGCAATGCCTGCGTTGTTTGCTACTGGGAGAGGGGGCGTCAAGGGAAGGGGAGATGGAAAGGGAGAGGCTCTTGAGGTGGTATTTCTCCAGGTTTGCTAGTGGGGGGTTGGGCTGGGGGAAAATGGTTAGAAGGTAGGTGGCACCTCCTTTAAGTAGAAATGAATCCTATTGAATGCCCTCTCTTCCAGGTGGGAACCTAGCCTTAAGAAACTCAGGTGTGGGGAGTAGAGAGTCTGAATTGGAGAGAGGGAGTGAGGGAGGGAGGAGGGTGGGTGATGAGTAAATGGGCATTGTAAAACCCTCTGACTTTACTCAGCTCTGATTTGAACTCTGTTCCAGCCATTTTATCAAGGTCCTCAGTTTCCCTACAACATAAGAGGTCTATTTAGTGGATTGTAGAGTGTGAGGCAGGAGAAGAGGGAAGGGGTCTGTTTTCCAACCAGGTTGACAGCTTCCTTATTTCCCATCTCCTCAGGCCTGAGACAGGAGGGATTGATGGGCTGTTTGTCTCTCTGAGGTGATAGTGGTGATATTGGCAAGGTGTTGACAGGGAGATAGATTATGGCATTTTGGGTAGCTTGGAAGGAAACTTTTCTGTAAGATTTCACCACTCTCCCTTCCCTTATCTTCCGATGTAAGTTCAGTGTGTCTCCTCTTGCCTTCACCTGACCACCCCAAGCCAGGTGCAAGCTTGACTTACTGTCCAAGTAGGAGCCTGCCTCCAAAAATGGTGAATGGAGATTTATAGGAAGGGGGAAGTAATACAGCTTTTCAGAGAGCTGTATTGGGCAGGTGTGGACTCAGTTGCAGGCACTTCTCATGCTCAGAGGAGAGAATGTGCCCCTCGGTTCTCAACTTTCATTGCCTAGCCCTTCTAATTTGGAAATAGGAATGTGTCTCTCATTTCTCTTAATGTGTTCCTCTTTTCTCCTGCCCCTTCAGAACAGTCTTTCTGTCTTAGCTTCAGGATCTTCCTGTTTGTCTTGTCTCTCCAAACTAATCACTCTTCATGAAGCTGGCTGCACCTGTTTCTCTTGACTTTATGATGATATCCTAGCCATTCCTAAGTCCCTGTCCAGCCACTCACCCTTTATCCTTCTCAACCACACCCCCACTTTCCTCCTGCTACTCCCTAATCAAAGGAAGTTTTTTTTTCCCCTAATCTATCCCTCCCTTTTCTTCTCCTCTCTCCCCACCCTCTCTCATCCCAGCTGTGGTATAGATGCAAGTGAAGCTAAAGGAAAAAAAAAACAACCTTCTAGACAGTGAAGACTATGAACATTCAGGAAAAGAACAGTCAGAATATATAAGTTATTGACTGGAGGAGGCACCTGGAGAGGGACAGACCAACAGACCAACAGTCACACAGACAGAGGGCATGTTTTAGAGGACCATTCTCTCCTACGAAACCAGACCCAGTAGTTTTCTGAAATCTACCCTGGCTGATAAATTTATTTCCAGAAACCATAGTTCTTCTAAGACACTCTAGCTTTTTTTCACTTTCAAAAGATGAACCTTTAATGATCTGTGTTTGGGTCCTCGCTCTTAGAACCAGCATCTTAGAACATCTCTTAGAACTCCCTAGTCAGAGAAGATCTTCTAGCTCCAAAGAGTTTAGGGGAAGTGAGTATCTCTTTTTGGGGGCCAAAGTGTTTCATTTTGAAAACTGTATTTCCTTTTCTGAGGACTTTTCTTGGTAAGGAGAGGATATACTGTGTTTATTTCTCCAACTTTATCTATCTTCCTTCAAGCATTTCCATACCGTTTCTTCAAAAACATTTTAAGAAGAATATTAAGAAAAGAATTTTTTCCAATTCTTCCCTACCTTACTCATCCCTTACTTTGTTGCTAGTTGCTAGTAATTTCTTCCCTATGACTTCTGCATGATGGAAAGAGTAGAGGGTCCAAGCTCCTGAACCTGTTATGCTTTTACTGGAGAAATCTTGTTGCCTCCCAGAACCTGTTTCCTTACTTGTAAAAGAGAGGTTTAATTGTAATTGCCATTTCTGTACCATAGGATTTGTGAGCAGAATACTTTATATAGTGGCATGTAAATATAAGTTAATGTTATTACTGTTATTATTATCCATTATACTATAATTTCAGCCCACTTTCATCACCTCTTCTAGGTCAATGATTGTATCCCATTCCATGGCAATCCTCAAAATTGCATTCTGCCACATCTACCCCCCTCCACCATAAAGCTGTCTGTAGGATTCAGCCCCATGGCATCCAGAGGGAAACTGAGTCATAGAGCCTGGAAGTGTACAGATTTGGAAATGATATTTATGTAGACTTATTCTCTTTTCCTTCCTTTCTACTGTGCTGCCTGGTTTAATTGTAGAAGACAGTCCATCTTTTAGGATTTTTTGAGAAGGCAAAAACTTGGACCCAACCTGGTATCACCAGCTAGGGTATGGAAATTTGAGCCTACACTTTAAGTGTATGCATATGTAAAGAGATGGGTCTTAGAAAAAATGATGGTGGATAAAAGAGAAATAAGCAATAGCAAAGACTCAGATCATAATTTCTAGAAGGTGCTAAATCTCCTAATCTAGTTTCAAATGAGGAACTGATGTCCAGAGAGGGGAAGTATCATAATATTTGGAAGGAACCTTGGAGAAGCTCTGGTCGAGTCACTTCATCTTACACATGAGGAAACTGAGACCCACAAGCAAAGTTTTGTCTAAGGGTACATGGATAATAAGTAGTAAAGCTGAGATTTGAACTCAGATTCTCTAGGCACCAAACCAGTAAGCTTTGGCTCAGGTTCACCCAGTTTGTAATGAGCAGAGCTGGATTTAAACAGAGGTCTTCAGATTTCTAAATCCTGGGTGTCAGCAATTGTCTTTCTTCTCTCTGAATGATGCTCCATGCTCCCTCCCTCTCCCTCAGCTCTCACCTTTAACTCGGTCCCTATTTGGAAAATGTCTCCTGCCCCCGTCTTTAGAAATCTTAGGTAGGTCACATAATTTAGAATTGGAAAGGATCCCGGATAGCATCTCACCCAGTTGTCTCATTTGACAGATGATGAAACTGAGTCTGAGAGAGTTGAAGGGTTCAAAGCCAAGACCTTGGATCCCAGTTTGGTCCTATTTCCCCCACAAATCTGCCTCTGAGTTTCTTTTTGCCTTCTGTGTCTTGCTGGTCCTGCCCTGGCAGAAATAAGGGAGTGTGTGGGAGGTGGCCAAAGAGAGGTGGCCAAAGGAAGGGCAGGGAGGGCAATGGGTAGAGTCTTGTCTATTAGGATAGATGTGACTGAGAAACAATCGGAAAATCCCTGAGTCTTTAGGTTATTAGGGGTCTCCTGCACAGATCTTATCCCATTTCCCAATCATTCATCTTCAGCAAAAGCGATTCCCTGACCTTCTTCTCGTATGTATTCTGGCACCTTGTTCTTGTCCTCGTCTCCAAATTGCCCCAGCCTTTATCAGTATTTGATATGCATACCTAACTGGTTAAAGACTTAGTTTTTCCTAGCCTGTTTCAGTGGACCTTAGGAGTGAGAAAGCTTGGATTTGAATCCTGACTCAGATGCTTACTAAGTGCTTTTGTGCCTGTGGGCAAGTCATTTAGCTTCTCTGAGACTCAGTTTCCTCTGTAAAATGACTGTGAGAGTAGGGATACTAATGGCATAGTTATTCTGAAGAAAGCACACTATAAACCTTGAAGTGCTATGCAGATAGGGTCTATTATAATTTTTTATTTATATAAGACTTTTTTGTTTATTTTGACCTATTATTTAATTAGCATGGAGAATTATAAAATAATTTTTAGTCTTAGGGAGTTGCCTGGGGGCATTGAGAGATTAAGTAACTTGCCCAGGAGTCTTATAGTATGAATATGAGTCAAGACTTGAACCCAAGCCTGTTTTCTTCCTCTGCCAGTCTCTTAACCAGTATGTTACATTGTCCCTCATGTCTGACATATGTACTGTGTTTATTTCTCCAACTTTATCTATCTTCCTTCAAGCCTTTCCACACCCTTTTTTCAAAAACATTTTTAAAGAATATTAAGAAAAACATTTTTTTTTGCAATTCTTTCCCACCCTTTCTTTTTCTCCTATCTTGAACTAGCAGCCGTGACTGTCAGCTAAGCTTTGTGAAGTGGAATATCCCCTCTTCATTCCAGGGCAGACTGAGAGTTACATTAAAGGTTCCAACAGCTGCTTGTCCCAGGCAGGAGTGGGGAGTGAGGAAAGGGAAGACATAATCGGTCCTTACACCTTTATCCCTGCTCAACTTTCCCCTCACTGTAACTGTCCCTTCAACTTTCTCTCAGTTTGTTTTTTCCTTGGCTTCTCTCTTCCACTGCTCTTGGGCTGGGGCTGCCCATCCCTAGGAAAGACAAGTGATGATGAACGGACTAGAGCAGCCGCCTGTTCGTTCTTTTCTAGACTGGAGGTATTTTGGTCCTGAGACTTGAAAAGATACATGTAAACTCTCATCTTTCATCACTCTAATATCATCTCCTTATTTGACTTTCCTTGTGTCTCAGACATGTATTCAGTCTTGCCTTAGCCTTTTCTTTCCTCTTTATTTTTCAAATAGTCTTTAAATCTATGCATTGATGAATAGTAAAGGAAGAAGAAAGTTGAGTTGTGGATTCCAAGGAACTTTGCCACTGATTGCTGTATAATTAGGTACCGGTCATTGCCTCCTTCTGAGTAAAGGGGATGATCAACCTTATGGCAAAGCTTGCCTAAGGCAGTATGGATCAAGCTCTGAAGCTTGCACAAATTCCCTGCCTCTCTCTAATGCTCCATCCTAAAATAGAAAAAAACAAAACCAAACCAAAACTCAAGATGAAATAAAATTGTATCTTTGTTTCTCAGCATCATGACATCTAAGCTTTTAGAGGACGGGGATCATATCTGTCATTTTCTTTGTCAAGACCTAGTACAGTGGCTGGCCCATAGTAGGTACTTAAGAAATACTTATGATTGGCCGACTGCCGAAGCCTTATAGTAACTCATATTTATGTCTCAATTTGTGGTTGTAAAGCACTTTGTAGAATGTGATGTTTTTAAAATAAAGAAGGATTTCCTCACTGTTAGGATATTCTTCCTCGTGCCTGAACTGTGCTGCTGTGGCTTAAGATTGTCCTTGTTCTATCATCATTGGAATTGTAAAACAGCTAGTGTAACTGTCCCCTTATAAATATATCCTAATGTTCCCTAAAATCCTCCTAATAAATAGAGTCTGGAAGTCACTTATTCACTTCTTCCTCTAACCCTTTCTTCTCTGAGCAGAATCAACCTAGTTTCCTTAACTTGGAAGATGGATAAAGAAAGATAATGTTAGAGATAAAGAGTTCATTAGCTAGGAGAGAAAAAGGATGCAAGATAAAAGAGGGTAGCGAATGAATTGTATCCATATGGGTACCTGCGATTAATGATGATGCCTCATGTCTTTGAAGATGCTTCTGTCTTTTTGGGGGGTCCTGTTTTCATTGCAATTGGTGGGGAGGTAGTGGTGTAGACTGGGGACCCCCAAGATGAAATTATTTCCTGTCTAGTGGGGAGGGAAAAAACCCTAAGAGGCTTGGGAGAAGCCATAAACTCTACCAGTGTGGGGCTGAGATTTCTCCCTCCCCTAACCTTCTCGAAGTCCCTCTCCTCCATCAGAGAAAGGAAAATGGTCCCTCAGGTGCTGGGGAGTAACGCAGGACCTCGAGGGACTGTAAGGTTGGAATAGAAATGTATCATATAATCTGTATTTGTGCACACACCTCCCTTGCCCCTGCTGTTCCGCCCCACTTCTGGAGGAGAGAGTGACGTCTGAGCTGTGAGTGGCTCCTCATTCCCAAGGAATGCAGCTCGAAAAGGTCTCATATTTTTCAGCATTTCTGACTCTGGGGCTGTGTAAACATCACATGGGGGTTTTGCTGTATCTGAAAGACCTGCTGGAGTTTTAAAAAAAAGAGGGAGGTGGGAGGCAGGAAGACAAAACAGGGAGAACACAGAGCAATGGCGAGCCAAACCAAGGCAGAGAGGGAAAGTGTAGAGGAAGGAAAGAAGGAAGACAAATCTCAAGATCATGTTGAAACACGAAACATGGTGAAATATGTTTGAGGAAACAAAGGTCCCAGAATTCTCACTGAGAAGTGTGAGGGAGCGTGTGAGAGGTGGTGGGGCTGTCTGGGTGGGGAAGAGCAGGGGGCAGTGGTAGAGGAGGGCTCTCTATGACCACGAGGCATTCTGGGTAGAGTGGCACATGGTTGGTGGCGTTCTTCTGGGCCCTAGTTCAAGCAGAATCAAGCTGGCTTAGTGGAAAGAACACAGAATTTGGCATCGGAGGACAGGGGTTCACTGAAACCTCCTCACAGCCCAGACTTTACCCTTTCCTCCAGAAGGACGGTAGAGTGGCAGAGGCAAGGAGTGTATATGCACAAATTCAAATATATTATATACTTACCTTCCTACTTTATAACCTCTTAGGATCTTGCTTTGCTCCCTGACACCTGAGGGACCATTTTCCTTTCTCTGATGGAGGAGATGGTGTTTCCAGAAGGGGAAGTCTCAGCCCCATGGCAGCTTCTCTCAGGCCTGTTAGTTTGTTTGTTTTTTGATTCCCACTAGACAAGAAATAGTTGGGGGGTGTGATCAAAGGCAAGGCACTTAACATCTCCGGATGTCAGTTTTCTCATCTGTAAAATGAGGCAGTTGGACTATGTAATCTCTAACCTCTAGCCCTTCCAGCCCTAAATCCTGCAGTCATACCATTTGAGGCATAGCCAGACCAGGGTCTCTGAGAAGCCTCTGACCTGAGAGAGAGCCCATGAGCAAACGTTGCTTTACTCAAATATCTTCTCACACCAACCTCGTGGGGCTCAGGTGTGTGTGTGGGGCACAAGAATAGATTTTTTAGTGTGACATCTCATAAGTGCACATATTCTTAATGCCAGAAAAATCACATTCCCAACGTGTTTATTTTGTGATAAATCAATTCCCAGGTGTTGTGGTGAAGGCTGGGAGCCTTAGGCAGACTGAGGTAGCAATATACACTTGGTGCATAATCTCTCCAACCTTGCCTGAGGTGCCCAGATGCTTTGTTCCTATTCGACTATGAGTTTGGGACTTATGGGTCTGTGGCTAGGGCAGCAAATCCCACTCCCTTGTCGAGCTGGTTGCTGGGGTCATACTGTTGGCCACTGCCCCTTTTGATCTAGTAATAGTTTTGGATATCATTAATGAGCAATTGTACCTCTCCCTCCCCTGCCTGCAGCTTTTGGGGAAAGACATTGCTTGTCCTAGAAGGGACTCTCTTTGTGCCCTGTATATCTGTGTGTTAGGGAGGCAAAGAGGAAGAATAACGTTTACCAAGTGCTTGGCTCATAACAACTTGGTAAGCTAGGCAGTGTGAGTATTGCTTTTTTTTTAATCCCCATTTTATAGATGAGAAAACTGAGACTCAGAGGTTAAGTGACTTGGCTAAGGGGAGGTAAAGATAGCTTCCCTGTCTGGATGTGGGAGCATAGCCTTCTCTCCTGTCCAGGATTTTGGCTACTCTAGGAGATGAAAGAACCAGAGTCATCCTTATAAATTTCCTATTACTCCCTCTAGTAACAATCTAGCCCTGCGACGGCTCTGGTGTACCCCACTTTCTCCAATAAACTGGCCTTCAGAGACCCCGCAATAATAAATAAAGTTCAGTGCCAAGAGGTTTCATGGGTGTTGGTCTCCATTTGCCTTTCCTGTACAGACCAGCATGATGGTGGGTGTCCATACACCTCACCCCTCACTCACAGGGCTGTGGCTGCCTCACCCACCTCACGATCACATTTCTAAATGCTTTTCCCCATCTCCTCCTGAGCTGGGCATACTGTTTTTCTCATTCCCAGACTTTTGCTGCCTCTATGAATTTTTTCCTTCCTTTGTCCTCCCTACCTGGCTGATCATTGACTCTGCACTGGGTGGCCTGAGGTGGGGCTATGAAGCCTGAGGGATGTTAGCAGGGGGTCATTAGGAGTGGAGGGGTGTGTGTCCTTGGGGTGCAGTCAAGCAGAGAGCCAGTCACCAATTAACCCCCCTGGCCTGCTTCCTCCAGAGCTGATCCAGGCGTTAAAGTGGAAGGTGTCAGACTTGTGCATTGTGAGTGTCTGAGCACCCGGGCTAGTCTTGCACTGAGAAGGAAGAAGTCTGTTAAGATGTCCTCTGCGAGGCATGATGAAAGCTCCTCCTTCAAAAAAAAAATTGCATCTACTCTCCAGAGGTTATGTTGTCTGAATACTGTTTTAATAAGAATCCCATCCATTTATATACTTATAGACCTGGAATTGGAAGACACCTTTGAGAAGATCTCGTCCAAGCTTATTTTACACATGGAGAAATTGATGCCAGCCCAGAGAGGCTGAATGACTTACCTGTGATAAGGTAGTAAATGACAGAGCTGGCAATTTGAAATTAAGTAAATACTTGCACAGAACTATAGAATCTCAGTTGGAAGGGACTTCAGTGAGCATTCAGTCCAACCTGTACCTAACCAAGAATCCCCATCCCCAGCAAGTGGCCATCCGCTTTGAAGGCCTTCAGTGACAGGAACCCGCTACTTCTTGAGGCAACTCATTCCACTGTTGGATAACTCCAATTGGGAGGAGGTTTTCTCCTATATCAAACTTTAATTTACCTTCCCTCCTTCCTTTGTTCCTTCATTCTTTCCTCCCTTCCTCCCTCCCTTCCTCCCTTCCTCCCTCCCTCCCTTCCTCCCTCCCTCCCTTCCTTCCTTCCTTCCTTCCTTCCTTCCTTCCTTCCTTCCTTCCTTCCTTCCTTCCTTCCTTCCTTCCTTCCTTCCTTCCTTCTTTCTTTCCGTCCTTCCCTCCTTTTCCCCTCTTCTCCTGCCTCCTTTCCTTTCCTTCCCTCCTTCTTCCTTTCCTTCTTTCCCTCCCTCTCTTCCTTCCCCAAATTTTCTACACCAAGCTTCCCCCGTCAGACTCATGAATTTCCAAAAGGATGAATGCCTTATTTATGTACATACAGTGCTCTTACTACTCCTTTTATCTTATTAGCTGTTCTTTTAAAATTATCTCCCCCCTTTGCAATTTCTCTCCCTTGTTCTTAGATGTCTTCTAGCATCAAGCAGAATAGGATAAACCTCTCTTTCCTATGACTGTTTTTCAAATACTTACTTTTCTGTCTGCCCTGTCATTTGAGTCTTATAGCAAAATTGGCTAGTGCAAAAATTTATCCTCATTTCCAGGTGAAGAAATGGAGTATCAGAGAAGACTGACTTACTCCCAGCAAAAAGTACTACACCAGTACTCTGGGGATTCTGATTTAATTGATATACTTCTCCCTTCCATGGATACAGATTGGAATTCATCCATACTTTGTCAAGTGTAATTCTTATGTCCACCCACAATCTCTCCAAATCAGGATCTATGGAATGCTCTATTGCAGGAACATAGCATGTCATCGTGGTCTTCAAGCAAGGGGGGAAGATCACTTGTTAGACGTGGTGAAGAGGGAATTCTTGTCTAGGCATGATTTGGATGGGATGGTCCCTGAGATTCCAGCTGGGATTCTAATGAGTCTGATTTCAAATCCTTCAGCTGTCATTTAGTACCTGTATAGCCTTGGGCAAGTCACATAACCTCTCTAGGTCTGCCTCAGTTTCCTGGTCTGTAAAGTGGGGGAGGTCCTTCTTTACTCTTGGTCTTTTAATGTCCCATGGGTCAAAGCAACATTGAGGCTGTCTGTGTGTTATCCTTCACTCTCTACATGACCAGACCTTTTCTGACCATACAGTTGCTGGATGATGTCCTTTGTGCCATTTCTTGTAGGCTCCTTATGTCCACCATAGATCTATCCATTGCTCTCTGGGTGAGCCATGATTTTGATTCTTTGATTGTGGCATTCCATGACTTGCACCACTGGGAGAGCGTTGATATTAAAAGGATGGGTTTTTTTTTTTTGTGCGTGTGTGTCAGGGAGCAGCTTGGGATTGTTGAAATCAGTGTGCAATTTCCCACATGCACACAGTACAGCCCCACTCTCTTCCTCCTATTCAATTCTAGGCCCAGTTCATTGTCCATCTGCAATAATAATCTTCATGTAATAATAGGTTATATTTATATAACCTTTTATTTTTACAAAGCACTTTTATATTTACTGTCTTATTTGAGTCCCCCTTGAAGGAGGCTTTGAGCTGTCTGGATAGTGGAAAGGGAAAATTGGGGCGGGGGGAGGGAAGGGAGCTCTCTGATTACAGGGTCAAACTCAAGATGGATTTTAGAGCCATCTAAAGAGAGGCTAGTGTGACTCCCACTCCTCAGGTTAGAAATGGAATGTCTGGAGCTGCCCAGGGAGTTGGAAAAGAGGCCCGGAGCTCCCCTCTTCTCTTGAGATAGCTTGGGGGCTTCCTTTCCTTCCCCTCTGTGGTGTGTGGAACGGGGAAGAGTGCAGGGTAGGGTGAGGAGTGCTAGTTATGCCTCTTTCAGACCTTTATTACTTCTAGAGTGGCCAATCAGAATAATTGTACTCAGGCCCAAGGAAGAAAAGGGACTCTGAGGTGGGATGAGGAAGGGGGAAGATGGAAAGATCAGGGCCAAAGTGATGGACCAGTCAGGGTGAGGGAGAACCTTCTCAACTTTTCCCACAGAGCTGAAGGAGCTACAAGTTTCTTAATTTTTCTGAGCCTCAAGATCCTCAACTGTTGTAAATTATCTCTGAGGCTACCTTCTAGCTCAAAATTCTATAATATTTATAAAATATTATAAAAATATTAAATTAAAATTTAATTTAATATTAATTTATTAGTTTAATATTAAATTAAAAGTCAAATACTAAACTATAAAATTTGGGGTCTGAGCATATGGATTGTGTTTTAGTTTCTCACAGAGAGAAACTGAGGCATTCACTGGGACAGGGACTCTCCTGAAAGGACAGGTATTCATTCAACAAACATTTACAAAGAACTCTGTGTGTGATAGGGGATGAAAGGCATATAGAGTTTAGAAAAGGCACAGTCCTTGCCTTCATGAAGCTTCAAGTCTTTGATGTTTTATTGCATAGAAGATGACAAGAACCTTTTCAGTTCCAATGAGAATAACTCAAGAGCCTTTAGATCTAAAACTTCAACAGGAGTGAGTTTGGCAAGCTCTCAGGATATCAGCTTCCTGGAGATAAGCTGCAGGGAACTTTGGAACAGGTGCCCAAGAGAAGTCCTATCATCTCCTCTGGAGATCTTTTAAGAATAGATGAGCTTTGTTTGGCCAGGGGGAGGGCCAGTTCTTTCTGGGCATGAAGGGATAGATGAGGTGGCCTCTGATGGCATATTGAGGCACAGAGAATGGGGAAGAGAACCCCATTTTGGGGCATGGTAGTTCCCTCCCTGCTGGTCTGCCTTCTAGTAAGAGGTAGCATTTACTCTTCTCTGTAACAACAAACACATCTGTTCCCCTCTCCACCTTCCTCCCCCAGTATCTCACACCCATGAACCCTAGTTACCTCTCCTAGTTGCCTTGTTGGTCTCTCCAACTCCTGACCCCAGAAGAAGTTCTCATTCTATTTCTGCCTATGTGTAGAATGCAGAATTTGTGTGTGTTTGGTGGGGGGGGGGCGGGAAGTAGAGGACAAGGGATATTAGCATTGACTCTGTGTTTGGGAACTGAGTTGGTAGAGAGGTTCCCAGCTTCATAGTGAGAAATGAAGCGTAGTCCACCATTGGGGTCTCTCCTCTGCATTTGCTTCTTCTTTTGCTGCTGTCTCTAGCCTCCTTACACTGGCCCTGGTTTGCCTGCAACCCCTGCCTCCCTCCACGTGTGGATGATAAACAGTCAACCCCCCAGTTCTTGGGAGTCTGGCCACCACTGCTTACATTAGCAATGCCCAGGCGGCTGGGGCTAGGAACAGGGCATGACCTCAGCGGCTAGGCATCTCCCCCTCTACAATATCTCCCACCTCTCTCCCCTCCCCCTTGCATTCCTAGAGAGGAAGATGTTGAAACCCTTCTACTTACCCCCTCTCTGCCTCTGAGGCTCCTGTTGTCCTGTTCCATTCCCAAGGTCCACCCCTATTTCCTTCAGTCAAACTGGCTTGGCGATGATTGCTGAAATTTCTGACCTCTGCTCAGCTGGACAGTGGTTCTAATCTCCCTTCTCTCTCTCTCTCTCTCTCTCTCTCTCTCTCTCTCTCTCTCTCTCTCTCTCTCTCTCTCTCTCTCTCTCTCTCTGTCTCTCTCTCTCTCTCTGTCTCTGTCTCTGTCTCTCTCTCTCTCTCTCTCTCTCTCTCTAGTTTAGGTCTTGAGAATGAGGAACACAGCTGGGGGAGGGAAAAGCAAGGTGAGAAGAGTAGAAATCTTGGGAGAATAGAATTCTTGGGCTGACTGAATACTCCTGGGGTTATCCTTTTTCTCTGCCTAAACAGCCCTGGTCCAAAAAAAGATGGTGGGGGTCAGGGGAGGAGGAGGTAGAATGCTCCAATTTCCCCTTTTCATTCCTTTCTTTGACTCATAAACTCCAGTAGGGGATGTTTCTGTGTTCTAAGAATCAATCATAAAATTAGAATCCTCAGATGAGCCGTGCTCTCCAAACATCGTTCTACCAGTCCCTGCCTTCTGGCTCCAGAAAGGATGTGTCTAAGTCTTCTTTGGTCATTTTTCAGGCTATGGACCTGTGGGCCTAAGATTATTTGCATTGCTAGTATTTAAAGCTTCATCCCTTGCCACTGTCATTTTTCATCTTTTACTGTCTTCTGTGGAATAATGCTGCAGAGACTTTAAATCCATATTTGGTAAGAGCCCTTCCCCTCATTTCCCTCCCGCAACCTTCTCTTCTTGGACTGAATCATCCCCAGTCCTTCCAGGGTTTAGTCTCCAACCTTTTCCTTGTTTTTATTCTTTTTTGGAAACTGTTCAAGTTTTCTATGTATCCTTATCTATCTGTCTTTGTTTCTACCTACATAGCTATTGTTGTTTGGTTTATTATTAATCTCTTTGGTTACCCTCCAGCCTCTGTCTTCTATATGTATTTTTTTTCTATCCAATCTTTATTTCTAGCTTTATCATGTCTCATATCACTCCCTTAGCCTGATTCCTGGCACATAGTAGGTCCTTAATAAATGTTGACTGATTGATTTCCTATATTCTGCCCCCCTATCTTCTGTCTGTCTGTTTCGCTCTATGTCTCCCTCTCTTCCACTTTGTTCTTCTCATCTTATCTGTTTATTTATTTATTCTTCTAACAGCCACAGCTGGGGGATTGGTCTGATGAGAACGTGAAGGACTATGTGTTGTCAGTCTGCTGCACCTACACCGTGCCTGCTCTTGTTTTCCCTCCCCTTCCTCAATCTTTTTCTCCCCAACTGCTCCTCTGAATACTCAGTATGTTGCCCCTCCCAGCCCCTGACTTTGCTCTGTGACCCTAATGAGGAGGTGGAGTCCAAGAGGGGTCCTGATATGGGAAGATGACCCTTTTTCTGAGAACTGTGGGATGGGACATGGAAGGCATGTGGGAAGGAACAAACAAAGTGGAAAGGAGCAGCCTGTTCTATCCTCTTCCTTGCTGTCTCATCTTAGAAATATCATGTCCCTGAAATGTCCATGTAAGGCTCTTCTGCTTGCCCAGAGCTAGGGACTGCTCAGTAGCTCCAGAGTCCACCACGGGGTTATAGCAGCTATGGGAATCCCAGCCAGCTGACCAAGCCAGGGTCAAGCAGGCAGGACACAGGGGGAGGGAAGGTCCTGGTGCAAACAGACTCTCTCTCTCTCTCTCTCTCTTCTGACTGTGCTCCCCTCAGTGCCCAATCCTTCCATGTCTCCTAGTGCTTTCATGGCCAGCCAAGGTCCTGACTCCTTCTTTGCCTTACTGGCTAGGCCAGGGCCCCTCTGAAGTCTCTTTGATGCTGTAGCCTTCTGCCTGTGAAATTCCCAACCTATCCCATCCCTTCTCCCCTCCCTTCCATTGTCTCCATTACTGTCTCAGGGGTAGGTTCATACCCCTTTCTATTGCTTACTGCAATGTTGGCTTGTGTTTTTCCTTCTGTGTTTTGCATGAAGGACCTGAAAATGTATAGAGTTAAATGCTCCCTTTCTGAGCCTCAACATTATGGTTTGTGAAATGGATTGCATAGATTTTAACCCCATCTTCAGAATAATAGGATCTGAAAGGTGGAAGCAACCATCTAATTTAGCTTGATACTCAACTAAAACATATCCTGACAAGTGATTGTGCAGCCTCTGCTTGAAGCCCTCCAAGGAGGGGGATTCCATCATCTCTCAAAGCAGCCAGTCCTACTTTGGCATAGCTCTAATTGATAGGAAGTTTCTCCTGATGTCAATCGAGATTGCTCTTTTAGCCACTTCTCATTGCTCCTGGTTCTGCCTTCTGGCTCCAGGAAGGACAAGTCCAATGCATGTTACTGCCCCTCAGATGATTTAAGACAGCTGGCACGTCATGGCACGTCATTCTGTCCCCTTCCACCTCTTCATCCCTCAGTCTTTTCTGCTCCAGGCCAAATGTTCTCAGTTCCTTCACTGATACTCAGGCTGTGTTACCAAATTCATTGTTTTTAAACCCAGGAAAGTATCTTTGATTGGGATTTGGGGGAACCTCTGGAAGATGGGATGGTATAGGGGAAAGCCCGATGGCTTAGGAGGATGGGGCGGCTATGTGGCACAGTGAATAGAGCACCAGCCCTGGAGTCAGGAGGACCTTAGTTCAAATCCAGCCTCAGACACTTAACACAAAAACTAGCTGTGACCTTGGGCAAGTCATTTAACCCCAACTGCCCTCCAAAAAGAAAAAAAAAAGCAGTGAGGAGGCTTCCAAGTTGTGGCTCCAGGTCAGTAAGTTACTGAGTGTGTGACTGTGGGCCCATTGACTTGCTTTTCTGGGGTCTCAGTCTCCTCAGCTGTAAAGCAAAGGTAATATCTTCAGGGTTGTTGTGAAGAACAACTCCTTTCATCCTGCAAATGAAGTAGACATGAGGAAAAGAATTGACCTGCTTGAGGTCACACAATTGCTGTGTGTGTGTGTGTGTGTGTGTGTACATGTGTACATGATCGTGGGTGGACTGAGGGTCCGTGTGCCCGCTCATTCATTCCCCACTGCGGATATAATCATTCCAAATATAAGTAGGTTCCTGGAGGGGAGCAGCTTTGTAGGGCAAAGGGAGTAGGAGCTTTAAATATAGTTGATGGGATAGTAATGATGTGGGTTGTCATTTATTTTTCTTCCCCCTCCCCAGATATACACAGAAGAAATGATATAGACCAGTGAGGTTTTGGGACTCCTCAGTAATGCAAGGGAGAGGGGAGTAGAATTCAGTCTGGCTGTGTCTTCTCTGGTGCCAGCATCTGGTTCTCCTCTCCACCTCAAGGCCCTCCCCTCCCTCTGCCCCCCAGCCAGCTCTGCGGGTGGGTGAAATCCACAGGGGTGAGACATTGTGTCCAGGAGCGTGCCGGGGATGTTTGGGTGCCGCTTATCTCCTCCCCAGGAATGTGTTATTATTAGCTGGATGCCTCATGGCACTCAAAATAAACACTTACCGGGTCCCTGCCAGGCACTGTTGGGAACATAGGGTTTTTGTGGACCCACTTTCACCTTTACACAGGTCCAGCATTGACTGTGAGAGCTGGGGTTGTGGGGTGAGGTGGTGGTGGGGGGTAGGATACTAGTTAATGGGAGATGGGATGTTACCTGGAAGTTTGGCAGTGGTAAAGAGAAACACTTTTGGCAACAATGGGTGTAGAAGAAGGATTTGAAGTAGGGAGGTGAGGAGGGAGAGAGAAAAAGACAATTGGCCCTGTCTGGGACTGATGGGAGGGTGCTTAATAGAGACAGGATGGTGGAGAAGAAGGTGCTGAGGAGGCAAGAGTCAGGAGGATAAAAGAGAAGGCAGAAAAGATGAGGAGAGCTTATTGTACGTGAAGTAGGGGGAAGAAAAGTCAAAGAATAGGTGATAAACACAGAGAGAAGGGGCTGCTCATGTACACAGCTAGGAACTAGATACCTTTTGTCTGCTCCATTTTGAACCTTTGGGTAATATCTCAGGGAAAATGACCAGTGTGGAGATTAAAGGAGAAAAATCAATTAGCAAGGATGCTCGAACAGGAGTTCAAGTCTTCCTGGAAATTTCTCCAAATAAGGGAGGCAGAGAAGAACACTGTAAATTCCAATGAATTTTTAAAAATAGAGGCCTAACCTCCTTGAACTGAAGCTGTTTCACCCAACTTCCTGTTTTCAGATAACTAACAATCTCGGGGTAGGGGTGCTTAGAGATCTTCAGGGAAGGAGGCTACCCTGCCTAGAAGAGAACTGTAGAATGTTGTAGACAGAAGCTTAGAATGGGGGATTTTAGGACACAGAATTATAGAGTGTTCACAGCATCATAGAGTATAGAGAAAAGAGATTGCCCAATTAGAAGAGACAGATGGAGGTTTAGAATAGAGAATTTTAGGAGACAGAATAATAGAGTATTCATGGAATCATAGAATGTAAAGCAAGGAGACTGCTCACCTAGAAGAGACAGATGGAGCCTTAGGACAGAGGTTAGAACGCAAAAATCATAGAATGTTCACAGAATCATACAACATAAGGGAAGGAGATTGCCCCACCTAGAAGAGAATCCTAGAATGTTGGAGATAGAAGGAAGCTTAGAATGGAGAATTTGAGGGCACAGGATCAATAGAGTGTTTGTGGAATTAGAGTATAGGGGAAAGAGATTGATCTACTTAGAAGAGAATTGTAGAATATTAGAGACAGATTAGAATGGAGAATTTTAGGAAATAGAATAATAGGAAGTTCACAGAATTGTATAGAGGAAGGGGACTACTTTGCCTACAAGAGAACCATAGAACGTTGGTGGTAGAAGGGAGCTTTGAATAGGAAATAGAATGTTTGAGTTGGAAGGGTCTTTAGAGATCATCTAGATTGACCTTCTCGTTTAACAGATGAGAAAAGTGAAGCTGGAGAAGGCTAGTGATCCTCATAAGGTCTTAAGAGTTAGTGGCAGAAGCTAGCCAAGACTCTAGACCCTCTATTTTGTGTTCTTTCCAGTACATACTTACCATTGCAAACCTTTTGCTCAAAAATTTCTCATGATGACAAATTCACTGTTTCCATTCCACTTTGGGACAACTCTAATTGTTAGGAAATTTGTCTCTTACTTCTAGACTAAATAAGCCTTACTGAAACCTCTGCTGGTTACTCCTGATTTTGTCTTTTGGGGCCAAGCAGAATAAGTCTAAACCTTCTACATGGAAGGAAGCTGTTATGTCCTAAGACTCATCTCTAGTTCTGTTAAGGGAGGCTATTGTAAAGAAAGTGTCCTTGTTCCCTTTTTTCACCTACTTCTTATTTCATTGTCTTGGTGGTAGTTTTAAAGTTATTGGAATGTCAGGCCACTAGCTAGGAGATCCAGGATGAGGGAGCAGAACCATTGGGTATCAATTTCAGCCCTGTGTGCTTACTTGGCCTTCATTTTTCATCTCCTGACTTTTTCTGTAGACTCTGATACCAAGTGCATGAGCTAGACTGGGGAAATTGTTTTTCCCATCTCAAACTTACCTAATTGTTTCTACAGGAGCAGATTTCCTGGGAGGCACTGGGTTTGGGGGAAGGGTATCATTTAGAAGTGCCATAGAGGTGAAATGGAAGAGGCTCCTGTCACTGGTGTCTGGTCTGTTTTCTCCCTGGGCTCAGCAGTTTAGCTCATTCCACATTCTGGCCCTGCATTCTCCCACACCTCCCCAGACCTTCTAACTGGTTAGGGCTCCTGGTTTCCCTAGTTAGGGATCCAGTAGAGGATAGTGTCCCAGGAGGAAGGAGAGCATGACAGCCCTAGATTAGTATGTTGGTGGGGGGGACAACTTCTAGGCTTTCTTATTAATGGCAGGCTATTATTGGGCTGGAGAGGAGCCAGATAAAACTTGTTTTTTTCAGTCACCAACAACTACAGACACACAAAAAAATCCAACTTTTTTTTTTAAATCTGCAGTTAATGGCCAATTGGTTGTACATTATTAAACAGGCAGCTGGAGAGCAGCCAGAATGGGGAGGCAGGGGAACAGCTGAACCAAGATTCATGGTGAGAACACAATGTTCCTAAGAAAACAATTGACCCTTGGAGTTCTTGGGGGGCAGAACTGAAGAAAAGAGGGGTGGGATTGAATTAAAGCAGGCTCCATAACTCTATTCTCCTTATGTCTGAGGTCTGAACTGCTCATCCCCGAAGCACCCCCAATACCCTTGGGGTAACACACTAACATGAAGACCGAGCCTTGTAATAGAACACTAAGACGAAAGCTCAGGCATCTCTCTCTTCCCTCTTATAGCCTCTGTCGATTCGTGATGACATGTCTGACTGGGACACTAGAACAATAACAATAAAGCATGTCCATATAGCGCTTTAAAGTTTTCAGAGCACTTTTTTCACAATAAGGGGGGGATAAGGGAAATAAGAATTTATATAATGTCTATTATGTATCAGGCATTGTGCTAATAACAAGTATTATCTCATTTGATCCTGACAACAACCCTGAGGAAGGTGCTATTATTATTCCCATTTCATAGTTGAGTAAACTGAGGCAGATAGCTGTCAAGTGACTTACCCAGGGTCTCACAAGTAATAAATGCTTGAGATTTAAACTCGTCTCCCTTCTTGACTCCAGGTTCTTCTTTATCTGCTGCATTACCTGGTTGAGGCAGCTGAAGCAAATTGAATGATTTGCTCAGGGTCACACAGCTAGTAAATTCTGAGGCAGGATTTATGCTCAAGTCTTCCTGACTCCAGTCCCACTGCTCTAGCCACCAGCTGCCTCTTTTACAACTCTAAGAGATAGGTAGTAAACATTTTATTATTATTATTTCACTGGTGTAGAAACTAAGACTCAGAAACTCCCTCAAGGTTACACACTTAATGAACATTGGGTTGGAATTTCAACTCGGGTCTCCTTACTCCAAGAGTAGTGATGTCGACTTTTTCTCATACTTCCTCACGTGCATGGCCAGAGGCGGACATGGATGCAGATGTGGAGACGAATCCAGATGTGTGGATCTCCACACATCTCCATACCTCCATGGCTCTTGGAAATGGCCATTTCCCCATAGTTGGATTGCTCTCTGGGGTTGGTCATCATAGACCTTGTAACCCTCCTAAAAACATGGCCCTTGGTCATCATCTGGAGGTCCAGAAAGACCCTTCTACCTGCAATAGTCACATCTTCTATCTTTAGAACTTAACCGCCCTTATAATCCTCACCATTCCACCTTATCCCACCCTTCTCCTTGAATGAAATAAACAAGATGATATTTAACAGTCTGGAATGCAAAGATTCATCTTTGGGTTCAAAACCTCAATTGTACCAGGAAAAAAATGGGAGAGGCTTTGTTTACTGGTGTTTTACATGAAAAATATATTTTAGTAGACTAAAAACCTGAACAAAAGTTTAGAGTGTTATGTGACAGTGAAAAAACTAATATGAGTTTGGGCTACATTAATAGAAATACTGTAGAGTATCCATATTATGGGAAGTAAGAACACTATTTTACAGTGTGATCAGGCCGCATCTGGAATGTAGTATTCAATTTGGAGGTTCACTTTCAGAAACCACAGCCTCATTTTTTTGGGCTCCAGCCTCTCTCCTCCTTTGGGTGCTCTCCCATTCACAAGGGTAGTGAAAAGATCAACAAGAATGAAAACCAAGCCTGAGAACTAGAAAATTAATTATCAAACTAGAAGTGAAAGGCCTTTATATAAAGCAATATTGAGGGAACTGAGGTTTGGGTTGTTGGAACTTATGACCCACTAGGGCAACTGTGTAGAAAAGAGATTAAATGTGTTTGATGCAGTATGAAATTGGGAACTGTGACCAGTGGGCAGGAATTAGAGTGAAATAGATTTCAGTTCACTTATAAAGAAAGACTTTCCAACAATTCGAGTTGCTTCACAATGTAATGAGCTCCTTCTAAGGCAATGAGCAGGAAATGTGTAAGCAGTCAGTCAGTTGATAAGTATGTATTAGACACAGGTCAGGCATTGTAGGGATACAAAGGCAAAATGCATATCCTGCCCTCAAGGAGCATACAGTCCGATGGAGGAACCAACATGCCAGCAAATATGTGCAAACAAAGTATACTAGTTTTTATTTTATTTTTTGTGGTTTTTTTGGTTGTGTATTTTTTCAAAACATGACTAATAGGGAAATATGTTCTACATGATTGCACATGTATAACTTATATCACATTGCTTACTGTCACAGAGAGGGAGAACGGGAGAGAGGGAGAGAATTTGGAACTCAAACTTTAAAAAAATGAATGTTAAAAATGATTTTTAACATGTGATTGGGAAAAAATAAAATTTTACTTTAAAGAAAGAGATTGGCAAGAACAATAAAGGGCTGAGGATCTTTCCAGTGGAGAATGTAAGCTGGGAGATTATGCTGATATTAGTCTTTGTGCCATAGTCAAGCAATGGTCAGCTCTGTTCAAAGGGCAGGCTGGTATATCTTCTAAAAGAAGAGACAAGGAAGATTGAAGCATTCCTTAAAAAGCCAAAACAAATAAAATCAGGAGGATGGCTTTCATGTGAAAATGAAGAAGACAGATCTGTAGAGGTGGAAGGAAATCCTGACCTTTTTCAGGCTGGAGGATAGATGAATATGCTACAGAGAAGAATAGGAAAGAGAGGATTCATCAAATACTGGAGGCTAAGCTGGATATGAGGTCATTCCCAGAGAGGAGGAAGACGGACCCTTTGAGAAAGAAGCAGCTGTTTTTTCTCTGAGAAGAGATGCTGTGAATTCTTCATTATCCAATGAAGGTTAGAAGAAGATGTACTGGCTGTTGCCAAAGGGGAAACCAAGGCAGAGAGTTGTTGACCTGATGATGATGATAATGATAGAAAAGTCTTCTGCCTTCCCTGGGAAATATAAGAACATGACAGAGACCCTTTCAAAACCTTTCAAGAACATGACAGAGACCCTTTCAAGACCATGTCAACCTGCTAGGGCTTACATTGGATTATTCACAGAGACACAACTTGTACAGCCAAGAGAAGTCTAGATACTGTTGCTATAGATTATGAGATTTTGGGTTAAGAGCTGAAGATGTTAGAGTTTTAGCCGTGATTTTCTTTTGAAAGTGAGAGATTCAGAAGATAAAGGTGGATTTGGGAAGTAAACAGCCATCTTGGATTTGACTGAGGGAGGGCTGTTCAAGGTCACCAGTCTCACTTTCTAGAGCTAGTAATAATGTATTGCCTTCCAAAAGGCTTTAAACAGAAAAGGAAAGGGGATGGAAAGGTGAGGAATTGGGAGGGGGCACAAAGAAGATCCTTAGGTGTAGTACCCACCAAGCTAGATACCATATAGAATGGTCTCATTGTAGGAAAATAGCAGCAGGGACAAAATCCAAGAAAAGAACCAGCTCTACAATTTATGGGTTCAAATAATCTCCATGTAAGCACACAAGTTATGGATGAATAGGGATCCTAAGTCAGGGAGGCAAGTTTGACATCACTTATCATAATAGACTTTGTGGGATAGAACCCTTGACTCTACTGTGGCCCTGGGTGGGGGACATAACTTCTGTAAAAAAAAAGGATTGGTGAAAGAGGGGAAAACTTCTGTTTCTTAAGAAGACCTACTTAGGTGAGGAAATCTGTGAACCAGGGAAAAGAAGGAACATTTGCATGAAGATGAATTTTGGAGGAAAAACCAGTGATGTTCTCTTTGGAGCATATTACAGACCACCTGGATAGAAAGAGGAATGAATGAGGTATTTGAGAAACAGATCATGGCCTTAGCACAAAGAATTGATATGATGGTGATGAGGCACATCAGTTTTCCTGTCCCTGGCTGGAGCTGGCTTTCTTCTCCACAAGTAGAACATCTATTAGCTTCTTGACTTGCCTTCATAACAGTTTCATCGTTCAAAAGGAGGTGGGGTCAATGAGGGGGATTTCTACTCTGAGCCTAATTCTCATCCATGAGGAAGAAGTGAAAGCTGGGGGTAGAAATGCACTTCATCTTAAATTTGTGAAAGAAAAAAGGAAATCCAGGCATAGGCTGATATACTCCCTAGATTTGGGGACAGTAGGTTTCATAGAGTTCCTGGAAAGAATAGGTAGGATTTTATGAATTAAAATTTTCTAGGGGGAATCATCCCAGAGGAATCTGAAACCTTAGGAATGAAATTATTCCAATGAGGAGGAGAGGGGGGAATAATCCAAAGAGACAGATGAATTAATTGACTAACATTTTAGAAAGCCATAACCAGAAGACAGAAGCAAAGATAGGTAACGGAGAATGAATATAAAAGCATGGTGTATATTATCCTGTCAGAATAGTGTTGAGGAGGACATCAAAGACCAGAGTGAACTGAAGATCGTCTACGTAGAGCTGGAAGGGATCTTAGGGGTCCTCTTCTACAACCCTTTCATTTTACGGATAAGGAAACTGAAAAGCAGAGATATTAAGTGATTTACCCAAGGCCATCCAGGTAGTGAGTAAAAAGTCTGGGGTGGAAGAATAAAGCTGTTTTCAAAACAGTTTTTTTAAGCTATATTAGAAAAAAGAGGAGACTCGAAGAAGGAATAGGACTGAGTCTCTACATGATGACAGATAACAAAAGGAAGGTAGAGAGAGATAGATGCTCAGCTGGGTTTTTTTCTTCTCTTTCTTTTGCCAAGGAGAATAATCTCAGGACTGGAAAAGACAACAAAAATGGCCAATTAGTAGTTAATACCCATGATAATTAGGGAGATAGTGAGAAAGTCCTTCTTACCAGTAATTTGGAAACCAAACCCAGAGGAACTACCTTCTTAGGTGTTGGAAAAATTAGGAGATGTGATTATAGAATCCTTGCTAGTGTTTTTTGGAAGATCATGGAGATGCTGTCCATCCCTGGTCAGATAACAAACTTCAGATCTGGAAAGAGTCAGTTTCAAGCATGACCAATATATTGATTTGTTTTGCTTGACTATTTATTTGTTACAAGGGGGAGGGGAGTGCTCCACTGGGGAGAGGAAGTCATTGGGAAATAGTAATGATATAAAAAAAGAGTATTAATAAATCACTGATTTTTTTTTTAAAAGAAAGATCTTGGAGAATGGGAGAGATGCAATAGAATTGGAGAAGGATAAAATGCTTTGGTTTTTATTAAAGAGAAGTGCAAGAGAGTATAGTCTGAAACCATAGACTAGTGAGCTTGACTTTCATTCATGGCAAGATTCCAAAACATGTCATTAAAAGATGTGACTATATTGAACATCCACAAAAGGAGGCATCAGAGCCCTTGTATGTTTTATTGGTAACAGGTCATGGTGGATTAACCTCACTTCCCTTTCTGATGGAGTTCTTAGAATGGTAGGAGGGAAATGTGATAGCTATAGTTTATTTATATTTTAGCAAAACATTTGAGAGTCTCTAGTGCTATTCTTATAAACAAGATTGAGAGGTGTAGGTTAGATGACAGCATGGTGAAGTGGATTCACAACTGGCTGAATGGCTGGCCTCAAGGAAGAATCTGTCATTTTTCTAGATCAGCTTGCAAGCGTGTCTCTAGTGAAGTGTCCCAGGGATCTGTGTTTGGCCATATGCTGTTTAATATACTTACCAGTAATCTGGATAAGTTCCATAACTTTATAGATGACACAGAGCAAAGAACAAGAATCTAAAAAAAATCGACAGGTTAAAGCATTGGGCTGAATTGGATAAATATGATATGAAAAAATCAAGGCACTTTCCATGTGTTTTCTCATTTGGGTCTCATGACAAAGCCTGCTTTGGGAGGTAGGGAGTAGAAGTATTATTATTCTTCTCTTTTATTTTTTTTGTTTTTGAGGGAGAAAGGCAGGGTAATTGGGGTTAAATGACTTGCCCAAGGTCACACAGGTAGCAAGTGTGTCAAGTGTCTGAGGCTGGATTTGAACTCAGGTCCTCCTGAATCCAGAACTGGTGCTCTATTCACTGTGCTGCCTAGCCTCCCCATTCCTTTTTTTTTTTTTAATACACACAAACATTAAGGTTCAGAGAAGTGAATTTTCCATAGTCAAACAGGTCATCTTACTTTCCTAGCAATTAGAATGATTTGCCAGTGGAATGGGCAGCTTTGTAGGTAGCGAGTGGTTTTCCTCTCACTGGAGGTCTGTGAGAAAAGGTTAGGTGACCCCTTGTTGGTTATATTGTTTATTCTTATTCTTGTTCTGGCCTCTTCGGTCCCTTCCAGCTCTGAGATTGTGGGATACAGTTCCTGTAGCCTCAAGGGGAGAAAGATGAGGAGAAATAACTGTTTTCAAGAATTTGAAGGGTTATTATAGGGAGAAGGGTATGACCAATTACTCACCATCACCACTAATTAGCCATAGGAGGGATGAAATTAAAATATCTGTTCCGAAATCAAATGATCTATTCCTCTCAAGTTGACTGGGGGATGGATTTCCCTGTGAGTCATAGATGACTGGCTTGAGAGTTCAGGAACCTTGAAGCAGCTCCCGGGACCCCTTGTTTCTTGAGAATTTATTGAGATGCTAAGCTCTCAGCTTCCTTTCAGACAAACTCAGATCCATCATCAAGGTCTCCTGGCTACTTGATACTGAACCTTAAAGGTAATAGCATTTACATAACACTTTAAGATTTGCAAGCACTTCACAAATATTGTTTCATCTTATCCACATGATAACCCTGGGAGGCGGGTGCTCTTATCACCCTCATTTTCCATAGGAGGAATGGAGGCAGAGGTTAAGTGACTTGCTCAAGGTCACATACCTAGAACGTATTTGAGGCAGGATTTGAATCCAGTTCCAGCACTCTGTACACTGTCCCACATTGTTTCACAGACTGGGCCATTCTAGGAGGGACACAGATTAAGGATAAAAGGTCATGAGCCTTAGACTTATGGAATTAATTAGAGATGGATGGTATTTTAGTTAAGCAATGGTATCAGAGCAGGTGTTTTTAACCTTTTTCAGTGTTATGTCCCTTGTTAGCAGTCTGGTAAAACCTAGGAACCTCTTCTCAGAAAAAAAATATTTTTAAATAATTGAAGGAGATGCTTAATTTCACTTAGAAGGTTAGTGAAAATAAAAACAAACCTTTCTGCGTCTCATTTCTTCATTTCTAAGATAAGGGATTACGTGGCCTTTAAAAGGTTCCTATTAGCTTTAAATCTGCCCTTGAAGCAAGAAGGTGGCAGGCACAGCTGCAGTCAGGAAGATCTGAGTTCAAATCCAGCCACAGGTGCTTCCTACCTGTGTACCCTTGGGCAGCCCAGGTCTGGTCCTCAGCTTTTCAGTCTCAGAACTTGCAAGGCATTGATTGCTAAACTAGAATGCTGCTCCATTAATTTATAATAGATAATTTGCCGTCCTTGTGACTAGTGTGTCTATTCTGTATGACATCCCCTTGCTGGTAATTGGGAAACCAGATTGTTTTTTTTTTTGTTTTTTTTTGCTTTTTGGGAGGGCAATTGGGGTTAAGTGACTTGCCCAAGGTCACGTGGCTAGGTTTTGTGTTAAGTGTCTGAGGCTGGATTTGAACTCAGGTCCTCCTGACTCCAGGGCCGGTGCTCTATTCACTGCGCCACCGAGCCGCCCCAGGGAAACCAGATTGTTAATGATAATGATTCACTTGAGGTCAGGGAAAAGGAAAGGGGGGGATGTTCTTAAGGAAGAGAGGACTCTGGTCATGGAGTGAAGTGATCAATGCCTGACTAGTTATTAGGATAGAGTGAAGGCATGGCTATACACAATTAACAGCCTGAGGGGCTCAACTGACAATCTAACTAGAAAATCAGAAAGGCATAGAAGAAAGAATGTGGGTCCTAGAATCAGGAGCTCAAGTCTGCTTGTGGTCCTTGCTGGTTGTGTTATTATGGCGCCCCTTAAATCTTATTTATTATTGTTAAGTTGTTTTCAGTTGTGTCTGACTTTTCATGACCCCATTTGGGGTTTTCTTGCAGCTTGCCATTTCCTTCTCTAGCTCATTTTGCAGATGAGGAAACTGAGGCAAACACGGTTAAGTGACTTGCACTGGGTCACACCTAGTAAGTGTCAGAGGCCAGATTTCAATAGAGGTCTTCCCGACTTCAGGTCCAGCACTGTATTTACTGTACCACCTAGTTCCCTTAAATCTTAAATCTCATTCAATCTACCTTTCTTTAGCTGTGAAACGCAGACAGTAAATGTGCTATTAACACAATATTGCACGTACAATAAATACAGATTTGTTGTAAGGAAACTTCCCCTTTTATTGTCTGTCTGTCTGTCTGTCTTTCTCTCTGTCTGTCCTTGTCGCTCTCTGTTTCTCCCTTCCTCCCTCTTCCAATCAACAAGTATTTCTTTTTTTACACCTTCTCCCATTGAACAGAAAAAAGAGAAAACCTTCACAATAAACATACTATAGTCTGTGTCTTTCTGTATCTTGAGTCAATCACCTCTCTGTCAGGAGGTTAGGCATTTATTTCTTCTTCATTCCTCTGGAGTTGTGGCTTGTCATTACATTGACCAGAGTTTCGGGTCTTTCAAAGTTGGATTTCTTCATAATATTGTTGCCCTTGATCACTCAGCATCCATTCATAAATTTCTTTCCGGTTCCCCCCCCAAACTCTCCATTTCGTTGTTTTCTACAGTACAGTGATATTTCAATATATTCATATATCATAATTTGTTTAGCCACTTCCCAATAGATGGGCATCCCCTTACTTTCCAGGTTTTTTTTTTTTGCTACTGTAAAAAGAGCTGCTATAAATATATTTGTCCATATGGGTAATTTTCCTTTCTTTGATCTCTTTGTGGTACATGCTTAGTAGTGGTATCCTTGGGGTAATGGGTTAGTGACATTCGAGACATAGTTCCAAGTCAAAGGAAGGCTCTTTGTCAACCAGTGGTAGGTAAATGTAAATTCTTATTGTAGCATCTAGTAATAACACTCCCTGACTTGGAAGGAAGTTTCCTTATAAAATGAATTCCCTATATTAAAGATACTCTGTGGCTCCATGTCCTCCAGAACCATGGATCTTAGGGTCTTGCTGATGTGTTTGCTTTTTTTAAAATTTATTTTTTATTTGTTTTCTTGTTTACATTATTCATTTTCATTACATTTTTGAATTACACATTTTCTCCCTGTCTTGCCCCTGCCCCAACCCTAAAACAGCAATCCCACTGTCTCCCTATCCCAGCCCCTGTATATCTTAATTCCTAGTTGCAGGTATTGCAGAACTTTAAATTCTAGAATCGATGTGTTTGCTTTTCAGGGGCAGTGTTGAAGACGCAGTGTCAACAAAGGCATTTGATCAAAAGGGACAATAAGAAAAGTAATAACATTCCCTACCCCCAAATAGACATAACATTGGTAGGAAGAGTGGAAACACATAGGGAACACACATGGGAGGGTACATGTGTAGGGAACATGTGAGGCTCGAGCAAAGACGGAGGAACAAGTCACTGGAGCACAAATGAAGGGAATAGAGGAGGGAAGGAGCAGCTTATGCCTCCAGTGGTCTCATGGTTTCCACCAATGCTGATGGATACTGCTTGGTTATGTGGCAGAATGCTCCAGATTCTGGTTCAGCTGAAATCTTTGGCTTGTCTCTTCCTTAAGGGAAGAACAGGTATTGCTTATGCTTAAAATCTATGCTGGCATAGTGAATAGAGCACTGGGGCTTGGAATCAGAAAGACTCATCTTTCTAAGTTCAAATCCAGCCTCAGACACTTACTAGCTGTGTGTCCTTGGACAAGTCACTTAACCCTGTTTGCCTCAGTTTCCTTATCTGTAAACGAGCTGGAGAAGGAAATGACAAAACACCAAATGGGGTCACAAAGAGTTGAACACTAGCAAACAACCATAACTGGACAGAGTCCATGGGCTTTTTATTGCCAAGGGTCTTTAAGAAAAAGGAAGAAGCGATTTCTGGAGATGAGCAAATTTTCTGTGGTTTTATTTTTTTCCATCTTGTTTCCTCCAAGTCTTGGCTAAGAAGCTTTTTGATCTACTCACCTGATACTTTGAGGACAAATCTTTTCTTTGGACTAAACTTCTTAGGCATTCCATATGCTGTACCTCTTAATTGTAATGACTGATGCTAAATTATAAATCACATAAAGGTTATTTGCCCGATAACCACCAAACAAATCTGGAGTTTGGCAATCTCCAGTTTTCAAACCCTAAATCTTTTTTATTCTCATGTAGATAAGTGGGTGGGGAAAAGGTACCTAGACATATCTAGCCCAAGGGGTAAGATCTTTGTCTCTTCCACCTACCCAGCTAGCATTCCTAGACTTTTCAAAGGCAGGTACGGCCAGCCTCAAAGCCTCAGAAGGGCTTTAGGGCACACTCCTACATCAAGATTGTGTAATTCTTCCAGATTAATGGTTGGGTGAAATAATGGAAGTGGATGTGGAGAAAGTGGGGCAGGATTTACAGAGACTCCACAGATGGGTTTCCTGAGATGCATGGCATTGAACCTGCAAATTCTTGTATCTTCCCTGGAAGGAGGTGGCTCCCATTAGGCCTGCTGGTTAAACCTAAAGAGATGTATATGTGAATATAGCCAAATTTGGGGATGTTTAGACTGCTGTGTGCATTGCTTTCTACCAGGAAGGTGCTGAAAAACATCAAAGCCACCCAAATAATGGGAGAAAGGTGGTTAAAAAATCATTATGGAAATTAATTTAAACTGACACTTTGGAGGAAAAGTGGGAGTAATTGGAAGGAATGGAGATGGTTCCCCCAGTTTAGGTGACATTAGAATATTCCTGTGGATAGAGCACCTGGGGCTGGAGTCGGGGAGATCTGAGTTCAAATTTGTCCTTAGTGTGACCCTGAGTGTGTCACTTAGCCTCTGTCTGCCTTGGTTTCCTCAACTGTGAAATGGGGATAATAACAGCATCTTCTTCCCAGGGTTGTTGTAAGTATCAAATGAGATAATAATTGTAAAAAGTGCCTGGAATACAGTAGGAACTTAATAAATACTTGGTACCTTCACTTCCTCTGGCCTATGATCTTCCTATAGGTTGATATTAATCTAGTATTCAATATACTTTGGGAATAGTTATTTAACTAGTTATGAATCTACCTAGCTGCAGTATTATTTAATTAATGTTTTTTTTATACCATGGGGATATCATGAATGCCTTGAAGAAATAAAAGTGTAATGTTTCTATGGCATCCTTGCAGTCTACCAGTTTGATAATCCCATAGAAAGTTGATATTATTTGTTGATAATGAACCTGTGCTCACTTCTAGTGATTACTGCTTTCCTTTCTAGTGCTCACAAACCACCTCTTTAATTTCCGATTTGGAATTTTGCATTAGAATGTTAGCATTTGAGGTTAGTAACTGAAGCTGGATCGGGGATGTAGGTGATGATACCAGTAGAAACAGATAACAAGCTGCTTTTGAGTTAATGTCCACTTTCCCCTGCCCCTTTTTTCTCCCCTCCCTTGCTACGCCATGCTGACCCCCTCTTACTCTCTCTGCAGCCATACTCAGATGTTGAAGAGGTGAGGACTTTCCTTTGTTGGGGGATGGGGTAGGAACTGAGAAGATACCAGATAACTTCTGAGGCTTTTCCTGAACCATCATACTAACCACACATAAACCAGTTGCAAATATTCATGCAAATATATGCATAAGAGCGTCCCTCACTCTCATGGGAGGGTGTCTATGCCTCTCTGTCACTCCATGTACTTTATAGACGACAAATAGGAAAAGGAAGCTAACAATGACTAGGGCTGTAGACCTTGGAATCCAACCATCAGGAAGGAAAGGGAGGGGCTGGAGACAGGCAATAGGGACAGAATGGTGGCAGAACGTAGCTTTAAAGGGAGTTCGGGGAGGAGCAGGGCAATGTGTTGGCCCCTAAGAGAGAAGCATTGTGGGTGATGGTTGTCATTCACTGTCTGTGTCAGGCAGGTGGGATGAGGCTTAGCAGGATGGCTTCAGAGGGGAGATGGAACAGTGTGAATGCAGCAGCTGGAACACCTTTCTGCAGCCCCTGGTTCTGTTCCCAGGATGCTAGGCTGCCACTATGAGTGTCCGTGGCCTCCTCTTCCATCATAGTTGACCGTCCACATCAACGTGTGCATTTCTGAGGTTGGGGATAGTAATAAGGCTGATAATTCATGTTTCGAAGCATCTTCTGGTTTACAGTGGACTCTTTTGGAGGACACATTTATAAGGTAATTAGTAGAAGTAGTGGTATTGTCTTCATTTTCTATATGAGGAGACAGGAAATTTATGTGACTTGATTGTAACCTCAGAACCAAGTCAGCAGCAGAGTCTGTATTCGAACCCAGATCTCTTGAGTCACTGCCTCTATAAAGCACCATCTTGCCTCTCATGATCTCTTTTCATTCTCTCTAGGAGCCAGCAAACTTACCAACAGCACTCAGTTTGAGAAATACTTTTCAGATCTCTAGACAATGGCCAAGGGGGAAACAGAGGGAGTGTCAGTAACTGTACCGGAACGTGGTCAGCTCCAAGGGGCATTAGGGAGATTCATGGGTGGTCCTAGTTGTCTTCTGGTGCCAGAAAGAGGTCAGGATCCTGGTCCTAAGTGTGTGAGGGCTACAGTCTAGGAACATCCTGATACAATTTGGGAGTCCAAAAAGCTGGTGGTCCTTGGCATGGAACAGCAGGTGAAGACCAGTGTCTCCCTCCTCAGCTGTCCTTCCTCAAGGGACTGGTCACCCTTGCTGCCCTTTGAGCTCAAAGTCTCATCAAGACTGCAGAAGGCCAGGGCGTTGCAGGCAGCTGCAGGGGATCCTCGGCCAGAACACCCACCGGGGAAGTTGCTTGGGAACAGAAACCTTCTGTCCCGAACCTTCTCACTGCCCCCTGCTTTTTTCTTTGCTTCTTTCTTGCCTTTTCTTTCTTCTCTCCCTTTTCTGCCTCCATCTCAGTCTCTTTTCTGCCTTTCTTCACTCATTCCAAGACTTTCTTCCAATTTAGCATGGTCTGACACTTCATGACTGTCTCTATGTTCTTATCTCTATCCAGGCTTTCTCAACATCTTTTTACAAAAATCTTAGCCTCTCTGATCCTTATCCTTTCTCTGTCTCTGTCTCTCTCTGTCTCAGTCTCTCTCTGTCTCAGTCTCTGTCTCTGTCTCTCTCTGTCTGTCTGTCTCTGTCACTCTCCGTCTCTGTCTCTCTCTCTTTCTCTCTTTCTTTTCTCCTGTCTTTTTCTCACCCTCCCTCTCTGCCTCTTGCCCTTCCCCCAGTCCCACTGGTCTCCAGTTCTTAAGTTTTATGAGAAACCACCCGGCCTACCCTGAATGGACCAACCACAACTGGAACCAGATGTGCAATTTGGTGCAGCAGAGAAAAAGTGGGAGGAGGGAAAAGGGGACTGGGTTGGGTTTGAGAGATAGAGAGGGAGATGGGGGAGAGGCAGGCCCAGGAAATCTTGAATCATCACTGGTTGAGAGGGAGGGAGAGAGGTGGAGCTGGAGAAGGGGAGGGAGAAGAGCAAATTAATTCTCAGGGACAGCAAGGCTTGGAGTCCCCCTTTCCCAAAGTGAAAGCAGCTCTGTGTGTGGGGGGGGGAGGGGGAGGAGGAGAATGGAGGAAGCAGAGTTGATTGAAGGATGGAATCTCTTGGGAAAGCTGGGGGCCGGAGATTGGGGAGGGGTGTGTTGGGCAGCTGTTGGAAATACTGCTTTTTCTTTGAAAATTTGTGACTCTAGGTTCCTCTCTTTGTGGTATCTGGAAACATGGTGGGTCTAGCCGACTAAGAAGATGGACACCTGGGTTCCATGACCAGGTGTTCCTAGATTTCTTTTCTGCCCATGACATTTGGTTGGGGGGGGGGGAGAATGGTGGTGGGAAGAAAGGATTCAACCCTGAAGGCTTTTGGGGAGTGGGAGGGGCTGGGGCCTCTAAGAGCTTTTCCCCCTTGTCTGCCCTGGAGCTGAAGAATGATGGAATCCCTAGCAGTCAGTGGAGGTATTAGGCAAATGTTTTCATTCCGGTTGTCTCCATGTTCCAGCAGATTCAACCTGAGCTTCCAGGGGGCAGGAACTGTGTCTCTGTAAATTTTTTTTTTGACATCTCTGTTTGTAATTAAGCAATTAATAAATTATTTTAAATGATGATGGTGGCAGAGGCATGGGGCATGTGTGTGTTCGTGTGTGTGTATGTGTGTGTGTGTGTGTGTGTGTGTGTGTATGAGAGAGAGAAAGAGAGAGAGAGAGAGAGAGAGAGAGAGAGAGAGAGAGAGAGAGAGGGAGGGAGGGAGGGAAGGAGGGAGAGAGTGCTGGGATGAGGAGTGTCCAGTTGGTCTGGGGAAGAAAGAGCATGGGAAATGTTTTGTCACTGTAATGTAATTAAGAGACAGAAGCATTAGATTTGGCAACAAAGGATCTGGGTTCAAATCTTTGGGCAGCTTTGTCTGGGAGGTAGAGTGTATCAATTAGCATTGAGGAAATCTAAGAAATCTAGTGTCAGAGAGTCTTTTTGTCTGTAGGTAGTGTCAAAGGAAGAATTTGAACGTTGGTCTTTCCTGACTTGTGTATCTAGCAGGATTATCCCAACACAATAATCTGTATGTAAAGTGCATCGGAAATGTTAAAACAGGACTTTTTAACCTTTTGTGAGTCTTAGACCCCTCTGGCAGCTCATGGATCCCTTCTCAGAATAATGCTTTTAAATGCATAGGATTGCAAAGGATACCAGTTATAAAGATCTCATGTTTCTCCTCCCCCCCCCCCCCCACTCAAGTTCACAGACTCGCTGAAATCTGTCTATGGGCTTGTGAACCCCAGGATAAGAACCCATACCTTAAATCAATTATAGTATCAATGCCAGGTATCATTATTAGCAGCCGTGTGAACATCAACACGTGTCACTTATCTCACTGAACCTCAATTGTTAAATGGAGAATAATGTTATTTGAATTACCCATGAAACAGACTGTTGTCAGGAAGATACTTTGTAAAGCACTCAGAGAATTGAGTTGTTGTTTTATTATTATTACTACCAAAGTATTCTTTAGTAGGCACTAGGCCTAGGATCAGGAAGACTCATCTTCCTGAGTTCAATTTTGACCTCAGATACTTAGTAATGGGTGACCCTGGGCAAGTCACTTAATCTAACCCTGCTTGTTTCAGTTTCCACATCTGTATAATGAGTTGGAGAAGGAAATGGCAAACCATTCCAGTATCTTTGCCAAGAAACCCCCAATGGGATCATGAAGAGTTTGAAATGACATACAAATACCAGCTTTTTTGAACCCCCTTCCCCCTTTATCAGAGCCTTTGATGCCTGAAAAAACCCCCAAGTGTCCTCTTGGGTCCCAGAATCTTCCTGTTGGTCCTTTGAGATCATCTAATCCAAACCTTTCCCTAAGTAGCCCAGGATCTCTGAAAGCTCCAGGGTGATAAATAAGGTGAAATAAAGTAGTTTGAAATGACTGGGTAGAGTGGATACTGCTGGTTGGCCAGGGATGAGTGGGAAGACAGGGGATGCATGCTGAGGGACAGATGTCAAGGTTGGCATCTTAGGATTTTCCTGGAAATGCCATTTATCTTATGATTTTTTTGTGTAAGGCTCCAGGAGGTTGTACCTCACCCAACTCCATCTAGAGCAGCGGTTCTCAACCTTCCTAATCCCGTGACTCTTTAATACTCGTATGTGGGTACATCCGCATGTGGGCCGGCCCCGCCTGGAGACCGATAGAGGAGCCATGTCTTGGTTACCAAGACCATCGGAAATACGTGTTTTCTGATGGTCTTAGGTGACTCCTGTGAAAGGGGTCATGACCCACAGGTTGAGAACCGCTGTTCTAGATCAATGCTTCTTAATCATTGTATGTATATATATATATATATATATATATATATATATATATATATATAGTCCTCTATGGCGTCTGAGGAAGCTGTGGACCCTGTCTTAGAATAATGTTTTAAGTGCATAAAATAACATAGGATTACCACAGAAACCAATCATATTGAAATACAATTAACAAAATATTAAAAAAAAAACAAAAAGTTCATGAACCCTGGGTTAAGAACTTGCCATAGAGAATTGTCTTTGATTCGAAGGCAGGTCTCCCACAGGCAGACACAGGAGCCTCTGGGGGTTAGCCGATAGTGATAATTATTATTATAGCTATATTTATACAACACTTTACAGGTATTCTTTTACCCCTACAACAACCCTGGGAAGTAAGTGTTATTATTATACCCATTTCACGAATTAGAAAACTGAGGTGGACATAAATTAAATGACATGCCTAGGGTCATGCAGCTAGTGAATGCCTAAGGATGGATTTGAACTGAGGTCTTCCTTACTCCAGGAAACCAGGTAGCACAATGCATAGAGTACTGGAAGAGTGGTCTGGAAGTCTGGAAGACTCATCTTCCTGAATTCAAAACTGGCCTCAGACACTTACTAGCTGTGTGACACTATTTAAATCACTTTACCCTGTTTGCCTCAGTTTCCTCATCTGTAAAATGAGCTAGAGAAGGAAATGGCAAACCACTCCAGTCTCTTCTGCCAAGAAAACACCAAAGGGGGTCATGAAGAGTCGAACAGGACAGGAAAAGTGAGTGAACGACAACTTGCTTTTTCCAGGATTGGCACTGTACTATGCTACTCAGCTATGGGGGCAGACAGCTTGATAAAGCACAAAGAACATTGGTTCTGTAATTAGAGGACCTGAATTCAAATCCTGCCTCTAACACTCCTCACAATAGTCCTGTTACCAAGTAGTGTGGCACATTCCTATGCACATGGTAGGTGCTTACTAAATCCTTACTGCGTTGACTTGAATGATAGATTTTTCCTACTATGCCGTAGCTACCTGGTTGGGGACTTGTTGGTGTCATGGTGGGGACAGAGGCTGAACATTGAGACTGAGCTTGACAGGAAGTGGAAGGTCATCCAGAGAACTGGGATTCTAACTTCTCAAATCCTGACTCCTACCCTAGGATCTAGAGCAGGGGCTTTTAGGAGCTCCTGGCTCCCTTTGGTGGCAGTCTCATGAAGCCCATGGACCCCTTCTCAGAATCATGTTTGTTGCCTACCTTCATAATTGAAGGAAATGCTGTATTTCGATTAGAGGATTAATGAGAAGAAAGAGACAATTTTTTCCTCATCCAAGTTCACAAGCCACAGGTTAAGAACCCCTGCTTGATATCTGTGGATAGATAGATAGATAGATAGATAGATAGATAGATAGATAGATAGATAGATAGATAGATAGATAGATGGATAGATAGATAGATAGATAAAGCACTTATTAACTGTTAGGCACTGTCTTAAGTGCCAGGTTTGAGGAAAGACAGTACATAAAGGGGAGCTGGAGGTAGAATTGGGGGAAAAGGGGGAAGAAGTCCAGAAAGTGAGTTGTGCCAGAAGTGAGTTGAACATGGCTGGGACCCCTCCAGAAGGGGTGGTCCAGTCTAGGGACTCACCAGTGGGTCAGAATGTATCTTCAGGGTGGGAGAGCTGCTGATGGTGACAGGGAAATTCGGAGAGTGAACTTAGCTAGGCATATACCCTCTATGTATCCCACCCACTCTGAAAGACTGCCTCTGCCCCCAACCCAAGTCTTGACTCTCAGTATGCTCTGAGAAGCTTAATACTATAAAAATGATAATTCCTCATATTGCTATAGAACTTCTGACCTTTCACATGTACTGCCTCATTGCATCCTTATAAACAGGAGGCAAGGCTTATACCCAATTTATAAATGAGAAAACATGGACCTAGAGAAATTAAGTGACTTGTTCCAATATAGTTGCAGAGGTGGAGCCAGAACCCAGGTCTCTCACCACTGTTGCCATAATATACCACCTTCACCAGGGGGCAACTGAGGGCAGGGGAGAAAGGAGGGGCCATAAGCCATAAAGTTTGCACCATTTCCCCCTTTTACTCTCCCTGTGGCCCCCCCTCCCCAGCTACTCTTCTTGTAGCCAATGTTTGGAGAGAACAAGTCTTGGACATGGTTAGGGATGGTTGTGTGTAAAGCACTTAGCACAGTGCCTGGAGTTCCCTTCCCTTGTTCTAGTAGAGCCTCACTGTATATAAGGCAGGTAAGGAGTGGGGGTGGAAAAAGCACCCCCTGGATTTGAAGTTGAGGAGATCTGAGTTTGAATCCTGGTTCTGAACCTTGCTAGTTGCATGACCTTTGGCAGATGGTAATAATGCTTGACCTCATGACGTTGTGTTGGGAAAAATGATCTGAAAACCTTGAAACTCTGTAGGAACGTGTGTTCCTATTATTATACAAGCTTGTTTTCCCCAAGTCCCTGCGAAGCTTCCCCTCCCTCCTTCTGCTGATCTTGGACACTTCCCAGCAGCTCTTTTTGCTAGGTCCCTTCCCTGAGATGTCTAAGGTTCTGAGGCTTGGTCTCTGTAGGCATCCTGGTTCTTTTTTAGCCCTTTTTTATTAAGCCAACCTGTCCTGGAATGTAAGCAGCAGCAGCAGCAGTGGTCTGAGATGAATAATACTGCCCCCCCCCCCTCCCTCCTGCCCCCTGGGACTGAGCTGGGCGTGTGCATTGGCCTTGGCCTGAGCTAGGTCTGGGCTGTGCATGGGTTAAAGGAGGTGGAGAACTGGGAGGCTGGCTGGCTGTCGTGGAGGAGGAGGCGGTGCAGAGTGGGAAGGGAGACCAAGCTGTCGGGTCTCTCCTCTCAGTTGCTCTCAGCTGTGGACCTGGGATCAACTCTGCTCTTTGCTCCCCCCACTTGGCTTCCCCCCACAAGATTCACTCACTAACTCACTCACCCTCCTCTCCTCCTTGGGACCCAGCTTGTCACTGATTCCAGCTGCTGCTGCTGCTACTGTCCACTCCCCATCTTATCCAGCTCCCCTTCTAGCAGAAAGAAGATCCACCCACACCCAGTGGCTCCTCTCCCTGAAAGGTGAGTGGTCAGGGGGCACGGCTGCTAGAAAGGCAGGAGAGGTGGAGGCAGAGCTGATGAGGAAGCTGGGGATGGTGGCATCAAGGTTGCCCTGGGCAAATAAATAGCTGGGGAAGCTGGGACTGGCCCCTCAGGTCCCAGTTCACCAGGGTGGACACGGCCATACAGAGATGAAGCTCTTCATTGCCCAGACTCTGGGTGGGACTACCACCTCCACAATATGAAATCTGGATAGCTAGGGTGATTTGGCTTCTCTGTGTGTATGTGTGCATCAGCTTTGGAGTTAGAGGGGATGGGGTGGGTGAAGTGGGTGATGTCTCTACTCTGAGAGTTGAGGGGAGTTTTGTTGGTATGGGAAGTTAGTGGTGTCTGTGGCTGCTGGGATCCAGCCCAGAAGGAAGAGAGGGGGCTTGTGTTGTCAGAGGGATGCAGGAAAAGATGGGACACCTCCTCCCTGCTTGCTTGTTTCACATGGGCCCAAGGGCACATTGTGTGGAGAGGAATGCAGGAGATGTAGTGAATGTCTGCCCCTGACTTATTCTTCTACTTCCACTTCTACGGTCTTTCCTCCCTCGAACCCTGACTCCTATCCCTGAATTTAGTGTTCCCTCTATTTCTCTGACCCACTCCAGGGGAAGGGAGGTTTCCCTTTGCTAGGGCAGGCAGGGAGGAAGAAATCATAGGGAAGGGAAGACAGGAAAGGGTTAAACATAAGCTTCACCTGCCTTTTGCCCAGAGTAGATGCCTGGTTCCATGGTCCCTTGCCAAAGGGCATAGGCTGGCATGGGGGTGTCCGGCTACCTTCTCTTTCTCCACCCCTGCCCCCTTCTTTACCCCTCTGGGCAGAAATGGCTAATCCAGGTGGTTAATGAACAGACATACGTGCAGCTGCCCTCCAAACCCCTCTCTGCCCTCCCTCTCCTCACCCTCTCCCCTTCATCTCTCCTTTTCTGACCCTCCAATGCTCTAGCTTTTCTTTACTCCTCACATACTTTTTATTTTTTGTCCAGGGAGGCCAGGAGAGAGTTAACCTCAGGCTGGGTGTTCTCACCTCCCCCCAACAACTTTTGTCTCCCCCCCCAAACCAGGGAACACGGCCAGAGCTGCCCCAGCCCAGATGTTTTTAGGCTAGGTCGCTGTTCCTAGAAGAGGAAATTGGGGGGGGAGGTTAGAGGGATGGCTGGGAGGAACCCACTATGTTCCCCCTATAATACATTGGTCTTGAGATTAGAGATAAAGTTCAGGGATGGGAGGTACACGGGAATGGGGTGGGGTGAAGGGTAGGGGGTTAGAATAAAAGGAAAGAGGCAGGAAGAGTACATGGTAAGAATCCAAAACCTGGAAGGGAAGGGCAGACAGCTGTTGGGATGAGACTCGAAGCTTGCAGATGGCTAGGCAGAAAGACTGGGAACCAGGATTCCTGGGTCTCTTGGCTTTTTTTTTTCTCTATCAACTGGGAAATGGAGCTTTCCTTTATCTGTGTCAAAGAAAAAGAGGCCTGGGAGGGTGTGGTGGTGGTGATTGTGTTAGAGATGTATCTGACTGAGGTAGGAGAGGATGGTCTCTGGTCAAGGAAAAGGGGTGGGGGATAACCCCTCTGGCTTCTTCCTTGACATTTCTTTGGGCCCCTTTCCTTATACAAGAAACCTCCTAAATATCCATGGGAGCATGGAGGGCTTAGGGTTCAGTCTTGGTAGTGGGGTTCAATCTTTGTAGTGGGGTAGTAGGATTCAGTCTTGGTACTGGGGTAGTGGGGTTCAATCTTGATAGCTGATCCTATCACAATAATAGCTCCATTGACTTCCCTACCCCTTCTCCTCATTTCTCTGTCTGGGAGTGTAAGATCCTTGCTTATAGGGATTGTTGGATTCTTTTCTATACTGGCATACCTGGCTTCTAATGGTTGGCATGTGGTGGGTGTTTAACAAAGCCTTGTGGATAAGTTGATCACCTGAAGATTTCAAAACACCTTACAGACAAGATCCCATCCTTTCCTCATCCACACTGACCCCATTCTCAGAGGAGGGGTAAAGACCAAAGAATGCTGGAATGGAGAGGGTTAGAGAGGCAGAGGTCTGAGTGATAGGATGATAGATTAATAGATGGAAAGGACTTGTGAGGTCTTCTGGTCCCACCCTCTCATTTTACAGATGAGGAGAGTGAGGTTAATGAGGTCTCTGTGAGCTGGAAGCTTGACTGGGCCTCTCTTTCATTTCTGATCTTTGGACCCTGGGTTCTGATACTACCTTTGCTCTGCCAGCTGTGAATTTTGGACAGAGATCCAAAAAAGAAAAGGGGCAAGGAATTTCAGCCTATTTTGTTTGAGTGAGAAGCTGCTATCTCCATTGCTTTGAAGGTAGAGAGAAGGCAAAAACTTTTTAAGAGGCTGGGGGTTATAGGGGTTATGATACTATAGCGTATGTGTGCAGAGTTGGGGTCTGGACCTTCTTCCAGTTCTTTAAATGTTTCTCCCTCCCAATCTTATTTCCTAATTCCCTGCTTCAGAAACTCTTCATGTCTGTATGTTTTCCTGTGCCTCACTTATCCCTGGTTTAGTGTTTCTCATTAGTGGGGGAGGATTTGTTTAGAAAACATAAATTGGAAGTTTTAGTTTGGTTGCTAAATGGGTGTGTTAATTGTGTGTGTGTGTGTGTGTGTGAGAGAGAGAGAGAGAGCGCGAGAGAGAGCGAGAGCGAGAGAGCGAGAGAGCGAGAGAGCGAGCGAGAGAGCGAGAGAGCGAGAGAGCGAGAGAGCGAGAGAGGAAGATTTCAAGGAGGAGGTTCATACATTTTGACCATCTATAATTCTTGTGATGGTCGTAGCTCAGATGATGTTCACCAACAGTTGTGGTCTTCACTGAGAATAGAATAAGAAAAAGGTGAAGGGCAGGAATGATAAAGAGTTATATGGATTCTGGCCAGAGCTATAAGTAGCAATTTTGGCAACTGGGGAAAGCAGCACTAATCGTACCTTCAAATCAACTTGCACTGGGAGAGACATCAGAACACCAGTTCAGTTGAGCGCAGACTTCAGAATATGTTGGGGAGGCTTCTATTAGAGGAAAGATCAGGGCTGATGGCTTGGGTGAAGGTAGAGACAGGGATTGGGTTCTAAGTGCAGTTATTTCCACCTGTTGAAGGAGCATGTATGCATACTGCTGTAGCTCTCTGAATTTCAGCCTCCTCACTCTTTTTTTTTTTTTAACCAAACAAGCCAACAACCTTTATTTGTAGTAAGGAGACAATCAGCCGACTGGAAGAAATACCCGAAGGAGAGGAGGGAAGGCCCTCTGAGATGCACAAATTCTCCCTCCCCCCTCCCCACAGGCAGCTGTAGAATGCTCAGTACTGAGGCAGGAGCTTCACCCACTGTCGTTGGATGCCCACTCCCAAACTGGCACAGAGATGCCCAGGCCAGAGGGAGAAACGCTGCTGAGTGGCATCAAGAGGCCTGTGGGGTGGCCAAGGGCCAGGGGACTCCAGTGAAGAGCAAACACAAGGTTGTGTACAGGTGGAGGCCTGGAGGTTGGGGAGGGGGCCGGGGACAGCCTCCTCACTCTTGATGGGGATCAGACTGTGGCATCTCTTTCACAGGGGGTGATATTGAGGAGTGAAAGTGATCTTTTGGTCATAGTTTTCTTGTTGAAAATAATGTGCTTGGATTCCATAGCCTCTCAGGTCCCTTGAAATCCCTTGAATCCCATAATTAGCATCTTAGAAAATGAGACAGAGGAATGAAAAAACCATGTCTCTGGATCTCAGTTTTCTTCTCTGTGAACCATGAGGTTCTGCAAAATGATCTCCGATCTCCCTTTCAGTTCCAGCCCTCTCTCTCTCTCTCTCTCTCTCTCTCTCTCTCTCTCTCTCTCTCTCTCTCTCTCTCTTTCTCTCTCTCTGTCTCACCCTCTTCCTCTCTCTCCCTCTCTCCAGCCCTCTCTCTCTCTCTGTCTCTCTCTCTCTCTGTCTCACCTTCTTCCTCTCTCTCCCTCTCTCTCCCTGTCTCTCTCTGTCTCTGTCTCCATCTTTCCATCTCTGTCTGTCTGTCTGTCTGTCTCTGGCTCTCTCTCTCTCTCTCTCTCTCTCTGGCTCTCCATCTCTCATGGTACTGGTGCTCATACCTGATTGAAATGTGTGAGTTTGGGGGGAGGGTGGGCATTATCAAAATGCAAGACCCCTGTCTAAGTCCACATACAACCTTTGGGTTCAGATCTATTTTCTCAACTTGGACCTCCCCTAGTCTATGCCGGAGAACTGGCCATAGAGGCTTAGCCAGGATATTAGTTACTGAATAGAGGAGATAGGCTTGAAGGGGAGGGGCAAGGCAGGAAGATCTTGGGGGTCCAGCAGTTAATCTTTTGTGCTGTCCCTAGAGTCATTTTTTTCTCTTGCAGCTTGAAGGGACACTATCTATATGACTAACGGTCATGAGGCAGCTAGGAGACAGAAGTAACCTAGTGTTCTGGACATGGAGTTAAAGATCCTGCCTCTGAAAACTAGCTTGTATGACCCTGGGAAAGTCAATTAACCTTTCTTTGCTTCAGTTTCGTCATCTGTGAAAAACACTAATTTCACCTACCTCACAGAAATTAAAAGTTAGCTCTATTATGATGATGATTTTGGTAGAATGGTTTCTGGAGGAGGCCCTTGGAGGTGAGTCCTTTTCTGACTCTGGCTTGCTCCAGGGGAATGGAGAGGTTCTTTCTTTCTCAGGGACTCTGCCACTCTTCCCCATCCAAGATTGCTCCCCAAACTCTACTACTCTCCATTGACTTCTCTGCTGGTCCTTGCTGGCACCTCCTAAATGGGTCATTACTGTAAACCAAGCATTGAAAGGTCAATGACTCATATGGCAGGTCTCCCTGGGTGGGTCTCTGGCATTCTATGGGACCCTGTACTCCACCCTTGGTCCTTCTTGGGGCCCACCCTTCCCACCCCTCAAGCCTCCTGCCTGCTTCTCTTTTTGTCTGGTGGTGCTTCTTGGTCCTTCCTCATGTCCCCTCATTCCTCCCTTTCATTAGAGGGATGGAGGGATGGAGTGATAAGGCCAGGGAGCATCCCAGCTGTCTTTTCCCATTCTGGAAAGGTCTGCCCTTCATAAGGTCTTGGCAGATGGACCAATCACTTGTTCTCAGAGACCTTTAGGGAAGAGCTTAACAATATTCTAGGGAAAAGTTTCCTTAACGTTGAGCCTTAATCCCTTGCACTGCTCCCATTTTCCCCCCTGTTGGATCTTGAGAACATTCTCTGTTTCTTTGAAGTGGCTAGGATCTTAATGGAAGGGATCTTAGTAAAACCTTCTGTTTTAAAAACTGTAAAAACCTGTTCCCAGAGGTCTCCCCAGGTTCTGAAGGAGACTAGGCAAGGTTAGAATTGTTCCTTCTTCCATGAGAAATGTAATGAAGAGATGAGGGAGGGAGACAGACAGACAGACAGACACACACACAGAGAAAAAGACACACAGAGAGACACTCAAGAGACAGATAGAAAGATAGAAAGGAATCTAGAAGTAGAGTGAACAATTCAGGTCAGATATATGAGGGAGCAGGACCATGGAGATGACCCAGTCTGGTTGGATGGAGGACTGAATCTCTCTGATATTCAGGCTGCTCAGCTTGTGGGCATAGCTTGGTTAGTTGGTGAAGTGAGTCTCTCTTTCCTCTACTTGGAGCATCTGAAGTATAGAGGGGGCAAGCTGTATCCCCCTTCTGATCCCAGCTGAGAGTTTCAGTGGAGATTTCTTAGTGCTGGGGTCAGATTTCACTCCAGGAAAAGCAGCCAGGTAAGAGTCAGTTCACCTGGGTGCCTGGGCATGGAAAGCAGCTGACTCCCCTTTTCTGCTCTTCCTCCCCTCTTAGCCCCAGGCAGTCCAGCTTCAGCCTTTGTGGGCCGCTTGACCGGCTCTCCCTCCTGTTTTTCCCTAAACCATTATGTGTTTAGAAGCTTGGGCACAAGGGAGCTGGAATCAGGGTGGTTGGATGGCCCATCTTGTGGGCTGTGCCCCACCTCCTGAGTCTAATATGCACAGTCACGTTCTCTCCTCTCCTTGTTCCGCCACCCAAGTGACTTCACCTTCTTTCCCATCCTTGGGGTGGGGAGGCTAGGAGAGGCAGCAGATTAGACTGAGGGCACCCAAGAAAGTTAGGTAGTCATGTCTGCCTCTGAGAACAGACCTGTGTCTATGACTCAGGACACCAGGCTCTCCCCTCCCACCTGCCCCTATGTTTTTTTAAAATTTATTTAAAAAAAATTTTTCTTATTTTCAGTTTTCAACATTCACTTCTGCAATATTCCCTATGGTTTTTCCAGTCTTTTTTTCCTTCCACTCATTGCATCAGTTTACCCCAGGAATTTCAGCCTCCCTGTCTTTTCCTCTTTGCTTTGATATTCATAAATCATAGATTTAGAGCTTGGAAGGGATTGAGAAGACATCTGGTCCAATCCCTTCATTTTGCAAATAAAACTAATGAGTTGTCCCCTCCCTAGGTTAAATGACTTACCTAAGGTCATACAATGGCAGGGCCAACATTTGAGTAGGGGGTCCTTTGATTTCAAATTCACCTCTGTTTCCATTTTCCAGGCTTACTTCTAGTCTTTGAGCCTAAGACTGTATGTCAGTGTTGGGGAGGTGGTTTATGGGAAACATCGGAGAGTGAGTTGGACTGGTGTATCTTCTAGCAGGGCTGGGCATGGGCTATTGAGGAGCCCAAGTTAGACCTTGGCACCGTGTCCTCTGAGGGCCATACTGGGACTGTGTAAACATTCCTTTTTAGGGCTTAGAGCTGGGAGATTGGGAACAGGGACAGCAGTGGGGGATGGGGGTGTGGAGAGAACAGTTTATCCCTAAGGGGTCTTATGGAAAAAGTGGCAAAGGGGATGCTTTCTGTACCACCCTCACAGGGGACTGCATTGTCCAAGGTGGGGGTCTTCCTTGGCAAAGCCTTCCTCAACTACTCCAGCCCAAGGTGACTTCTCTCTCCAAACTCCTGAAATCTCCAGCAGGAGACCATTTAACATAGACCTACCTCTCTGTAAAGAGTTGGTTCACCTTACTGTAGTCATTCTTCATTAAATTAGAAACTGCTTGAGGGCAGGGACTGGGGTTTTTGAGTTTCCTCTTTCTCCATTTCGACTTCACTGGGCTAAATACTTGTTGACTGAGGGATGAGACAGTGGGTGAGGGATGAAGGTATTTTCTAGAGCTGAATTTGGCAAATTGGTAGTAAAGGTTTTGGCACCCTGGGCTCTTGACATCACCTTATTGTTTCCAATGCCATCTTCTCTCAGTCCTCAGAAATTGAGGTAGGATGGGGATAGAAAGAAAATTTGATTAGGAGTTCGAATGCTGCCATTTACCATGACCTTGGGCAAGTGATTTCTCCCCACTAAGCCTCAGTCTCTTCCTTTGTAAAATTCTCTGTTTGTTTTTTAAGGTCCCTTCCATTTACAGATATCGCTGTTCTTTCCTAATAAATGCCTCTTCATCTTTGTCTCCTTCATAGCTATATCTACTGGTCCCAGAGGTGAGGTAGGGACAGGGGAAAGGGATTAAAGACCTCCAGGGGCCCTCTCCAGCCCAGGGAGTCCATTAACATTTGTGTTTATAAAATGGTCTGAGAAAGTTGCCATGCACTGTAAACAAGAAACACTGTTATAAATCAACTGAACTCTTCCTTCTTGGATTATATCCCACCCCTCAGCAAGAATTATGGAATATGAGAATCTCAGGACTGGCACGGGGCTTTCAGTGTCTGTCTCAATCAGGACCCTGTTTCTCGGCAAGTTAGCTTCTTGTTCAGCCTATACAGATGGGGAGTCCCCAACAAATGAGAACAGTTTCTGCATCTTGGATTATTTTCTCTTGGTGTTTAAGCTTCATCCTTTTTGCTGTCACTTTAGCAAATATTGAAAGGTGGTGGAGTGAACGGAGAGAGTGCTGGACCTGGAATCAGGAAGACCTGGTTCAAATCCTGCCTCACCTGCTTACTGGTGGTATGACCCCACGCAAGTCACTTAGCCTCGGTTTTCCTCAGTTTCTTAATCTCTAAAATTATTAATACCACTTGCCTCCTAGGGTTTTTGCGGGTATGAAATGGTATAACATTGTTAAAGTGTTCTATGAATGCTAATCAGGTAGTTTTGGGAACAGGCTAGACCCTGAGTAATAGTGCCAGTACCGAGGAATAAGTTATCTGTCATCTCACCCCTGACTCTTTTTCCTCAGGACCCATTCCTGTTTCTGAATGACTTCTCCTTTTGTTCCTTTTTTATTCAGAAGGGTTCACATATTCGACTTGAGCTTTCAGGGATCCCTCAGTGGAAGCAGCCAATTGATGTACAGATGTTTATTAAACACTAACCTGGAGGTCAGTCACTTACTCAGCATAGTGGAGAGGCGATCTTGGGGGTCCTGTCAGGGGCTACCAAACTGAAAAAGCCTTAATTATGTGAAACTATGTCTGTTATCCAAGCACCAGGACAATGCCAAGGACTTGGTATTTACCTGATGAAAGTCTGTTAAACAGAACTGAATTAACCAGCCCAGCTCTGTTTGAGAGACTTCTCTCCAGAAGGCTGACCACAATGGGGTGATTTTTCCTGCCTGTGTTAGCTGAGAAAGACCAGGTTTGGAGGGGTTGTGAGCTGTATCAGTGAAATAACCAGTCTCAATGACGAAATGACTGATCTTTTCAGGTGTCTGTGTCTAACCCTGTGGTCCAGCAGAAGTATGGATTCTGTTTTCACAGAGATTATAGTCAAGCTGGGGAAGATGAAGCATGTAAAGATCAACACAAGACAGAATGTAATTGGGCGCTAAATTAGAAACATTCAGAGGGAAGAAATGTGCCTGTAGGCTGCCTGGGTCCATAATGCTTTATGAAGGAGGTGGGATGGGATCTGAGGATGGAAGGGTGGTTAGGAATGGAGTAGCATACAAGCCTGAGGAGTATCTTATCAGGTAAGGGGTTAGGGTCCTGGCCCCCTGCCTTGAAGAGATAGCCTGGGCAGTGAGTAGTGACCAGTGTCTAGAGCTCAGCAAACTAGAATCTTAGTCTTGGGATCATAGGGTCAAACTCTCAAGCCAGAAGCATCTCAGAGGGAAAGATGGGGAACTCGAGTCCCAGGGAGGTTTGGCCTAAGTGGGTGGTGTCAGAAGAGGGATCTGAACTTAGGCCATCTAACCTAAAGGCCTGCCTCTGTGGAATGAAAGAGTGAATAAAGCATTTATTAAGCCCTTTTTGCATACAAAGATTATGTACAATCATTTTAAAAATCATACTTTATTATGGAAGTGCTTGTTTTATTCCATAAATTAAAAATAAAATAAATAAAAAAATTAAAAATGCTAATTGCTAGGGCTGGAAAAGTAAGACAGTCAGTCCCTGCTCTCAAGGAGTTCACATTCAGACAGCACATAAGCAAGGTGTACATAGTTCTAAGTGGTAGGTACCATGGTTAGAGCTCCAACCCTGGCATCAAGAAGACTCATCTTCCTGAATTCAGATCTGACCCTCAGATGCTGACTAGCTGTGTGACCTTGGGCAAGTTACTTCACCTTGTTTTCCTCAATTTCCTCCTCTGTAAAATGAACTGGAGAAGGAAATGGCAAAGCACTCCAATATCTTTGCCAAGAAAACCCCAAATGGGGTCACAATGAGCTGGACATGACTAAACAACAACAAAATATGATTTTTGCTTCCCTGGGCCTTGGTTTATCCATCTGTAAAATGGGGATTCTGTGACATCCCTCTGATGGGATCATACCTTGCAAGGTGGTGGAGGGCTGACTGAACTGCTTACTTACTGTAGAAGCTTCTGATTCCAGTCCCAGGATCTTTTTTTCCATGTTAATTTATATGGAATTTACTTGTTCTGTTCTTTTGATGTCAGAATGGCACAAAATTCCCCAGGGTCTTTCTCTTCCCTGACCCCCCTGAATCTAATTGTAATTGGTTCAGCCTTGGGGAAAAAACCCCAAGGCAAACAACCTTAAACTCTGGGGGGATTCTTGTTCTCATCCTGGGGGCTTCAGCTTAATTTGGGGAGTTCTGGATTGAGAAGAGCAAGCTTTGTTTTCAATCCAGGTGCTGAGTTTTCTTGCTCGCCTCCCCATCCCTACGAGTCCCTGGCTCCTCTCACTCAACCACGAAAGATCCCTTGCTCTTCCCCAGTGCCTACATAAAGGGAAGATCACGGTATGGATGAATCGTAAATGGGTGGAATTGAGGTTCTAGTTTGACCTTAGTCAGATAGTCTTTATAAGTGCCTACTATGTGCCAAGCACTGTCCTGAGCAACAGCCACCTTGGAAAGCAATTTCATCTTACGTACCTCATCTGAGACAGGTAACAACTCCCACATTAAGGAAGATGGGGCTAGATGAGCTCCCTTCCAGATACAATATTCTTTGTGCTGTGCTCCTAGGATTGCAGCTTTAGAGCTGGAAGATCAATCCTCTTATTTTACAGATGGAGAAACTGAGGCCGAGAGAAATTAAATTGCCTTGTCCAAGGTCCCATAAGTCATAAGGACAAGAGTTAGCATTTGAACACAGGTCCTTTAACTTAGAGGGAAGCTAGTAGTGGATGGAGCGCTGGGCTTGGAGTCAGGAAGACTCCTCTTCCTAAGTTCAAATCTGGCCTGGGACTCTTACTGGGCAAGTCATTTGACCCTGTTTGCCTCAGTTTTGTTATCTGTAAAATGAGCCGGAAAACACTTCCAATACCTTAGCCAAGGAAAACCCAAATGGGGTCATGAAGAGTCAGGCATAACTGAATAACAACCTCTAACTTAAGCATTTTGTGCCCTGTCTGTTAATATTCTGTAGCTCTTGCCTGTTTTCCTCAATCAGACCCTTCCCTTGAGCCCAGACAGTGAACTTCACCTCGAGCTGACCTATTCCCTCCCCACTCCCGTCCACCCCTCTCCCTCTCTCTCCGGCAGGAAGTTGCACTGATTAGGTTCCTAATCACAGGCAAAAGACAGACCTTCATGAGCCGAGGAGGGTTGCCAAGGGACCAGAGATGAGCTGGTCAGGGAGAGATGGGTCCTTCTCCATTTGGGGTGCGGCACTCAGTTTAGGGGAAGTAGGTATTGCTGGGTGGGGATTTTTAGTGGGTACTCTGTTGGCATCCATCCATGGATGTGGGCAGTGAAGATGGGGACAAGGAAGGGAGTTGGCTGATTATGGTAAAGGGTAGGGCCCATGAAACTGGCTTTGGAGAGAACACACTGCAGAGAGAGGAGGCACCGTCTTCAGCTTTGATGGGATCAGGGGCCATTGATCTTGGCCCCCTCCCATCCTAGGAGTCCGAGTCATGGGGCACAACGATTCACAGCAGGGTCTGATTTAGCACAAGTCTTTGAACCCCAGAGCAGTGAATTCAAATGCCTTGCAATAGCTTTACAACCTCAGGCAGGTCTTTTTCTCCTAATCCTCCAGATTTCTGCCTTAAACTCCCCAGATTCCTCAGGATAAGAAACCTTCCTCCCAGGGGATCAGTAAGGCTGTATTATCCTCTGGCTCTCCTGAGGCTCAAACCAGATGAAGAAGGAAAGACAGACCCCAGCTTTTGGGATGCACTCCAGTGCTAGCTGCTGGAGAAATCATGGGAGACTCTCTGTCAACAAGCACTTATTAAGTTGCTATATTCTAGGTACTGGGCTAAGCGCTAGACATACAAAGAATGATTCATTCTAATAGGAAACTCTCTTGTCAACCATTATGTACAGACAAGGAGAGCCAGCCTTGTTGGGGAGCTGATGGAGGGTATCCAGCTTGAAACAGGTAACTAGGAAGTGGTGTTGTAACAAATAGGAAAGCATCCTGGACCTGGATCTGAATCCGAGCTCAGACACTTACTAGCTGTGTGACCCTGAACTGGTCACTTCATCTGTTTCCTTCCTGTAAGATGGGGATAATGACTCATGTCCTACCAACCTTATACGGTTGTTTTGAATAAAATGCTTTGTAAACTTTAAAGTGTTATGTAAATATGATTTTTTATTCCGTAGACATTTACTAACCATCTGCTAAGTTTGAAGTACTTTGGGAGGCCATAAGGGAGGCCTGGAAGGGATCTTAGAGCTAGTAATTGGATTTAAGTGAGGCAGGACTGTGTAAAGTCACCAGCCTCACTTTCTCCTCCAGAGCCGTCTGGGTCCAGTGTCAGATATAGATCAGACTACTAGAGATGGACCCCCAATACTGCATCAAAAATAAGAGTGATGATGCCTCCAAGCATAAGGAGGAACTTCTGGACAGCAAGTGATGAGAGACCCTCCTTCAGGCTAAAGGAATCAGGGAAAATAGTTCTCTGAAACCTCTTCTCTGAGAGACCGCCAGTAAAATGGTGAGGAAGCAGAGGTCAAGTGACTTGCCCAGGATCACACAGCTAATAAGGGTCTGAAGTTGGATTTGCATTCATGGCTTCAATCCAGTATCTCCTAAGGGTTGAGGGAAAGAAAGTCCCTACTGTCAAGGACGGTAAAGTACTGGATTCTTGACTTTTTTTTTTGTCATGGACTGCCCCTTTGGCAATCTGGTGTAACTATGGCCCCTTCTCAGAATAATATTTTTAAATAATTGAAGGAAATGCTAAATTTCAATTAATGTTTCCCCCAACTCTTTGAAATCTGTTTGCAAAGGCCTTGGGGGTCCATAGGTACCAGGTTAAGAACCTCTGAAGTGGTTGAATTCCTCCAGGGCATGTACTGTTTTCTTGGGGGGAGTGTTTTCTTTGTATTCCTAGTACTTAGCACGGTGCTCGGCATGCAGTGGGTGCTTAATGAATGTTTTTTGACTGACTGACAATACCTAGAAAGTCCGGTGGGATGATAATAAAAACTTTAAGGTTTGCATAGTATTTTGCTATTTTATCAACAACGCTTCGAGGTAAGTACTATTCTCACCCCCATTTTACAGATGAGGAAATAGAGGGTTTGCTAAATGACTTGCCCGGGTCCCCCAAATAGTAAATGGTTGAGGTAGGATTTGAATTCAGGACTTCCTGAGTTGAGGTCCCACACTCTATCTGCACACTGTACCACCTCAATGATCGCCCTCAGCCAGCCTGGGAGTCTGTGAACATTTGGTCACAAAGCCTTTGAGCTCATCAGAGAGAGGCTAGGGCAAATGTTCCCAATGTTTGCTGCAAGTGTGGCTGGGCTATGTGTGGTTGAGAGGTGGAGGAGATTTGGAAAGAATTAGCTGCTTCTGCTGTCCTGTTGCTTCTGAAGCTAGTGCAGTTCTGCCTGCCAAGCCGAGTGTGGGAGTAGAGGCAGGGCCCGGCCAAAAGTCGGATTCCAGGGTTGAAGGTGAAGGAGTGGTGGGAAAAAGGGGGAGCTCAAAAGGAAGAGGAGGAGAAGGGAAGGATTGTCTGCAGTTGCTGTTTGGGATCGCAAGAATCCCCTCCCTCTCGCCCCCTTCTTCTCTTTCCTTTCCTGCAGAGCTATGCAGCCTTTTCGAGCCTTTAGATGTTATCTAGTCCAAAGGGGACCAATGAGATGCCCACCTGTCTGCTCAGTTTACGGAATCTATTCAGTAAACATTGATTAAGTTTCTACCATGGGTTTAGGTACCACACTGGGTGCTTGGGATAGAGACAAAAAACAAATCAGAGCCTGTCCTCAAAAGGCTTCCATTTTACTGTCCCTCTCTCAGAGAAGAGTTTTCAGAGAGCTATCCTGGCAAAGAGATTTCCCCAGATTCCTTTAACCTGAAGGAGGGTCTCTCATTTGCTGTCAGGAGGTTCTTCCTTATGCTAGCCTCAGCTTGGTGGCATTGTTGGCATGCCTCCTTTACTCTTTCTCTTGGAGTAGGATTGGGGGATCATCTTCAGTGGTCCTGATCTGCATCTAATCACTGCATCCAGATTGCTCTGGAGAAGAAGGTGAGGATGGTGACTTTACACAGCCCTCCTTCACTTAAATCCAATTCACTAAGCAAGTGTTGGCATCACGCTCCTGAAGTCATGGTTCTCTTCGAGAATGAAGGACACACACCCACAGCTACCTGGTGCAGTACTGAGAAGATGGGTACATGAGTTTTCAGACTATAGAATAGGATAGATTTCATGAAGTTTGTGGATTTGGATGAGGGAGAAACGGCATCTTTATTTTCACTAACCTCCAACTGAAATACATTATTTTCTTCAATTATGAATTTTAAAAAATTCTGAAAAGGGGTCTGTAGGTTTCATAGATGGACAAAAGGGATTTAAGACACACAAAAAGGTTTAAGAACCATGCTGTAGAAGGCACTAGCCTTACCCCTTCTCCACTTAGGGCTATTCGGAAGGGAAGGGTGAGGGGCTACAATAGGATGGGAAGCATTGCTTCCCACATCCTGTGTTTTGGATGGGGCAGAAAGGCTGAAGGAGGCTCTTTGGAGGGAGAGGAGAAGAGGGGAAATCTTTCAAAACAGTAGACATTTCTGTTGTGGATGGGCTGGTGGAGAAGTGCTCAAGTTTGGGGGCAGGCAGATGGACCGTTGGGTGACATCTAGTCTCAACATTGTAAGCAACTCATGGATCATTCAAAACAGAGCAGAGACAAAGCTATCAGGGTGAGACCCTAATCAGGAAAAGGTGGAGGGTCAGAATCTTCCCAAGTTTTAATCCTAGTGACTCTTAGGTGGTTGGCTGGGAGGATTTTTGACTCCAGAGAACAAGGAGAACACGTGATAATTCCCACTTCTCCTCATCTCCACCCCCACCCTTTCCAAAGGGATGGTGAAGATGGGGAGGAGAGGAAGGGACTGGGGAAGCCAGAGGAGGATATATCTGCACGAAGGACAAGAGCTAGCTTCCAGGTCGAGATATGACATCTCAGGCTAGCAGGAAATGCCCATAGATCCAGGTGGTGAGTCATAGAAACTTTGTTGACCCTTCTCTGCACTCCTTGAAGAGTTAGGGGGTAAAATTGGGACGGGGAAGACCTTCTTCCACGCCATATCATTAGAGCCTTGGGCTTAGACTCCCCTTCCCCTCTTCTTGGCCACAGCCCCATTTCCACCAGTTGCTGGCCCCCACCCCAGCTTGTGCAATAGACCTCAATGATATTCTTCCCTCAAGGAGGACTCAGAAAGCTCAAAATTTCTAAATATTTTCTTTAGCCCTTGATTTTCACTTGGGATAATTGGGGATACCCCTATTTTTAAATTTGTCTTTTAACTCCCCTCCATCTTTCTTCTCCAGACTGGTTTCTCCCTTTTCACACATAATCTTGCAGTGAACAATTCTCTGTTAGGAATAATCTCCTCTGATTTTTCACTTTGCCTACTGTTCCCAGGCCCCTTCCTCTCCCTCCTCCTCATTTCCTAGTCCCCCAAGCTCCATTCCTTACTTTTCCCAGTCTTTGTCACTCATCTGCCTCTCCCTTCTGAATCTCTCCCTGACCTCTCAGGAATGATAGAAGGGCCCCAAGGAGGCCCCCAGGGTGTCCTAATTCACTTGGGCTATATTCACAGGATATGAACAACACGTAGAGGTATTTCAGCACAGAAGCCCTGAGGTGCAAGTGTTCATTTGCTCCCCCCCATCTCTCCTGTTGTCTGCCCCCTTCCCCCATCAGATTTGAAAGCACAAGCCCATTTCCCCTTCTCACTTCCCGGGAAAGGCTGTAGATCTTAGTGATGCAAGTTAGGAAGGAAAATCACATCCTTGTGAGTGTAGGTGTGGGCGTAGAAGGACCCAAGTGTCTGTGACTGGCTAGCTGTTTGGGTGGATGTGAGTTCAAGTGTGTCTGTGTCTATGTGCACATTTGAGAACCATCATGCAAGAGAAGAAAACATACTCATTTGGAGCCATAAGACCTAAGTGCTGAGTTCTGTCTGACTTTGTCACTTTCTACTGTGTGACTTTGGACAAGTCACTTCTCGAATACTAGGTTTCCTCATCTGTACAATGGACATGATAATACTTCTACAAGAATCTCCACAGGGTTTTGAGGATCAAATGACATAATGCAGGGAAAGCATTTAGAAAAAATATAAACCATGACTATTATCTGGATATTTTAGAGTTTGGTACAGTGGCTAGCTAGATTATTGAACTTGGAGTCAGGAAGACCTGAGTTCAAATTCTGCCTCATACACCAACTCTGTGACTTTGAGTAAGTCATATTAGCTTTCTCAGCTTCTTTTTCCTCATCAGTGAAATGAGGGGGGGGGGTTGGACTCTATGAGCTTTACCTTTCCTTCCATCTTGAAATCTGTGGTCCCATGACTGTATTGTGAAGATCTCCCTATGGTTACATGTCATGTGTCAACAGGCTTTCTTGGTTTTAAATCTGATCTATGACATTTCTGAGTCCACCATGAACCTAAATCTTTCCTCCCCTCTCTCAGTCTTTCATCTCTGTTCTCCCCTCCCTGCTCCAGACCTGGTTTCAGATTTGGTTTCCTTGAAGTCCTTGGAGAAACAGGGATATGTAGCAGGGGAGGGAAACTGAGGGGTGGGGTGGGATGGGGTGGGAGAGAGGGAGGGAGGGAGGGATATGCGTCAGATGGAGCCAAATAATTCTTGGTGACATACAGGCCAGGCCTCCTCTGGCCAGCCGTGCTGGCTGCTGTTCAAATCTCTGTTGCAGGCTAATTGGGAGATGCAGGGCGACTTCCTGAGGTAGTTGCAGATGTATCTCCGGGAGCTCCATTGAACTCGGTTGCTTTGCCCTCTGCTTCCGGGGGCTTCCATCCCATCCCTTAAGCATCAAAGCCAAATTGGGTTTGGGTTTCCTCACCCTGGATCCTGATCTTAATTAGACATGCTAATTACTTATACTGTTCCCTTGTTTTCTTAGAATCATAAATACTAGATTTTAGGGAAAAATATGGCAAAACTGAGTCCTAGGCTGAAGGTTGTACAGGTGATAAAGCCCAGGCTTTGAACTCATGCCTACCCTTTTCTCAGCTCACTTCTCTTTTCACTCCTCCCTGCTGTAATGCTAAATGTAATTTTGCTTTCTTCTGGATATTCCAGGTTCATCCTTAGGAACCTTAGCTATTATACTGGGCTCTTGTTGGCTAGTGATGTCCTGAGGGGTTGTTGAAGTGTGTTATGGCTGTTTGTAGTTACTCTAAATGGCACCAGATCAATATATCCTTAAATAAGTAATTTTTCCTGTCACCTTTCTCAGGTATTGGCCATCAAGGTATCTTTACTGGTCAATCCAGATCCCAGTCATAGGAATGTAAGATTTCGAGAAAGAAGAGACCCTGGTGGACTAGTCCAAACACTTAAATTTTTGCACATGTGGAAATAACCCATAGTTTAAATGATTTGTTCAGGGTCACACTGGTTAGAAATAATAAGGCAGGAATTCAGAAGCAGCGCTTCTGACTCAACTTATAATTCACTCCGGTTCTAAGATTATGCTTTATTTTATGCAGAATTGTTTGAATCAAGGCCTTTTCTGCCAGGTAAAATGCATGAGCTTTGTGATAACTACTTGTCGTTCAAAATTCTCCCCCCCCCCTTTTATCTCCCTGTTCTGGCCAGTCTTCTGGATAAGATTGCTGGAAGTCTAACCTAGATAAGTGGTATCACTACCAAATTCTCCTAGTAACCTTTCTAGATTATCCAGAGACTTTTGACCATATCTTCACATCTAATCTTGCTTCATCCCTGGGAGATAGCTGGAAGAGGCTAGGAATCTTTCCATTTAATAGAGGGTGGAAAGGAAACCTTAGAAAGGCTAAGTCCCTTGTCACAGTGGTCCTCTCGATGGATGAAGAGACAGAGTCAGGATTAGGGCCCCAGGAATTCAGACTCGCTGTCTGGGGCTCCCTCTCCAATAGCTATCACAGCTCCCAAGGATGTGTGCCTTGCTGGGTGGATTATCACTTTGTCATTTCCTTCTTGGACTTGGTTTGGTTGGGGAGATATTACCTTTAGGAACACTACGGGCTGCTGAGTTTGGCTTCAGGCCATGGGGAGTTGGTGATCGTGTCTAGACACTGTTTTAGAACAAATGGGTTCCTCTTCTTCCATCATTGAGTTGCTCTTAAGGTAGAAAACAAGATGATGTTTGGGTAATGTGATTTCGAGCTGGAAAGAACCTTGGAGCTCATCTATTCTGACCCCTTCATTTTTACTAATAAAGGAGAATCAGGACAGAGAGGGGAGAGGATTTTTCCAAGGTTACGCTGGAATCCCAGGTGTGTGTGTGTGTGTGTGTGTGTGTGTGTGTGTGTGTGTATGAAGTCCAAGTCTGATTCCCTGTTCACTTTTGACTACACCGTATTTCCCTATCATCATTCTCCACCTGTAACCTCTTGCTGCCTCGATGGGCAAATTTCTCTTGGGAGTTGAGTTTTCTATCCCAGAGGGGAGAATTCCCTCTTCTGCCTTTGTTGCCTCTACTAGGGTGTTCCAGAGCTCAGGTTAGGAACGAAGGTCCAAAGATGGAGGACGTTCTAGTTTCTGTATTTAAAAAATATGCCACCTGCCTGGGACATAGTCTCACCTGGAAGTAAGTAGAAGGGTGAAATTACCTCTGAGGGCAGAGGAATTGAGAAGGGATCCTTGCAGGGAAGATCTGATACACATTATTGTTGTTGTTGTTGTTATTATTATTATTATTATTATTTTTACTGAGTAAACAGTACCATAGGGTCGGAGTGTCTTCTTCTTCCTTCTTTTTGGAAAGCTTCTAACCTCATGAGAAGAGATGGGTTCTGTGTGTTCCAGAAGGGTGTTAGGTTAGACATTAGGAAGGACTTCTTAACAGTTACCTCAAATATTTGGACAAGGGAAGATGTAGAATGCCCCCCTCAGAAGATCCGGCAATAATGACCGCAGCAACAAGCAACAACAGTAAGAATGTAATACATTTATATAGCTTTTTAACTTTTGCAAAGTTACCTCAGCCCTGTGGGGTAGGGAGGGCACGTCTAAAAATGCTATTTTAAAAATGAGGGGAAAGTGATTTCTGGGAATAATATAGCTAACAGAACTAGTATTTGAACCCCTTTCCTCCCTGGTTCCAAATCCTGTGTTCTTGTTACTAAGCCACACTGTCTTTGTTAAAATCAATAGATATTTATTGATCAAAGTACTCTGATGCACTTTGAGATGATCCAAAGTAGCATAAAACACTTGCCTTGGACTCAAGGAGTTAATAGGCCTGTTGGAAGGAGGTGTTTTAGAAAGGCGGGGATGATTCTATGGTCTGTGTTGGAATAGATTGGGGGAAGTAGATAGACAGTTATGTAGATAAAAAATTTATCAAGTGGTTATTATATGATAGCTATTGAATATTGAAAAACAAAATAGTCCCTAACTCTCAATGAGTTTATATTCTAATAGGGAATACAAAATAGCTAGGGGACCTGGACATGGGAGGGGTTTATCTGGGGATAAGTTGGTAGGGACAGAGGAAGGATGCTTCAGAGCAGAGTGAGCTAGAAGTGAAATGAGAAGAATGATTGGGGTCCAGGGAGGTCCTCACCAACCAATGGTAAAACTCTGGGTGTTCATCCTCAGAGGTCAAGCTGGCAAAAAGGTGGAGACTGGGGAGTTGAGTCACAGGTGAAGTGAGCAGCTTGGGAGAGAGCAGTAGAAATAGGGGATTTCCATAGGATGGAATATCCTTCTAGTACACCAATCCTAAATTTCTATCCAATGAAATCCTACTCATCCTTTGAGGCTCAGCTCATATTTTCGCAGCCTGAGAAGACAATCATCTTTTCGTCTGACTTCCTCTAGGGTTTGAGATGGGGTGGGATAGGGTCTTCTACCTCCTAAATTCTCTAGTCTGAGGCCTCCATGGTTCCAGTTACCCTGGTTTCCAAATAGCTTGGCATTATAGCATACCTCTTAGATTGTCCCCTGAAGTTTCTCTTCTCTGTGGTCAGTTCTAAATTCTATTTGTCCCCTTCTTATTTGGCATCAAGAGCTTTTTTTTTCCTGTTTATCATTGTTCACAGATTATTTTTTTGGATAAGTCTTTCCTGTCTTGTTCTTTCAATGCAGCTTTGGGTGAGATATTTTGTCCCCTAAAGGCCAACCCAAGGACAGAAAAATGGGACAGGGCCAGCCAGCTTTCTACTCTGTTTTTTCTTTTTGGAGGGCAATTGGGGTTAAGTGACTTGCTCAAGGTCACAGGGCTAGTTTTTGTGTTAAGTGTCTGAGGCCAGACTTGAACTCAGGGCCTCCTGACTCCAGGGCTGCTGCTCTATCCACTGCACCATCTAGCCATCCCCAGCTTTCTACTCTGACTCAAGATAGGACACAAGTGGTTTAGCTAGGAGAGATTTTTTTTTGAGATTTTTTGAGATTTTTCATGAAAACAAGCCCTACTCAAAAAACTTTTAGGGGGATTTCCATTTCCTACCAAATCAAGTTGAACCCTACTGGCCTTCAAGGCCCTCCATATCCTGTCCTTAGTCTTTGTTTCCAAACTGGTCTTTCATCATCATTCTCTTACATGTAGTGCAAGCTGTAACCAAAGTCATCTGCAGTATTGGATTCGGAGGCAGAAGATGGGGGTTTGATTTCTGGTTCTGCCATTTAGGCACATGTGACTATGGCCAAGCAACTTCCCCTTGCTGGGCATGAATTTTCCCATTTCTAAAATAATGTGGTTTGGCCCATAAGTTTCCTTTCAGCTCCAAATCCTGTGGTCCTTTCCTGGAAGTCACCACATTCTTTCTTGCCTTCTTCTCCTCACCCAGAATGTCCCCTCCTATTTCACATCTCCGCCTTATGAAATCCTACCCATCCCTTAAGGTCTAACTCAAATGCCTTTGACTACAACGAAAGCTTTCCTGATTTACCCCTCCCAGCTCCTGCCTCTTATACCAGGATGAGCGATCTCCCTGGCTCAGAACTCGTTTTTCACTTGGTTTGTATCTTTCTAATTACCTGTACAAAAGTGGGCAGATGGGAGATGGAAACCTCAGTTCTTGTCACACACCATCTTGTAATGTAGTGATCTCTGTGTATGACTAGAGTGTCGGTTTTTGGAAGGTGAGAGTCATGTATTTCTTACAGGGTCTAGCACACAATCTTACAGCAAATAAATGATCAATAAATATTTATTTGGTGGATGAATGAATAGATAAATCCTGCCTCTTCCATATACTGTCTTACATACCTTCTACTTACCCACATGATTGAGTTACTTAAACCTCTCTCCGGGTATAAATTTTATAATCTGTAAAATGAGAGAATTGAACAAGATGGCTTCTAAAATCCTTTCCAAGTCTTAATCTGTGAACCTAAGTAAAACAAAAATTGGAATTGACCCAGTAAAATAAGCAGGTCCTGTTTCCTTTCTCCCTATTCCCTTACTTGGCTCCTCTTCTGCCACACCATCTGACCAAACTTGTCCAGCTACCTCTTCAGCGCTAGGGTCTTAGACTGGCAGGAAGGTCTTCTCTTACTCTCCATATTTGGAAAAGAGATGGTGGTAAAAGGAAAAGATTTGGAGCCAGAAGCTTGGGATTTGAATACCAGGTCTGTTGCTTGCTACCTGTACGCCTTAGACAATCACTTAACCTCTGGAGACCTCATTTTCTGCTTCTAAAAAAAGAGGAATTGGGACCGATTGAGCTAAATGCATTCTTTCCTTTCCTTTCATTCCAGTTGGGTCCTGCCCTTCCTCTGGAATAGGTGGTTAAGCCCTGGACCGACCCCATAAATAGGGCATAGAATTGATAGGGGTGTGAGGGAGATTGCTCAAGATTTTTTTTACTTTTTTAACCTAACATTTTATTTTTTCCAGTTACTTGTAAAAACAATTTTTAAACATTCTTTTTCAAATTTTGAGCTCCAGATTCTCTCCTTCCCCTTCCCCATTGAGAAGACAAGCAATTTGATAATAAGTTATACATGTGGGACAAGATTTTATCCAGCCTGGGCTCATTCTCAGTACAAAGGAGTCTGAGGAGATAGCTAATAATATGGACTTTTCCAAACTGGGCAGGAGGCAGGGGGTGCTTATGGAGCACGAACTGAAAGCCTGGGTTTAAGTGAAACCTCTTCTTCTAGGGAGGGGAGTTCTCAAAGTAAGCTGCCAACCTGTGACTTTCTGTCAAATTAATGTTCCTAAGGCACGGAGATCTGACTGTATCACTCTCCTAATCAAAAATCTTTTAGTGGCTTCCGGTTCCTTCTAGGGCACAATACAGATGGCCCAGGCTGTCACTTAGGAACCTCTATAATCTGGTTTCCACCTATTTTTTCCAGACTTATTTTCTCTTACTTCCCCTCACAGACTCTCTGTTCTGGCCATACTGGATCAGCTGTTCCCTCTCCATGGTGTTCTATTTCTCATCTCTGACCTTTTGCCCAGGCTGCTCCCTACCACCCCCCCCCAACCATCTGCAATAAACTTTCCACTGACCCCCTTTGGATTAGAAGCCTTTGCTTCCTTCAGTATTTGGCTCAGGTTTCCCATCCTAAGGGAAACATCTCCTGACCTTGCTGCCACCCACCCAGTTGTAGGTGCTCTCAGCCCCTTCCCATGAGCTTTATAGGTAGGTATATACAATCTTACCCCTTTGGCAGAATGCAAGGTCTAATTTTTGCTTATGTATTGGTATTCCAGACCCTCAAGCAGGGCTTTTCATATAGTAAGCTCTTGGTAAATACTGATGAACTAGATTTGAGATAGGAAAGATACTCTGGGGTTTCTTCTGGAACAGTCTTTACCTAGACTGTGCTGGAGAGAATGAAGTCCAGAAGACACGGTAGCCTCTCTCCGGGTTTCTGTCTCTGTCTCTCTGCTGTTTGGACCTTTATAGGCTTCTAACTGAGAAGGTAGAAGAAACTTTAGAGACCATCTGATCCAACTTGCTTTTACAAGAGTCTCAGAGTAGTTGTTATTTGCCCAAGGTCACACAGGTAAGAGGGGACAAATTTTGACTCCGGAGGCAGTTTCCTCTTCACTGCCTTTGTTTTGAGTCAAGCTGGTCTTTGAAAGCTGAAAGCAGCTAGCAAGAGTTTGGGTGAGCCCACCGCTTTCTTCTTCATGCCTGAATGGGTTATTGAATGGCCTTTGGGCATCAAAGTTGAGATGGGGTGTGGGCAGTATTTCCTCTGGAGAGAAACTTTCCTGCCTGGAGAGCTTGACATTGGGGATGGGAATTGGGAGGATATTGGGGAAGAAGGGGGTAGACAAGGGGCAGGGGCTAAATGGGTGGGGTTATTGAGGAAATGCCTTGGGGTTTTTGTCCATTTAGGCATTACATAAATCTGAGGAATTCTCTTCCCTCTATTCACCCCTGTTCTGAGTTCCACCTTTTGTATTGTCTGGTAAAAGGGTCAGGGCTCCTCTCCAGGGGCTTTTTGGCTCAGAACCCTATAGGCTGGGACATCCTCTCCCTGGCTCTAGGTGTCCCTGGGAACAGGCCCCGTCCTGCCTCCAGGAACTCTATGAATTTCCTTTCCTGGTACCACAGCAGAACTCTATATAAGGGAAGAAAAGAACAAGGAGAGAGGAGAGGCCCAGAGCTCAGAAGGGATGAGTGGGCCAGGCTTATTTGGGAGGGAGAGGCTCAGGGAGGGAGCAGAGCGGGGGCGACAGAAGCGGTTGAAGCCTCTCTAAGACAGTCATTCATTCTTCCTCCTTCCCTTTTGTCTCAGAGACTGGAGGCATCTTGGGCAGAGCCGTGGTGTTGACATTTGATCCATGAACTGTCCCCTAGGTGAGCTGGAAGGGCCTTACAGATCACATATTCTGACATTTTCAGCTTACAGATGAAGACATTTATTTAAACCAGTGTCTTCTGAGGTCACAGTAAATAGGAGATCCAGAATTTAAACCCAGGTTCTTTTAACTTTGGAACCAATCTCAGAGAATGAGTTTCTTCAACTGTAAAATGTGGGGAATAAGTTATTCCTCTCAAAATCAGGGTGGGGGGATTTGAACTCACATCTAGTCAAAGTTAAGACAAAGGGTTAAGCAGAGAAGGATAATACATAAGAATGGAGTTAAAGTTTAGAGCTGAAAGGTTGATACTGAGGTACATTGAGGTTGTGTCATTTGTCCCATGTCACACAGGTCATGGTTTGAGCACAGGTCCTTCATTTTCTTTCTACTACTCTGTCATTGTTTTTTATTAGGATACCTGGTGTCTTCTTCAAGATTACCTGTTGCATAAAGAACCCCTCTCTGTATACCTTCACCTACCTCATAGCTAGTTAAGTTTCATAAAGGACTTTCTAGTCTGTAACTGTGCCCATATGTTGAACTGTGAAGGGAGGTGTATTTGAGATGGGCTTCTTTGTTATCGTAAACAATGTTTGGCTCTTGACTTGTGTGTGGGTCAGGTAGCACCTTCTGCAACACCCATGAAATCAGGTTCAATCTTCTCATGTCCTCAGTTCACAGGGCATCACTAGACTCACTGGGACTTGCCACAGTGATTCAAGAGATAGCAGGCAGCTAGCTCTCTAGCCCCAGGCCTGGAAGAATGGACAGAATGGGTGGAACCATGGTCAAGGCTGGCTTCAGTTAGGTGTCCTCTTGGAAGGGAAAGGAAACCAGGGGGCCCTGACAAATCCTGGACTTGTCTCAAAGCCTGACTGAGTGTGGCAGCGGGGGTGCAGTGCACTTCCTATGAGGGGAGCAAGGCAGGAAGGGGGTCCTCCTGGGCGTTATGCAGCCAGTTTCTCAGTCCCTTGATTCTAGCTATTCCCACTCTCCCCCCTTTTTTATGCTTTTCCACATAAAGAATGACTATGTTGACTGTTCCTGGTCCCATCCTCATCCCAGCACCCTAGCAGTATCAGTATATAGCAACTGGGGGTCTTAAAAAGCTGAGAAAACCCCCTCTCTCCCTCTAGATGCCTGGTAGGCTCAACAAGAGGGCCACTGGCACATTAGGCTGCCTTGGAGCACACCCAGCATGCCAGGTATTTATACTTAAGGTGGAATGGAAGCTCCTTGAGGGCAAGGCCTATTTTACTTTTCAGTTTGTATCAGCTCCTAGTACAGGGTCTTTAGTCCTTGGCTCCTCCAATGCTTGTTGAATGTCTGATTGATTGATTGACTAAAGCATTGGTGTCACTGTAGAGCTCCAGATCTGGAGTCAAGATAGACCCAAATTCAAATACAGTCTCAGATACTGGCTATGACCTTGGGCAAGTTGCTTAACCTCTGCTTGCCTCAGTTTCCTCATCTGTAAAATGGGGATAATAATAGTACCTATTTCCCAGGGTTGTTGAGAAGATAAAATGTGGTAATAATTATAAAGCTCTTCTCAGATCCTTAAAGTGCTCTATAAATGCTGGCTGTTATTGTTAATAGTGGTAGGTTGGGGACGTTGACACCGTGAGGGGGTGAGGATCAGGGCTCATCTCATTAGCTTCCCTTGAAGACAGTGAGAAAAAGAATGGGTAGGGAAAACAAATGCTTCTTTTCCTCAGAAGGATGGGGGCTTAGGGTAGGAGATGGATTTGAGCATGTGGCCCCAAGCCATACGCTTTAGGGGGGAGTGCCTAGGCTTCTGAGAATGGTGAGGAGGAGCTGGAAGATGAATGCTGAGGGAAGCCGTCTAGTCTCAGGCCTTTGGGTGTGGGAACCCTTCAGGGAGAGGAGTCATTGCATTCTAGGCTTATTGTGGAAGGGCAAGGGTAGGCAGCATTCTTTAGATTGAGGAAGATGGAAGTGACAATCTCTATAAGACCCCCTTCCAGATGTGATTTCTGTATTTTATGTTCCAAGGCAGTGGAGTACAGTGAATCTGGGGTCAGCAGACATCCTTGTGTAATTTTGACCAAGTCACATCCCTGGGCCTAAGTCTCCTGTACATAAAATACTTTCACTCCCCTCCAGTTCTGTCTCTCTTTCTTTCCCTCCTTCCTTCCCTCCCTTCTTCCTTCCCTCCATATTACTTTCTCCCTTCCCTTTTTTATTTTTTTCTATCTTTCTTCCCTTCCTTCCTCCCTCCCTTCCTTCCTTCCTTCCTTCCTTCCTTCCTTCCTTCCTTCCTTCCTTCCTTCCTTCCTTCCTTCCTTCCTTCCTTCCTTCCTTCCTTCCTTCCTCTCTCTTTGTATACACACATATCTATATCTGTATGTTCTGTGGGTTTTGTCTGACTCTGTGCAAACTTTAGTGGACCGTTCTAGCTCTGGGTCTAGGAATCAATGGGTCCAACCCTACCCATGGGGTCCCTATGATTCAGTGACTGGCTGATTTCTGATGCTGTGACAGTGCCATCCAATATTATATTGGCTAGGGGTAGAACTAGTGTTGAGATACAGTAGCAGACATTGGGACAGAAATCAGGGAGGACTTTGGACTGGCAGGGGTTCTGTGAAATGTGAGAATCAGGAAGGAAATGAGTCTTCGCTATGTTCTCTAAGGTGATTTTAGAATAGATGAGACCCCTGTCAATCTGGATGAGGGGGAGACATGGATTCCTGTCCAGATCCAGATGACTAGATCATGCTAGGTGCTTTGCATTTAAAGGATGGGGCCAAATAGGTGGGATGTGATGGGTTGTGCTCTGGAAGCATCCCTTCTTGTTCAGGACAAAAGCTACTCCCATTATGCCTCTTGGAGAGAGAGTGGGACCCCTTTGTGTAAAGGGCTTGGAGATTCTGAGGGCAAAATTGAGGAAGATGAAAAGTGCAGGCGGCTGCTGCCCACCACTAAAGACTTTAGAGAGTCAATCCTTGCTATTCTGGGGAGGCTTGGGTACTCCAGCCTTCTGTCTACTGCCTTTCAGGGTTTCAGCTCTCTGTCTCCCAGATCTTCTCCTATATATTTGTCTCCTCTGTCTTGCCTTGAACTTCAGACTATATATGCCTAGGGACACCTAAGGACCAATCCTCTATTTTCTGAGTTGAATCTATATTTGGTACCTTGAGTTAGAAGAAGCTTTCAGTACATATTTACTGATTGTTTGGTTGATTTTGAACACTGTGGTGCCTGCTGTGGCCTAGGATTATTCTGCCTTCTCAGTGGTCTCATTACCTTTTCTTTCTGGCTTTTTCTTGATACCGTTTGTAACTGGTAGTTGCCAAGGAGGGAAGGAAGACCAATTCTCAGAGATAGCACTCTGTCCCCAATTTGAGACCCAAACCAGACAACAGACCTCCTAAAGGTTCAGGGCTCAAGAACTAGAGCCAGGACCCAGGCATTCTCTGAATGCTACTTTCTTTGGGGTGGTGACTGATGGAGCATGCATAACTCTAGGCTCCCACCTCTCCTAACCCCAGCCCCATTGCTTAGTGTTATCTGCTCTCCCTTGGCCTGGAGAAAGATTTAAAGGACAGGACCAAAGACGAAGGATGAAGGGACGTGCTCTCAAGCACCCCTGGAGTATTTGAAACAGAGAACACCAGCATGGCAGGGGGCCCTCACCCTCCCTGGCACATTCCAAGCCCTCAGAGCGGGTGGACAGGGGCCAGAGCCGCCAGAGGGAAGGAGAGGGCCTTTTAAGGAAACATTTCTCCATTAAAAGAAGAAAAAAAAAAAGAAAGAAGAAACACCCAAACAGAAAACAAAGCCGGAGGTCTGGCCAGTGTGGAATGCACAGCTGTGGGGTGGAGGGATGGGGAAGGCTGCTGGAGAGCAGTGGGTCATGAGTAGAACCCAGACATCTGGGTGCCTGACCTTGGTCATTCTCCTCCTTCTCTTTGGGACCACCTCTTTCTAAAGGGAACTCTCCTCTCATGCCTTGCCTCCCATTCAGATGCTTTGTCCTGAGAGCCCAGGAGAAATCCTGGAGTAGTGGGGTTGGACACCTGAGCTGAGCTCTCAGCCTCGGAGATAATCCATTCATCTTTAAGATGGGATATCCTTGTTTTCCCATTCCCATCCATTTCAGAAGACCTCTATTATCTGTCCTATCCGTCTACCCATACCTTCCTCAATTCCAACTCATAGAATTTAGAACTAAAAAAAAGACCTTAACATTTATTTAGTTCAACTTCTCATTGTAAAGATGAAGCCCAGAGAGGAGGAGAGGGAGAGACTAAGGTCATCCAGGTAGGAGGAGGCAGAGCTATGATTTGAGCCCAATTTTTTTTGACTCTGAATCTAATAGTCTTTTCATGTCTATACTATAGGGACATTGCCAAACTCCCAGAGGGTTAAAAAAAATCTCCATTTTAGCACAAGAGTAAAATAATCTTTGTAGAAAAAGATTTCAGGGAGGTGGAGGCAGTATTTACCTTCTGTATGTAGTTGGGATGGTTTCTAAAATCTGACTTCAGCTCTGTTCTTCTACTTGAAAGGTGCTTAATTTTTAGATGTGAGCTGTTAACTTAGGCAGTCGTCCTGAAAAACCTTCCCCCCTCTCCTTTCTTCCCCAGAGGTAGTGGGATCAGGGGTGGGGGTATGGTCAAAGGCTTCTTTAAGGGAGAAATTGAGTCCTAGAGAGCCAACTAAGCTAAGATTAGAACTCACAGACCTGGAGTTTAGTATGGTTTGTTGGTCTGGGCAAGGCTTATTCCTCTTGGCCCAGGGGAGAGGAAGACCTTTGTCTTCTGAAGAAGACCTCAGAAGGGAGTTGACAGAGAAGGTGGTTGTCTGTAGAAATGGGTTTCACATACACACTTGGAGCTATCGTGGGCAAAAAGGCCTAGAGGTTTGATCTGGCTGAGTCAACCTAGGGCCAACTCCTAACTCCCCAGACTCTTCTCACCTTCCTTTCTGCGTATCTTTCCCCCCCTCACCCCAACATATGGCTCTTTGGCTCTTTTCCTGACCTGTTGTTTAAATTGGGGGCTCTTAATCTTGTATCTGTGTTATCCCTTTGGCCGACTAAAGACTATAGACCCTTCTCAGAATAATGTTTCTAAATGATTGATGGATTTGCTAAATTTCAGTTAAAGGCTAGTGACAATAAAAATGTGGTTTTCTTATCCAAGTTTATGGACTTCCCTGAAATCAATAATCTGGGCTAAGAGCCTCCTAGCTTAAAGGGAAAAGGGGAAAAAAACTTTCTGCTTTTGGAAGTGTGTCTACTTAAGTGCCTTTATTCATGAACAAGTATGGTCAATAGTCAAAATGATGGTTCTTTTCCAAGGTCCCTTTGATTTCTGGTCTCACAGAATTTCTCTAGAGGAAACCCATAGCACAGAAGGGGAAACTGAAGGCCAGCTATATGGGTGGCCCTGGGGTCCCACAGTGAGAAACCACAGTTATTGGATGATGAAGCTGAGCTGGTGTCCCAGGTCTGCCACTTTACTGAGTGTTCAGCTCTGTTAAAGTGCCATTTTGGCACTTAGTTTCTTCAAGTTTAAAATGGAATGGATGGAGCTGGGTGATCTCTAGAAATTCTGTGAGCTTGTAGCAGGGCTGAGATAAGAACTAAGGAGTTCCGGATGCCTAGACAGAGGCTCTTGTCACTGGTCCCTGCTTTCTGCCCACAGTTGTCTAGTACCACCAACGTGTGGAGTCTGCCCCATCAGCACTGGTGTGGGTGCTACTCTAGGTCGCTTTAATGGGCTTGCCTAGCATGATCTAGGCTGTGGGCAGTGAGACACAAGAAGGAGCTTCCAGGGGCCAGGCTGGAGGGACTGGTCCAAGTGACTGGAATAAAAAAGAAATCTTCCCCCTGCTTTGCTCAGAGCCTGATTGCAGGGACAGCAGCTGAGCTGGCTGGGCTTGCCCCCCTCCCCCTTCCACATCTGCTTGTTTGTGTCCCTTTCCTTACAGACATTCAGCTGGGGGTCTGTGCTGAGGCTGGGGCGGGGCAGCCGCCTATGATATGACTGGCCACAGCTTGTGCCCAACCTGGCTCCTGGGCTCACTTGCCAGAGAGAAAGTCTCCCCCTCCATCCCCCTTCCCCTGCCTGCTGGCCTGGGGAATCAGAGCCAAGGCTGAGGACTGAGCTCCAAGAAAAACGTGTCCTGGGCTGGAAATAAAGAACAAGTTGAGAGTCTCTGATAAATGGCCCTGCTAATTGTCAGGATAATGGTTTGGCTGCCCTGACTGGCGGGGGGAATGTTATCACAAGGAGGAGAGAGCTCCCTCCCTCTTCCTCGGTCCCTGTGTCTCAGCCTCTTTGTATGTCTCTGTCTTCCTTTCTCTCTTTCTATCTCTCTCCCTTCATCTTCCTTCCCTCCTCTCCTCTCCCCTCCTTTCCTTTGCTCTCTCCTTCCCTCTCTTCTCTCCTCCCCTCCCCTCTTCCCTTCCCTCCCCTCCCCCTTCCCTTTTCTCTTCTCCCCTCCCTCCCCTCAGATCCAGTGACATAATTGTAGAGTGTTTAGTGCAATGCCTGGCAGATAGTAGGTATTTAATAAATGTGTGCTTTCTTCCTTCTCACTCTGCATCTGGCTGGATTTTAATAAGGCCAACAACACTGGCAACCTGGGGCAGCAGAGAGAGGCCTGGATTGGAATTCAGAGGCCTGAGTTTGCATCTCTTTTTCGCTGTTTACTTCTCTTGTGACACTGGGCCAATCCCTTAGCCTGTCTGTGCCTCATCTTCGTCTTATATAAAATGAGGAGGCTGGGCTGGATGGCCCTAAAGTCCCTGCCAGCTCGAATTTATAATCTTATTATATTTACATTTGTATAACACTTTTCAGAATGTTTTTAAAAAGTCATTCATTGGCTCTTTCGGTGCATCTTTCCCAGAATCACAGGCTTCTAGAGCTGGAAGGCACTTGAGAAATCAGCAAGTCCAGAGGTTCTTTACCTGGGGTCTGTGAACATTTAAAATATCCATATGTTTTATATACATATTATATATAATATATTATATAGATCCCATATAATCATAACTGTATTTCACATAATTGGCTTTCTGTGTAATCCTTTATATTTTGCTTCATGCATTTAAAAACCTTATTCTGAGAAGAAGTCCTTAGGCTTCACCAGACTGCTGAAGGGGGCCAGGACGCACAAAAAAATGAAAGACCTCTAGTCTGCAATTGCCTTATTTTCCAGGAGAGACAGTTGGGGCTCGAAGAATTTCAGGAGGTTGTTGAAGGTTGACCTTGGATGAGAACCCCAGACTTCTGTCAGTGCCTAAGGGACAGCTTTGGGAGTCCTCTTTTTATCTGCCCAGTGGGTTCCTCCCCCAGGAATACAGCAGGAGGAGATTGAGACGAGGCAAAGAAGGCTTGGAGTTCCTAATGAGTGGGAGATGATGGAATTAAGGAGTCGCTCACATCTCCCTCTCTGAAGAGCTTTCAGCAGGGATAACCATACACCCACTTGACTGGGCCTGGAGAAGGACGTGATGGGATTGGGGGTGGGGGAGACAGATGATCTGAGGTCTGGAAGGCTCCATTGGTTCTGGCTTTGACCAGAGATGCTGATGATGGATCCTAACCTTGGCCTTTCTGTTTCTTCTGTGTAGGTGGCTGCCCCCTGCATTCCTCCTTCTAGCCATGAACTGGTGGTGAGTAAGAGCCTTTTCCTTATCTTGCCTGGTCCCCTCCCTCAGCTGCCTGCTGAGGTTAAGTCTACTGTGTCTGGGGATGTGTGAAAGGGGTAGGAGGGGTATGTGCAGGGATGTTTGGGTGGGGAGTAGAAGCTGGTGACTTCTCTGACCACAGCCTGGATTAGGAGGAAATGAATCACGGTCCCCTGTCTGATGAGATGCAGCCTGTTAGACACTCATCCTCTGTGCTGTGGCCATCTGTAGGCTCAGGGATGGGGTCTCCAGGGAAAACTTCACAAGGGAATGTCTTCTTTCTCACTGGGCCTGTCCAAGTTCCCGCTGCCTTTTGATTCTTCTATTAAGGGCCAGAAAAACACTGAAACAGGAGATGTGGTGGTTTCTTCTTCCCTATAGACTTCTAGAGTAAATGTTCTTAACTTGGGGTTCTTTGGACTTGTTTCTAAAAGATATTTTGATAACTATATTTCAATATAATTGGTTTCTTTTGTAATCCTATATATTGTGTTTATGCAGTTTTAAGAACATTATTCTGAGAAGGGATGCATAGGCTGCCAGAGAAGTCCATGATGAAAAAAAGATTAAGCATCCCTGGAGAGACCCCTTCTGATTAGTAATAGTTATTTAATATAACAGTCATTATTATTATTATCATAGCTAATATATTATGCTTAATATGTGCCAAACACTGTGCTAAGAACTTTACTTTTATTATCTCATAAGGAAACTAAGGCAGACACGTGTTGGGTTACTTGCCCAAGGTCATGCAGCTAGTAACTGAGGCTGGATTTGAACTCAGTTCTTCCTGACTCCAGATTATTGTTGGAGGTGAAGCCCCCCTAAACAGAGGTGATAGATAACATGGCTTAAATGTAATCTTTCCAGATTAAAAAGTTTTAGATTGACCCATGTGGCTTCTTTTTGCTTTTATCCTTCTATTTCCTTTCTGGTTAAGGGTCCCCACAACCACATCCTAACTGGGTTTGTAAATTTTACATCCCTCGGCTTCACTAACTGTGGCCACCAGAAAACTATGAGGAGAGATGCAGGATGCTTAGTTTACCTTGGGCCCCAAAATTATGCGCTGAGAAGAAGGGGGCCTCCAGCTTTGGCCTGGTGCCAGCTCTTCTCTAGGAAGGAGGGGCCCCTTCCCTTTGACTTATTCCTGCTGGTCTTCAGATGCCCTCCCTTTCTATTCCTTGTTCCTTCTAAGAGAGTATTCCAAGTTGATCTTTTTCCCTGTTCTTTAAACCACGGCTGGAGACAGGCTGAGTTTTGGAGGCTGGAAGGGGGCTGCATGTGTATGTGGTCTTGGAAACCTTTGGGTGGGATCAGGCTGTAGGAAAATGAGGAGGGCCTTCAGAGGGGACAGAAGGCAGCAAAATTGGAGAGAGTCTGGATGCTGGGGTTTCTGTTCCCAGCCCAGCATCTGACTAGTTGAAACTTTGTGGGGCCAGGCATGCCCCTCTCTGGGCTTCATTCTCTCCATCTGTAACAGTTCTCCAGAGACTGGGTTCTAGATCTTAGGTTGGTGTTCTTGTTAAGGAATGTGATTAATTGTGATTGGTCAGGTGTGTTTAAAACTGAAGCAGAAGGCACTCAGGTTAGACACTGGGAAGAATTAACTGCTTGGTTGGATAGATGGATGGATGAGGGTAGCTGGGAGCATTTCCTTCCCTCCAGTCTGGTCCAATTCATATTTATTAAGCATCATAAGATACGGTGGCTACAAAGACAGAACCAACAGGAGTTCCTTCTCTCAAGGACCTTACATTTTTCCAAAGGGGAATAGATCCTACAAACATATAAAGATGCCCCAAAACTTGAATGATGCTGTGATTTCATCAATTTGGGTGTTTCCCTCAAGGATACAGATTGCAGGCCATTCATTTCCTTCTCATCCTGTGTAACTTGTCCATATCCTCCCAAAATTTCACTAGCTAGTACACCGGAAACCTTTCTCCATTTCTACCGACATTGCTGGGGCACCACTGGCCATTCATCTGTCATCCTTCACTCTCCACATGTGACCAGTCTATCTTCCATTTTGTATAGTACCATGCTTTAATGCATCCTTTGCCTTTTTTCATCCCTGGATGTCTCCTTAGGACATCCTCCACCCACCTACCCACCCGCCATGCACTTCTCCATGCTGAGTGATGCTCCTCTGTTACTTCTTGGGAGGCAGTGATGTTCCAGGTCTTGAAGCCATACATAGTGACACTGGCCAAATGTCTGTATTAAAAAGATGGGCCTTTGTTGTTGTTATGGAAACTTGGGGTCAGTAAAAGTGCCTTTCATTTAATTTGCCAAAGACAAAAGACAGCCTGCTGAGTGAGCCTGATGGAAGTAAGGGAATCTGAGAGTAGTGGGGTGAGGAGGGAGTACATTTCCCACTTGGGTTGGAACATAGAGTTCCTGAAAAGAAGTGATTTGTAGTAAGCCTGGACAGATTTGGGATAGATTTTAAATGCCAAGCCAAGGAATTGCTTTTATAGTAGAGTAGCGGCTCTCAACCTGTGGGGTATGTTCAATTTGTAACAACGAAAATACATCCTGCATATCAGATATTTACATTATGATTCATAACAGTAGCACAATTACAGTTAGGAAGGAGCAATGAAAATAATTTTATGGTTGGGGGTCACCACAACATGAGGAACTGTATTAAAGGGTTGCAGCATTAGGAAGGTTGAGAACCATTGTAGCAAAGCGAATGGGGAACCACCGGAGGGCATGAGTGAGAGAGTGAGTTGGTCAGACTTTTGCTTTAAGGATCTTCCCTGGAGATTTTTCTTAACAAAAGAGATACTTACTCATTTCTCCAGGAGAGGAGGAGGAGGAGGAGGAAGAGGAGGGGGTAGTGGGTTTGAGTTATGGAGGAAGCACTATGTTTGAGGCTGGGAAATCGACAGAGATCCTTGAAGATCTGAGGCAGTAAGGTGCTATAGAGAAGGTGCCAGATTTGGAATCAGAGGACCTGGGTTTGAATCCTTCCTTTGCCACTTACTACCTGTACAATAAAGCAAATCACTTTGCACTTCTGGACCTGAGTTTTCTTAACTATGAAATGAAAGGATGGAACCAGATGGTTTCCAAAGTCCCTTCCAGCTCCAGAGCTGTAATTCTATAATTCTAGTAAAATGAACTATTTTAATAGAAAATATCCATCTACCCACCTCAACCCGCTGTAATGTTAATGGGATTTAAGATCATCCCCCCATGGAGAGGGGCTCATATGGAGCCCATTAAGGGAAGCTTGCTTAGGAGAGGGTTTCTTGTAGGAAGGCTTTCACACCTTTTGCTAATTTCTAATTAGGCACCGACTCATTAGGGTTATGATGCCTTCTGGCTCTAAAAAGCTTTGGGGCTCACTCACTGGAAGACTGTTCTTGTGATTTGACCAGATGAGACACTGGGTAGCCGTTAAGGAGGCCCCCCACCTTGAAAAATCCAGATGTTGGTGCTTCTGTCTCTAGTAACCATAAATGTATTACCTTAGTCAGACAGTTGGATCTGTCTGTTGTTTTGTGCTAATTTCTCAGTTAGAAACATTCTCTGTCTTTATTTCTCTGTTTGTATTTTCTTTGAAGTTCAGGGTGCTGACTTTTCCCTTGAACTAGTGAATGTAATTAAAAAACATTGCTGACCCCTTGAACAACTGTCTTTCCTAGTAAAGCAGATCTGAGAACCTGTTCTAGCAGCCATCCTGGTGTGCCAGTGTGGTTGCTCCTATACCTGCCCAATGTCAGATAGAGAAATAGAGAATGCATTTCCCTCCAGGCATCCTCCAGTCTCTACCATCCATCCAAACTCTATGTTCTTTTAAGTTTGAGTCCTGGCACCTCCTTTTGAATCCTTCCTTGAGTACTCTGTGATCTCACTGATGCATATAGTTCTAAAAATAACCATAAACATCCCACCATTTTACGTATAAAAGCTGACTTGTCTAGGTTCATGCAGTGAATTAGTAGCAAAGGTGGGGCTTAAACCCAGGTCTTTTTTTTCCCTCAAAGACCAAGCCTTTTAAAATCTCATCTTTAAAGAATTCTTTCCTTACCTCAAATCTGTATCTCGTAATTAAGAAAATCATCTTGCATTGTTTGCTGTGGTTTTGTAAGTGTTACTTTGATTGCTTGAAACTAAATTATAACCTTCTGGAGGGCAAGGGGCTTGTCTTTTGCTTCTTCTTTATCTGCCTTTATTGGCTAGCACTGTGCCTGGGCCTTAGTCAGTGGCTAGTGCAGTAGGCATGGAGTCAGGAGCATCTGAGTTCAAATGTGGCCTTAGACACTTACTAGTTGTATGACCCCTGGCAAATCACTTAACTCTGTTATCTCCAAAAAAAAAGGAAAAAAAAGAGATCTAGGGACCCCAGTGGTCATTCAGTCAAACTCCCTCATTTTGCAGTTGAGTAAATTAAGGCTCAGAGATTGTAAGTGACAAGATTGGACAAGTAGTGTCAGAGGAAGAATTTGAACCAGGACTTCCATACCAACAGGGTTCTTTCCTCTGTACTGTGATGCCTTTAAGGAGACCTCGGCTGCAGACCCAGCTTTGTTGCTGACAGCCATAACTGGTGGGAGGGGGAGTGGTGTTTGAAATAACTAGGTCTTTGTTTCAGGGCACTGAAATTTGTAGGGTTCTTTAAAACACTTATCTTTCAGCAATGCAAAAACAACTGTCTCAGCACCTAGTTAGCAAGAAAAACTAGTTAAAATAGGAAGCTACTCCTTCTTCCCTACCAACAGTTATAGCAGTTCCTCCCTAGAGTGGAACTGCTCTCTTCACAGAACTCTCCTTCCGTCCTCCAGCCCACCATGCTGACCTCCTCAGTAACTGGCTTCCCAGTCCTAGGCCTTGGAGTGTTCTGGCTCTCTCTTTCCTATACACAGAGTGGTATCTGGTGGGATCTGCCTTGGGTGAGCATCGATTCCCTGGATTCTCCTTGCTTCCCACCGTTCATGTTTTAAAAAGTCTATTATAGGGTTTTGCATCACTTTTCCCCATCAAATTTTGTGACGCTTGCTCTGGGTGCCAACGTTGCTAGTCACAGCTCTGGAAACGTGACTTTAAGAAGGTGTATAGAGTTTAGTTTTGGGTTCCCTATTTGGGGAAGCCAGAGTTTGCCCAGAGAAAGATAACGTGGGTTTGAGGGGTGTCAAGGTCACGTTGTAGTTGGGGGCACATCTGTGTTTGAAGGACTGTCACATGGAAGAGGGATCAGACTTAATGTTAGGAAGAAATTCCTAATGTTTGGGATAAGTTGGTTCTTGCTCATTGGTAGTCTTCAGTCAAAGGCTGGATGATCCTTTGTGGAGATACTTCAGAGAGGAAATTCTTGTTCAGGTATGTGTCGGACTAGATGACCTCTTAGTTGAGGTCCCTTTCAACTCTGGGATTCTCTGGTTTCCTTTGGGTTTTGGTTTCCTCCTCATCTGTCAGATGGGGACAATCCTGTGTACTCCACCCTACCTCAATGCTAGGCTCAAGTAAACATGCCTTGAAAAACATAAAAGGCTGCATATCATTGTTATTGTTGTTACTGTGGTTGGCTCAAGAAGGAAAGGGTCAGATACTTTGGCTTGGACATTGGCCTGAAATGGAATGGGGTCCTACTGGGCAGGTGCTGGTCAGTGTGGGGCCTTGCACTCATGCCTCCTGCCTTTTTTCCTTTGGTCTTCTGTTGTTGGAGAGCTAACTTGTTATGGTAGGGGTGAGCCAGCCTTTCCTGGGACTGTGGCAAAGTTACTTTCAGAATCTGAATTCTCCTTCCCTGGTTGATTGTTTTGTTTGGGGCTCTGAAGCCCTAGAGGTTTAATTATCTTCATATTTGCTTTTCTGTTTCAGTAACACTACCCTCTGCTCCTCCTCTCCCCCTTCCTACCCTCAACTTTTCTCTAAAGGGCTGCATCTCCACCCAGATGTGCCCTCCAGATGTAAAGCATTCATCACACACAGTGGGGTTTGGGCATAGCCAAGCCCCCTTATGGAGCTGGTCATACAACAGCATCAGAGGGCAGCATTAGCTATGGGGTAGAGTTGAAGGTCTGACCCAAGCTGGGATGGACTAGTTGGGCTGCCAAGAAGGAAGTTAGGGGGCTATTTTGGAAGAGGGGTGGGAAGACATAGACCAACAGAGGGAGAGAGGAATGAAAGATATAGCCCAACCTCCTGTGATTCCAGTGGAGCCACCTCTTCTCTCCTTTCCTCTCCTCTCTTTCCTCCCTCCCCTCAAGAATGGAATGTCCTTGCCTAACCCAGGGGAACACTGGGTGGTCCAAGGTTCCAAGGGAATGCCAGCTAGAGGCTGGATGTCTGGGGTGTAGTAAAGTCTCAGTTCCCTTACTATTGAGACTTTGTTTTGGGGAAGAGAAAGATCATGAGGTATAGGCTATAATGGTGGCTGGAGGGATTGAGGTTAGGGATTGAGAAGGATAGAGGGAGGAAGAAGATATGTGTGTGTAGGGGTCTGATTTTCCATGAAGCTCGCTTTGAAGGACAATCTTGACATGGACTCTTTTGCAGGTCAGATACAGGCACTCTGAGGTGGGCTATCCATGACTAATGACCTTATGTCCCCAAGCTGTTCAGGTCAGCAGTTTCTGTCCTCTTCATAATGACATTTGCCAGGACCTGCCACATTTCAGGGGGAGGGGGAGTAGAGAGACGAGATTCCAGAGATTTCACATCTCTAGAACAGTCAAGAATTTGAGGGAATTTCATTAAGGCACGTGTGGGCCACCAGAAGCTCTGACATCAAACTAAGTGGAGTGGGCAGGACAGAAGGATGGAGAGAAAGGAGAGAAGGTGGAGAAAATTGGTTTGTCCGAGAAAACTCTCAACACCTGCTTCTTCTTAGGCAAATCTAGGACTTTGCACAGGAGTGAGAGACAGAGAGTGAGAGACAGACAGAGACACAGAGACAGAGAGAGAAAGGAGAGAGAGGGGGGGAGGGAGAGGGAGAGAAAGAGAGAGATTATCTTTTCTCACCCTTTTAAATACTCTGCCCTTCTGACTCAGTCTCTGTCTCTAATAATATTAATTATAGTAGAAAGTTATAGAGCACTTTAAAGTTCAGAAAGTACATTTATATATGTTAACTCATTTGATGCAGGTAGGTGCTATTATCCCCATTTTACAGATGAAGAAACAGATACAGAGAAGGTTAAGTGATTTGTTCAGGGTCATTCAGCTGCTAAGTATCAGAGACAGGATTTGAACTCAAGTCTTGTTTGCTCCATCAATATCCACTTCCTTGCCTAGCTGCCTCCATCAACTCTATTTATAGAGATGTCCGGCAAAGCCAGCATTTCTGGTCACTGCTTCTGGGGACATTGGATTTGAGAAACAGAGAATCTGGGTTCAAATTCTGCTTTTGCTTCTCACTAGTTATATGACTGTAAGTAATTCAGTTCCCCCTCTGGTCCCAAGTACTTTTATCTGTAAAATGAAGGGCTTTTACTAGTTTACTAGGATCTCTAGGGTTCTTTGTGAATTTGTGATCCTATGATCGATCCCTCACCCTCCTGCCTCTTACTTCCCCAATGCCCTGGGTTCCAGGCTTGGATGGAGAAGGGACAGTCTTCCTTCTCTGGCCCAGTTCTCAGTGTTCCTCTTGGATCTTTCCAGCTAGGCACATTTTCTTCCCTAAAGCCAAGCTGCAGGCCAGCCTGGGCAAAGTGGCTTAATCTTCAACTTCTTACTCAGCAGGGATCAACTGAGTCCAGGAGAAGGGAGTCTCATGGTTCCCTCCCTCCTTTCAGGGATCAGCAGGAGTGAACAGAGAACAGAGGGGGTTTGTTGAATTCGGGAGTGACCAGGTCTTTGGCAAGAGCCAATGTGGCCTTTCTCAGCTTTTTGAAAAACTCAGGCAACAGGGGCTTCTGGGAAAGGCAGGCTATGTGTTTGTGTGTGTCAGGTCCAGAAAGTTTGATGACCAAGGTCATCTGGCTACCAGATCTCTCCTGGACAGGTTCCAGCTTCTGACCTGGAGATAGGAATCTCTGCTTTGGGAGCTGATGCCTGTTGTGCCTGAAAAACTCAATTATTCTCTTTGTGGCCATGTGACCCAGTGCCAGAGGAAGTAAGGCAACAGGTTTAAGAGGAATAATAATATAGTATAGGATGTTAGAGCTGGAAGAGAGCTTAGAAGTTTATCCATTTTAACTCAATTTATTTTACAGGTAGGGAAATTGAGGCTCAGATAATTCTGAAATATGAGAATCTGGATTTGTTCCCTGGTCCTACAGCTTTCTGGGTGACCTCCTGGCCAGATCTCCTGGCTCCCTGTTCTCTTTCCATTAAACCAGCGTGCCTTAAATCAGGCCTTGTAGAAACTAGATATGTATTGCTTTTCATTAACCAGGCTACCATTTTGGCCCTTTGTGTTCAGATGTGACTGAGTATGTTTTCATGTGCTTATGTTTTTGTTCTTGGAGATGGGAACAGTGGAAGAAGGGCTAAGGGCAGTGGAAAGTATAAATTGAACCAAGATTAGTGGCTGTGTGTATGGCCTGGAGATTTTTGGGAGATCTTATCATGGTGGCTTAACCTCCCTTTTCACCATGCACTGGCTTTTTGGTTATGTCAGTCAGCCAGCCTCTTGTGGTCACTGCCTTCACTAAGCAAAACCCTGATAAATAGGACGGCAAGTTTATTGACTCATAGATTATTAGAACTGGAAGGAATTTTATGTACAGATCATCCAGTAACAGCCCGTGACATCCAATTGGTCACCCAGGCTTTTTGATTCTGTTTCTGTCGTGTATCATCTAGTCGTTGCCTCCACAGCTACTTCAACCATTCTAGTTCCTATCTGGTCATTTCTTGTCCGGACCGTGACGGTACTTTCCTAACCGGTCTCTTCAACTTCCCTTATTCAGCGCTGCTTGAGCGATCTTAGGACAAAGAAAGAGAGGGAGGGAAAGATAAAGAAAGAAAAGAACTTGTCATTTCATTATTCTACTAAAAAAATCTCTTGTGGTTCACCATGGAAATAGAGCGTAAAGAATAAAGTCCGAGCTCAGTCCGCTATTCAAGGCCCTTCATGACCTGCCACCAACTTTTTCTTCCCGGATTATTCTCCACTTCTTCTCCTGTACATAGCCTATGCTTCAGCCAAACTAGATAACCTGCTTTCCCCCAAAGTTCTAGGCTCCCCCACTTTTTATCCTATTGTGTCCTCTCCTCGTAATGCCCTTTTGTTCAAACTCTACCTTTTTTATTTGTGATCATGTATTAAGACCCAACTGGAATGTCACCTCCTCCAGGAAGCTTTCCGTCCTCTTTTCAAGACAAAAATGGCCTTTACTGTGCTCCATAATTCTTTTTTGGGCCTCTATAGCACTTCCAATAATTTGTCTTGTTTTATAGTTATTTGCATTTGTGTCTTATTGTACTTTCTAGCTTACCAATTTTTTAAAAGCAGGGATAGTGCCATGTTTACCTTTGTACAGATTCCTCCCCCTCAACACCCATAGCCTTATCCATAGTAGGCACTTAAAATACATATTAGGAATGAATTATTAGAAGACATGCATATTAAATTTGCTGATCATAAGATAGGTGGGGTAATCAAGACTAAAACTGATTTAGACAGGTTTGAATGATTAACAAGGTGAAATTTAATTGGGGGTAAATGTTATGTCTTCACTATAGACAAAACAAATCAATGGAGAAAAGTAGAAGATACAGGAAGCCTCATTTGACAATTCAGAGAAAATAATCTTAGTTGCTTTCTTGGGTCATAAGCTCAATCTAAGCAATGCTCTCATAGAAATGCCTTAATGCAAATTTAAGACTTCATTAATATGCATGGAGTATGGAGACCACAGATGGGAACAGCCCTATTTTACTCAGTTCTGGTCAGATCATATCCATAAATCATATCCATATCCCCTAAAATTCTTTTCTGATACTTCACTGTATCATGGTGGTCATATTCCACCTTAGGAAGCTTTTTCAGAAGAATGAAACCTTCTACAGGTCTACCAAGCTGGGAAGACTTCAAATATTGGGCCTAGGAACAGATTGTTTGTTAAAAGTCTCTTGTGTTACCCTTGAATGTCATTTGAGGACTAGCCTAGCTTAGCTTGGAAATACTCATCTTGACAGGCTTGGTCAACCAAGTAGTGAAGTATTTTTTTCAGCCAGGGCAACTCAGAAAAACAGTGACTAGAGCATGGAGAAATCACAGTACTCACCCAATTTTCAGTACCATAGCAGATGCATAGTAGATGTTTAATAAATGTTTACTGACTGATTGCCCAAGGGTAGGAATAATTTTTTTCTGAATATGAGGCCGGGGGTTCTAGAAACACAATAGGTATAACAGTAATCAAACAGATATAATAATAGCTTTTTGAAGAGTTTGGTTGTTGGTGTCATATTTTTAGGAAATACATTGTAAATGAATCAGTTAACAAGGGTGTATTCAGCATCTACCTGGTGCTGGGGGTCTAATTACAAAATTGGTCTATGTGTTTAAATGACCTGTGTTTTTTTTTTTTTAAGTGAAAGGCAGAGTACTAGGCACTGGGGATACATGAAAATAACACAATCCATCACTTCAAAGAACTTATTAATGGACGTAGAGGGATGGGTGAGGAGATAAAGCCCTGTATGAACACAAGTGAGTAAAACAAAAGGTAGGGAGTGGTGGAGACAGAGGAGATATCTAGATAGAGTGGCATAGAGGAGGGAGCCATTTTTTTTTAAATGGACATATAATGGAAAGCTTCATGGAAAAGGTAAGACCTAAACTAGTCTTTGAAGAGGAGAATTTAAACAATAGAGATGTGGATGGAGTGATCTCCAGGTAGGAAGGATAGCCTATGCAAATGCACAAAGATAGGAGAGTAGAAGATAAGCTTACTTCAGGAATATTGAGCAGTCCAGTTTGGTTAGAGTGTAGAGTGTTCAACTCAACCAGAAGGAGAAGAAAAAAAGAACCCAACTAGGTTGGGGAGACCGTTAAATGCCATGCCAAGGAGTGTGTTTAATGCTATAGGAAATGGGGAGCCACTGGAGATTTTTGATTAAGAGGATGATGTAATAGGACCAGAGCCTTAAGAGGATTCTTTTGTTTGTTGTCTGAAGGATGGATTAGAGAAGTGAGAGACTGGAGGCCATTATACTAGACCAGGTGAGAGGTGAAGACCTGAGCTGGGATGGCAGCCCTGTTAAGTAGAGAGGAGGAACAAGATGAGAGGGAGTCACAATTAAAAAATAACATTAATGGGGTATATCAACTTACTCCATAAATGGGATGCAGGAAACGAAAGAGCTGATGATGATTGCGAGGTGGTAAACGTAGGTGATTGGAAGGTGATGTTTTCTTGAAAAAAAATGACAAGTTGGGGAAGGGCAAGTTTAGGGAGAAAGGTGATGAATTCTGTTTTGGACATACTGAATTTGTTGTGCCAGGGGGACATACAAGTGGCTACGCCCAGCAGGCATTTAGAGATATGGGGCTGGAGCTCAGGGGGAGATACTGAGGCTTCAGATGCAGATTTGGGGGTCACTTGCATGAAGATGATAATCAGAGTGATGGGAGAAGATGAAATGGCCAACAGTTAAAGCAGAGTATGTAAAAAAAAACTAGGGAAAAATGAAAATAGGGGAATTTTAGGAAAAAATAGCTTTTATGTATGTAATAATAACTGACTTTTGCATACTGCATTACGATTTACAAATAGCTTTCCTCCCAATAATTTTGGGAGTTAGGAAGTACAAGTATTTTTTACCCTCATTTTCCAGATGGAAAAATGAGACTGAGCATTTAAGTGACTCACCCAAGGTCCTACAGTGCTGGAGTCACCATGGAAGAGATCAGTATAAACCTGGTTAGTTGCAGAAAGCTTCATGATGGACTTATGCCGATGAATGAGTAGAACCTGTATAAGGAGTGGAAGGGGAGGAGGTGAGGGGAGCAACAGGAGAAAAGGCCTTGAGGTAACGAGAGTGATGACAGCGGACATCCAAAGCATACTTTAGAATTCGCAAATAATTTATATCTGTTTCCTAATTTGGCCCTAACAGCCACTCCGGGAAGTGTGTGCTCTTATTATCTCCACTTTATAGAAGAGGAAACAAACTGAGAAAAGTCAAGCGACTTGTCTGGAGTCACGCGGCTAGTTAGTGACTAAAGTAGGCTTTGAACCCATCTTCTCAATTCCAAATCCAGCACTCCATCCACTAGTATGACCTTTTGCCTCTGGGAAGGTTCATGGCTAGGATGGTGGAGGGGACAAGTGAAGAGACTGGACTGACAGAGCAAAGGTTACATTTTTGAGTAGTTGGGAAATCAGTTTGCATAGATAGCAACCTTTAAAAACCAGCAGTGTCTGGGGCAAGGAATGTGAAGAGGTTGAGGATCTATGGAATGCTGAGAGGGAGGAAAGAAAGCAGTCTTTAGTGCTTCTTGTTCTCAATGTCAGAGTCAGGAAGACTTAAATTTAAATCCTGCCTTAGACACTTATTAACTCTGTGTATGACCAGATAATTTAACAAATGTTTGCCTCAGTTTCCCCAACTCTCAAACGGGGATAATAACAGTGCCTAGGATTGCTGTGAGGATCACATGAAATAATATTTGTGAAATGCCTAGCACATAGTAGGTGGTATGTAAATAAATGCATTTTATCTTTCCACTTCCCGATGCACGGCTGAAGAGATAGGACTTCTGGCATAGTTTTTAGGGGAACCTGATAATGGTAAAGAGGCTGGCATTTTTGCTATGTGCTTGGCGTCCAGTGCCTGTGCCATGCATTCTTCTTAGAGACTGGAACATCGGGAATGGGCTCAGCTCATACCCCTCATACAGGTAGTCAGATGAAACCACAGCTTTGTCAACCATTTGTTTTGTACACTATGAGAAGGTGCTTCGTGCCAACACAGTAGATACTTGTGAACACATTCTCAGCAGAGGGTCAGCACCCTGTGGGACCCAGACCAAAGCCGTAGGCAACTGCTTAGAGCTTCTCCACCCTCAGTCTTTGTCTTTTTATGCTCATTTTGATCTTTTTCTCACTAGGCTAGTTCAATCCAAGATACATCAATTCAGTTCAGTTCAGTTCAGTTCAGTTCAACTCTGCTCAACTCAATTCAGTTCAATCTAATCTCATCCAACATAAACCAATTAAATGCAACCTGATTTGTATTTATTAAGTGCCTTCTTTGTATAAGACACTATTCCAGGGACTGCGGATGACAGGCAGAAATGTATCAGTCCCTGCCCTCAAAGAGCTTTCATTAGCTGCCTTCCTATTATTTACTCTCCCAAATACCTTGGTGGCATCCTCTTCCCCCCCTCAACATTGGAAGATATCTACTCTCATCATCTGTGTCCTACGCATCATTCTAACAATGATATTAACAGGATTTTGGGCTTGATACATTATATAATAGGGAGTCATCACAGATTCTTAAGTAAGGATGAGATGTGCTGAAAGCTGTTTAGGAAGGTTGTTTTACGAAGACATAACTGTTTGGGTATCAGTGACACATGCTTGTGATCTGTGCTACCAGGAAAGTAAGGAGGAGGGTGAAGGATTTCTTGAATTGGGAAATTCTGAGTGCAGAATTAAGCCAATTTGGCATCTGCGCTTAGGTTGGCACCAGTATAATGAATTGCTAGGAAGGGAGTGGGGAGGATACCAGGAGGGTCAAACCAGCCCAGATTGGGGAAAATGGAGTAGTCAAAGCTCTTGTGCTGATTATAGATGGAATTGGGCCTGTGAACAGCTGCTGTACTCCCAGCCTAGGCAAGATAAGGAGACTAAGTCTTGAAAAAAAAATCTATTAGTGTCAGTAGGCAGGATGGATTGGAAGGTTAAGAGATCGGAAGAGGACCTTTACAAGGCAACTAGACTAGGGGTAACAGCAATAAGTATAGAAAGGCTCAATCCAAGAGGCATTTATAAAAATAGATTTTTATTGATATCTTTTGTTTTTATATTGCTGACCTTTCCACACTGTGTCTCCCCCTTTCTCCATGCCTCTCTCTAGAAAACCATCTTTAATACCAATTTTTTTTAAAAGAAGAAAAAATTCAATAAGATTTCATTGACACATCAGAAAAAAATGAACACATGCAATATTCTAAATCCACAGACCCCTGCCTCTGTTAAAGAGCAAGAGAAGTGTCTTCTCATACCTGAGGGGACCAAGCTTGGTCTTGATAATTTTGCTGTATCTGCTTTGTGTTGCTTTGTGGTCGTCATTCTTTCTACCTAAATTGTTGTAGTATATATTATGATGTTGTGTGTGTATTATTTTCCTGGCTCTGCTTACTTTGCTCCACATCGTTTATATAAGTTCTCTGACTACACTGTGTTTGTCATCTCTTACAGCAGAAGAGTACTCCATTATGGTGATTTACCAAAAGTCGTTTAGGCACTCTCAGTTAATGGGCAACAACTTTGTTTACAATTCTTTGCTACAACAAAAAAAGAAATTGTATAAATATTTTGGTGAATATGGAGCTTTCTTTTTTTGCCAGCGACCCTTCCTCCCAACCTCCCCTTTTTGGGGTATACTTGCCCAGTGGAATCGCTGGGTTGAAGGATATGGACATTTTAATCCCTTTATTTGTGTAATTTAAATTCCAGAGTCACTTTCCAAAATGATTGTACCAATTTACAACTCCACCAACAATGCATTAGTATCCCTGTCTTTCTACAACCCATCCAGCATTGACTGTTTTTGTCTTTTGCCTCCAGTTTGTTGTGTATGAAGTGAAACTCCAGCATAGTTTTTCATTGATTTTCATTTTTATTATTAGTAATTTAGAGCATTCTTTCTTTCTTTTGGCTGTTAATTGTGATTCTTCTTCTGAGAATTACTTATTCATATCCTTTGACTTCTTTTCTTTTGGTGATTAAGTGGTCTTACGTAGAAGCATTTTAAAGGAAGAGTCAAGAAGATTTATAGGGAGAAAGAACAGTTTATAGTAGGGATTATGGAAAGAAAGTGCCTGGAATAACCCAGCCTGGAACCGAGCCAGTGGACAGAAGGCTGCCAGAGGGAGCCAGCATAGGCTGGTGAATGTGAAAGGTGATTGGAGGAAGTTGTTTGTTGAAGGGAAAAGAATCTGGTTATTGAGTCAGGAGACTTGGATCTTAGTTCTAGTGGTGTGTGTGTGTGTGTGTGTGTGTGTGTGTGTGTGTGTGTGTGTGTGTGTGTGTGTGTATGTTTGACCTTTTCGGGACTCCTTATCTTTATCTGTAAAATTAGGGTTTTGGATTACAGGATCACTCAAGGTCCTTCCTAGCTCTCATATTCTGTGTTCTGGGGCACGTAGCTCCATAATTCCAGCAGAAATCAGGGTGCTGGATTCCTTAAGATCATACATTTTGAACTGGAAGGGACCTCAGAGGATACCTCGTCTAATTCCCAAATTTACAGATGAGGAAACTGAGACCCATAGCGGTGAATAAGTTGTCCAAGGGAACAAGGTAAAAAGGACTGGAGTTTAATTCAGTTAGTTAATAAAATAATAAAACAGTTAATAAACCTACTATATTCCAAATACTGTATTAAATTCTGGGGATAAAAAAAGAGGCAAGATGGTTCACGTCCTCAAGGAGCTCACAGTCTGATGGTGGGGAGAACCAAGTTCCTCCAATTCCAAATCCAGTTTTCTTTCTACCTTAAAGCTAACAAGTAAAAGATTTCATAGAGATCGCTGTTTGGCCAAAACTCTTTCTTTATTTCCTGGGAGCTTAACATAACTTTTCCCCTTTAGAGTAGCATCCAGTAGGGCTGAGAGAAGAGGTGACCGGAAGAAAATGAAATGGAGAATTTTAATTGAATGCCTAGCACACCCTCTAATCAAGCCCTGACTAAATAATCCAGGATGGTGTGTGTGTGTGTGTGTGTGTGTGTGTGTGTGTATGTATGTGATCAATACATACAAACATATATACACACATGCTATATATGTATATATGTATACATGTGTATATGTGTGGGTGTATATGTACATATGTCTGTGTGTACACATACACACATATATGAAGAGAGAGTGAGAGTGTCCCCCCCATTTCCTGCCCTTCTCCTCTAGTTTCCTTAGCCATTGCCCCCCTCCCAAAGTATGGCCCTTGACTGAGCTACTGACCACCCCACCATGTCCTCCAACTTTATTCTCCATCTTTCAAATGACTTCTCCATACGTTTCCTCTTCCTGTTGAGGGCACTGCTGCCATTCTTCTGGTTCCACAGGCTCACACCCAAGGTTTTGTCCTAGAGAGATTCTTCAGTTTCCTTACCTGTCTGTATCCAGCTTTTGTCAGTCCTACCTACAGAGAAGCTCTCATTTCCACCCCTTTTCCTCCACTTACGTAGCTGCCACCTTGGTCCTGGCCCTCATTGCCTCCCATGTGAACTATCACAATAACCTCATAAGCAGGATCCCTCTTTCTAGACTTCTACCTCCATCCAGTGCATCCTCTACCCAACTGTCTAAAGAAAGCATGGGTCTAACCACATTATTCTCCTGCTCAAGAACCCTCCATGGCTCCCTGTGCTGCTAGGATAAAATACAAACTCTTTAGTTTGGTCTTCAAAGCCCTTCACAATCTGGCTGCAGTCTACCCTTCCAGACTTATTTCTCATTGCCTTCTTTTATGCATCCTATATTTCAGTAACGGGTTTACTTGCTATTCCCCAAACTCAGCCTTCTATCTTCTCTCTCCATACTTTAGCCCTGAGAGTCCCCCATGCTTAGAATATACTCCTTTCTCCTTCTGTCTTAGCATCCTTCAAGACTACATCACGAGCTGCTTTCCAAGGGGAGTCCTTGTTCAGCTTTTTTAGCCGTCAGTGTTCTTTCTCTCTCTCCAAATTAGCTTGCCTTTACTTCTGTGCATGTGTCATACCCCACTCCCCAAACCTTCCCTATCCCCAGTAGAATGTAAGCTCCTTGAAGGCAGGGACTGTTTTAATTTTTTATCTCTAGTGCCTCCTCCCCAATCTAGAAACACAAAGGAGGCACTCGATATTTATCTGATTGGATTGAATGTATTTGAAAGTTATATTTACATGAGACGTGAGCAGTAGAGTTTAGGAAAACTATTAAAAACTTTCAGATGACCTTCTATTCCCCCATCCTGCCCTATAGGCTCCTCTCCCACTTTTTCCAGCCTTCTGATTGGCTAGAGATGCCATTGACCTCACAGTTCATTACTGTGGTGGCCCTGTGATGTCACATGCTTGGGTTGGGTTCTCTTGGCAGGCTGTCCTGGCCTGAATTCCAGTGCTCCCAGGGGGCAGTGTGGGGAGGGAGCAGTTTTGGAACAGGGAAAGAGAGAAGGAGGGTGTGAGGAATTTCTGGACGGAATGTTCTTCAGGAGTCTGAGAGCATTCTGTAGCCCCCAAGCTCTGGGATAACTCCACAGCACCCTCTTCTCCATGGTTATGTGGCCCTTTGCTTTCTCTCTTAGTTCAAAACACTTATCAACCCACAGATGCATTTTTTCCCAGCCCACCCTCCCTGTTATGCTACTCAAATCTTTCCTGCATAGTGATTTTGAGAACTGGAGGGCCTTCTAGTAAGCTGTTTCTGTCATCTCTTTGTCTAAATGATGCACTTTTTTCTAGGTCAAACAGATTAATTAATAAAAACTTTTTTGGGGGGGCACTGTGGGAGAACTAAAGATATTAGAGGGGAAAATAGAACATTATTGGGCCTGCTTTCAGGAAGACATGAATTTAAATTCAGTCTCAGTCACTTAGCCTTTGTCTGACTCAATTTCTTCACCTGTAAAATGGAAATAAGAAAAGCACCTACTTTCCAGAGTCGTTGTGAAGTAATATTTGCAAGGTGTTTTGCAAAACATAAAGCGCTATTAAAAGCTAGCTATTAGTAAGTCTCCAGGAAAGAAGGTGGGCATCCCAAAAGCATCCTTATGGCTCCTGGACATCAACTTCAGGAAGTCCTTCCTTATGTCTACCCCCAATTTTCTCTGTTCTCCTAACAGTACTTGTTATGAGATTGAAGTGGGCTTGGCAAGTGGGGCTGAAATACAGCCTCTGGTATCCAGAAAGATTGTTCCAAAGAGGAAGGGAACCATCTTCTTTGAGGCCAGAGCAGGAGCAAGAGGGATTTAGAATAGACAGTAAGAAATCTCTTTAGAAAATGGGATGCCGTGACAAGTTCCTGGTATGGTTGAGATGGATTAGGAACATGGAGGCAGGAGCAGAGAAGAACCAATGACTCAGCTCCACATAGCTTGGGAAAGAAAGTAGCAGGATCCCAAGAGGCCAAGACTTTGACTTTGAGAGTGGGGAATGTCTCCTGCCCCCAGGATAGGGCAGTGTGACTGGGGGTGGGCGGCAGTGAGGTGGTCAGGGTCACTGCTTGGCTCTGTCTCGTTTCACATGCTTTTTAGCAACTGGGGGAAAGGAAGTAAACAACCAGATAATATAATCTACAGCCAAGCCAGATCCTGGCTTGGCCGGGCCTGGGCTGGGTGGGAGACAGCTGTGGGGCAGTGGAAAGTACACGGGAGCGGCCGTCAGGAGACCTGAGTTCTAGTCCAGTCGGTAACCATTAACTAGCTGTTCGACCCTGGGCAAAAGTCCTCTTATCTTTCTGAACCCCAGTTTCATCTGCAAAATGAGAGCGTTAAAACTAAGGTTCATTTCATCCCTCCTACTGAGTTTTTAAAGGGATGAAATAACACATGGATTCATAACTGGGTATTTTCTGTCCCCTGGGTGTGGGTGCAGAAATCTGTAGGTTTTCCCAGTCCCCAGGGAGAATCCATAAGCAGTCTCTCAGGTGACTGAAGGATGACTGAATTAAAAGTGATATTTGAGAAGGTAAGGGGAAAAGAAGGAGGGATTAGAAAGCCAGACTGACCTTCCTGCTGCTCCTTACCTAGGGCCCTTCATCTCCCACCACCATGCCTTTGCCTTGACAGCCCTTCTTCCTTTCTTTGCTCTCATACAGTCCCTTCTTTCTTTCAATATTCAGCTCAAGCACTACTTCTAGATGAAACCTCTCTTCATTCCTTCCCTCCTCCCATTTGCTTGTGCCCTCCCTCCCTAAACTACCACATACTTATTCTATATCTACATGTATAACACTGTATCCCCTGATAAACTGTAAGCTCTTTGAGGGCAAAGAGCTTCCCTCCTAATTGGTTTTCATATTCTGAGCCTGGCACATAGTGGGTGCTTTATATATGTTTGCTGAAGTGTAAGGGGAGCCATGTCAACAGATCTCTGGTGAAGATGGGATTGGTCCATAGAGATTTTGGCTGGGGCCAACCCAGACTTCATGCCTTCCTGGTGAGGGGCTAACCTGTGGGGAGTCTGTCCTCTTCTCTTACCTATCTTATCCTTAAATACCCATGAGTAGTCAAGAGCTGCAGGGTCTGGCGTCAGTCAAGGCTATACAAATAGAGAAGGAGGGAAACTGAGAAATAGGGCTCAAAGACCAAGAGATTGGGTGGTGTTAAGAGTGAGGGCAGTTGTGGAAAAAGAATGGAGGGGAAGTGAGCCCAGTGGGCATGCTGAGCTGTGTTTACAAACATTGTAAGAAAACTCTGTGTTTAGGTTGGGTGGGTTTGGGGACATTTTTTTTTAGTCCCCAAAACATCTCAACTTAGTGAGTATAAAGCATCCTGAACAACACTGGCAAGCCTCGACCTGTGGCTGGCATCCAATTGGCACCAAAGGAAGTTGGGGGGGCCTTGTGTGGGGGTGGTTGAGGGGATGGTGTTCAGATGATTGTTGGCAGGCAGAGAATAGTTTCTGTGGCCCCGCTGAGTCTTGTGGTTTCTAATATTGACATTGACTCCCTGATCAGGGAGCACGCCAGCCTCAGGGTGGGGCTGGGAGGGTGGGACAAAGGTGTGGGGGAATGAAGGCTAGCCTTGAGGCATCTTGAGTGACCCCTAAAGATAAGGGATGAGGTATGGGGAATGGTGGGGACAGGGTCAGTGAGGAGCCATAGAGACAGATCTCCTGGATGATCTTCTGTAGGGCAAGTCAGTGAACTCCAGGGCTCCCCATTTTCCCCAGGATCAAATGAAGAATCCCTTGTTTAGCTTTTAAAGCCCTTCCTACCTTTCATGAGCTGTTCCTTTCACTAGACGCCCATCTCTGACTCCTGGCATTTCGCTTGCTGACTCTCATTCCTGGAACTCTTTCCCTCATCTCTGGCTCCTCACTTCCCTGACTCACTTCAGGTCTCAACCAAAATTCCACCTTCTGCAAGAAGCCTTTCCTGGCCCCCTTTAATTTAAGCTAGTGCCTTCTTTCTGCCAATTGATGATCTCCCATTTATCCTGCATCTGGCTTGTTGGAATGTGATCATCTTCATTTTGTGAGCTTCCTGGGGGCTGGGACTCTTGTTTTTTCTTTGTATCTCTAGTGCCTAATATATGCCCAGCACATAGTAGGTGCTCAGTAAATGCTCATTGACTGCTTGAAGGCAAGATTGGCTCTAGGAGACCAGAAGCGCCATATCCTTGACCCAGTTGGGATCTCAAAACACTCAAGGAACCTGGATGAGGATGGAGTTCAGGCTTTCACTTTTGGTCTGATTAATTCTCTTCCATTCTTAACCATATGTTCAGGACAAAGCTAGGAGTTCTGGGGGATGCCACAAGCCCTGCTCTGCGGGGCTTAGAATATAGTTGGGAAAGACTAGACATGCTAGCCAGACAGACACATGAACACACAGACACAGATACACAGTTAAATTGCATTACCAGACTAAGTACCAGAGTGGGAGCAGGGCTACCTACATTAAGGGAGAGCTAAGTGCAGGCTGGAGTTGTCAGGAGAAGGCTTCCTGGGCAACTTTGAGGTCTGAAGAGTGACTAGAATTTAGATATGTGGAAAGGACAAATGTTTGGAGGAAACTGAAGTGTTGAGGCTTTGGAAAACATAACTGAAAACTCTGTTTTTATTCTCTGAGATGGAGTCATTTTGTAGCTCTTTAGGATTGAGAGACAGTGTTGCCAAGTGGGAAGATCACTTCTCTTAGAACATGCCTTTGAGGGGCAGCTGGGTGGTGAAAGGAATAGAGTACCAGGTCCTGGGGTCAGGAGGACCTGAGTTCGAATCCAGCCTCATATACTTACTAACTGTGTGACTCTGGGCAAGTCACTTTACCCTGATTACTTCCCCTCTCCAAAAAAGATACCCCTGTACCACTTAATAGCGTTGTGACCTTGTTAAGCTCTTTGTATCCCTTCTCTCTTTGTTGCTGTTGTTGCTGTTTCAATCAATTCTGACTCCTCTGACCCCATTTGGGGTTTTCTTGGCAAAGATACAGGAGCATTTTGCTGTTTCCTTCTCCAGCTAGTTTTACAGATGAGGAAACTGAGGCAAACAGGGCTAAATGACTTGGCCAGGGTCACCCAACTAGTAAGTGTCTGAGACTGGATTTGAATTCAGGTCTAGCCTGACTCCTGGGCCAGTGGATCCATTGTACCACCTAACTGCCCTCCTCTCTCTAAGTTTAAAGGAATGACAGTAGGAGCACCACCTGCCTCACAGGGCTATTGTAAGGAAAGTAATAAACCTGAAAGTGCTTTAGAAGAAAATGGGGCTTGGTGAGTTGTCTGCTAGGGAGCTCCTTAGAGCCCTGCTGGGCTCACTCAGCCTGGTTTTAGCATTGTCTAATGTGTGCCAGCTTTGTTGACATTTACTTCCCTGGGTGGCCTGACTCTCTTGGGGCAGAGGCTATTCAAGAAAGCTTAAAGTGACCCAGGGAGAAACCTTGGCTCTTGATTTTTCCCTTCTCTCCTTCAGGTGACAGGACCAGAACTTGTCTGGGCTGTTTGTAGAAGGAGCAATACTATTTCATGGGATAACAGGATTTTAAAATGGAAGAGACCTAACACAGTATCTTTTAGTAGCCTGATAGACAACACCCCCATTTTACGGATTAGGTTACTGAGGCACAGGGAAATTAAGTTTCTTGCTGGGAGGTGGCAAAGCTTGAATCCAAACCCAGGTCTTCTGACCACTGGTCCAGGATTCGTTCCCATACAGATTTTCCTCTGCCTACCTGGGTCCCTACTACTGGTCCTAAGCACTAATGAAGAGGAGAGAGTCATCCAGAGGTTCTCACATCTATTTCTCTACCTCCGGGCAAAAATTCTCTCCCGTTAGTCCTCAACAGGTTGTAGTAAGGGATGGATGGAGGAAAGGGGTAGATGGAAATGGTTGGAGAGAAGATTTTTCTGCTCTGAGGGAAGTGCTCTACTGACCTTATACTTGATCCCTGATTTTCCTGTTTCTTACAAAGAGTTCAAATTACTTTTTAGACTAATTAAGTTTCCCCTAACTCTTGAGAGGGAGAGTGTGGCCAGAGAGGCAAAATTCCTCCCTCCATTTATACAGAGTAGTTAACTGAGGCCAGAAGAGACTGACTAGTGGTCTCCACATGAGTTGGGAGATAGACCAGGAATTGAAAACTTGTTTTCCTGGAATAGAATAATTTTATTCCCTATCCAGGAATGTGGTGGAAGTTTCTTTCTTTAGACTCTTAAAACAGGAAGGAACTCTGTGCATGTGGAATTAGGGGAAGGACCGTTAACTAAGAAGTACAATGACAGATGGGATTAAAAAAAATCAATCAAAGGATCTCAGATTTAGCATTGGAAGGGAGCTCTAGATCATTTATTCAGCCCCCTCAGGAAACTGTTGTGCTGATGAGTGGCTTTTCTAGCACAGAGGAGGAGATGAGGGGAAGCAGACCTTCTCTCTGTAACTGGAGGGAGCCAGGCATGAGGAAGAGGTGACCAGGGCCCCAGCTTGGTCTGGTTGGAGCTCAAGGTGTTAGGAGTTAAGATTGGAGAGGTGGGCCCCAACTAGATCTTGAAGGGTCTTGAGTGCTCAGCATTGAGCCTGGGATAAATATTTATTGACTAACTACAGGACTGGCCTGAGGAGTTTAGACTCTGATTCATTACTTTTATCTTTGGGAATCCTGGGCTTTGAGAATAAGAGGTGAGTCTGACCTGACCAAGATTTATCTTTTAGTCCCCAAACTCAGCTTCCTTTCCTTATGAAGCGCCTGAGTTTTTCTGAAGCCCTTGTGGGAAGCCTGGGTCTGCCCTGTTAATGCTGGATCTGAAGTCAGGAGGACCTTCGTTAAAACCTGAACTTAGTCCCTTACTAGCTGTGTGGCAATGTCACTTTACCTCTGTCTGCCTGAGTTTTTTTCATCTGTAAAATGGAGGTTCTAGTAGCACTCACCTCTCAGAATGTGAGGATCTGAAGGGATAATATTTGGAAAGCACTTTGCAGACTTCAGATTCTATGGATGATGATGATGATGATGATGGTGATGATGGTGGTGGTGGTGGTGGTGGTGATGGTGATGATGATGTCTGACATGTTTCTTGGCGAAAGAGTACAGGTGGAGAATGTTTGCTTGAAGAGCTCATGCTGTCTTTTTTCTCTGCCCTTGTCCACAGCCCATTAAGACTGAGAGTGCACTGAAGAATGTAGTAGATACGGTGAGTGATGGCGGTGCTGACTGGAAGGAACTGGGGAGGGAATTCTGGGTAGCAAGAATGCACTGAGCAAAAGCATGTGTCCAAGTAGATGTGTTTGGCTTGCGGTATATTTTTAGAGCATCTTTGGCCAGGGTTTCTTATTGGACACTTGGGGGAATATAGTCATGATATGGGTGATGTTTGGTGTTGGGCATCTGAGCATTCCAAGTAAAGTCAGAAATGTGTAGCAAGAGAGAAAGTCAGGTTAAGAGATGGGGCTGGGGAAGGGAGATGGAACTCCTGTGGGGAGCATTGTGCTGCAAGCAAGTGGTTAATCAGAAGGCTTTCTTTATGAAATATGCAGAGGGTGAGAAAGCCAGTAGGTCTTTTCAAAACATTTTATACTTAGCAATGAGACATCTCCTTAGAGCTGCACCAAAAAAGGAAGGAAAGAAACTGGCTGATGGTGCAGCAAGAAGGATTGAGAGTGCTAGCAGGAGACATTTCTTGATGTTAAAGGGCTGTGGACAGAAGCTGAAATTAATGACAGACCCACGAGAGTCTCCCATTTGTCTGGAGGGGTGAGAGAGGCAGGCAATTAGGCAGCTAGAGCTCTAGACACGGAGTCAGGAAGACTTGACTTTGTGTCCTACCTTAAGCACCAACTAGCAGTGTGACCCTGGACGAGTCACTTAACCTCACTTAGCCTCAGTTTCCTCATCTGTAAAATGAAGATAACAATAGCATCTCATTCACAGATGAGTTGAGAGGATGCAATGACTAACCCATGTTTTACAAACTTTGAAGGGCTAGATAAATGTTAGCACTATGTAAATATTAGCAATTAACATGACTGTTAAATGCCTCTCCAGATTTCTGAAGGGCTTTGGTTGGATCTGCGATCATCACCCGTCAAATTTGCTTTCATCTTTTTCTCTGACTTGCTTTTCTCTTGTCTTCCAAAGGGGGAAGGAGCCTTCCGAGGTGGAAGTACACCCAAGAGCCTCGAGCAAGAAGTAAGTTTTGAGCCTGGCCTTCAAGTATAAGAGAAATGTTGTCCGAGATTGGTTGGAGGCAAGATCCAGTGGCAAATGGAATACGGGAATGGGGAGAACGGGGAGGCAAAGGCAGCTCTGCCACCCAGATCTGCTGCATTTGATTTAAAAAAGGGCTTACTCTTTACCTGTCTAGAAAGTATGGGTTATAGGAGGCATCCTTTGGGCTCAAAATCCTCTGATCCTCTGATTTCAAACTGGACTGTTTGCCTGTGAGGTGAGAGCACAGATACTTTAGTTTATCCTCAGGTTTTGCCTCTAGCCAATTGAGGAAGAATGAGCCCTTGTGGCTAGAGCCCACCCTGAAAGCCTTACTCATTGGTTCATCTCACCTCTGCTTTTAACCCCAAGATGGGGGGGAAAGGAAAGAGTACCATCTAGAAATAATGTTCTTCTCTTTGCTTACACAGAGGACAGCATGAAAGAAAATGGGCCTATAATGCAGCAGAAGGGACTTGAGTCTACATAAGGATGAACTTCCTGACCTTTGGGGGTCATCAAAGGAAGTGGTGGAGTCTGTCTGTTTGTGGGGCAGGGGAAGGTGGCAGCAGTCTCTGTTTTATGTGATATGGGGTGGGGATAGCTGTTCAATGGGTCTCATGGAGGCTCATGGCTTTTTAGGGTTCTTCTGGATGTGCTTTGGATTCCTTAATGATTACTGGAAACCCATAAAGGAAAATAGACCTTGAGGACAGGTGGAGTAGGATTGTCTTGGGCTTTGCTGAGGGACAGAACCCCAGAGATGGGCTATTTCTTGCAGAGACCTCTTCTTGTCTCTCTGCCACCACCAGCCCTCCCCATCTCCAGAGGCTCAGGGAGTGGTTTTGGCACTTGGCACAGGGGTAGTCGTTAATGGCACGAGGCTCTATCATCTGACAGCTGCCTGACTTGCTGGGAGGAGGGCTAAGGGCGGGGGTTGGGGGATGTAGAGGCAGCTGAAGCTTTGCTTCATGCTTTACTTCTCCCCGTGGGGCTTTGGGGAGGCCACAGAGACCGGTTCTCAGTTCCATGAAGGAAGAAGCATTACAAATGAACTGGATTGAAGCTCAGATATGGGATATCATGCATGCTGCTGGAGTGGGTGAGGAAGACTCTGGTGAGGTTACCCTGCTTCTTGGAGCTGCTTGACCTTAGGGTTCAAAGTTGTCCATTGGGAGTAGCATTGGAAATAGGAAGTAAGATTTTGTGGGGTTTATGGAAGGAGGTATGGGGGACCAGAGCTTGCCTCTGGTTCTTGAGGTAACTCCTATGTGGTACTAATACCCTCTGATCCAAACAGTTCCCCAAACCCCTAGCCGCCCAAGATCTATTTTCTGGACTTTCCAATAATGGCTACTGGGAATTGGTTGTTCTCCATCACTTTGGGTCTGACTTTCGCACCTAGAAGCTTTTGTGTAAGTCAGACCTTTCCTCTGATGCTTAGGTTCTGATGGCTCGCAAATCATCATTTATATTTTAAATTTTTGTTTCTCAGCCTACTCATGTTATTTAACTGAGTTGGAGCTGCAGTGGGGAAAAAGCACAGTTAGATGTTAGGAAGAACTTCCCCACATCGAGGGCTTGTCAGCCTGAAATGAGTGACCTACTAGAGGCATTGGAAGGAGGTTGTGTTGCAGACTTCTTTGGAGATATTTTGTTTTTGGAAATCAGAACTTGGCTGGAGAAGGAAGAGAACGGCATTATGTCCAAAGTCAGGGGAAAGGACAAGATTACCTTTTAGCCAAGAGATTCCACGAAGGGCTAAGATGACTACTTTAGAGATGGAAAAGTTCTTAGAGCTCATCCCTGTTTATCTTCCTAGACTATATCTCTGATCTCTGATCTGTGAACCCCCTCCTTTTACAGATGAGGAAACTTAGACCAAAAGAAATGGAATGAAATGAGATAGTAAGAAGAAATTAATTCAGACATAGATGGTTAATGGTAGAGCTGGGATTCTAACACGTGGTCTCCGACTCTTCTAGTTGTATCTCACTTGTGCCTTTCAGGGTTTTCAAATTATAGCCTTTCCTCCTAAGGTTAGCAAAGCCATTGAGAAATGATCTTGTTCCCCTCCTCTAGGATGCCTCTGGACGTTTGGGAGATGAGGGTTTTCTCTTCCCGAGGAAAGAGATCTCATTTGAGTTTCAATCTTGCTTTCTTGCTGAGACCAAGGCTATCAGTTGGGCTGTGTTCTTATCTGTGGGTGACACCCTCAGAAACACAGAGGCCAGAAAATCACCTTCCTCCGACAGAGTCAGTGAGGAGTGAATTTCGTGGATGCTGTTCTGTGTCGCAGTTTGTTTTGGAAAAATCCAAGTTAGTGGAGAGGAAGGAGTGAGGAAAAGGTGTGGCCTGAAGGGGGATGGACATAGGGAGAGGGAGGGGAAGCTACTGCCCTGCAGATGAGGAACAGAAATGGGGACAGGGTTGCAGAATCCTTAATTTCTTAACCCTCCTTTAAATGACCTAGTGTGGGAGCCTCGGATGTCACCTTCTGCACCCTTGTCTTGTTTAGGCCCTTCTATGTGGCTCAGTTTCTGGAGATGACTGCTCTGATGCTTAATAGAATCATAGCTCTAGAGCTAGAAGGGACCTCAGAGGCTATCTGACCCCTTTTCTGCTTCTCCCACTTTGCAGATGACAAAACTGAGGCCTAAGGAGTTTAAATAACTCATCCAAGGCTGTTGGCATTCAGGTCGGGTCAGAAGTGGGGTTTGAACTCAGGTGACTCTAGGGCCTGTTTTTTTTTTTTTCAGGATACTGCCTTTCCTTTCCAACTGTTCTGTTTTCCTCATCTCATGAAGGTACTCGAGCAGGAAATGGGATTCCTGAATTCATTCCCAGATTTGTCATTGACTTGTCACGTTCCCATTAATTCCTTTGCTCCTACCACCATGCTGCTGTTGGGAAAGGGGAGACAACTACCCGAGGATAAATGGTGGTGTTGTTGGGTGGAAAGAATGCTAGGCATATGGTGAGAGGACCAGGCTTAGACTTTTTATACTGTTTCTTAATGACATGACCCTGGACAAATAATTTTATCTCTCTAGGCCCCAGTTTCCTCATTTGTAAGGTGACAAGATGATCTCTCAGAATCCTTTAATCTTTTGATCCAGAAGTCCCCAAGGAATTATTCTCCGGAAGAAATTGAGTCGATGCTTTCTAAGAGCAATAAAGATAGAGTTCAGATGGAATTGCTTGGAAATGTTGAGGAGAGGATGGAGATAAGATGTTGATTAATGGGAATTTCCTGCCAATTAGAGGTGTGAGATAGTGGGTGATTTAGGATGATACTGGAATCTTTTTCCTTGGAGGACTCTCAGCACAGGAGAGAACTTAATTTATGTGTGATTGGGAAAGGTCTGCCCTGTCTAGAGATTTGCCAATAGAAGTGATGATCCTAGGAGCATCGTAATAAGGGAGGAACCTGTGTTCCATGGCTTAGGAGGAGTTTCAAGGAGGCAGTGTATTGTAGCAGAAAGAGCACTAGATTTTTGCTTAAATTAGGAAGACCTGGGTTTAAATACTGATTTTGATTCTTACTACATGTGCAATCTTGGGACTGTCATGATGTCTGCACCTTCTGTTGCCTCTTCTCTGTTGGAAGAAGGCTAGAGGGGAGCATAGTGCAGTCAGTGGATAGATTCTGGACTCATCTTAGGAAGACCAGGGTTTGAATCCTATCTCAAACACTAGCTCTGTGACTGTAGACAAATCATTTAACCTTAGTTTTTTTTTTTTAATATGTGAAAAGAAAAGGTTGACCTTAATGGCCTCTAACAGCTTTTCCAGCTTTGAATGTGTGATCCTATGACCATTAAAGCCTTTTTTTGAACTAAAATCCCATGATCTTAAAAACAAAATCATGTCAACAAAGCGTTACAAAATCCTCAAAGAAAAACAGAAAACGTGTAAGTGGTGGGTTGAATTGTATTTTTAAAGGACATTTTTGATCATGGAGTATACTTGCCACTCTCCCTGCTCTTCAGTAGGGTCCTGATTTGGCTAGGCAGGGGAACAGGTCAGCATGTCTTACCCATTTTACATATGGGTTAACTTAGAGATTTACCCATCTGTGATCATGGATTATTGCATATGTTTGTATTTTACCAAGTGAAATGCTCATTCTTGTGTGTTTTTTCCACAAACATCCCTGAGTGCAGGAATATACAGGTTAGCCTAGTCCTTTTCTTACCAATTTTTAAGTAGGTTGGCAAAAGTGCGTGGCTGATCCAGAGGAGATTTTATATGTAAAGTGCTTAGTGCAGTACCGGGCACATAGGTACTATATAAGTGTTAGTCATTATTATTAATTATTTTCAGCCCCAAGTATCATTGATTTTGCAGCATATTCGTGGGTGTATGGGAGCAGGTATTCTTTGGGGATGATGAATGCTAGAAATTCAGAAGGACATGAATTATTTTGAGGTCCTTTCTAGACTGACCACACATGCCCTTTACCAGCCAATTGGCCTTGTCGTTCCTTACACACAACATTCCACTTCTTTCCAATTCTCCATGCTTTTGCAGCGATCTCATGCCTTAGACTCCCTCCCTCCTGACCCCCACCTCCTATAACAAAGTCTTTCTTCATGTAGCTGCCAACTGCTCTCCTGCTGAAATGACCTTGTGTCTACTTTTTATATATTTTGTATTGGCTTATATGTGTATATGTTGTTTTCCCCCAGTAGAATGGAAGTTCCTTGAAGGCAGGGGCTGTTTCTATTTTGTCTTTTTCCCCCCTAGCAGTAATGTCCAGCTCATAGTAGGTGGTCAATAATTGCTTATTCATTGATTGGCACTTAGACCCTGACTTCATCCTTCTGTCCTAAGTTCCACAAACTCCATCATCATTTCTGGAGCCCCACCCACCCTGTCCTTTAAGACAGAATTCCTCTATACCAGCCAGAGGGAAGCTGCCTTTAAGTAATTCCAGCTTATAGGCTTCCAGCAGTAGGTCTGTCCATGCCCATGTATGTGTGTGCACCCCAGCATGTGTTTGTTTACCTCACAAATGTACACAATACCCACGCAGTCCGGCTCTTTGCCAACCCCCGTCACGTGGTAGAAACTGCGGAAAACAGGAAGCTTAAGCAGTGAGAGGGCAGCCCAGTGATTCATCAGGGATATCTGTCTGTGTGTCTGTCTGGCTGCCTCCTCTGGGTGACTCGGATCACTGTCCTGGGCTCCTGGTTGGAGCAGTCTCTCTCTCTCCCTCTCTTCCTCCCTCCTCCCTTCCTCCCCCTCCCCCACTGTTGCTCTCTCTCCCACTTCTCGCCCCCCCCTTCCTCATTACAGCCTTCTCAGGGTCCTCAACCTATCAAAACGATTTTGGCTGTAGTCTTATCACCCCTGGAGGTCACTTGGCCCTGACTCTGTTTGAGCCAGGTTTTTATTTATCTTGCTTGGCTTTTTTTTTTGGGGTGGGGAGTCTGAGGAATGCGGTGTGTTGTAATGTCCGGAAGAGGGAGGTGAAGAAAACAGGAGCCAGGTCTGCTGCTTAACCCTCACCCTTGCTCCTGCAGTAGCCCCCTCCTCCCCTTCTCATCCCTGCCTCCCATCCCTGCCTCCTTCTCGTTCCTTATCCTGTCTTCTCCTAATGCACCGGTCTTGGTACCCATTATCTGGGACTCTGTCCACCCCTGCGGCCACAGCCGCAGCCATGGTCAACAGCTGTTCAAAGCGTCTGCTGCGACTCAGCCCAGAAGTGGCTTCGGATCAGCAATAGATAAAAACCACTTTGCTCTGTGGATCGGGGACAGCCCAGAGGCCCCGTGCCCAGCTGGGGGCATGGGAAGTTTCAGCAGTTCCTCATCAGGGACCACAGAGAAGGAGACAGATGAGGTGCTGGCTTTCTGTGTTCCCCTGAATGAGTGGGAGGAACAGGGAGATGCTAGGGATGGGGGTGGTGGTGGTTTTGGAAACTCTTGCTTTGGTTTGGGGCTTGGAAACCCAACCCAAACCCTCCCTCGTCCCTCCTCCTGGCTGGCCCCATGCAAGTCCCAATCCTCAAGACCAGAGAGGTTGTGTATACAAAGAAACTTTCCATTCTGACAGCTCAGCTTGGCTGTTTGCTCCTCCTCTCGCTTCTCCTGCTGCTGCTGAGGCTGTTGCTGCACTTTCTCTGGTGCTAACAAGGTCCTGGAGGCAACGGCCTTCTTAGCTCCCTCCCCACCCTTCTTCCTGAGGGCTGGAGTCCTGGAAAGGAGTCTCTGTTCTGTGGAGACTGGAGGGCTCTCTGGGGAGGAGCCCAGGTATGCTGACCAGGAATGGAAACCTGACTATTATCAACTTCTTAGGTGACTGGGGTAAGTCCCTTTACCCTTTTCTGTGCCTCAGTTTCCCCAGTTAAACATTGGACAGTTTCCTTCTCTTGCTTGTAACTCATCTCGTTGGATCCTGTACATGGGAGGATTTGGAGAGAGTGCTTTGAAAGTAGGTAGGTTTATATTGAAAGTGGGAAAAGACTTTGGAGATTTGTCTCCACAAATTTGTTTGCATTGCGGGAAGAGGAGTCAGAGTTGGGGTTCCCCCAATTGGATTCTGGTCCTTAAACACGTTCCTATGAGGAGCTGGAGGTGGGTGGGCCTCCCCAGGAGATAGTATATGTAGCTGGGGAGGGACAGGGCCCAGGATGGGGTAAGGAATCAGAAACTTAGACCACAAGGAAGACTGAAGGGAATGGTTGAGGGTAGCATCTTGAGTGTGGGTCTAGAAAGGAGTGATTGTGGGGGGAGGAACACCCAGACTTAGGGGCAGAGGAGATATGAATGGGGTGCCCTGGAAGAAGATTTCTAAGACAGAGTAAGGAGCCAAAGGGTGTTTGTGCTGAGACAGAGGATCAGGTGACAGGGGGTGGCAGAACTGCTGGCTTTGAAGGAATCAAGCTGTCCCCCCTTTGTGAGACTAGAGGGAGGCAAGAGAGCATAGGTTTTGAGACCCAGAAGGGGTCTTGGGGATTATCTGATGCAACACCTCTTCCCCATTCTACAGATGAGTAAACTGAGGCCCAGAGAAATTAAGGGACTGCTATAGCTAGGTCGTGTAGGTTAAATAGAGCTAGTTAATGGCAAGGGCTAGGATTTGAACCCAGGTCTTTTGGTTCATAATTAGGGGACCATGGAAGGAATTTCTCGTCTTTGGCTAGGTCATGCTACCTTTAAGATACGGTGCTGGGCCTGGACTCAGGAAGATTTGTTGTGTTGCTTTTCAGTCACTTCATGACCGTGTTTGGGGTTTTCTTGGCAACAAAACTAGAGGGGTTTGCCATTTCCTTCTCTAGTACGTTTTACAGATGAAGAAACTGAGTGAAACAGGGTGAAGTGACTTGCCCAGGGTCACTCAGCTACTGAGTGTCTTAGGCCAGATTTGAACTGGGGAAGATGAATCTTCCTGACTCCAGACCCGATACTCTATCCATTGGCCTGGATAGGTCATTTAACCTCCTCCTTCCTCAGTATTCTCAACTATAAAATGGGGATAATAATAGTACCTTCCAACTGATAGTATTATTATTATTAATAATAATACTAATATCAACCTGAGCTCCCAGGGTAATTGTGAAAATCAAATAGAATTTGATTTCAAAGCTTAGCACCTACTATGTACTAAGTAGTAGGCATATACTGTGTGCACATAGTAGGCTTATTCCTTCTTGTAATGGGACATTCATTCATAGCTACTTTCTTGTGGGCTGAGAAGTTTCATGCTGCAGGTACTATTGCGGTCACTCTGAATGAGTGTGAGTCATGGCCTTGGGGCAGAAGCACTGAGAGGATGAAGCCTTACAGACCCTCATTCCTCTGCCTCCTATGTGTTAGCTTCATATAGAGAAAGAGCAGTCATGGATTTGAGTCCTGGTACTCATGAGTTGTGTGACCTTAGGTAAGTCACTTCACCTCCCCCTGCCCGAGTTTGTCCATCTGCAAAAAGGAGCAAATGCTGTTAGTACTACCTACCTTACAATGAATCCTGACACATTATAGACATGAATTATCATTATAATCATTATGTTTTTATTGTTTATTATGTGTTATTATTATGCTTTTATTCATATTTAGGGAATATTGGGCATCTTAAAACCATAAGGTTATGACGATCTCAGGTGGGAAGCCTCTGACTGTAGGTAGATTTGAACTCAGAACTGTTAAGTAGCAACTCCTTTTCCCTAAAGCTCTAGAGAAAAATCTCCATGATTCCTCCTCATCCACCATTTATGTCCATGACATGATCAATAAGACACTTGGTCATGACATTCTCCCTTATGCTGAACTAGCTTTCTGTTCCATTTCCTGTGATCTTTGCTGTTGTAAGGGACTGAGACCCCTTTAGGCTCAGCTTAACTGAGCTGATCTCATGCAGGAGGCTCTGGGGACTCTTGATCCTAAGAAAATTCTTTTACCAAACTGAAATTGCCTCATTCTAGAAGTGGCTGGGATCTGGTGGTCTGGGAAAGCTGGGTTGCAGAGAAACTCTTCCAGTGGTTCTCAAACTGTGGGTTATGTTCAATTTAAATACATCCTGCATGTCAGATATTTACCTTACAATTCATAACAGTAGCAAAATTACAGTCATGAAGTAGCAACGAAAATAATTTCATGGTTGGGGGTCACCACAACATGAGGAACTGTATTAAAGGGTCATAGCATTAGGAAGGTTGAGAACCACTCTCTTAGACTAACATGAGTACATAAATGGGAGCAGTTACCTTTGAGAAATCTGTGTTGGGAAAGGATTGTGTGGGTCCTGTACCTACATGTTCACTGTTTGAGGGAATGCCAACCTTAAATTGGGAACTCAGTCCCTTGGACTGGGAATTTTGTGAGCTTTGATTCTGCATTGGTTCATGGAATGTCACAGAGGTATGAGTGCTTTCAGGGGCTTCTCCCATAATTAAAGGATGTATAATTATTCTGGGTAGCCCTTATAGAACATATGTCTCTTAGGGGCCAGGGGCTCTTATTTTTGTCTTCAAACCTGGCCCATAGCAGGATTTAAGTAAATATGTATTGAGTGATTGGTTATTTGCCCTATCAATCATATTTCGTGATCCAGGATATTTGGGCACAGGTATGCTAAGGACCCCAGCTTAGGCTAGGCTCCTGTAATGTTAATGGAATTTAAGATCTTCCCCACTCATTAATAGGCCTCACGTGGAGCCCATTAAGGGAAGTTTGCTTATTGGAAGGCTTTCACACCTTTTGCTAAGTTCTAATTAGGCACTGAGTCATGAGGATTGTGATGCCTTCTGGCTCTGAGAAGTGTATATATACTCTGAGTGGGTATTTTGCTCTGGGGGCTCACTTGGGAGAAGAATTTTATGATTCCCTAGTTGAGATTCTGAGTGACCGTATGTTCAGAGCATGGTGTACTTTTGGTCCATCTGAAAGCTACAACAGATTCCATCATCAGCCCTTCTTCACTTATGGATAATTTGGTTTTGCTTTTTTATTTTTTCTTGTTTTCTAGGGCTCCACTAAAATCACCAAGAGTCCCCAGCTCCGGCCTCAGACTGTCAGGTATGTGACCCCAGGAAAACTGGGAAAGGAGATTTGTGGGAGGGTGGTTGAGGCTAGGGCTATGGACTGGTCACTTATGTCTTGACTCTAGGGCTCAAACTCATATTACACAGGATGGGTAAACCAGAGACTATGAGATCAAGGATGGAATGATGGCAGTTGCCTTAAAATGATCAGTGGAAGGGATTTAATTGAGGTGCCCAAAAAGGACCCTCTGTTATCCAGGTTTTCCTACTGCCAGGATTTGGGGGATTTGCCTTGGGAGGCAGAGAACAACTTCTGTTTCTTTGGAGAGCCTTAATCACAGGAGGGGAGCTGAGATGGCTGGATAGAGGGATGGATGAGGTCTCTTGTCTTCACTAGGATTCTGTTTTTTTCTGTTAAGTTCATTAAGCTTGTTTTCCCTCTTCCATTCCTATATATCTTGGCTATCAACTTCTGTGTCCATGGTTCTATCACTTTGTCCCTTTTATACCAATACTACTGATACTAAGACACTGCTGGCTGTGAAGGTAGCAACAGAATGAGCCATTTCCTAGCCTTGTTTGATGGGGCAGTCCTGGAGAAGGGTTGGGACTAGACTAAAGACTCATGGTAAGCTATAGATTGACCTCAGGACTCCTTGCTTTCCAGCAAAATCGGCAAACCTCTTTGAACTCTCCATGGACTTCCTGGGGCCATATTCATTCATCCATTTATTTGTCATGACCACTGGGGTGGGGAAAATATAAGGATAAATAAATGATTCCCTAGATCTCTACCCTCAAAGATTTTACAGTCAAGTGGAAGAGCTTAGGATTATTAGCATTCATATAGCACCTTAAGGTTTGCCATGTTATTTCAGTTGATAGTTTGATTCTCAGAACAACCCTATTAGATAGGTGTTATTATCTCCATTTTACAGATGAGGGAACTGAAGCAGAGGGAGCTTATTCGGTATCACACAGTTAGTAAGTATCTGAGGCAGGATTTGAAGTCAGGTCTTCATGACTCTAGGTTTGAAGTCAACCCTATCCATCTAGCTGTCTCGAAATCTATCCATACCTCATCCTTTTCCTTCTGGCAAAATCTGGGAGGTGCTAAGAACATTATTTCCTGGGGTCTCTCTGCAATAGCCCTTTTCTTGTACTTTCTCTGACCTTATTTTTGCCTCAGAGAAAGGCTTCTCTCCTTAATTAGCAGCCTCTATCTGGAGAGCTGTGCTCGGCTGGACACAGTCCAGAGGTTTTAGAGGCATAGAATGTAAGTTCTTTGAGGGCAGGGACTATTTGTTTCCCTCTCTTTGTATCTCTGGTGCCTAGGCTTGTGCCTGATATACTTAATAATTGATTAATATGATTAACAATTAAATGATTAATAATATAATTACTAATACTTAATAATATGATTAGTAGATACTTAATTGGTTGGTTGATTGATTATCAGACCAGTAGCACATCTTTAGGTTCTGGAACTTTTGGGAGCCTCACAAAGCCTGAAAACTCCCATGTTCTTCCACCTTTTAGGTGGGTATCCATCTTCATCTTGCTGAGGCCAGGGAGCCTGAGTGTGAACATTGCTACCTATATAGTATTGTGACATTTCATAGATGGAGAAGTGGAGCACTGGGTGATTGGGGGTGGGCTGGGTTGGAATCTGGGGGCGAAAGGGGGTGGAGCTTGGAATTATACCCAGGAGCCCTAGTTTTCACACCAGTACTCTAATGGAATCTCTCAGCCCCAACTGGAGGAGGAAGGGGAGGAGCCTCATGATGCAGAATGTGACCTCCCAGCTTCACTGCCCCTGCTTCTTGGCACTGCCATTGGTGGTTGAGGGCTAAACCTCCTAGGCCAGCTACCCTCTTATCTGGGAGTGCAGAGGTGCTGTGGCTGTCTGCCATGAGAGGCCCCTTTCCTCCCTCCTGCTTCCAATGGGCTCAGACTCAGCTTCTCTTGTTCTTACTGTCCTTAGGAATAAGGCATCTGGCTGCCAAGAAGCAGCCTCAGTGAGGTGAGGGGGGCAGGGGCATGCAGGAACAATGGGCTGGAGGCTGCCGAGAGGAGAGGTGGAATGTAAGCTGTGGTCTGGCTCACCTGGGGCCCAGGTGAGGGGTGTCGCTCATCCCTTCCTGAAAAAGACTCTCCTCTATTGAGGGCAGTGTGGGTGGGCACCCGGGATTTGGGGGTGGGGAGAGGGCAACAGGAAGCTAAATTTCAAGAGGTGCCTTGAGCTAGTACTGCCCCTCTCCAACACTGATCTTTTTTTGGATCCTTCTCCTTATCTAACCTTGTCTGCCCCACCCAAGCTCCCTCAGGCCTTCTCTCTGACAGCCAGGAAGGCTGATCTCAGTGCCTTGAGAGAAAAAGTACTCTATACCTGGGTTCCTGGCCAAATATAGCCCTGTCATTGACCTCAGGAACTCCCAGGGGGTAGAGACCAGGACCAAGGAGCCATGACAATCCTAACATTTGCCTGTTCTGCAGGAATCAATTTAGTTCTTGCTTTTCTCGTTGGGTCCTACCTTCACGTCCTGTTCCTCTCTCTCAGTGTCCCCTCCAGCCCTTCTACCTCTCTTGTTCCAGCCCTTTTCTCTTTCTACCAAACCATCTAATTCTCTCCCATTCCAGGTCCCCTCCATTCTCTGACCCTCTCCCCACAATATTTTCCCTCTCCTAAGCTCTGCTGTGTCTCATGATGTTAGTCAAGCCTGGAGGAACTCTAGGGAGGGCCTTGTCTTGGCATGTCCACCTGGGCCTGTAGTACACTTGAGTTTGTTTGACCAAAGCAGGGAGGAGATGCCTACAGTAGCTCAAAGGCGTTTAGGTGTCTCGGACACTGAGCTTTGACCTTTGTCTTCCCCAACCCCTTTCTTGTCTTCTCAGGAAAATGAGCATCAGCCAGACCATGGAGGACAGCTGTGAACTGGACCTAGTATACGTGACAGAGAGGATCATTTCCGTCTCTTTCCCCAGCACCACCGATGAGGAGAACTTTAGAAATAACATCCGGGAGGTGGCCCAAATGCTCAAGTCCAAACATGGGGGCAATTACCTGGTGAGGGGAAAGGGATCTTGTCCACACCTTTATTCGTCCATTGTACTCTGTCTGCTTTTTCTTTTGGCCATCTCTAAAACCAGAGTCTTCTCTGTCTGCTTGTTGCTTTGCCCTTCTGACTTTCTATCCTATAAATAACTCCTGAGACTGACATCAGCTACCTTGTTAACTCCCCAAAGTTTAGAATCAGTTATTAAAAGCCAGTAAGAAGGATGGGGACAAGGATGACGAATGGTGAATGGTCATATGGAACGCTTGAGTGAACTGGGGAGATTCAGCTGGGAAAAGTCTTGTTAGACTGGGTAGAAGAAGGACCAGTGTTTGTAAATTAGATTTCAGCTCCGTTTAATGATGTACTGCCTAACAATTAGAGCCGTCCCAGAATGGAGTGGGTTACCTTGTAAAATGGTGAGCTCCTCATTGCTAGAAGTGTGGAAGTGAAAGTTGGCTCACCAGACTTCCTGCCATTGAGGATGATATGGAAGGAATTCCAGCCACAAGTAGAAGGTTCAACTTTATGAGGCCCTTTACAGCTGGGAGAGCCCATGATTCTGCTTGGTCCTTGGTTCTTACACTGGTCTGTCTGCCCTTTTGACCTTCTGTCTATAATGACGCCAGCCTCATGTGTTCTTTTGCCCATTCCTGGGCAGAAAGAACACTGGTGCGTGCTCTCTCTCTCTCTCCCTCTCTCTCTCTCTCTCTCTCTCTCTCTCTCTCTCTCTCTATCTCTCTATCTCCTAGTTGGAGTTGAAGAGTCAGGAAAATCTGAGTTTAAGTCCTGCCTCAGACACTTACTGACTGCATGATCTTGGACAAGTCCCTTAACCTCTGCCTGCCTCAGTTTCCTCAGCTGTAAAATGTAGATAACAAAAACACCTATTTCACGTGTCATGAGACTGAAATGAAAACATGAAGGCTTAAAGTGCTTTGTACCATTGTTGGTATCATTATTGTTAATACTAACTACTTCTTGTAGCTTCTGCCTTAAGAGCTGTACTCTGGAGAAGAGTGTCTCATAGCTATGAAAAGAGGCAGGGGATTCTGGATTCAAGGTCATGTGTTTGGTGCATGTCTGTCTGTGCGGATCTTTTTGTAGGTGTGGTTAGGTGTTGCAGAATCGTGATTGTATGAAGATGTGAAAATGAGCATGTCTTGGAGGTCAAGTTTATGTGTGTGGTACTCTCCATACTTAACATCTATCTTTGAGAGTGAACACAGTCCATACAAAGGGTGTGTATGTGCGTATATGTGTTATAGAGACAGAGACACACAGAGAGAAACAGAGAGAGAGAGAGAGAGAGAGAGAGAGAGAGAGAGAGAAGGAGGGAGGGAGAGAAAGAGGGAAGGAGGGAGAGAGGGAGGGAGGGAGGGAGAGTGAGAGCTAGCTCTTGTTTGATGGATTCCAGCAGTTCCACATTTCTAGGCCCTGTGCCTGCGTCTCTCTTCCACAGGGGGTCAGGGAAGGGCTGGTATTAAGGAACAAGAGAGGTGTCATTGAAGGCAACCAGATTGGGGGCCAACAAAGGAACTGGTGCTTCCCAGGTTCACCCTCTACAAGCACCTCCTTTTCCCTCCTCACCCTCTGCTCCTCTTTCTTCCTGCAGCTTTTCAACCTGTCTGAGAGGAGACATGACATCACGAAGTTGCACTCCAAGGTAAGCCCACAGCCCTGTGTTGCCAGGAGGTGAGCAGACCAGCTGTGCTCAGCTCTGCTCCTTTCTCCAGAGGGAGTCAGCAGAGGAGACCATCTGGAAGGCTTTACGCCCACTTTGTTCTTGTCTCCTTTGAGGCTGGGGGGTGAAGGAGGTTGGCGTGCCAAGGCGAGAAAGGCAGAAGTGTGGAGAATTCGAGTCAGGAAGAAGGGAACAGAACCTGGAGGGACGGGCATCTTCTGCCCCTATGTTCACATATGAACTGAGGCATGAATCTGCACCAGGATAGGACACCACAGATAACTGGGAAAAAGAGACCACAAGACTCAGGCTTCCGAGATCTGAGTGCCACAAACAAATCACTGAAGTAATTTCTGTTTCCCCGTCCACCTTAGTGTAAGACAGAAGGAGCCCAGATGTTCCCCCAGTTATTATAGGGCCTCGTTGTAGGGTTCCAGAACTCATATTCAAAGACCAAACAAGAAGCCTTATGCTGCAGGGGGTAAGATCTTGATTAGACTTCAGGAAATTGTAGGATAGTTGTGCCCTGGAACAGGTACAAGCTTGGGTTTTCTGTTGTTTTGACTGTGATCATTGCTCTCCAAGACTCTAGCTAGTTTCAGGAGTTCTGGTCTTTCCTACCCTTCATCCCAGGGAACTGATTTGCCTGACTTGCGTGTCCTGGCTCCAGGAGACTGGCACAGGGTGTTCCTTGGCTTTCCCAGGAAGTCGCTAATGCTGGGGTTAAATACCAGCTCCTGGCACCTTGGTGAGCCTTAGGAAGCAGTCAGCAGAGGGGTCAGTAATCCCAGATCCCTTTAAGTGGTGGGTGCATTGATCACGCCTCCTGTTCAGTCATCTCTTAATTGGATCTCAGGGTGGGCTGACAAGCAAACCCCTCCAAGATCTGAGTCTGAATGGGGTGGCAGGGGATTCCTGGAATTGAGGATCTAATAAGAGGGTCCCACATGGGAATACTGAGGTGTGGAGAAGGGAAAAAAAAACCCATTCAATCATCTGTGAGACTGAGGAAAACTTGGGGAATGAGGAAGTCAGGACTCAAGCTTCCTTGGGTACCCACGTGTGGCTTTTGCTTTCTGTAGTCTGAAAGCTCTTCCTGTAGACTTATGTAGAATCACAGATTTAGAGATGGCAGAAATCTTAAAGCTCATTTAGTTTAACTCCTTCATTTCACAGATGAGGAAACTTTGTGGAGTGAGAAGGTTATTGAGTAAGGTCACGCCTACAGTAAGTTTCAGAGTCAGGATTTGAACCCGGGTCCTTTGACACTAAATCCAAGTGGTCTCTCTACTACACAATGCTATTAGAATTGAGAAGGTTGAAGAAAATTATCTGGAGTAACCTCTTCATTTAACAGATGAGAAAAATGATATCTTGAGAGGGGAATTCTCCCTTCTTTCTTTCTCTTCCTCTATTCCAGGGAGGCATCCCTTCCTCCCTCTCTATTTCTCTTCCTCTCCCCTTCTCTCCCTCCTTTCTTTCCTCCCTCCCTTCCTTTGTTCCTTCTCTCCCTTCTTCCTTCCTTCCCTTTCTCTTTTCTTCTTCCCCTCTTCCTTTTTCTCCCCTTATTCTTCCCCTACTTACCTTTCCTCTCTCCCTCTCTTTCTTTCTTTCTTTCTTTCTTTCTTTCTTTCTTTCTTTCTTTCTTTCTTTCTTTCTTTCTTTCTTTCTTTCTTTCTTTCTTTCTTTCTTTCTTTCTCCCCCTCTCTCCCCACCTCTCTCTCTCTCTCTCTCTCTCTCTCTCTCTCTCTCTCTCTCTCTCTCTCTCTCCCTTTTCCTTCTTTTTCCCACCCTCCCTTCCTTATAGTATAATAAAAAATCTAGGTAGACAGATATAATAGTGATACCTAAATCAGTGCGTTACTGTTGGGAGCTGCTGAATGATTGTGGCAAAACATATAGGGTGAGCTGCTCCCATCACTCTTGACTTTCCTCTCAATCCCATTGCCTAATTTTTCTTCTCTTTTGCATATAGGTGCTGGACTTTGGTTGGCCTGATTTACACACTCCTGCCTTAGAGAAGATCTGTAGTGTTTGCAAGGCTATGGACACATGGCTCAATGCCAACCCCCACAATGTTGTGGTCCTGCACAACAAGGTCAGAGCCCCCTGGGCTTGTGCACATCCCCTTGTGCCAGTGTGTCCCTGTATTGGTATACTTCTGTCTCTGTTGTCTGTGGGCTCCTGTATACTTGTGTTGGGGCTTTGGGGTAGGGATTCTTGTGTGTCTGTCTGTGTCTGCGAGGTGCCCTTGTGTTTTTGTATGTCTTTGTTTCTGTCTGTCTGTGCCTGTGTGTGTGTGTGTGTGTGTGTGTGTGTGTGTCTGAGCCTGCATCTGTGTTTCACTCTCTGGTTATGCGTATGTGTGTGCCCTGCCCGCAAGAGAATTCCAGGCTGGCACCCAATGTATTTGAGTGGGTGGCTCAAAAATTGTGGTTGATCAATTGCCTGTTATTTGTTTAAGATCTGAAAGGCTTTTAACCTCCTTCCCATTGCAGCTCCTCTCTTATCTGTCCACTCAAAGCCCTCACCACAAAGACCCCCTCATTTTTTTCCTGAGTAGCCCTGAATTTATCAAGCTATACTGCAAAAGCTAATGTAGAAATTCCTGACTGGGTTAAACTGAGGTGTTTCTGGCCTTGAGAATGAATGCCTTTGTGATTTGATTCTTTCAGGGAAACCGAGGCAGGACTGGAGTTGTCATCGCTGCTTACATGCACTACAGCAATATTTCCGCCAGGTAAGAGGGACCCCAGACTGAGAGAGCAGGAGGCAAAGATGCTTTCTTCCCCTTGGTCCTATCTGACAATGATGATGTAGAAAAGGAGGGATAAAGAGATGGGTAGGGAGAGGCAAATCTGGATGTGTGGAGTCTGAGGGTCACTTAGTTTGGGATTAAGAGGCTCTTTTGGAGGCCTTTGGGCCTTGGGCAGCACAGGCAGGGACAGGGAGCCTCTTGTAGGGGCAGCATTGGAGTTGGAGATAATGGTGGGGTTAAGCCCACAGGAGGAAGAGCCTTGGGAAGGTGGTCCTAATTCCTGATCTCCACACATCTGGAGCTTGTGCGCAGCCCTCCTTGAAGATGGGATGGCAGGGTAGAGGGTGCTTGGTGGTGGTGGTGAAAAGAAACCCATAAAGACAAAATTTAAGGTCAAGTGGGCCCTGAAGAGATAGGTCATCCTACCTGTCCCCCCCTTTTATGCTCAGGTAAATGACAAATAAAATACCGGTGGTTAAGTTGTGGTATTTTTTTTACACTTCCATTCTTACTTGGAAGCAGAGGGATGGACATAATGGCCTCTGGATAACACACCTGGCCTGTGATTCTGATTTTATTATTCCCAATAAACTTGACTAAACCCTGGCTTCTGAAGCTGTTTGTATTTCCTGAGACATTATCAGGATCACTCAGTAAGGCTGGAGAGTCTTTTCCCCTAAAGATCTCTTTGCACAGGGATTCACCATTTTTTGCCTGAGGCAGAGGCCACTCTTATATGGAGGCAGGACAGGATGTACTCTGTGAGAACCTGCTAGCCTGAGCTCATCATGTGGGATTCTGGCATGAGCTGGATTAGGAGACTGCCTATGTGACCTTCCTTATCTTCTCTGGGCCTGTTCTCTCATCCATAAAATGAAGGGATCAACCCTTGGATTATTGATCCCTTAGGGGCCTCTCTAGCTCTGGCATTCTAGGATTCAGTCTCTACAAATGTCTCCTCTCATTTCTTGTCTTCACCCCACAGCGCAGACCAGGCCCTGGATCGATTTGCCATGAAGAGATTCTATGAGGACAAAGTGGTTCCTGTGGGGCAGCCATCCCAGAAGAGGTTGGTTTTGGGCTCATCTGTGTTTGCATGTACACATCTGAGCTCCACTACCCACTGAAGTGGGGCAGAGTGTACTGCTATGCACATGTATGTATATATCTGTGTGTGTATGTGTGTATGTATGTGTCAAGCCTCCATGTTTGGACTTCAGCCTGTGGGCTCCAAAGGGGCAAGTGCTCATATGAAAATAATTCTTCCCCATTCTAATAGCTCTATGGCTAATCTCATCCATGTGCACACTCCCTTCGATGGCACAGATAGCAGTCCCTCCGTGATTTCTTATACTAAGCATTCCCATCCATGACTGCCTGTGAATCCCCCACAAGGAGTTCTCACAGTGTTTGTTTTCACAGGCCTAGATCGCAGAACCATAGACTGAGAAACAGAAAAGACTTTGGAGGCCCAAATCCCAACATTTGGGATCCTCTGACATTAAAACCAATATCTTTCCCCTGTACCACATGGTCTCCTATCTCCTGACATATTATGGGCAGCTAGGTGGCACAGTGGCTAGAGCATTGGGCCTAGAGTCAAGAAGAACTGAGTTCAAATCCTGCCTTAGGCACTTACTAGCTGTGTGACCCTGAACAGGTCACTTAACCTGTCTGCCTCAGTTTCCTCATCTATGAAATGGAGATAGCAATAGCACCTACCATTGTGAGGACCAAATAAGATAATATTTTAAAAATGCTTTGTAAACCTTAAAGCACCACACAATTGTTAGCTATTGGTGTACTATTGTCAATAGAGTGCATGGTTGTCCATCCGTGATCTCAGCGCGTCAAACTCAATAGAAATTGATTCCTGCTGGCCTAATATTGACTTAGAAAACCACAAATTAGCATCACATATTGTATTTTTATTTATTTTGTATAACATTTCCCAGCTATATTTTAATCTGGTTCTGGTGCACTCATGAGCTTGGCAGCCTGCTTGGGGCTCGCTGTGTGATTCGCTTAGCTCTAACTAGGGTGAAGCCGTCAGAACTTTGATGCAAGGTTCTGAAATTCAGAAGATGATGAGAACAACCAAGATCAGCACTTACTTAACAAAAATGACCCAAGTAGGAGTGTCTAGGAGCTTCCTTTCCCCCCGTAACCCTGTAGCCATAGCCCTGGTGACACCCGTCCCAACTTTGTGTTACTTTTCCCCCAGAAGCAGTTTTATGATGTCGTTCCTCCTGTTAGCTGCATCCATACTCCAGGCAAGCTTCTTGTTCCCTCGGTGGCACTTTGTTTCCAACTATTTGTTGTGGATACCCAGAAATTATTAGATGCTTTTGGTGCCTGGTTCTTTGTCGATAGTAAGGTACCCCCTATTCATATTCACCATGAGTCTCTCCATTCCTCTTTGGGTGACCTCCTGTTTTAATTCTTTTAGAGACTGTGTATTAATGAAAAAACAACTATAATTGAAACTTGTTTAGTATTTTATAATTTACAAAAACCTTTTTTTGGATATCTTTAAAAAACTATCTTCTTTATTTCTAAATATTTCCTTCCCTACTCTACTACCCAGAGAACCATATCTTGTAACAAAGAATATATTGAAAGAGGGGAAGAAGAACAGTGAAACTAACCAGCCCATTAACTGGGTCTGAGAGAATATGCAGTGTTCTATACCCATATTCACAGTCAGTCAGTATGCATTTATGAAGCCCCTGCTATGGGCCAGGCACTGAACTAAGCAGTAAGGATACAAGGAAAGGCAAAAAACCAGCCTTTATTCTCTAGGAGCTCAGTCTAATGGGGGAGAAAGTTTGCAAACAGCTATGCCCAAGCAAACTATATAAAAGATTAATTGGAGGTAAAGAATGGAGGGAAGATGTTAGCATCAGCATAATTTCAAAGGCATCACATTTGATCCTCCCAGCAGCCCTGTGAAGGAGACAGAAGGCTCAGAGAAGGCATATGACTTACCAGGGGTCACACAACTAATAAGCGGCAGAAGAACCGAGATTCAAACTCAAGTCACCAGACACCTAGTCAAGGATTGTCTCCTACACCACACTACCTCATTGCTCATGGAGAGGCATGTGCTCAGGAATGTGGAGAGAAGGCGTATTAGTATCTATGTGGACAGCTGTTAGTGGTGAGAGTGAGCATAGCTCTGGAGACCTCAGTCCTGCTAGAAAAGAAGGTTAAACTTAGGGGGAAAAATACGAGTCTTTGAGATGAGAGTTCAGGAAGAAATGTGGTTGACCTTGGTCCACCCTTCAGAAGAGATAGGGGTACATAAAATGGGAATATACTATCATTCATGTGTGAAGGGGATAAACTGAGGGTGAGCCCAGGGGAAGAAGGCAGAGACCATGGATTAGCCAACACTCGAGAGGTCAGAAATCTTTTGGACTGTATAGATCTGGGAGCCATCCAGATGTTGCCTTCTCAGTAAGGGGCTCACTGTCTGATGATGCTCTCATCCACTAAGAGGCTCAGGGTGTTATAGATAAGATAAGCTTGCCTTTTGGGAGAATGACATAATTAGAGCATGATAACAGTGTGACTAGAAGCTAAAGACAGAACAGGATAGGATGGGATTGGATGGGATGATAGGCGCTATAAGGTATTGAAGTTGGAATCCCTATTTCACAGATGGGGAAACAGAGACGAGCTGACTTGCTTATAGGTATATAGTTAGTAAGTGGTGGAAGTGGAATGTAAGGAAAGGTCTTCTTGACTTCATTCCCAAACTCTGCTCATGATGCTGTGTTGTGGTCTTCAGAACAATGCTTGTGTCTAACCTTCAATATTTTGGACTCATTATATACCTGACTTCTCCAGCAAGTTCATCGGTGACCTCAAAATACTGTTGAATTTTATTTTAAAGTTATATATTATTAAAAAAATTAACCACTATTTAATTTCTCTCCCTTTTATCTCTTCCCCCTACTGAGAAAAAAAACAACAGAATCCAAATTCTTAACTAATATGCATAGTCAAGCAAAATGCATTCCTACACTGACCATGTCCAAAAATGGATGTCTAACTTTGCATCTTGATACATTTTCCTTTCTGTTAGGAGGTGAATAGAACCTTATGGGTTCTCTAGCATTATGGTTTGTCATTTCATTGATCAGAATTCTCAAGTCTTTCTTCCCTTGGTTCTTTTCACTTCGCTCTACAACTGCTGAGCATTAAATGGCAAGGCAGAACTTCTGACCAGAAATCCTTGAACTTAACCTATTAACTCAGCCTTCCTATCTAGAAAAAAAAGACAGTGCATTTTAATGGAAATTGTGTTGCATTTGGAGTCTAGTAATTCCAACTTGAATCCCACCTCTGATAGGAGCTATCTTGAGTAATTCACTTAATTTCTCCAGGTTTCAGTTTCATTACCTATATAGCAGGAATAATACCTGTATTGCACCCCTGTTATTACAGAGGTGGTGTATGCAGAGTTCTATGAAAATCTTAAAGCACCAGATAAATGACAGCTAATTATATCATTAGCTAATCTCTGCTGGGTTGGTTGGGCACTGAAACAACAGGTGGTGGGGAGTTATCTAAGCTGCTTCAGCATGGTGGACTAAAGCAGGGGACTGAACTGGTAGGCAGGGCTAATGAAGAGTTTTGGAATCAGCCCTTCCCAGCACAGCCCATATGGGGTTGTCCAGGAAGGAATAATGGCAGTAATATGTCAAACAAAGTCAGCATGCCGTTGTTGGGGTGGGGACGAGGGCTGGGAACATGGAAGCTCTTTTTTTGAGCAAAGGCTCTGGCTAAAAGCCACCCAGATAGCAGCTGCAGGTCAAAGAACAGTCTTCACATTGCTCAGCAAGGAGCGGGCTAGATGTGTGCTCTGATCCTTTCTTTTTCTTCCTTATGGACCTAATGCAGTCCTGACTGTCAGTGTCATCCTTCTTGGATCAAGGGGCCACAGCAGTGAGCGGAATGTTGGGTTATGATGTGGTTTGGAGGTATCATGGATAAGCATCAGATTCCACTGAAGCATCATAAGCACACATCCAGGAGATTCCTTTGTAGAGATCACACGTGGAGTGTGAGGAGCATTCTGAATGTGGCTTTTACTCAGATGGTGTGATCTTATCTACTTGCTAGCAGTGTGACTTTCTTTGGGCAAGTCTTTTTTTTTTTCAAACTTTTTGGAGGGGGGAAGGCAGGGCAGTTGGGATTAAGTGACTTGCCCAAGGTCACACGGCTAGTAGTGTTGTGTCTGAGGCTGGATTTGAACTCAGGTCCTCCTGAATCCAGGGCTGGTGCTCTACTCACTGTGCCACTTAGCCGCCCCTATTTGGGCAAATCTTAATTTTTTTAGTTAACTAGGTGGTATATTTGGGCCTGGAATCAAGTAGACCAGAGTTCAAATTTGACCTCAGATACTCACTAACTATGTGACCCTAAGCAGGCCACTTAATTGCTGTTTGCCTCAGTTTCTTCATCTGTAAAATGGGGAATATAATCCTTTTATGACTTATGCCACGAGGTCGTTGTGAAGACTTGATGAAATAATATCTCTCGAGTGCTTTGTAACTGGAAGACGCTGTGCGAATATAAGCTTTTGTTCTTTGTGTGCTGCTTGTCTTATTATTCACACACGCCTTTCTTTAGGTTGCCTGTATCTGCTTATGTGTGTAATTATAGCTGAAGGTAAAAATGCACCTTTATCTGCTTATTATATCTTTTACTTTCCTGCCTTCTTTCTAACTCTTTAAGGTCTCCTGCTCAGTGGTTCTACTGTGGAGAAGGAGAAAAGTATTGCCCAAGGAAGGCCTTTGCCCACAGCTCCCCTGTCTGTCCCCCCAGGGCTCATTGTCCCCTTGTACACACACATCCTGTTGGCATGATCTGGGGTCCTGATAGGGAATCCAGTCACTCTGGGCTTCCTGTCAGCTGGGTGGGCAAAGGGCAGAAAAAGGAGCCTGAATAGGGCAGACTGGTGCCCATCAGATTACCCTGGCTCAGTAGCCAAAGGCAGCCACACCCAATTAATGGACCAGATGCCCCTTCTCTGTGTATCTGAGTCCCTGAACCAGGCCAGTCAAGTAGCCTGTGAACAGAGGAAGAGTAATGCTCTAGGACACAAGCTCTGATGCCACTCACTTGGTAGCCTTCCCATTTATTCATTCAATAAACATTTATTAATTTCCCAATTAGGGTAAAGCACTGCAACATCACATCAGGAAGGGTCCTGGTCATGTTCACCTGAAGGTTCTCTGACTTGTAGGAAAAAATGAGGAGAGAATGATTGGTAATGAGCAGAACATTGCAGAGATATAGTCCTGGAATGATACACCAGGATGTGGATGCTTGGCTTTTAGACTTCTTCCCCCATTCGTCCCAACTTTGTGTGGACTCACTTGTATGTCCCTATGGGAAGTCATTGGTCGTCTAGTTTCAATTTACCTCCTCTGCCTAGGCAGACTGGAGGTGATGCTGATCTTCCCAACCACTCAAAGCGATGTGGAAGAAAGATTTTAAATGACTTTGAAGGAACTAGGAATATTTAGTTTGGAGAAGAGAAGGCTTAGCGGGGAAGTTTATGCACCATTGGTCCTCTGGTAGAGAAATTCTATGAACAACTGGATAAGACCTTTTAAATCAAATCAACATGCACTCTGATACTTGATGCCTGGGATGCAAAGGTGGGAAAAGGTGAAGATGGGGAGAAATATATGGGAAAGTGTAGTTCTGGAGAAAGAAATTAATGAGGCCAAAGACTTGTAGGTTGGTCAGAAACCTCATACCTTTCTCTCATCAATACTTAAAAAAAAGAAGATACTGGGCATGGTAATCAGCAAATAACATCACAAGGAATGAACTTGATTTAATTTTCATGGACAGGAAAACTTATTATTGATGTGGGAGTTATCTGAGAGTTGGCTGTCTGTTCACAGTCAGACCAGCAGGTTTTCAGAACTAAGATTAGAATTTATCATAAACAAGAAGAAAGAAAATAATGAGAAAAAGATATGGCATATAATTTAGAAAATTTAGCCCTCAATTATTTAAACAAACTATTAAAAATAAAAAATGGGAAAGGACATCAGACCTAACAGTGACACTGAAAATAATACCGACACTGATAACTTTATCCAGAAGTTAATTGCTACAACAAAGAGACCAAAAGAGCCCAGCAAGCACCTTAGTCACAGCAAACATTTAACTTAATTGCCAAATGGAGAGAGATGTCTGCCAAAGGCAACATTGGGCTAAAATATAAACGTGTCTGTAGAAATCTTATGAAGAAAGATGATGTATACTTATGAATAGTTTCATTTTATAAAGCAGAGAGACACAGCAGAGAGTAAGACTAGTTTGAAGAAAACTTGGCAAGATGTTCAACTAAGCAGAGTCATCCCAAGAGCATTCAAAGATGAAATGAAAAAGGGCTATAAACTGAAGAAAAATAGGAAAGACTTATAAAATTCATTTCAACAAACTGTTTATTCCATCAAGGAGAGTGGAACCACCATACTTGGACCCTAACATTACATTTTTTGAAGTGCTTACAGAGGAGGTAGAAATCACCCTAAAGCAACAAATATGGGAAAAACATCTGGATTGTACATAGAGGAATACATAAAGGAGATCTGTCCTGGAGGTGATACAATTGTGAGGGCTTTGATGGATTAATATACAAGGTATCTGAAGGAGGGGAAGATATCAAAGGTGTGAAAAAATCTCAGCCTTGTTAACAAACTTAACTACTTACCTATATGCCTACCCTTCTATCCATACAAAGTCTTTATGATTATCAACTAGACATGAATCAAGGGCATCTTTCATGAAGGTAACAGTAGGCAAGACCTATTCCAAAATAGACCCCATCCTTACTATCTCACAGTTGATTAAAAGATGTAGAGTAGAAGATCTCATTGTGCTTAATTTTTTTTGATTATGAAAAAAGGATTGAACTCAGAACAAAATGGTGCCTTATAGATTCTTTCACATCAAGATGTCCCTCATCTTTACTAAGATCATTTTGGATTCCTTGGAAGATGCTACAACAGAAATAACTCTGTTTAATAACTCTCTGGTAAACTTTCTGGTAAATAACTTTCTGGTAAACATTAGGTATATCACTGTGATGGAGGAGATTCAAGGCAGAGCGGCTTGATCAAGGATTCCACAAAGATGAAGTTCTCTAGGTGCTTGAGCTTGAAGGTGACGTTGTGTTACATCAAGCCTCAAGACTTTGCAGAGCCTCCTGGAAAAGATGTGTAATCATTCAAAGGAGCTCGACCTGTCCATCCACATAGGAAAGACCAACTGGATGAAGAATGTCTTTCGCCAGTATTTCAATATGCATCTGAATGGACAATCCATAGGGCTTTCAATAGTATGCATATTGGGGGAAGACAGAACAGGTGGACAGTGATTTTGACCAGGAGTTGAAAAGGAGAGGAAAGAAGTCTGAATTACTTTGGGAAACTGCAAAACACTTTTACTGACACCACACTTTCCATAACAGCAGAGGCTTGCCTTTTCAATACAAACAATTTTTTTGTGGGGCCAATGCAGATACTAAGTGGCTGAGGCAGAATTTGAACCCAGTTTCTCTGGCTCTGGAGTTAGCCCTTTTCCAGTTATACCATGCTGGTCCTAATTGCCACCTCTATAAAAACAACTAAAGAAGTTTTATATGAAATAGTAGCCTTTCTCCAGAATATATTAAAGATCTTTCACAATGCAGCCCTAGTCTACCTTTCTAGCCTAATTTTTCATCACTGTCTTGCTCCCTTTTTGGGGGGGGGTGAAGGCAGGGCAGTTGGGTTTAAGTGACTTGCCCATGGTCACATGGCTAGTAAATGTTAAGTGTCTGAGGCTGGATTTGAACTCAGGTCCTCCTGACTCCAGGGCCGGTGCTCTATTCATTATACTACCTAACCGCCCCTCATCTTGCTCACTCTTATGTTCCAGCCCAAGTGGAATACTTGCTTTTCCCTGATCTCATCCTGCCCTTTCCTATTACCATGCCTTTGTACAAGTTACTCTATCTTTTATGTTTAAGATGATTTCTTTCTACCCTATCTAGGATCATAGGGTCTAGAGTTAGAGCTGTGGTTCAGTTGTTTTTCAGCTGTGTCTTATTCTACATGAGCCCATTTGGGATTTTTTTGGGAAAGATCCTGGAGTGGTTTGCCATTTCCTTTTCCAGCTCATTTTACAGATGAGGAAACTGAGGCAAACAGGGTTAAGTGACTTCCCCAGGGTCACACAGCTAGTAAGTGTCTGAGGCTGGTTTTGAATTTGAGAAGAGTCTTCCTGATTCCCAGCCCAGAGCTCAATCTTTTGTACCAACTAGCTGACCCTAATTCTAGCTTCTAGAGTTCGAGGGGCCTTTCAAATAATTTAGTTTAGCATTTTCTTTTTACAGATGAGGAAGGTAAGGCACATAGAGGTCAATGTTTTACCCAAGGTTGCACAGCTAATAAACAGAAGAGCTGGGACCGACAGGCTTCTCTATGATGCTTAGCCCCAGCTCTAAGTGATCCCTCCCTCCCTTCCTGAAAGACATCTCCCATAAGCTTAAATCGGTTTCCAACGTGCGTTATAGGGTGCATTTTGGAGTTCAAGCGTCTGAGGGACAAATTGTGTCATTCCTTGTCCTTGTATATCAGGGCCTAGGACAGTGGCCAGTATATAGAAGGCTTTCTGTAAACTTGGTAATTTGAACTGAGCATAGAAAAAGTATTTCAGGCTAGACCACAAGGGGGCACTAGAGGTCTCTGTGAGTATAGTGTTTGAGGATGGGTTAATGACTGCTTTGAACTGGCTTTGGGACCCTATGGTCTTCTTGATCCTAGCCCTATTTCTAGACTGTGGAATTTTTCTTTTAGGCCAGATAGTCAAAGGTCTCCTAATTCTTAAAGATCTCTGGGGAAAGAGAAGCCACATCCTCCCTTGCTAACCCCTGCTGTAAACCTGTGACTCATCTTCAGCCCCATTTTCTAATGTTGGGTCCCATCCCCTCTTGCTCTGTTTTCAAAGTGTGTGTGTGTGTGTGTGTGTGTGTGTGTGTGTGTGTGTGTGTGTGTGTGTGTGTGTGTGTGATGGAGTGTTGTTAACCATTGCAGATTTAAAGCTTTTCATCAAACACTTCTCCACTCCATCTTTTGCTCTTCAGGTAGAATCATGCTCTTACTCAAAGGCATAACTAGACCTGGATAACTGGGGCTTTGCATCAGGTTGCTGATATCCTAGGGGGTAGCATGGGGAACGCAGGATGTACTTTTTCTCAAGGGCAATTTCTATCTCTACACCAAGCCTCTCTATCTTCTGATGGCTTACACTACCATAAACTTTAATTGCCCCTCCACAATTGCTCCCAGTGACTCTTTGCCACCATATTTCCCCCCTGTGAGGTTTTCTTGCCTCTAGTCCCAGAGAAGGCGAGGCCTGGACTCTCTGGGTGATACTGTCCTTTGTACTGCCATTTCCCTGCCCCTCAGGTACAAGCGTACTTAACACTGGCTTTCTCAATTTCTTTAACATTTCATCTAGCGACTAATCTCATAATCCATAATCAGCAAAAACCCTTTTGCCCTGTTTCTACCATGTTTGAGGAATGAGGGGAACATAGGTTGAACTGCCCTTTGAGTAATTTTTCCAAGGAAAGATCATGCTGAAGGATTGATGTCTTCCCCTTGCAGATATGTCCATTACTTCAGTGGACTGCTCTCTGGTTCCATCAAAATGAACAACAAGCCTTTGTTCCTACACCACGTCATTATGCACGGCATTCCCAATTTTGAGTCCAAAGGAGGTCAGTGACTGATAGTTTATGTTTCAATCTCTCCACCTTTCCCATTGCCTCAGTTTCCCCTGCCCCCTCTTTTCTACCTTTCCCTTCTTTCCTTCCCTTTTCTCAGTCTCCTTCTCTCCTCTCTCTTTCCTACTTATGCCTTTTCTGTTTTCTCTCATTGTTTTCCTTCCTATAACTCCTCTGTTCCTTCTCCTATCTATTGAACATTACCTATATTTTTGTTGCTTCTTTCAGGTTGTCGACCCTTCCTCAGGATCTACCAGGCCATGCAACCTGTCTACACTTCTGGAATCTAGTATGTATCTTTTCCTTGTGCAGATGAGTGTCTTAGGCTTCCCCTGTCACTACAAGAAGCTATACTTTTTCATTGCTAAAGTGCTATACATTACAAAGACCTTAAAAGGACACTGACACATGGATCTGTATTCTTCTTTCTCACTCATCTGGTTTGAGTGGGCATCAGTACTGTAGATTAAAATCTGTGTGTTCTTCTGAAAAATTGTGTTGTGGGAAGAGGAGGCTGAAAGTCTTTGTTTTTGTCCTAACTCCTTCTCTCTCTCTCTCTCTCTCTCTCTCTCTCTCTCTCTCTCTCTCTCTCTCTCTCTCCCCCTCTCCCTCTCCCTCTCCCCTCTCTGTCTCTCTGTCTCTCTCCCTCTCTTTCTCTCCTCTCTGTCCCTCTGTCTCTCTCCTCTCTGTCTCTCCTCTCTCTTCTCTCTCTCTGTCTCTGTCTCTCTCTTTTCTCCCTCCCTCTCTCTCTCCCCCCCTCCCCTCTCTCTCTGTCTCTG
>CM053600.1:154965989-154990865 GCA_028646575.1 Pseudocheirus occidentalis | reverse complement strand
TCCCTACCTCTCTCCATCTCGCTCTCTCCATCTCCCTCCACAGCAACGTCCAAGGAGACAGCCAGACCAGCATCTGTATCACCATTGAGCCTGGATTGCTTCTGAAGGGTGACATCTTGGTAAGGACTGTTTACTTTCTGGTGATAACCCCTCTGTCCTTCATTTCCTTCTGTTGTCACTGCTGCAACAATCAGTAAGAACCACAGACCCCACAGGTAGACAGAGCCCTGCTGACATCACACTTCCCATCTTTCCCCTGTAGGTACAATTTCCTTCTCCAGACCCACAGGCAGGGCAGTAAAGTAGAAAGAAGCCTGAATGAGATCCAGGCCCCATACTAGAAATAGATGCCTTTTGAGAGGCAGGATGGCCTGGTGACTGGAGAGTTGGCTTTGGAGCTATAAAGACCTGGGTTCAAGTCCTGCCTCTGACATATCTTGTAGTCCTAAACCAGTCACCTAAACTCTTGGTGTCTCAGGCAATTTTCTTAGTCTCCAACTTGCAGAGAAGGTGCCATTTGCATTAATTAGAAGTAGCTTCTTATGGGAAACCCCTTCCAGAAGGAAATGACAGGTACTGTTAAAAAAAGAAAAAAATGATTGTTGGGATTGTATGGATAACCACATCCTTGGGTAAATTACTTAATCTGCCTTAGCCTTTGTATAATGGGGCTGACAACTGCCTCACACTTATTTTACTGGTTTTCTTTCAAGCTCAAATGAGATGTCCCTGGAAATGATTTGGAAAAGGTTAGAGAGTTTACAAATGTAAAAGTAGTATATTTGTTTCTTGTCTGTAGAGAATATGACTTCTTGCTCTATGTCCTATGATCATAAGGGACGACATCCTTGTCACCCTGTCATTTAGCATTTTCCACAGAAGGTCATAGAATCATAGATTATGATATGAAAAGGGCCTTAGAAGTCAGTTAATCCAGTTCCCTAATTTTGCAGCCTAGAAGACCGAGGCCTGCAGCTCCAAATCCAGTCATTTTTCTGCTGTATCATGGTGTAGTTTCTATAATAATTAAAGAATTAATTTCCATTTGCTACAATTTAAACCCACCCTCAGCTGTGCTGAAATCTCTTAGGATGGGACTTTTTTTAAATTTTGTTGGCTGACAGAGTAATCTCTAAGAGATTCTTGTCTGGTGGTGGCAAGATTTTCTTCTCTGGAACTGGACATGAGTTCTGGAAACCATGGGCATTGGCCTGGGGTTCTTTCTGATTCTCCTCCACCCAAGGTGGTCTTGATGTTTTAGTGAGTCTGACCAGTGTCCCCTTCGTGTCTTTGGCCCAGCTGAAATGTTACCACAAAAAGTTCCGAAGCCCAGCCCGGGATGTCATATTCCGAGTCCAGTTCCATACCTGTGCCATTCATGACCTGGGAGTTGTCTTTGGGAAGGAAGACCTAGATGATGCCTTCAAAGGTAGGGTTCTTGGGAGCAGGGCATGAGAAGAGGGATGGAAAGCCGGTTTGAGATGAAGCTCATTCCTTTTTTGTCAAGTTGATCTCTTGCTATGTTTTCCCAATTCGCCCCATTCCTCTTCTCCTATTGTGTCTTTTCTCCATTGACCTCCTTTTCTCTCCCCCTTGGGGACTTCTCGCTTTCAGGCCCAGGACATTGGATCCCCATTCACTATTTCAGTCCCCTGCCTCCCCCCCTTCCATCGTCCCCTATTCCTGTCTCTTCAGTACCTGGAATAAAATCCTTAACTGAATGGGGCTGGTGCCAGGGAGAGCGGGAAAGAGAGCTGGGGAAGATGGTGGAGAGGTTCAGGATTCAGATACTAGGAAGAGGGGTGATCCCAGGGGTGTGCTGGAGTAAAAGTCAAGAGCCTGTTGTTAAAATTTCAGTGTGAGCATGTACACCTCAGAAGGCAGCAAATGCTCTATGACTCGATTTACTGTGTTGATTGTCAAATTTTAAGAAGGTGATGGAGAAAATATGAGATTAAAGATTAAACTTACAAGTATGTGGTGGGTTCATTCCTTTTTACTGGAGAGTTAGTTGCTAAATATTTACCAGCATGCCCGTGGATAATCCCCATCATTTTCTTCTGGCCCACATGTGTGCAAGATGCCTTTGTGTGCTGAGTAAGATGCGTCTGTGCTGAAGTCAGGGGCTAAGAATTCTCAGAACCTTTTCTGGGAGCTGATGGAAGGCTTCCTTCCTTTCTTTTCTTTTCCAGATGATCGGTTTCCAGAGTATGGCAAAGTAGAGTTTGTATTTTCTTATGGCCCTGAGAAAATTCAAGGTATAATTTCCTTTTGTTTCCCACCTTACCTATGCCTCCCCTCCCTTGCTCCCCCACCCTGCCCCCTAATCCAATCAATGCAAGAGACCTGTGTTCAAAAATTAGAACAGCAGATAAATATTTGGGCATTAGAGTGGATGCCAGCTATGCTGAATGAGAATCAGTGACTTAACTGTGGGGAAAAATAATATAAAAGGAGATAAAATAGATTTCATAGATAGTTAAATCTGAAAAGAGTCTTAGAGATCATCTGATTCAACCCCCTTGTCTCACAGTGTTGGACACACAGTAGGTGCATAATAAATGTTTATTGACTGACACATGAGGAAACTGGAGCCCAGAGATGTAATTAGTGGCAGAGCAAAGACGTCAGCCCAAGATTCCTGACTCTTCCAGGGCACTTTCCATTGTCCCATGAGTAGGATGTTGGAGAATAGTATAGGAACCATTAGGTTATTTTCCTATGGTAATCAGCCTTGGTCAGAGTCCTGTGTCCATCTCTAGGCTCCACAGGTAAAGAAGGTTGTAGATAGAAGCAAGAGGAAAGGCATGAAGACCGTGGAAGTACAAATACATAATTTTATGAGAAGAGATTAAAGAAACTTGATTTATTCAACCCAAAGATGAGAAGTCTGATTAAATGTTAGCCTTTAATAGTGTTGCTAGGCACAGGATGGTGACCTGATAGTCTCAGCTCAGGGAAGAAAGAAAATGAGGAGATGATTGTAGGCTGAAGAAAGAATTTAGTATAGCTTGAAGGATATCAAAAGTGATGAAGTTCTGGTAGGCATGACTGATTGAGATTGAGTTGTCTTCCTTTGTAGAAATATTTTTGGACTTTGAGCGTCTCCTGTTGGTCTGGCAGAGAGAGAGAGAGAGAGAGAGAGAGAGAGAGAGAGAGAGAGAGAGAGAGAGAGAGAGAGAGAGAGAGAGAGAGAAAACAAGAGAGAGAGAGAGAGAAAATGAGAGAGAGAGAAAATGAGAGAGAGAACAAGAGAGAGAATGAGAGGGAGAGAGGAAGAGAGAGAACGAGAGAGACAGACAGCGAGAGAGCGAGAGAGAAGAGAGAATAAGAGTGAGAGAGAGAATGAGAGAGAGAGAGAGAGAGAGAGAGAGCACACAAGAGCATCCTAATGAGGGAGGGGATGAGTAGGATGACCTTTAGAGAACCCAAGGGCATTCACAGTTTTCTAATTCTTTTAGGGGTTTTGAATATGGGCTCCACAAAGTTTTTTTTTAATTGATTACTTTATCAGTATGATTGGTTTCCTTTTATAATCCTATGCATTTTATTTTATGCATTTACAACATTCTCAGAAGGGGTCTTTAGATTTCCCCACACTGCCAAAGGTTGTAATCTTCTGGTATTTTCTTGATTGTTTTGGAAGAGGGACTGGAGTAGCCCAGAATGTTAGAGGATAACCCACAGTGAGGTCTCCAGGCTTCTCAGGGCTCCATCATGTGACCTGGGTGGAAGCCTTATCAATAGCATTAAGGCCCTAGAATCTGGAGTTTCTTGATCAGCTTGGCCATTGACCCTAGGATGGGTCCCTGACCCATTCATTCTGTGCTTCATTTTCCTTCTTTGTAGCCTCAAGATAATGTGAAATTGCTTAGAGATCTCCCTTAGGGGCATATTGTGGTTTCCTCTTTTATTCCAAATGTTAATCTCTTTTTACTTCACTCTCTTCCAATCAAACAGGAATGGAACATCTGGAGAATGGGCCAAGTGTGTCTGTGGACTATAACACCTCTGACCCTCTCATCCGATGGGACTCCTATGACAATTTCAACATGCACCGAGAAGACAGCATGGAAGGTAGGTGGGACTGGGGTGCCTCCTTGCCCCTTGATCCTGGTCCCCTCTTTCCTCACCACCATGGTCCATGAAGCAATGGGAGTCTAGGTAGCTAACTGGATATGAGACTACACTTAGAATTAGGCCTTTCTCAGTTCAACTTCTATTTAGACACTTACTTAGCAATGTGGCCTTGGGCAAGTCATTGAACCACTTGAGGCCTCAGTCGTTTCATCTGTAAAATAGGACTAATTATAACTCTCACCTTGCAAGGTTATTGGGAAGATCAAACAAAATAATATAATATAAACCTCTTTGCTGACATTAACATCCTATGTAAATGGTATCTGTTGTTATTATTAAATGCTAGATTTGAAATTGGAGGACATAGCTTCTTGGCCTTGTTTCTTCTATATTTTGGTCTTATCTGTCAAGGAGAATAAATCTTTGGGATTGGAAAGTATAAAAAAGAAGTAACTAATGGAGAATTGAAACTCAGCATAAATAGGGAGAGATGTCTACCCTTGGATGCAAGTCACTAGACCCAAATGAACTATATATGAAAAAAAAAACCAAATGACCTACATGATTTCTGAGCTACTGTCAGGGATCTTTGAAAAACCATGGAGAGTAGAATTGGTTTTGCAAACTTGGAGAAAGGCAAATATAGTCTCATATTTTTTTTTAGAAAAAGGAAAAAAGACGAATCTGAAAACTATAGGCCAATGCACTTGATTTTGATTCCTGATAAAATTCCGTTATTATTAAAGGGATGGTTATTGAATATCTGGAGAAGGAAGCATTGATCAGAGCATGGTTTCCTCCGGCATAGATCTTGCTGGGCTAACATTATTTTATTTTTTGACAGTCACTAGGCCAGTAAATCAGAAGAATGACATGGAGTTAGTTTACTTAAATTTTTTTTTGAAAAAGTAGAAAACATTGACAAAGATTCTCATGTACTTGTGTGAAAGTGATGGAGGGAGAGGCGGTCTAGACAGTAGCATACTTAGTGGATTCACCTGCTTGAATGGACCGACCCAATGAGTCACTGATGACTGAATCTCAGCTTAAAGAGTGGTTATGTGGTGAGGTCCACAGACATCTATTCTTAGCCCTGGGATATTCCAGGCATTTTTTATCAGTGACTTAAATGATTATCAAATTTGCTGATGACCCAAGGCTAGGAGAGACAGCTGACATCTAGGATGATAGAATCAGGATCCCAAAAGATCTTGACACTTGAATGTTGGGACAAGTCTAACGAGATGAAATTTTAATGTGGATAAGTGTAAGTCTTATGTTGGGATAAAAAAAACCCAACCCTGAATAAGTAAAAGATGGGGACATCAAGACTAGATAGTAACTTGTTTGAAAATAATTTGGAGATGGGAGAAGTCTAGTACAATGTTACTCAACCAAAAAAGGTAATGTGTTCATAGGCATAGCATCCAGGAATGCGGCAGTCCGGCTCTCTTTGGCCCTGATCAAACCACAGCTGGGTTTCACATTTTAAGAAAAGTATTGATAAACTTTCAGATGAAAAGAAACTGGGGATATTTAGACTGGAAAATAGCTGATTTAGAAGGGTCATGATTGCTGTTTGCAAGTGTTTGAAGGGCCCTCCTCCTGGGAGAATAATTGGATTTGTTCTTGCAATGGGTGGAATTTTCCATCAGCCAGAGTGAGGGTCGATGTAAGGAAGCGCCTACTCAGAGCAGGTGAGCATGGGGAACTGGAGCCCACTCTGACCCTCAGATTTTTTCTACTGCTTACATACTTATTTTTTTCTTCTGAATGGGACTGCTTCTCGGAGTCTCTGCTTATTTTCAGGGAATCTTTAGATTATCAACTTAAGCAGCTATGGCCCTGACTCTCAGGACACATCTTCACTCAGATTCCCTGAAACAAGGGAGAGAAGAAGGATGTGATTTAGGATAGGGGATAGAAATGACAGTAGAGAAGACTGGAATGGGGAGCAGAGAAAATCAAGGAACGGATAGAAAATTCAGGTGGGCTGTGGGGAAGGGGGGAAGAGAGATGACTGTGGGAATAAAAAGAAAGATGCTAGAGAGGTCTAAGAGGAAAATCAAGAGACCAAGAGAGTGGAAAATAGATGGGAGTTTAGCTGGAACCCTCTGACCTGCTTCACACACACTGGCTCTCCTCCCCCTCTTGCTCCTAACATCTGGGGATGGGGAAGAGGGAAGGGAGAAGGAACAGATGGAGCCCTTTGGCTACTGTAAAGGTCATGATGTCCAGAAAGGGACAGAGAGTCTCCTGTGTAGGGATATAGAACCTGGCTCAAGGCCCAAGGGGCCTGGAAGAGGGGGCAGAGAAGTCAGGCATCTAATTGGAGAGGAGGGTGGGGAGGGGATCTCATCTCTTCTCTTTCCTGCTTAGGCACAGGGTGGGGCTGGCCTGGATGGTGGAAGGAGGCTTGTAAAACTCTGCAACTCCATCAGAGGAGACATACACCCTCCTCTTTGTTGTACTGTCTACCCTCCATTTAGGGCATGGAAAACTGGCCTGCTCTTGAAAGTCTCTGAATTCCTGGCAGGGGCAGGAAAAGTAAGAGGCCTGAGGTTACTCCCTGGGACAGGTGGTGGGGGGTGGAGGGGTAATGGTCAAAAGTAGTGACTACTGTTCCAATCCCCATTACTCATAGGATCATAGATTTAGAGCTGGAAAAAAATCTTAGAGTCCAATGAGTCCAGCACCATTTTTTTTTTTAAAGATTAGGACACTGAAGCTTAGAAAAAAAATTAAATGTTTTGCCCAGGATCATGAAACTAGTAGGCATCAGAGAAAGGATTCAAATTCAGGTCTTTGTGGTTCCAGGTGTAGCACTGTATTCATCACACCTTGCTGTCTCTGTTCCTGGCTGGAAGAAATGATCAGAGACCACTGTTTAGCCTTAGGTCTCCTCTGCGCCCACTCTTGAGTCTAGAAACTCATTCCCTGGATTCCCTAATTCTGAGGATCCCAGGAGATGAAGATGCCTATATTCTCACGTCAGCTCCCTCTTTCTCAATGTTGGGCAATTCCTCCTCCTTCTCCTGTGGCTGAATTTCCTTCTGTATGGGGGTAGGAGTAAGGTTAAAATGGAAGAGAAGGAAGGCAAGGGCAGGATGCGTCAGGGATTGGGGGTAGAGTAGTTTAACTTTCAGGGAGGAGAAAAGGAAGCTTGAATTAATCTGGAGCCAGGTCGTAGGTACTTGAGTTTTGGTAGACCATAAAGTAAGGGGGAAGTGTCTGCTTTGACCCTTCTCTGTGGTGATTAAGGAGCAACAAAGTAGGGCTGATGTGAGATGAGGTTTGGTCTTCCCATACTGACCTGAGCCAGAAGGCCCAGCCTCCCTCACTTGAGAGAAGAAAGATGAGGTTACACAAGTAGTGAGCTGAAGGCTAGGCTTGACAGCTATGCCCAATGGCTCATACTTTTCCCATCTAAGGGTGGTTTCTGCTCGGAGGAGATTCACAGCAGAAATTTTGGATGTTACAGCGGCCAGAAGTCAGGTAATGGTCTCAGTGCCCTAGGCAGCTCTCTGAAAAGTGGTAGGTGATGATTGTTTTTGATAGAGGGGCTGTTTCCTCATCTGGAGTTCTCTGTTCTAAAAGTGATAGACACATGGTGACAAGAGGGCTGCTCCAATCGGATTAAAATATAAATGGGAAATATTTATTTAAAAAAAATACAAGAGAACATAAGATGTGACTTTATAGGTGAATATGCTTGATCAGGACTCCTTATGTATGGTTTAATGTCCCCTTTTCTATTTGAGTTTGACCATATTGCCTATACCAATGAAATCACTCATCTGGCAAAAAATTCAACAAAGCTGGCAAGTCCTTTAACACCAATTCACTCTGACTGGGGGCATGTTGCCACACCCCGCCAACCCCATAGGCTGGGGAAATTTTTTTTTCATTTTTCCATAGGGAAGGTCAGTGGGATGGCGAGTTCAGATTAGATTGGGATCATGTGCCCCAGATCAGAATGAGCGTCATTTCTAGAAATGGCCCACCTTCTCTATTTAAATCCTGATGGAGAAGGGAGGAGAAGGGAGGGGGAGGGAGTTCCTCTGGAGCTTGCCGCAGTGACTCAGACTGCCACTGGGAGAAGAGGGAGGTGGGTAGGGCAGTGAGAAAGGCCAGGAGCCAAGTACACTTGCAATGAACATTAACCAGATATTCATCTCCAGGCTATTTAAGGCCTCTTTGGAAACTGGCTTCTGAAAATGCCTCTGAGACCCCTCACCCTTGAGGGGAGGGGCTATGAGGTTTCCTCCCCCCACCCCACCTTCCTTTCTAAAAATTAAGACTTCTGGATTCTACTAGAAATCTTCCAAGTGTGTGTTCATTTACTAATTCTTCCCTAAAATGCCTCACAAGGAATTATAAAAACAGAGACCTCTGGTGCTGGAAAGGGCCTCAGAAACTATCTCGCTTACCTTATTTTAATGGTCAGCAAACAGTCCTGGAGAAGTGACTGGTCTGAATTTATACAGTGAGTAGCAGAGGTGAGATTAGAATCTGGGTCTCTTGAATCTCAGTTGGGATTCTCTCTGTCTCAGGTCCCAGGGGTACAGGCCCATATTCCCCTCATCCCGAGATGTTCTTTGCCCTCATTTCATAATATTTAGAGTTGGAAGAGACCTGAGGAGTTAGAAGAGTCCTATTTTATAGATGGAAAAACTTCAACCTAGAGAGAATAAAAGACTTATTTATGCAAGGTTTTATGCACAGGATCACAGGATCTGGAGAATTTAAAACTGGAAGACCCTCCAGAGCAGACCTTATTAACTTTTTATTTTGTCATAGACCCTTCAGGCAGGGTAATGAAGCCTATACACCCTTTCTCAGAATTTTATAAGCACATACATATACACACATACATGCACACATAAACATGTATATGTGTATTCATCATTGAATAAAATACTAAATTTCAGTTAGAGTTAATGAAAATAAAGATGCAAATTTTTACCCCCTACCATCTAAGTTCCCAGAATCCTGGAAATCTATTCACAGGACCAGACTCCAGCATAAGAGCCCCTACCTTTGAGATTATCTATTTGGAGAATGGTCTCCAAAGTAAGAGTCCTGTGATATCATCTCAGAAGAGGCCATGTCTGTATGTGATCCACCAATCAATTCGTGGGAAGACAGGTTGCATCCCATCCATGCTGCTATGGCCAATGGGAGGGGAGGGGCTTCTCTCCCTCACAACCATCACCTCTACTTATCAGCCCTTCAGGGAAATTATAAGCTGAACTAACCACCCACGGCAGCTACATAGGTGATGCTGGGAAAGCTGCCCCCACACCCTAATCTTCAGACCCTCTCATGGCTGCATAGGTCACCTCAGAGGGCGGTGGCAGTCATCTGCTGTTGTCATCTGTTATCTGAGATCCCTGCCTCTCTCCTTTTCACTTTGAGTGGTATCCATAGTGAGTTCCACAGGCAGAATGGGCATGGCTGGATGGTGATCTGGATGGCAGATGTCACACTGTTCTCTTTCTCTGCAAGCTCACTCATCCTCTATACTTCCCCATTACTGTCAAGGGCACCAGTCTCTTCTGCTTACCCAGCTTCTCACAATGGTCATGGCATTTTGGACTTATCATTTTACTCTAATCCACATTCACATATCCCATTAGTGCCCAGAATCTTACGGGTTCCACGTCCGCATTTCTCACATTTGTTCTCATCTCTCTACGCAAAGACATTGCCCTAGTGCACAGACCTTTATTGCTTCTCATCTAGACTGAGGAGCATGGCAGCCACACATAGCAGCCCTCAACACTCAGGAGAGTGGCAAGAAGCAGATTAAAATGTAATTGGAGAAATAATTAACTAAGTAAATATGAATATAATAGAGTATAGATAATGTTATCATGTGGTTTTCTAAGTCAGTATGCTTTCATTAGGAACCATATGTAGGGTTTAGTGACCCTTATTTCTATTTGAATTTGACCTGCCACTCTGCAGAACTGCCAAAGAGATTTTCCTAAATCTGTGGTCTCATCCTGGTATTCTACTGCCCAATAAACTGCGTTGGCTCCCTATTTCTGGGACCATATTTTATTTCATCTTTTATCTTAATCTTTTAAAAATATTGTTTAATGTTTTATATTCACATACATTGTGAATGTACATAATACACGTACATAATTATATGTATATAATTATTTAAACAGTGGTACTTTATACTGGAGTAGCATATCTTTTATATACTATGTGATATATAGTAAAAAAATATATATATAATTGTAGATTTTTTATAAATAAAATGTATAAATAAATATATAATATGTAATAAATATATTTATATAAATAAATAAATAAAAATAAATATAAAATATAAATAAATATGTAAAATATATAAATAAAATATACACAGGCTCAAAATTTTTTATTGATAGAGTAGTGGATGTAAAAAAAATTTGGAGATCAATGATCTAGTCCACCTTTTTTATTTACAGATAATGATGCCTCAGAAATATAAAACCTATTTATTTGTTCAAGGTCACACTGATAGCAAGCAGGAGATCTATTAGAACTCTGGTTCTCTGACTCTAAAGCTAGTGCTTTTCCTGAGGCTCTCTGAGGCTAATGCAGGGGAGCATGGGAACAGATTGGATTGTTAGGAGAGCACAGGTGGGGTTAGTTAGTGAGCACCACTGTGCTAAGAGGCTCTCCATGCCTCTGCACTTGTTCCACCAGGGAAAAATGTCTGTCTTCACTACTCCCAGCCTTTCTCCTTCCTCTGTATATACCCTAACAGGAGAAAACCTTTACCTAGGAAGCGTACAGTTTCAGGGGTATGCTTGGAACTATCTTGAACGGGGTCCTGAGAGCCAAATTGTTAATTTTTTCATGTAAGCATGAACACCTTGGAAAACAGCAAACTACAAGTAGTGTTTACTATTTTGTTGATTATATACATTTAAGAAAGTGATGAAGAAAATGGGAATAATTAACTGAATAAATAACTGAAAAGTACGGCATCCGGTTTTTTTTTTGGGGGGGAGGCGAGAAGCTGGTAGTTAAACATTTGCCAGCATACACCAGCAAAAGGTGATGATGAAATGATATCTAGTCCCTAATTAACCCAGAGTAATAAATCCAGTTGGAATTAGCATTTGCAAGCCTTGTGATTACAAAGGAAAAGTTGACACTTTGGAATTAGCAAGTGATGATGTCATCCAACACTAACCCATGACATTATTACTGCCTTAAGGCTATTGCTTAGAGGGGGACAGTGACAACAGTTACTAACCCATGTTTGTTCAAAATTTGTATCATGTGCTAAATGAATCCATTAGTCTTAGAATTATGGAAGCTTAGCACTGGAGGGGACCTTGGGGGAGGAGGGGCAACTAGTTGGCACAGGGGATATTTCTTTGTTTCTTTGTTTCTTTGTTCCTTCCTTCCTTCTTTCCTTCCTTCCTTCCTTCCTTCCTTCTTTCTTTCCTTCCTTCCTTCCTTCCTTCTTTCCTTCCTTCCTTCCTTCCTTCCTTCCTTCCTTCCTTCCTTCCTTCCTTCCTTCTTTCTTTGTTTCTTTGTTTCTTCCTTCCTTCTTTCCTTCCTTCCTTCCTTCCTTCCTTCCTTCCTTCCTTCCTTCTTTCTTTGTTCCTTCCTTCCTTCCTTCTTTCTTTGTTTCTTTGTTCCTTCCTTCCTTCCTTCCTTCTTTCTTTGTTTCTTTGTTTCTTCCTTCCTTCTTTCTTTGTTTCTTTGTTTCTTTCTTTCTTCCTTCCTTCCTTCTTTCTTTGTTTCTTTGTTTCTTTCTTTCCTTCCTTCCTTCCTTCCTCCCTCTCTCCCTCTTTCTTTCTTTCTTTCTTTCTTTCTTTCTTTCTTTCTTTCTTTCTTTCTTTCTTTTCTTTCTTTCCTTCTTTCCTTCCTTCCTTCCTTCCTCTTTGTTTATCTTTCTTTATTTTACAATTGAGGAAACAGACAGACAAGGGTTAATTAACTTGTCAAGGGTCACATAGCTAGTAAGTGTCTGAGACTAGATTTGAACTCAGGTTTTCCTGATTCCAGCTCTATCCATCTTGCTACCTAGCTGCTAGTTCGACCTCTTGCCTTATATAGGGATACGTGCTCTAATAGTGGTCACCTAGTTTCTGTGTGTATACTTCCAGGAACAGTGAGCTACCTACCTTACAAGGCAACCTGTTCCATTTCAGTAAGTCCAGAGAATAGAACTTCAGAAGGAAGGGGAAGGGAATGTTTATGGCTTCATTGGGAGAACAGAAGGTTGAAGGCAGGAGTAAATGACGATGTTTAAATGTCAGGAGGTGATGATCAGCTTTTTACTACCACTACTAGGCTCATACGGAGGGAAATGAATGGGAATTGAAAGTCGGGGAGCAGAATTTTGTTAAAACTTGGGAACTTTCAGACTAGGAAGAGTTTAAAGTATTGGGGTAGCTGATGATGAGAGGAGGTATCTTATCCCTAATGATAAGGTGAGACCCATGTCTCAAAGGACTGACTTTTGGTGTGGTATAGTCTAGGGACAGAGCCCTGGACAAGATGGCCCAGGAAAGTTTTTCCAGTCTGAAGTGATTCTGACTTCCTAGTACTTTGTCTATGACAACTGAAAACCTAGGTGGATGGAAGGAGAAGGAGAAGGTTCCAGCATCAAGAATGACAAAGCCTCTCAGCCACTGTCCTGCCCTGTTCCCTTTACCTCTCCATCTCCCATTCTTCTCCCTTCTTGTTCTTTCTCTCTCGATTTGCAGCTTGCCAGAGCTTTGCTCTGGCTGACACCCTGCTCCTCAGCTTCCAGAATCTCCATTAGCAGCTTGGCTTGAGCTCTGAAGCTTCATGCCCAGATCTCAGCTCCCCATTTGGGGAGGGAAGTGGGGGTGGAGGGGGTGGGAGGAGGAGGTAGAGCTGATTTCCTGACCTCTGCAGAATGGAGACGTCTCCAAATTCTATGTGAGGGTTCTGGGGGGAAACTTTCTTGGAAGCGGTACCTACTCCTAGGAAGAGTGTTATTCTCAACACTTTTCCTAACATGTCCCTGGATGTTGGAGTTATTTTAAAAGGATTTAGGATGAATTATGACAGAGGATGAAGATCAGGGGATAGGAATAGGACACTGAGAAACTTCAGGGTTATAGAAACATGTGCTCAGGGAAAATTGAGAAAAGGCCAGGGAAAAGCATACTAAACAAAATCTTGAAACGTCTTTGGAAGTGGGGAGATAAACCAGACATAAACTTTATGAGAACAGGTATTGTGTCTTAGCTAAACTTTGTATTGGCTCCAGGACCTAGATCTGTGTTACAGACATAGCAGGTGCTTAATAAATGTTTGTTGAATGAATGAGTGACCTCATTGGTTCCCTTCCAAGATCTGGACCTTTTGTGATTCCCTTTTTTCCCCACTGCTCACCAACTTGTCCTCCAGTTGCCACTGGAAACAGGGCTAGAGCTGTCTCCAAGAACCTCAGGCAGGGCTTAGATAATGTGTTAGAAACAACCTCTATTCCATCATTGGGAGAGTAGGAAACCACTTCTCTGAGATTTTAACTCTATTGAGATATTCTCCCTTCCTCCCCATCCCATTGGTTTGAGCAAAGGGAGGAGATATCTTGTCTGGATCATAGAACCATAGAATTTAGAGGTGAAAGGGACCTTATAGGTTAGGAAAAGGAACTTGTTGGTTGTCTGACTCCAAATGCAATGCTTTTTGCACCAAGCTAGGGTGCAGATGGTTTGAGGAATCTATAATTTTAAGCATATAGAAAAATTTTCTCGAGAGAAAGAAAATACTGAACTGAAACCTATCTTCTTAACTTGAGCAAATAATTTCACTTTCCTGGGCCTCAGATTCCTTATCTCTAAAATGGTAAGTTTGGATTATTGGGTATATGCATAGCCTGTGTCTCCCCAAAATTGATATTGTAAGTCTCATTTTTGTTTATATTTTTAAAGTTTAATAAATGTTTAGTTAAGTTTTAAACAAGTTTAATTAAGTTTTAGTTTGATGAATAAATGGTTTTTGTAATTATTCAATAAATGTTTGCCCTGAAAATATAGAATTATTTTAGTGTACATCCTAATGAAATGTTCTGTGTGTGCCTGTGTTTGGACTAGATAAACCCTAAGGTCCCTTCCAGCTCTAACATTCTATGGTCTGTCTGGTGATTTCTTTCAGTAGGCCTCCTGGAAGGGCTAATTACTAAATTAGAACTACTATATATACTTCTAAGACCTTAAATCGCTGGTGGAGAAACCAAAGGCTCAGAGTCGTTGCTAAATTCATCTCAAATCTCCTGACTTCCAAGTGTCTAGCCCCAATAGCCAGTACATACCATCTTTGTCTCTCCAGGAAGAATTCATGTCCCCTTTCCAATGCCTATGAACCAGTTAGGGCTGAGTTTGTTCTGAGAGATATGAAAGGGAGGAGCTAGCCTTGGAGTCAGGGCAAGTTGGCAGTATGTCTGAGCCAGGGCCCTCAGCCTTATTTAAAAATGATTCATTTTTGAAAGCCTCTCAGGGCATTGAGTTACATAGCTAGAGTACATGGTCTCCCCATAGACAGAAGAGGATAGTCACGGACTAGGTGTTGGCATCCTTTTCTGGCTCAAGAAAGGTTATGTTCTCTAATGAACCACCCTTGTCTCCATACTCCCCACGTTCAGAGTCTTTCCTAGGGAACTGGATCCCCTAGCTTAGGCTACTGAAGCCTTCCTCTCTTGTCTCCTTCCTCTCCTTTCCCTAACTGTCTATCTCTTCTCTGTCCTCTCAACTTATTGGAGACAACCTCTCTACCTTTCCCTCTCTTCTCTTCAGTTTCCAGTGACTGGGAGATATCATGGAGTCAGCATGGGGTAAGCCAGAGCCTGGAGCATTACTGAATCACACCAAATGTTAGAACTGGAACAGACCTGAGAGATCATCTAAGATCTAAGATTGAACGAATTCTCCTCCTTTACTAATTAAGAAAATAGAGATCCAGGAAAGTAAAGGATTTTTTTTTCTTGCTAGGTCTTCCATCTTGATGTTGTAGAGCTAGGAATCTAAGTTTTTTGACTCTAAGCCCAGTGTCCTTTCCATGGTGCCATACTTCCTTCCTTCTGTAGTCAAAAGTTTTAACCTGGGGCCTGTAAACTAGTTTTTATTATTATTTAAAAATATTTTTATTTTTAAAAATATTCATTTAAAAAAATTTCAGCTCCCTCCAGCCCTTCCCCCGTCCATTGAGAAAGCAAGCACTGTAACACTCACCATACATGTGAAGTCATGCAAAATTACTTTGTGAATTAGTTTTTTTAATTGATAACTGTATTTCTACATACTTATTTTCCTTTGCAATCCTATGCATTTTATTTTATGCATTAAAAAGCATTATTCCAAGAAAGGGTCCATAGGTTTGTGCCAAAGGTGTTCACAAAACCCAAAAGGTTAGGAACTCTTGCTCTATGCCATGTTTCTTTCTTGATGCAGAGAAGAGGTTTTTTTCCCCCCAAACATCATAGAGGTACAGTCAGAAGAGTACCAGACCAGGGAGTCAGGAGACCTGAATTTTAGTTATGGTTCTGGCAGTAACTAACTTTGGGACGAACCAATTTCACCATCTGTTAAAATGAGGGGATCAAACTAGTCATCTTTAACTAAGCCTCTTCTAGCTGTAAATTCTATGACTCTGATTTTGGTTGAAATGCTTGTTCGCCCATGGATCATCTCCTGTTAAATTCGTGTTTGTGTTTTGTTTTGTTTTTTTCACCTTACTAATGTGTCTTGTAGTAACTGATGTAGCATCGAAAATCTTTCCCTCTTTACCTAATGGTAACGCTGAACAGTCCCCTTCATAGCAGAGATACGACAGAAAACTTAATCCTCTTTCCCTGATTTTACTTACCAGTGTTCTGGGTCAGATAACCCTGATACCCACACTTTCTTTACAGGCTGCTGGGCAGTGTGTGTGTCTGTGTGTCTGTGTGTGTGTCTGTGTGTTTAAGTGTCAGGGGTACTCCAGTGTGATGGCAAGAAATGGGAAGATAAAGACTTCCTGGTCAGCGTTAAAGGCTTGACAACCTGATGATTTTGGGGAAGATTAGAGGCCACTTAGTTCAGCCCATTAATTTATTAGATGAGAAAACTGGAACCCACAGGGATGAAATAATTTGCTCAAAATCCTGACGGTAATTAAGTGACAGAGCCAGAATTCCTATGAGAGGTCATAGAACTCCATGTTTTTAGCTAATGTTCTTTTCATTGCACCAGAGGACCTCAGGATTCAGGAGGTGACCTTGTCTTGGTTGGTGCAATGGATCAGCTCAGAGCCTGAGGATTCAAAGGAATCATCCATTTAATAAAAACATATTTTTCTGGGGCATCTAGGTGGTGCAGTAAATAGAACACGGGCCCTGGAGTCAGGAGGACCTGAGTTCAAATCCAGCCTCAGACACTTACTAGCTGTGTGACCTTGGGCAAGTCACTTACTCCCAATTGCCCAGCCTTTTCCCCTTCCAAAAAGCAAAAAACCCTCAAAAAACACCCCCCCAAACAAACAAACCAAAAAAACAACCCCAAACCAAAACAACCATATTCATCTACCCACATGTAAAAGCATTTCCCAAGGCAGTTAGAAACAACTCACAAAATGTAAAAGCAGGTCAGAGCTGATGGGCTAGGAAATTAAAAGCAGATGTCAAGGAGGTTCTTTAGGGTTTCAGGAGCTCCCCAGCAAAGCCCTGAATAGGGAGTGTCTCTTGCTTTCAATTCCTATGCAGAGCCAGAGGGAGAAACAGGCTATGAGCTCAAGGCCTGAGCTTTGGGCACCAGTCCTCTATCCGTGACCTCTCACTTCACAAAGAGAGCAGCAGAAGTAAAGAGTTTCCATCCAAAGGAAGAAGGAAGGCATTCTCAGAGTAGACCCCATTGGTGATGCACCAACTAACCACTGACTGAAACAGGACAGTGCATTGACTCATTCAGCCTGCCATTTTTTTCTTTAACAGGCCTATGCCTCTTTCCCCAGGAAGGGGATACTAGATGCCTAGGCACTTACGAGATACACAGTGATTTGGTGATGGCCATATGAGGGCATGGAACCCCAGCGTGTCAGAGAACCCATTGGATCTGACTCCCAGCCCAAAGGTTTTATCCCTTTGCATTGCAGCCAGCCACATTCAGGGGATCTGAGCTCATCATCCTTGAGTTTGAAAGGAGACAGCCTCAGTTTGGATTAAGAGTTTGGACTAAAATTGAAACAAAGCTGGTCCAGTCCTGGCCCTCTCTTTCTGGAGGCCCCCACTGTCTGATTCACTTCTCCCTTTCTTGGACTCTGGGGAAGACTTAACTTTAGGGACCATCCTGTGCTTATCTCCCCTCCTCCTTTTTCCTTCTTCCGTCTTTCCTCAGCCCACCAGCACCCTTGGGTGTCTTGGCCCTAAGCCTTAAAATGGTTAGGTCTGGAAGGCAGTAGGATTTGCTAATATTGCACAAATTCAGGGCTTGTCTGTCCTCTGAGCTGGTTGGTGCCTACAGTCCGTCTGCCGGGTATCAGGCTGCTTTTGGGATTGGGTTTCGGTATCTCACTGAAAATAAATCAGCCAGTTAATTGTCCTGTTTCTGTGCACAGAGCTTCTGCCGCCTGGCATGTATTTAAAGGCTTCCTGTAAGTCACTGTTTTTATCCCATTCCCCGCCCCAGGGGCTCCATGGAGGCCTTAGAATTTGCCTTCATCTGAAATAGGGAGGCTGAAGCCTCTCTTTCCTGTGGGCCCGAGTTTCTACACTTTAGTTATCCAGGTAGAAGAAGGGATCAGGGAAAAGAGAGGGACAGTGGCATCTTCCCAGTTAAAGTATCATCTCTTAGTGAAAGCTATAGGTTGTCAGAGCTGGGTGGGGTTTAGAACTCAGAGGATAATCAGATCATAGATTGGGAAGCAGAGGAGAGCTTTCAAGACATCTGGTTCAGCTTCCTTATTTTACAGATGAAGACCCTGAGGCCCAGAAGGCTCAGGTGGCTTATTACCCAATGTCCCATAGGCCCTAAGTGGAAGGGCTGGGTTGGAACCCAGGTCCTCTGGTTCCAAATACAGATTCTGAGATCAGCTAATTTCATTTCATCCAATCAGATGAGGAGCCTGGCTTATCTTGAGGGAGAAGAAAGGTGCTTTTATTTAACAAAGGTTAAGTAAGGAGCTATCCCAGTGGAGATGTCCTGAAGGGGAAATATTTCACCCAAGGCCTCATAGCAGTTAGTGGCCAGGCTAGGACTAGAACCTGTCTCTTGACTCTTTCTGTTTGATTATGGGACCTCAATCTCAAAGCTCCCCCCTCCCCCCAAAAGTGATGATACCAAAGGAGTGAATAAATCCATCATCTCTGTGAGGCAGAGTAAGAAGAACTTCTGGGGTGATGAAATGTCTGAGATACTGAGATAGGAGCTTGGGCATTATGATGGAGAAGAGAGACTTCTCTTTCCTCCTGACTGCCTAGGCTAGGTGAGGGGTTGTCCCAAGTGTGGGGGCAGAGTGACTGTCAAAATAAATTCTGAAGGGCCTGTATAAGTCCTAGTAGCAGTAAGCGCTCAGTTGACAAGTATTTCATAATATCTACAGTGTGCCAGGCCTAATGACAAGTTTTACAAATACAAAGATAAAAAAAAAGTGAGCAAACCTTGCGCTCAAGGAACTTACATTATTTAGGGGAGACTGGTAGGTGGCACAGTGGATAAATCACTGGACTTGGAATCAGGAAGACTTAGCTTCCTGAGTTCAAATCAAGTCTCATCAGCTGTGTGACCCTGGGTGAGTCACTTAATCCTGTTTGCCTCAGTTTCCTCATCTGTAAAATGAACTGGAGAAGGAAATGGCAAACCACTCCAATATCTTTGCCAAGAAAACCCCAAATGGGGTCACAAAGAGTTGGCAAAATGACGGAACCACAAAATTTACACATATAAGTAAATATAGAATAAATGTTTATTAAGGAAATTTAAGGAAGGAGACCACTAACACCTGGGGAGATCAGTAAAGGATTTGTGTAGAAGATAGTTCTTAAGCTGCATTTTACAGAAAGAGATTCATTAGTGCAGAGGTGAGGAGGGAGTATGTTCCAGGCATGGCAGTGGGGGGGTGGGAGGTGGATGCCTCTACATGGGGATCAAGGAATCATAGTTCAGAGTGTCAGATCTGGAAGGGACTTTAAGAATTACTTAGTCTAATCCCCTCATTTATGGGTAAGGAAAGGGTCTGGAGAAGTGCTCAGTGCTTTACATACAGTAAATGCTTAATAAATGCTCATTCATTCACTTATTTTTTGCCCAAAGTCAGACTGTTAATGGTGGATCTTCAGGCCATCCTGTTGCATTTTCTTTTGTAAGCTAAGTATGAGCTTGAGCAGTGAGAGACTTTTGTCCCTCTTCAGGGTTCAATGCAGTAGAGGGAGGCCCAGAGGGACAGTGTTCTCTCTGGTGAGTGGCCCTGGGGGACACTCCAGGTGACCTCCTTGCCCTGAAATCTGGGGCCTCCGATTCTCTCCCTTTCCCTCCTCTCCTCTCCCCTCTCCTCCCCTTTCTTCCTCTTTCTTCCCCTCCTCTACTTTCCTCATGTCCTCCTTCCTCTCCTCTCCATCCCTTGCTTTCTTCTCTTTGGTGCTTCTCTCTCCCTCCTTTCCTGTCCTCTCTTCCCCTCTCCTTCCTTTTTGAAAGCAGGCTCTGATGTTCTCTCTCTTCCCTAGACAGTGAGATCAGACTTTAATATGAAAGCTTGAACCTCTTTACCGCCCTTGTTTAATACTCCCTGCTCATATACCTTTTCCTCCCTTTGAGGGCAAATTAGGATTCTTTCCACTTTACAGATGGACAGACTGAGGCCTCAAAGAGGGGAAGGGGAATGTCCTAAGCCTGGGAAGGGGACTCCTTTGAAAGCAGAAGCATGTACTCATTGTAGGAGTTCTGACATGTTTTCATGAACATGGCCTTACCTATCCAGAGCTCCTACCTTATTCACCCAACTTGGCTTTGAATGCCTTTTGGCATCGATGTTGCCCAGGATCAGGCACTGCTGGGGGAACTGCTTTTAGAGCCTGCAGCACATTCTTTTGAATAGGCTCAGGCGTGGCAAATCCTTACCCTTTGGGGGAGTGGGGTGTGTGGATTCGATGTTTGGAAACAGCTACAAGTTGTTTGGAGCCAAGTTTGAGGAATAAGGTAATCGGTCATGCTGGGCAGTGCTGTTTTGGTGAAAAAACAAGGCGTGACTTTCCAGAAGAGATCCAGATTTCTCTTGTGTGGCTTGTAAATGGGCTCCAAAGGCCTCTCCAGCAATTCTGATTGCTCCAGTTATGTTGGGAGCAGCGGCAGGGTGGTTGGAATAAGGCCTGTGCTGTATTGTCTGTCCCAAAGGGGATTATTTTGAAGGACAGGATTTGCTTGTATCTGTGGTGGTTAAAAAACAAGTCCCATTCATGACCTTGTAATATAGTCTCACCTCTTAACAGTGCTGTTTATGGGACCTTTGAGAGGTAGTGTTTTTTTCCATTCCCCTGCCCTCATTCCCCTTCTTCTCCTCTTGCTCCTCTTTCTCCCTTCTCATTTCCTCATCTTTCTCTGAGGGGCTCAGCTCTCCATGGGCTCTCTTCCCTACCTCACTTCCTCTCCAAGTGAGGTCCCTACTGTACCGCTATCCAGGAAAAGCAAAACTTTAGGGGGGGGATTGGAAGTAGTGTGGAGAAAAATGATGAGGAGGGGAGCATACTGCTGACCCTTGTCCAACTCAGACATCTGCTGGAGACTTGATAATTCCCCACCTGAGTAATTCTTCTGGCACACAGTCTCCATCCCCACTCCAAAGGAATACTCTTGTATTTGACCTGAATCTACCTGTTGCCTCCTTGTGATGAGGAAGTAGAGTGGTCTAGTCGGGGCTGGCTTTGGATAGTGTGTGGGTACCAATATGGGGGCCCAATTCTCAAAACCATTTCCCCCTTTACTATTTCCCATTTTTTCCATTTGAATCTCTTCCATTCTTGTGGGTTGATCAAGAGAGGAAGGAGACAGTCCAGGGAAAGACCTTTATTTCTATCCAAAGCAAACCTCTAAATCCAATCCTCATCATCCCTGACCTCCCTGTAGCTTTGAACACTGTTGACAGCCTCTTCCTTTTTGAAACTCTCTCTCTGTTCTTGCTTTTCCAATGTTGAACTATCCTAGTTTCCCCCTTCCCTATCCAAAGGCCCCTTCTGTTGGCTTTTTCCTCCTTCCTTTTTCTAACTACATCTGCCAAGGCTCAGGTCTTAGTCTTCTTCTTCCTGAACTTGGAGATCTCATCTGCTTTCATGGTGCCAACTCTCATCTGTCTTGGTGACTTCATGAGAACCCTATGTGGTTTCTGCTTCATCTGTATCCCATCTATAGAATTACCTTCTGTGGTCATTGTTGCCGCTCACCACCATGTTGTTGCCTACCCCAGACAAAAGCTCTTCTGTTACACAACTACCCTAAGCTTAGAAGCTCAAGACATGCCATGCATTATAAAATCTGATCAGGCTGCTTATCATGGTTTCTCCACACTGGTGTTCTCACATTTCTGGATGGGGAGGAAGATCCAAAACACTGCTCCATTCCCTTACCATATGAACCCAACTGGGCTGCAGCTTAGCCTTAACACATTGCTAAGATTAAAAACTTTCAGTTCTTCCTTCTGTGTGTTCAGACCTTCTGCCCTGAGTCTTCAATCAATAGCCCCCATTCTGAGAGGCAAGTTTCCCCACAATACCTAGCATCAGCATTGATTCTGCCTCACAAAGCCTCTTAAATAGGCCCATGAAATTACACAGTTCTATCCAATCTCAGTTTACAGGACACCGTTGTTCACCTATCATTGTATTTCTACCCATATTCCCCTCACACTCTAAAGATGAGTATCATTAAGTTTTGTTCCACCCTTCTTTTCTCTCAAGTCCTTGGTGTTGAATATTGGTACAAAAATGGGTGGAGGCTTAGTCATTTTCATGATTATTGTTGACAATAATAATCAGGATTAGCACAGCAGTGGGAATCTCTGGTTACTTAGTCAAATACCACATATAGGTGACCACTGAGTAAAGGACTGTGTACCACAAGTTCAATGGGCGAGAAAAGGCTGGTGACTCCTATACTCAGAGATCTTATAGTTTAATAGGGGAAGGAGGAGCAGGCATTTTTGAGTATCTAGTGCCGTGCTGATAAATATAAGCATCAGAAAAATAGAGGGGAAATGACTGTAGCCAATGAAAGTTAGCAAGTGAAAAGAGCAGTCTACTCAGTGCTTTGGAAAGAATCAAGGTTGAGAAAGGGTAGAGAGGAAGGGCAATGGGAGGAGTGGAATGGGAGGGCATGGTGTCTAGGATGACAAGTGATTAGAACTGGGAGGTTTTAGTCTGTCTCAGTATAGGATGTTGTATCTTGAATGGTGTTTTGAAGATAAGGATTTGGTAGAGAGAAGGAAAAGGGCATGTGTCAAAACTCACATAAATGAATTAGACCTACAAGTGCTGGGGAAGTAGAAATATCTTCTTCCGTTGCCCCCAACTGCTCTCATTTCCATAATGATTTAAGGTTTTAAAGCAATTTCTTCACACTAACCGTGTGAGGTAGGTTTTATAAACATTATTCCCTACTTTACAATTGAGAAAACTGAGACTCAGAGGACTGTGTATCATAGATTTGGAGCAGAAAAGGACCCTAGTGGTCATCTTGTCCAGATCTGTTTTTATTGATGGGGAAAGTGAGGTCCAGAAAGGTACTGGCATAGCCCATTTCTTCCTTACCTCTGCTTCTTGGAACTTTTTCCTCCTTTCAAGGTTAGCCATTAGAATTTATTAAGTTTCTATTATGTATCAGGTACTTGCTGAGCACTAAGGATACGAGGAAAGGCAAAAAACTAATCCTGGCTCTCAAGGATCTCACAGTCTAATGGGAAAATCAACATGCAAGCAACTGTGTTACAAATCAGATACGTGCCAGATTGCTGTTTGTTCTTTGTCCTTCATTCTCAAGGAGGACCAATGACATCAGGAGGGTGATGTCTTGACTTGCAAGTGAATCGGATTGAAGTGAGGCAGGGCTGTGCAAAGTCAACAGCCCTGCTCTCTCCTCCGGAGTCATTTGAGTCCAACAAGTAAGGATCTGGAGAGCCGGCAATGGCCCCTGATGCAGCGGGAGACTTGGCTTTTTAAGTGAAGGTCTTTCCCAGGTCTCAGTTTGTCTGAGGCAATGTCCTTTCAATAATTAAAAGCTAGGTAAGAATGGAGGCAAAAGATGGCGTAGTTTGCCTTCACAGAGAAGCAATCTGGGAGGGGAAGGCCCTCTGGTTTTGGGCCAGAACAGAATAAATTGAAGTCACTAAGATTAAAGAAGAGTGGGAAGGACTTCTTACAAAAGAAGAGATTTTAGCTGAATTTGAAGGAAGCCAGAGAGCCCAAGGGGGTTGAGATGAAGAGGGAGAGAATTCCAGGGGCAGGGCACAGCCAGTAGAAATGCCTGGAGTCTGGAAGGTTTTGTGAAAGGAGGTCAGCGTCATTGGTTCAAAGAGCGTGTGGGAGCGTGTGTATGTGTGCAAGTGCATACATGCGTGTGCAAGTGCATGTGTGTGCACATGTGTGCATGCACGTGCGTGTATGCGTGTGTGCGTGTGTGTATGAATGGGGGAGATGTAAGAAGATTTGAAAGGTACCAAGGGACCAGGTTATAAGGGCCCAGCTCATGTTCTATCCACTATGAAAGGCCTTTTTTGATTTCTGTCCCCATCTCAGTAATTGACTTTGTATATACTTGTCTTTAATAAGTTCAGTAAACATTTACTAAGCCTTACTGTGTGCCAGGCATTGTGTTAAGAACTGGGGATACAAAAAGAGGCAAAAGATAGTCCCTGCTCTCAGGGAGCTTACAGTCTAATGGGGGAGACAGCATGCAAAGAAATATATGCAAAGCAAGCTATATGCAGGATAAATAGGGAATAATTAGAAGAGGTGAAGTAGTCGAATTAAGAGGTGTTTGAGAAGGCTACCTGTACAGGGGGTGGGGGTGGATTTTAGTTGGGACTTAAAGGAAGCTGGGATTGGGGGGACAGTAGCCAGAACAGAGAAGGGAGAGCATTCCAGGTATGGAGGACAGCCAGAGAAAATGCCTGGAGCCCAAGGGATGGAGTATCTTGTTAGAGCAGTAGCCAGGAGGCCATTGTTACCAAATGGAAGAGTATGTGTCAGAGAATAAGATGTCAGAAGAATGGAAAAGCCTTAGTTTATGAAGGGCTTTGAATGCCAACAGGGCATTTTGTGTTTGCTCCTGGAGGCAATAGGGAGATGCTAGAGTTTATTGAGTAGTAGAGTTGATATGATCAGATCTGCATTTTAGGAAAATCACTTTAGTGGCTGAATGGAGAAAGGATTGGAGTGGGGAGAGATCTAAGGCAGAGGCTATTGTGGCAATCCAGGTGTGAGGGGATGAAAGCCTACACCAGCTTGGTGGCAGTATGAGAGGAAAGAAAGGGGCGTATTGGAAGGATAATGCAAAGGTGAAATCACCAGGCCATGGAAACCCTGGGGATGTGGGAGTGAGAGAGAGTAAGGGGTCCAGTATGACTCCTGGGCTGCGAGTCTGAGGGCCTGGGAGGATGGTGTTACCTTCTGTATAGTAACACTGCAGGTGGGAGGTAGAGGCCTTAGTGTGAAAGTTCTGTTTTGGACCTATTGAGCTTAAGAATTCTACTGGACGTCCGTTTTGAGATGTCTCCTAGGCAACTGGAGATGTGAGATTGGTGGTAAGCAGAGAGATTGGGGCAGGAAAGGCAGTGGTGAGAATCATTGGT
>CM053600.1:154890989-154960989 GCA_028646575.1 Pseudocheirus occidentalis | reverse complement strand
CTCCCAGTTTCTAATCAGCAGTGAGGAGAGACAAATAAGGATTTCCCTTTTCCCCACTCATGAACTCCTCAGGAGAGAAGAGACCTTGAGAGGTCATCTCATTTACAGCCTTGCACCCTTAGATGCCCCCTCACAAGGAACGGTTTTCTTCTGCACTGAGACATTGTCAGAAATGGAGTTTTCTGGGTCACTAGATTGGTGTAATTATACCTTTAATTTGTATAATAGTTCTGATAGTTTACAAAGTACTCACATATCCCTCATCTCATTTGACCTTCCCACAACCTCCATAGGCAGGTATTATTAACTCCATCTCACAGATGAAGGAACTGAGGCTTAGAAAATATAAATGATTTACTCGAGGCTTTGCAGCTAATAAATTATTCAGTAAGAGATTCAAAGCTAGTTCTTGTGACTCCAAATTTGTGCCTCTTTTCCCCTGTGCAATTCAGTTCAGCCAGTTCTGATCCCTGAAGAACCACCCCCCCCATCTCCTCCCCAAAAGCTCCCTAATAGACCCTCCCAAGTATTTTGCATGGTGGCTTACAAAAGGGTATTTCATTTCTTCCTCATTGAGGGGGTAGGGAGGGAATGGACAAGAGCAGAAGACAAGAACTTTGATTTTGTAGTAAAGACATGTTATAGTTAAGAAGTGACTCAAGACCTGCTCCATTTCACACAGACACTGGGAGCTTTAGGGGCGGTAGAGAGGCCTTATCATGGTCAGAAATTCATTCAGAACTTGAAAGATTCTCCATCTCCATTTCTATCTGGCGTCTCCCTCAAGTTCAAATGTGTCTCTCCATTTCTGTGGCTAGTCTCTCTTTTCTTTGGGTTATTCAGTAAGGCTGAACTATCCTGAGAAATTATGGGACGTCAGGTCTTAGGGTGAACTGAGAGGTTTCCCAGAAGCAGTACCCTTACTGGTTAATTTTGGCAAGATGAGGATAGACGTGAGGATGGGCAGTCTACAAAAGGAATTCTTAATTCGGGAGCCATTTAAAAATCACATAATTACTTCAATACAATTACTTTCCTTTATAATCCTCTATGTTTTATTCACTTAAAAACATTCTGAGAAGGTTTAGCCTCTATGACAAAGAGGCTAAGAACCTCTGATCCATAAGTCGTCATTAAGTGACTTTTGTATACGTAGCACTGCTGAAGAATTCTGCTTCTTGATCTCAATTTCCAGTCTTTGGCTGCCTCTCTAATTACTTACTTAGAGAGGAAAAATGAAAAAGGTCTCTGTGGAGAGATTTGGGGATCCACCTTAAATCCCTAATTTCCTGTCTGCTCAGGTGACAGTTGGAGGAAAGTCTTTTCTATGTGCTGGGTGGAAACCTTCTGCACCGCTGTCCGGGCCTGTTAAACATCCAAATTTCTCCTTATGGGCCTGTCTGGAAACTTTTGATGCCATAGACCAATGGGGTGCTGTTAACTGATTCTTGATCTCATAGAATTCAAAGCTTGAAGGAGTAGTCTGGTCTACTTTTCTCATTTTCTAGATAACCATTTTGCCCAAACTCTAGATTTGGAAGTGAAAACTAGTCTTGCCTAACCCCCTCCTTTTAGGGATGAGGAAACAGGCCTGGGGAGAAGTGACTTGCCAAGTGTCCCCCAGGTAGGAAATATCAGAGCTGGGACATGAACCCAGGACTTCCCTGACTTCAAATTTGTTGCTTATCTACTGCTTCAGGAAAAAAAAAATGTCTATAAATTAGAGCTGTCCAAAAATTGGAATGTGGTTTCTTAGTGGGCTAGTTTAGTCTTCATTGGAGGTCGGATGACCACTTCTCAAGTGTGTTATAGTTTGGATTCTTTGGCACAGTAGATAGAATACTCAGCCTGGAGTCAGGAAGACTGGAGTCAGATGTAGTCTTAGACACTTAATAGCTATGTGACCCTGGGCAAGTCACTTAGCCCTGTTTGCCCTGGTTTTCTCAAATGTAAAATGAACTAGAAAAGGAAATGACAAACCACTCCAGTGTCTATGCCGAGAAAACCCCAAATGACTGAATAATAAGATAGATTATATTAGACAGTGTCTTGTATCTGTTAAATTGAAGGCTCAGGAGAAAACTCCTCTCTTAAAGGTGAATCCTTTATGAAGGTTAGATGAATGGAGAGGTATGACCAAGAATCATTCAGGTGGGAAGGCAGGAGTGGACTTTGATCAGGATTGCTGGAGGGCATGCCCATACAGATGTGTCATGGAACCATGGAAACCCCAAAGCTGGTGGGGAGCTAGGAGAAATTACTGCTGTCACCAAGGACTAGGACAGTTATGATCGACCCCGACTGACAAGCAGCCATCCATCTTCTTCTTGAAGGCTTCCCATGAAGGAGAACCCACTACTCCCTGAGAGAAGGTGCTTTTCACTTCTGGATAGATCTCATTCTTAGGAAGGATTTCCTGACATTAATCCTAAATGTGCTTTGCCTCCACCCTGGGCTCCTGGTTCTGTCCTCGAACCCTTTTTGTCTTCAATGGCCCTTTGCTTCTTGAGCACAGCTGTCTCATTTCCCTATTTTCTGTAGGCTAAACATTCCCATTCTCTTTAACAACCAGTCCTTATATAATAAGAGCTTATGGTCATTCATCATCCTGTATGTGGTGCTCTGGATACTTTCTGGTTTAACAACATCCTTCCTAAATTATGGCACCCAGAACTGAACACACTACTCCAAGACAGAGAACAGAGGGATTATCACCTCCTTATTCCAGGAAGCTATGTCTCACAGTGCAGCTGAAGAGGGGTAGCTGGGTGGCTCGGTGAATAGACCACTGAGCTTGGAGTCAAGAAGACCTAAGTTCAAATTTTCCTCAGACACTTACTAGCTATGTGATCTTCTTTCCTCAACTATAAAATAGGGGTGATAATGTTGTATTAGCACCTACCTACCAGAGTTGTTGTGATGTTCAGATGAAGTGGTATTTGTAAAGGGCCATAGTAGGTGCTGTATAAATGCCAGCTATTAGTATATAACAATTGGACAATTGTCTGGTGGCCTGTATGGTAACGTGTATTTTGTCTACTTTTCAACTGGGTGCAATGGGAGGGAGCACAGATTGCTGGCAGCTTCTAGAAAACCCAGCCAGTGGTTTGGCATCCTTGGAGTATGCCCGCCCTGCTTGGTGAAATTTCTTCATCCCTGTGCTGACTGGCAAAGGCAGCGTCAGGAAGGGTGCGGTCTCAGACTTGGGTTGACTTCCTCGCTTGAGAGAGAATGTGTTCTTTTCTTCCCACTGAGGTTTGAAGTTGTCCTCTTCCCATGAGCCACACTGCTGTTCTCGAGGGTCTCAGGTGATGGATGACTGGCTGTTTAGGCAGTAAGTATGGTAGGGAGTAGGTGGGAGTGTCTTTCCTGTCTGTCTCCCTTCCAGAAGTGGAAATTCTACTCCTACAAGAGTTCCCAGTCACCTATTTCTCTTTGTGGATGGCTTAGAACCTAGGATGGACCTTGAAAGCCTTCCATCTATGTATCATAGGATCATAGGTTTAGAATTTCAAGAAAACTTATAGGTTGTTGAGTCCAGCTCATTCATTTTATGGGTGAAGTAACTGAGGGCCAGAGAGATTAAAATGGACTTGTCCAAGGTTACACAAATAGTCTTGGAGCCAAGATTTGAACTCAAGTCCTTTGACTCCATTAAACTGTACTTTCTTATATCTGGATGTACAATGTCCAAAGGGATTTGAATGTTCTGAGTCTGAATTTTGCATTTGTTGTCTCTTTGCACACTAATGTAATTCAGGGTCCTGTCCATGAGCCATGGTGCCCTGAGTTGTTTAGGCTTCTGCTCCAGTTGAGATGGCCTCCCTCATTGTATTACTCTCATATGTTTCCTGAGTCACTTTATTTTTTGTCTGTTTCCTAAGTCACTTTGGATCCAAAGAATGTCTGAACTAGAACCTCTTAGGCCAATTTTTTCATTTTACAGAGGGGAAAATTGAGTCTCAGAGAGGTGACTTACTGGTAGATTGTTGTCTAGACCCCAGGTGTCTTTCTTGACTCTCAGTTCAGGACTCTCTTCATAATGCTCCTTCTGCTCCCAGCTACCAGACTCTATTTCCAGGGAGTCAGGACACATTCCCCAGCTGACTTCCTGACTCTTGAACTTCCTGTCTGTTGGGTGCCCAGCTGGCCCTTGATCTGCCTGCTGGCAGGGCAGGTGCCTTTTCATATCAGCATTGAATTGATTTTGCCATAGATCAGTTGACCATCCCCTGGCTCTAATGTGTTTTAATGAATTGTTATTCTGTTGGATTTTTACCCAGAGGAGTTTTTTTAAAATCATAGAGGACCCAATGCTAAGAACTTAATAAATCATTCAATAAATAAAGCTGGCCTACCCACACTGACAAGGGTCTCCTTGGAGCTGAAAAATCATCAAGAGAAGAGATTCTTCATCTCCCACAATTATTCATTCTCGGGCCTATCCATATGTATTGGTAGGGCATTCTTGTCGGTTATAGCAGTTATGGAATGGGTGGCAGACTGTTTTTGTAATTAGAGAACATGCGTTCAGATTGCCACTACAATTTACTATCCACGTGACCTTGGCTTTTGTTTCTTCACTGCTAGTGCAGGGCCTTGCTCAAGGTAGGCACAATACTTAGTTGTTGAATTGATTTATAATCTCTAGGGTTGAAATAGTTTTGTTTTTGGCCATTTTGGACCAACGCTTGTGTTTCTGGTGCTCCTCATGCTTGATGGGAGGGAGCTGTGATGGGTCAGCTAGTATATTAATCAGAAATTTTCTTAGACATTTCATCCCAAAGGAACAGTTCACCTCCGGATCAGTGCTATTAGATAAGTGTGTCTGGTGAGGCTAAGCTCTCTGGGGAGGACAGAGCCTTGGTTTTCCTCATCAGCAACAGTACAAAAGTGCATAGCAGCTAGTATGGTGACTACATAGGCCTTGGAGCCTCTAGCCTCCTTGGAGATACCTCCACAGCGTGAGAGACTCTGGATTGGACAGTGAGCTATGCTTCCTAGGGTGGTGAGAAGAGGGCTCTGGAAGGCTCTGCTCACCCTAGAATTCTGATTCGATGACTAGTAGACCCCAATTAAAATCCTCTTGCTGGTGATAACTCACATTTCTGAGATATTTTGTCCAGTGTTTATTCTTGCCTGAGTATTCGTGACATTGGCTAACTAATTTACTCAGCTAGAATTCTCTCCCTATATATTCCTTCTTTTAATCCAGTCATCTAAGAGGAGGGGTGGCTGAGACACATATTGGCTGTGTCACCCTGGGCAAATCATTGACCTCTCAGGACCCTGCTCATTATGGAGGAATTGCTGACCTTCATTGGTAGGGAGAGTTTCCTCATGCCAGAATATATTCGCAGTGCCATTGAACTCACAGGTCAGGTCCAAGTCCCTGTTTCTGATAAATGGATTATCCTTGTGTGGGAGAAACAGGGAGAGACAGTGCCATTCAGGCAAAGAGAAAGCAGGCAGGCAGGGGGAAGAAGGAAAATCCCCAGTGTAGTCTGTGGACATAAAGATATCTCAGAATAGCAGAAACCCTCCTCCTGACCCCCCCCCCCCCATCTGTCTGGGCTTGCTGGCTGGAGGTGAAGGATATCACACTGCAACCTGTAAATGTTTAATGTCAAGAGTTCGCTATCTATGGGAACTAGGAAGTAAAGCAAAATGAGGACTATTTTACAGGAGAAAATATGGCACTCATTATGGTTAGCCAGAGGCTCAGACTCCTCCTACCAGCCAACAGTTACAAGTCAGGAATACAGTTCAAGAATTGAGGTCCTTAGTCCGGGCTGCTTCTTTGGACTTTTCCACCCTTTCCCTTATAGACTGCCCTCTCATTCAAATCAAAGCATTTATCAAGAGCCTACTCTATGCTTGGCACTATGCCAGGTGCTGTGATTACAAAGACAAAATGGGAAAGAGTCCTGTCCCCATGAAAGAATCCTACCCCCATGGAACTCTTATCTGCTCATTGTTCTCTTGGGCTGTTTTCTTCTGACATTCCATCAATCACTTAGCAAATATATTGTCAGCTACTGTTTTTTATCCCTAAAACTCCTTACCAGGGATTGCTGCAACCATGGGCACCGCGAATGATTCCAAGATTCATCTGTTTGTGGGTTAATTCAGGTACTTCCATTTTCTTTTCCTCCTGTATTTTTCTTTCTCTCTTCTTCCTTCCTCCCCTATCTTTTCTCTGTCTTCATCACTTCCTCTTATCTTTTCTCTTCCGGTCTCCCTTCATGTTTTAATAAATGCACTGGCAGGATGTTGTTCCGGCTTCTTGTGGTTGTAGCACATAGCTCTTGATGTAGCGGTGGTGGAAGGGGTGGGGTGGGATGCAAGGATGGGGTGTGCTTCTTTCATCTCGAACAGGAAGAGTTGGGTGGGTCTATAGATCTTCCAGATAGACTGGCCTTAACTCTGGTGGAAGGGAAAGGAGAAGGATAGATTGTCCATGTAGAGTAATTTAGATTCCCTAGGTGATGAATGGGAGTTGGGAATAGGAAAGCACTACTGCAGTATCAGACTATCCCTCCTACCTCCTTTTTCTGTCGTTCACTTCCCATAGAGAGCTTAAAGAATCAAAAGGGAAGGAAAAAGGGAGACCGTGTGATGACGGGCTGATGCTTTGTGGACCATTAGACTATCTCTCATAGAGGATACTTTTCAAAATGGAAGGAGATTGCATGTCTCAAGTCACATCTTCAACTCAGTTGCCTAAATAACCAAAAAGAAATGTGTTAGTGCGGGGTTCAAGATTGTCCAATCTGCAGTAAGAGAAACTGAGGCAAACGCTGAGCCAATCAAACTTTATTAAAGGGTCCTGCTAATGAAGTGGACCTCAGGTCTTCCTCACAATCTGAGATGACCCCTTCCGTAAGACTTTAGTTTTATAGTGTGGGATACGCAGATGTTAAAGAAGAGACAAAGTAAAATATATAGTCTCATTAGTTGATAGACCTATATCTTGATTTCCAGGTGACTCTTCAGCTCATGCTTGTGATAGATTGGCTGATAAGAAATCGAAATATGAGCAGAACTGATGGTCTTTCATCGGCCTCATGTTAGGCAAGATGGGGGATTCATAGGCAGCTCTTGATAGGGTCACCCATTGGTTCATTACTCATAGGACCAGCTGGCCACATGCCGTAAGGCTGTTTCCCTAGCAAAGGGATGACAAGGGTGGAGGTACAATTAAAAAATAGCCAGGGGACATTCCATGCCATAGAGTCACCCTCTACCATGTTGGGCTTGGTCATATACTCATCAGGCATCGGTTAAGCAAGTGGATTCACTAGATTAACTAACTGTATGTCAGTAGACAAGTACAACAGTAATAATCATCACCCCTATGGAATCAAACTTAACTGAATAATATGAATTGGAAATAAACCAGGGGTCTGAATAAAATAGAGGTCTAAATGAATAATTTCCCCATTAAGAGCTGTTGGATAAAGTACTTGGAATTGAGTGAGTTTTCTGAGGGGAACATTGGCAACCTTGATTTGTCCAGTGACTGGATGTTCACTTATCTTATGAGAAGTGCTTGAGGAAACTGTGAAAGAGCACACTTACGTCTTAGATAACCTGGGCCCAGGGAGAAGAGGTGAGGATGTATACCTTCCTTCTTTTCTTGGAGAACTGATAGGGACTATAGGTGTATGATTTTGCATAAAAGTCAGGTTCCCTTTTTCTTTGATATAAGGGAACAGTCACTGAATAGAGGAAAGGGTGGGAGAATATTCGTGAATGACTGTGTTATTAAAACAAAAGACATCAATAAAACATTTTTTAAAGAGAGAAGACAGAGGGGATGTGATAACCGTTACAAGGTGTTTGAAGGAAGGCAGTAGATTCTGTTTAAATCAATAGGACAGAACTAGGAAGGAGGTCATGGTAGAAATTGTGGGGAGGTAGATTTTGCTTCTTTATTAGGAAGAACTTCGGGACAGTTATCACTGGGAATTCCCTGTCACAAGAAGTGACGGGATCAAGTCCAAGGCTGGATCAATCAACAACCATTTATTCAGGTCCTACTATGTGCTAGTAGGAGGATAGACATACAAAGAATGAAACAGCCTCTGTCTTCAAGGAAGGCACACATTCTATCTGTGAGACAAGTGTATATACTGTATAGCCATATACAGAATGAATATAGAGAGAATGAATTCAAAGTAGTTAAGTACAAGTTGGTTAGGGAGGGAAGGAGAGCCTGGCAATGGCAACTGGGGAGAATCAGAAGAGGCTTTATGCAAAAGATGGTGCTCCAGGTGCTATTTGAAGGAACAGAAGGATTCAGTGAGACAGAAGTGAGAAGGGAGTGAATTGTACACATGGTGGGTGGTTGGTGCAAAGACACAGAGAAGGGATTTTTTGCACGTGAAAAATCAAGAGAGGGCCAGTCTGGTTGGATCACAGAGGGTATGGAAGGGAGTGGAGAGGTAGAACATTGGAAGGGTAAAATAGAGGTAAGTTGTGAAGGACTTGAATGCCAAATAGAAGACTTTTTAGTTACCTTAGGCAAATCACCTAACCTTTCTCTAAATCAATGGTTCTCAACCTGTGGGTTGCGACCCCTTTGGTGGTTAAACAGGGTCACTTAAGACCATTGGAAAACACATATTTCTGATGGTCTTTGGAACTGAGACACCGCTTCTCTATCTGTCTCCAGGCAAGTCCGCCCACATGCAGATATACCCACATACGAGTATTAAAGGGTTGAGGTATTAGGAAGGTTGAGAACCACTGTTCTAAATCCTTCCTCCAGGTGATGCGGGTAATAGGGAGTTTATTGGGTGTATATGTGAGGGTAAGGTGATGTAATCAGGTCTAACCTTGGTTTAGGTATCGAGTAGTGAATAAACCAATAGGTGAAGTTGAAGATTACAGAAACAGAGGGAATGATTCAGGATACAGTCTACTGGAGAAGATGGGAAGGGATGGCATTCTCTCACATGCAGATGGGTTATTGGCAAGGAAAAGGGCCATCTAATTGTCAGAGACTGAGAATGAAGAGAGAGAGTGTGTGTGTAGGGTGAGGTCAGGGGGTTTTGAGATGAAGAGGGAGCTCATAATGGTCAACTTTTTCAATAAAGCAAGAGATGTGACTATGGACAACCATCAAGGAAGGGACTTCTGAATCTTGGGTCTGTTAGACCGATAACATCTTTGATTCTATTCCCCCAGTTCCAGAGGAAGTTGTCCAGATGGTAAGAGGTCATACAAGGCATGGGAGATGTTATAGCATCATAACTCCAGGGACTTTAGGTACCATGTAGTCCAACCTCCTCATTGAGGGCACTGAGAACTATGGAAATAAGGTAATTTGCCCAAGGTCACATAGGTAGTGAGTATCAGTGGTGGGATTTGAACCATTGCCCCCAGAAGCAATGCTCTTTCCAGCTGTGAGACTGCTAGCATGGATTGTCTTAGCTTTCCACATCTCTACAACAGTGCCTTACACTGTAAATGCTCAGGAAATCATTGCAGGTTCCAATTCCAAGGTGACCCAATAATCAGGCTTCAGAAGGGCAGAGAGGCCTTTTATATCCAGATACTCATAAATCTCAGCCTGTTTATATCTAGATATTTCATGGCCTAGGTCGGGAAATGTTTTTCAGGCCCTGGGCTTGTTCATGGAGCTGCCTGTGGTGGTTTGGAGGGCTGAGGTTAGTTTGGCACACAGTAGGCACTCAGTGAGGGTTTGTTGACTTCATTGACTGACTGGGAGGTTCCTCAGAGCAGTGAACATTAGGAGAGTGGGATGCTGGGGCAAGAACCCTGGAGCAGAGGGAGGGTGATGTAAAGGAAGCAGGCTCTCTGAGATCAGGCTTTTGGAGAAAAGGCTGTGGTGTTGGATATGATTGTATGACAGATATAAAGTTTCTGGGCACTCTGAAAGTTTGCTCGTTTGCGCCTTTGTATGTGGGTGGCTGTGTATGCCTCAGACTGGTTAGCCTTGGGGTCCTGTTTCACTCTCCTGTGCATGACATCTAGTGATATACTCTGGTTGGCTTGTGGCATGCTTGTATGTGTGTGTTAGGATGTTTCTGTTTTGTGGTTGCTTAATCACTTGGTTTTGGCTACGTGTGTCTAAGTATGAGTGTGTGTGTATGTATGTGTGTCTATGTTTCTGTTATGTGGTTGTCTGATCCCTTAGTTTCAGCTGTGTGTGTGTGTATGTGTATGAGTGTGTGTGTATTTAGTGACAAGCACTTGAGACCTGTGTGTCGGTCTGTGTTCTGGGATGAGCACATCTGTATTTCTAGTTTTCCTCAGGTCTAGATCATGGCAGTTTTCATGTTTGGGGACTTCTGACTGGGTGGTGTTGGTGGCTGTCCCCACTTAGGATGCACATCTGTCCCTATTTTTGAGAGAACTTCCTACACCCGTAGGCTCAGAGATCTAAAGTTAGAGAGAACCTCCAACATCATCTAATCCAGTCCCCTCATTTTAGAGATTAAAACATTTGGATCTAGAGAGGGGAATATACTTGTTCACAAGGTTGCACTGAGTGTGAGTGTGAGACCCAGGATTTGAACTCAGGTCCTTTTATCTGTCAGGCTAGCATTTTTTCCACAGCATCATGTCACCTCTCGAGATAATTTGTGTATGGAGTGTTTATCCAAGTCTGGGTACTCATGCATATATTTTGTGCCTTTGGGTTTTACAAATGTGTGTCTGGGTTTCTGCTTGTTTGTGTGTGAATATGCACTGGAACGTTTCTTATTGTTAGGTTCTGTGCCTCTGTGTGTCTGAGTTGTGTGTGTTTAAGTGTGTGTGTGTTCATAAAACAAAGATAAGGCACGGGGAAGGACAGAGAGAAGGAGGGATGGGGAGATAGAGCAAGAGACAGATGGGAAGAGAGAGGTGGGAATAGAAGAGAAGAGGGGTCAAGAGAAAGGGAAGAGAGGAAAGGAGGGAGAGACAGAGAGAGCAAGACAAAGGGACAGAGAGAGCAAGACAAAGGGACAGAGTAGCATAGAAAGAAGGAGGGGGAGAGGAGAGGTAGGGAGTAGAAGAGAAAGAGAGAGAAACAAAGGAGGGAGAGAGAGGGAGAGAAAGACAAAGAGAGACAGACAGAGAGACAAATGCCTGGTGTCTGGGTTGGAGTTTAGGAGGAACCTTTCTTCTTTTGCCAGCTGGGGGCCTAGGGTGGGATTGTAAGGGGGGATAGAGTGTGAGCCTGTGTAAGGAAGGGAGAGATGGAAGTGGTGGGGGGCGGGGCTGGTGGCTGCAGAGTGTGAAGTCACCAAGTTCCTCTGGGCGGGGAAAGTTCTTAGTCCCTGAGTCAGAAGGCTGGCCCCAAGCCCCTCAGAACTCACTTTTTCCTTCCAGAGAAAGTGTTGTTCCTGGGAGTGTGGACTCTGAGCAAATCTGGGAGCAGTCCCAGAGCCACCCCAGGCCCCCTAGAGCAGCCACCAGCCGTGAGAACTGAGCTCATCCCTTCCCTAGGTTGTCATCCTGGAAGTGGGGTTGGTCTGAGCATTTCCCACTGCCTTTAATTAATCTTCCTCAGAGATGTTTGACCTTCACCCACCCAGGCTCACACCCTCAACTCCAGAGGCCTCTTGTGGTTCTGACTGACCAATAGATGCTATAGAGCAGTGGTTCTCAACCTTCCTAATGCCCATCGAAAATATGTGTTTTACGATGGTCTTAGGCGACCCCTGTGACCCCTGTGAAAGGGTTGTTCTGCCCCCAAAAGGGGTGGCAACCCACAGGTTGAGAACCATTGCTATAGAGGAAATTATTGGCTTGTGCCCCCGATCCTGTGTCCTATCCAGTCTAAGCTCACCTTTGGGGAGGCTGAGGGCGGGACTAAGGTTGACTCAGGGTTTTGGATGGCCTTTATAGAATTTGGCTGCCTCTTTTGTCTTTTGTCTTCCTTGTTTTCCATAGGTCTCTGTGTCAGCTTTGAGTAAATTTGCTGGTGCTCTTTGAACTGGGGGAGATGAGGAACAGGGGTAGCTAAGGATACTGAGAAATAGTAGGAGACTGTGGAAGAAAGCATTATGAAAGGCAGATATTGATGAGTTGGGTCCCTTTTACAGGATAATTGAATTTTTTTTACCTGAATGATTTTCCCTTCCTCCTCTCCCCTCCCTTTCCATTCTCTCTCTCTCTCTCTCTCTTCCTGCACACACACACACACACACACACACATACGCACGCACACAAAATGTACTTTTAATGAAGCTTGGAATTGCCCATTTAGGCAACTGATTGATTATGTGTGCTGTGTTTGAGGGTGCTTTGATGTCAGGGCTGGGAGACGCAGCTTCTTCGCCCCTTCCCCTCCCAGCCATCTCCACCTCCAGCTCCATCTCATGGCACTTAAGTTGAAAGGCTTCACAGCCATGATATGAGTTGGTTCATGAGAGAGCTCTTAGCTTCCTTCTCCCCAGGGCTGATGAAACAGAAAACACAGGCACGTACGTACACACACTCACACACACACACACACACACACACACGCACGCAAGACACTCATTGATTTCTCTCTTCTTGTTCTTACACAGAGGTGGTGGGACACACCCAAGGTCCACTGGATGGGAGTCTCTACGCCAAAGTGAAGAAGAAGGATTCTCTGCACAGCAGCACAGGTGCGGTCAATGCTATCCGCCCCACCCTCTCAGCCACCCCCAACCACGTGGAGCACACCCTATCAGTGAGCAGCGATTCAGGGAATTCCACTGCTTCCACCAAGACCGACAAGACAGATGAGCCGGCTGGCCCTCCTAATGCTCCTGTATCCCTGAGCCCTGAGGAGAAGCGGGAGCTGGAGAGGCTGCTGAGTGGTTTTGGTTTGGAACGGGAGAAGCAAGGGCCCATGTACCACGCCCGACACCATCTGTCCCGCCAGCATGGGGGACCCGCTGCCCCCTCTTCTGGACGTCATGTTGTCCCTGCCCAGGTCCATGTCAACGGTGGGGCCCTGACATCTGAGAGGGAGACGGACATTCTGGATGATGAGCTGCCCAACCAGGATGGCCACAGCGTAGGCAGCTTGGGCACTCTGTCCTCCTTGGATGGGATCACCAACACCAGTGAGGGGGGCTACCCTGAGGCTATGTCTCCACTGACCAATGGCCTGGACAAGCCGTACCCAGCAGAACCGATGGTTAATGGCAGCAGCTACCCCTATGAAACCCACACCCGGGCTCCCCTCACTCAGACGATCCATGGGGCCCCCATGCGACCCTCGTTCTCAGCCCAGGAGGGCCTCTCTGGGTACCACCGTGAGGGCCCACACCTGGGATGGCAGCAGTCAATGACTAATCCCCACTACGGTTATGATGCCAATGGGATGTTCCGCTCTCAGTCCTTTCCTGAAACTGAGCCTCAGTTGCCCCAAGCTCCAGTCCGTAGTGGGAGTAGTCGAGATGCAGTGCAACGGGGACTAAATTCCTGGCAGCAGCAACAGCAACAGCAGCAGCAGCAGCAGCAGCAGCAGCCACAGCAGCAGCCTCGCCCACCTCCACGCCAGCAGGAGAGAGCTCGCCTAGAGAGCCACATACCCAGCAGACCCAGTCCCCAGTCTCAAGTGGAGGCTTCAGCCTCAGGCCTCCCTGAGTTCCCCAGGGCAGCCTCCCAGAAGGAGATTGAGCAATCCATAGAAGCACTCAACATGCTAATGCTTGACCTGGACCCTGCCTCATCCACCTCCCCCTTGCACAAGTCACAGAGCGTCCCTGGGGCCTGGCCAGGGGCTTCTCCCCTTGCCTCTCAGCCTCCTCCTGGCCTTTCCCTTCAGTCCCAGCCTCTGGCCCAGTCAAGATCTGGCTATATCCCGAGGGGACATCTCCAGGGAGCACCTGAACCAGCTGCCCGCACCTCCCTGGAGTCTGCCTCACTTGGGAGGCCATACTCTCCCTATGATTACCAGCCATCTTCAGCTGTGCCCAGCCAGAGTTACCAGCCCAGAAGTCCAGCCTCTTCTCCTTCTTCTTCTGCTTTCCCAGCTTCCTCAAGCCCTCTGGGACCTCGCCAACCTCCAGCAACTCTCCCTGGCCTCACAACTCAACCTCAAGTCCTCCCAAAGGAGACTGGTTCAGATCCATCTCGGACCCCTGAAGAAGAACCTTTGAATCTAGAGGGACTGGTGGCCCACAGGGTAGCAGGTAAGAACCTAAGAGACCAGGAATGTCTTTGTCAGTTTTTCATTTTTCTTTCCTCTTGAGTTTTTGAATGACCTGGATGGAGGAGGGGAACAAAGGAAGCCCTCTGGGAAGCTCTCTGTTTGGGCTATGGTGAGAGAGCATCCTGTTCTTTAACATGGTGTCTTGTAGCTCTCTGCATCTCTAGACTTCTGCTCATGGGCTTGGGAGGAGCCATCTGGGACAGAAGTGGGAGCTGGGAAGGAGGAGTATGGTTCAGGTTTTTTATTCTAATTGGGGTTAGGATTAGGAGGTTGTTAAAACTCACCAGACAACTCAGAATGTCAACTTCTACTCCCAACCCTCTAGGTTAGGGGTTCTTAACCTGGGCTCCACAGTCCTTGGAGAGAGTGTTTCAGGGAGTCTATCAACTTGGATGAGGAAAAACATGCATCTTTGTTTTCCTAAAATTTAGCATTTCCTTAAGTTATGAATGTAGGTAACCAATGGTATTCTGAGGAGGGATCCATAGACTTCACCAGATTGTCTAAGGGGTCCATGACATAAATAAGTGTTAAGAACCTCTGATCTTAGGTTGAGTTATCTAGCTTGGGCCATCTCTTGATTAAGGCTGGAGCTGCTTAAGGGACACAGATCATCATTCACTCCTATATCATCCTGATTCCCAAATTCTATCAGAGGAATGATGTATTTCTCTGAAGAAGGAGGGAAAGAAGTGGGATGCTAGACCATGGGGAGAAATTTTTTGGTAAAGATAAAATTGTCATATTTAGGAATAAGGAAAAATTGCCACATGAATACTTGCTTAACTATTTGTTGAACCATATCTCTGGAAAAGACCTCAGAAAGTTGGCCATTTAGTCCAACCCTCTCATTTTACAGTGGAAGAAACAGAGACCCCCCAAAGTGATGTAATTTGCCCATGATCACACAGTGTGTTAGTAGCAGAACCAGTATCCACACCAAGGCCTATTGATTCCAAAACCCATGTTCTTTCCACTGGACCGTGATTAACTTTTTATAGGGCAGTTGTGATTTTTTCTCCTCTTGACGCCTTCTTGAGGCATCCACTGGTTGGAAATCCTTATTGTAATTATTTTTAAGGTGGATCTAATGTCATGAGGCGGTCTTAGGAGTCTTGAAGGAAGATTAGGCATTAGGCCAGATCTCTCAGCTGACTAGGGGCCATGGAAATTTCAGAGAGGAGTAGACTGGGCAGAGAAACAGATTCCTCTCCTCAACTCCCACTCCCTAAAGGGGAAGCTGAGTCACTGTGCCAACTGTAGAAAGAACAGGCAACACCCCTTCTCTTTATGTGACCAAGGCAAATAGAGGGAGTTGGGGAAAGATGAGGGGACAAGGGGTTCCTGATGGGACTCTGTGCCTGGGAGGTGTATGGAAGCTAAAGAGGCAGCTCAGTTCCATGGATTCAACTCAGACCCTGGGGCTTGGCATCTCAGGAAGCTGAATTGGTCTCACCACTTTGTCCTTGACCAGAGAAAGATGTCTTATAGATAATCAGCTCTCTCTTGAGTCAAGAGACTTTATTAAATTCTTTGAAAGGTAGGATTTCCAAGAAGTATCCTTTACTTTCCCCTTCTATATGATGGGCATGTTCCCATCACAGGAGCTCACCTCTTTGTTTTGTATAGAGGACCTCACCATTGATCCCTGACACTTCAAACTGGTCCATTCTACTCCTTCCAAGCAGGATTCTCTAGCCCAAGTACACAAGGGGTTTGACCTTGAAGATTTCCAGGGAGATACACACACACTTTGAAGATGCTGTTTTGGGGGAGCCAGGATTCATTTGAATCAGATGATTCTTGTAGGGACTGAGGAAGTTGTCTGAGTCAGAGATTCAGACTACTTCCAGTCTTAGAGGTCTGTCTGGTTCTAGATCTATCCTGAGTTTAGGAACGTGATCTAGATAGATGACTCAGGTATGACTAGATGTTGGGTTCTTGCCTGTTCTAGGGTTGGCATATCAGAACCCAGGCTGTGCCCAAAGTGGGAAATAATAGAATGTAGAACATCACAGATGGAAGATGGAAGGAATCATCAGATAGAATATCACCACCCTTGCTTTATAGTTGGGAAAACTGAGGATGGGGGAATGTTATCAGATTTTTAGGAAGAAATGAAGAATTGGACTCTAGGTAATAAAAGATCTTTTTGGGAATTGTGGGGAATTAGGAAGGGGGTGTGGTTATAGAAGTAGAAAATATTTTCAGATTATGTATATCAGCCATCCTGAACAGCCACAAGTATTTCTGCTTGTAATGATGAAATTTACATTTCCAGGGTAAGTCTAGGTAGTCATAGCTCTTGGGATCCAGAGATGGACAATTAAATTATATTCGGTTTTATTCCAATCAATATTCATTGTTTGCTATGTGTTAGATACTGGATTAGATGGTAGGGTGGCAGAGATTGAAAAACATTGCCTCTTCCTTCAAGCAGCTAGTAGGGGGATGGGTTCACATTCACAAATATAGAGCTGGGAAGGAATTGAAAGACCATTTAATCCAAATTTTTCAGATGAAGAAACTGAAGCTCAAGAAAAATAAGTGACTTTCCCAAAGTCACACAGATGGCAAGCGTCAGAGGTGGGATGATGTAATATATCAGAAAATGACTAATGCACAAAAAAGATGAAACATAGTGGTTCAGGTAATTAATTAATGGACAAGGGGATCATTTTGAGTTAGGTGAAAGGTAGGGCAGACAAAAAGTGAACCAACCCCTACTCTCAATGAGTTTATAAGCTAAGCAATGGGAGAGATATTCTGGAGGCAGTAGGACTTGGGAATTGGTTGAATTTGATAGTGAAGAAGAAGGAAGAGTACATTATACAATTTTAAATGTCTAGTCTGGGTAAATAAGAGAAAATGGCAGTTCTATTAACAAAAAATAGGAAAGAAAGGAGGAGGAAGGACAGGTTTTGAAGATAATTCACTTTGGGACTAGTTGAGTTTGAGGGATGTTGACAGGATGCTGCATGTATGTAACAGGGAGTTAGAAATGTGGGATGGTCAAGAGGGAGAGGGGAGGTCTAAATTGTAGTTTTATTTGGACAAAGGTGGGAATTTGGACGAGGGGGAATTAGATTGCTAACAGAAAGAGAAGAATAAAAGCCCAGTAGCATAGCTGTACATAAGCAACTGGAGAACCCAGAAGAATGAGCAAGAAGGATCATTTGGGGAGGCAAGGTGAGACAATTGTGCCATGGAAGCCAAGGGAAGCCAATGTCAAGGCGATTACCTTCCAGAGAGCAGGGGTAGAGATGTCGGATGGAATCTAGATTGAAGAGGTGTGAAGGGTACTGAGTGTCTGGTGAGGAGATGAAGGTAGTAAGCGTAGACTCCTATTTCTAGCCATTACATGATCTTCTGCTGTAGATAAGAAAGGGAAAGGTCCTAGAAAAGGTACGAAGAGGTGGGATCAAGAGCCCATTAGAAAGAGTTAGCCTGGGCAAGGAAAGGAGGCACCCCGTCCTCAGAAGCTAGGGAAATGGAGGAGATGGGAGAAGACACAGAGAAGTTCTGACTTGTGAAGAGATGAGTTTTGGGAGCTTAGAATGGATGACTGCATTTGCTTCAGTAAAACAGGAGGTGAAGTCATCTGTTGAGAAAGAAAACTATGGAGATAGAATCAAGTGTTTCAGGAAGGAGGAAGAGGTTTTGTAGAGATATTATGGGGATTGTGATAGAAAGTCAATAAGAAAATAATAAAAGGATTGCCTGTGGCAGTGAAGGTCTGGTCTGCGTTAGATTGAAACCCAGTCAGCTTGGCCTCTTTTGTTCCCCTTCCTTTCCATCTCTGGGAGTGGGGAGGGGATTGATGCATCTTGAGGACTGGGAACCTTTTAACTTGAGAATAAAAATAGCAAGTGTTTATATTGAAATTTAAATTTTACAAAGTGTTTTAACTATATTATTTCATTTCATCCCTGTGAACTAGGGGGGCTATTATTATCCATATTATACAGATGAGGAAACTGATATGGAGAGAGAGAGAGAGAGAGAGAGAGAGAGAGAGAGAGAGAGAGGGAGAGGGAGAGAGAAAGAGAGAGAGAGTAAGGCAACTTACCCAAGATCACATGGCTAGTAAGTGTCTGAGGCAGGATGACACTCACTAAGGTCTTCCTGACTCCACGCCTCAAACCAAAACATAGAGTGTATACACACACACACACATGCATACATGCATACATGCATACATGCATACATGCATACATACATACATACATGTAGATATCTGTATGTGTGTAGGGAAGAAGCTCCTCTCCAGGCTGCTATCAGTGGGGAAAAAAAACCAAAACCTAAAGGGTAAGAAACTGGATTGGAGGAGGTCATGTTTTCCATGGACTGAGCCAAAGATAAGTCCTTGACAGGGAACTCCATACTTTGGCATTCTGGTTGTTTTTTGGCCTTATCTTTGAGCTTAGAGACCCTTTTCAAGTTGAGGAATGGTAAAAACATAGGACTTGGAGGTGGAAAGTCTAGTTCTGGTATTTTCTACCTGGTGCCTCAGTTTTCCAAATGTAAAATGGGGAATAATAATTACACTATCAGGACTGTTGTGAAGAAATTCCTTTGTTAACCTGGAATTAAACCTCAAACCAGCTTTTTTCTGGGACCTTTCCTCTAGAGATTTGACTCAAGTTTTTCTAGGAGTCAGCTGTTGTTCACTGCCTAGGCTGACATCGTGTTACAGTCCCTGCTGGGGAGTTCCCACTTGAGTATGTGGCCCCATCTTCCATCACTGTCACTTCTCCTTTTCAGAGGCCAAGACTCTTCAACCCTCTTAGTCCTCTGGCCTCCCTGGCCTAGCAGAAAAGACATGGTAGAAAGGAAGGGCATCTGGCTGGCACACAGTGTCCCTCTTCTCATTCACTCCTCAGCTGACCTGAGGACAAAATATGTAGAGGGGGTAGCTATTTATGGCCTCATAAGGCTATAAATCTCTTTGGTCCCCAACCAGGCATGAGTGGAATTTCTTACATCAACGGTTCCTACTGCCATGACTTCCTCTGCAGCCATACAGGGACTCTGGTCATTGTGTAGTAGAACAGAGAGTAGAACAAGACGTATGTGGAATGGAGAAATTAGGGAAAGGAATCCTAACTGGAGAGAGAAGCATGAGCAGAGGCGTAATGGTAGGGAAAACCCAATGAAGAGTCTGCGTCTAGCTGCAACATTGCTGGCACATGTAAGATTATCTTTGGAAAGAATGCCGGAAAGGTTGGGAACATACTGTACATAATATAGACATTGTGTAGGTAGCAGGGAACTGTTTGTTTCTGAGTGGGGGCATAATATACTTAGAACTGTGCTTTAGGAAGATGACTCTACTAGTTTGTGAAGGATAGATCAGAGAGGGGGAAGGCTGGAGACTTTGGGGAGCAAGGAAGGAAAACAAAGAACAGATAGAGAGGAAGAAGGTGAGCCAGGATAGTGCATTGTTACAGGGAGACTCATGGAGAAGAGAGTAGACAGTAGGCAGGGTGTAGTTAGCAGTGTGAGATGCTACAGAAAGCCAAGGAGAATGAGGACTGGAGAAGGCCATTGGTTCTGTTTAGAGAAGGCAATTTCAGAAGCCATATTTGAGGGGTCAAAGAGTAAGTAGGTAGCAGGTGAATTGACAGCTAATGGAAGCTGCAAGGAAGTGGACATGGATGACTTTTTTCCATAGTTTAGCTGCTATGAATGGTAAGGAAAGGAAATATTCATTTGAGGGACTTCTAAAGTCAAGAGAAGGAGATTTTACCATTTTTTTTTGAGGATAGAGGAGAACTAGCCATGTTTGTAAAGGAATGGGAAGGTGTCAGTGTAGAGGGAGAAATGGAAGGGGCAGACTACATACCTTTTTGGGGATGTAGTTGATGAAGCTAGGCCCTGGAAGAATTATGATCACTAGCAGAGGTAGAAGAGGATCATTGGCAAGGAGGGGGCCCACTTCCTACTCTTAGGCAAGAAGAAAGGAGGAGAGCATGAGTAAAGGCAAAGTGGAGTTCTGAGGTGGTGAGACGAGGAGTTGAGGGAACTTGTGATGGTCGACCTTGGTCATCTCAGTAAATTGAGAAGTAGAATAGCCTGAAGACAGGGAGCGGAGTGAGAGATGCCCAAAGCCACTAAGAATGGAAAACTCAACTCAACATAATTCAACAAATGATTATTAAACTCCTGCTGTATGTATGACATTGGGCTAAGCACTAGGCATCAAAAGACCCAGATGAAACAGTTCCTGCTCACATGAAGCTTACAGGCTGGTGGAGAGAAAAGAACACGTCTACATGTTGGCAAATGCAAGGTAATTTAGAGAGGAAGTACTGATGATATAGCTGACAAATTGTTACCTGTCCTTTGCTTGGAGATGTTCAATGAGGAGGAGCCCACTACCTCCGAAGGCAGCCCATTTTATTTGGGGATAGCTCTAAATTATTGGGAAGATTTCCCTTATGTCAATCTTAAACCTGCCTTTTTGCAGCTTTGGCTCATTGTTTTTATTCTGCCTTCTGGAGCCAAGAACAAATCTCATCCTTTTTCCATCTAATGGTCCTATAAATACAGGAACACAGCCACTCTGTAGCCCCTAAGCCCTCTGTAGCCCCTAAGCCCTCTCTACTCTAGGGCTATGATAATTCTGGTTCCATCAGTCGCAATCCTTTACTGTACAGTCTCTAGTTTGCCTATAACCTGCCTAGGCATGGACAATGTGTCTTTCAATTTCACTTTTTTTGGCTGTTGTACCACACTCTTGACTCACATTCAACCTGTGGCTTTTCTAAAACCTGAAGGTCTTTTTTCAGAGGATGCCATCTAACTTTATCATCCTCATCTTTTCCTTGGGAAAATAGACTTTTTAAACCCAATTGTAGTACTTTTCCTATTAAATTTCCTCTTATTAGATTAAATCCAAAATTTCAGCCTGTCATAATCTTTTTTGGATCCTAACTCTGTCATCCAATATGTTAGCTAGCCATTCTTGTTTGTGTAGTCAAGAAATCTGATGTGCATCAACCATGCCTTTATTCATTGGTAACAGAGATCCTCTGGCCCTCCACTAATGACTTTTCCAAGTGGTCATTAGAACCCAAGTGGATTCTGCTTGAATTCATTTCTTCAACCAGTTCTGAACCTACCTAAATGCACTATTGTGTAACCTATAATCTCTTTAACCCCCAAGAATAGCAGTGAAGACTTTGTTCAATGCTTTGATAAAATTTTGGCAAACTATATCTTTTGAATTTCCATGAATGATTGAATACAAAGCATTTATAAAGCTCTTACGATGTTCCAGGCATTCTACAAGAACTAAAGGTATAAATATTTTTAGAGAGACAACGTCTGCCCATGTGGAACTTATATTTTAAAAGGGAAATATAGCACATATGAGATTTTCCTAGGAAAGGGGCTTTGTTCTGGGGAGATGAAAAGTATGTGTGTGTGTGTGGGGGGGTATTGGTGGGGAAATTAGTCATTCAGTTAATCAATATTTATTAAGCACTTATGTACCAGACATTGGACTGGAAATACAAATGTAAAGAAAGACAATCCTTTTCCTTAAGGAGCTTACATTCTAATAGGGGAAGACAACACATTAAAAAAGCTGAAATGTTGGGGATAGGAGAGGTGGCAGTAAACAAAGATGCTGGTGCCAAGATGTGGTAGAGGAGTACAGAATTCAGCTTAGAGAGGAGTGAGACGTAGTGGCCTGGGTGTCCGGACAGAAAGGCAACTAGAATACTTAAATGGGGATTCTAGGAAGAGCAGTCCGACCAGGAGAGGCTGAAGTGGAGGAAGGTCCTTCCAACATGTGAATTTCAGGGCTCCAGTGAAGCTCTAGGATGAAGATATTTCTGGGGCATGGTAGAGGAAGTCCAGAGTATGGCCTGGGAGGAGCAGGTCAGAGGCTGCAGGGAGATGGTGGAATGACTGAAGTAGATGGCCGGGTGGGATATGAAGCTGCAGCAATGCCTGGTGTCCTGGACTGGCAGGCAAGAGAATCTGCATGGTGGGCCAATTGGAACATGCTCAGTCATCGTTTGATTGGCCTCCAACTATCAGTGGATTAACTTCCTCAGGGATAGGAGGCACAGATTCTGGTGGACTTGGTTGTGGATATCCAGGTCTCAGGTTTGGTGTGGAAGGTACTGATCAAAAGTTTAGAAAGTTGAGAAAATTAAATTTAGAATAGATGTTCTCTTCATTTGCTCCTCCACTTTTTTTTAAGGGAATGAATGTGAAAAATATTGTGGCTATAGAACAGATTGATTGGCCATGGAAGATGAGACAGATAGAAAGCTAAAGCATGATGAGTCTGAGGTTGTGACCTTGGACCTGGGAGGATGGTGGTGCCCACCACAGAAGTAGCAGAATTTGGAAGAGAGACAGGTGTGGAGTTGTGTGGTGTGAATTGAGTTTGAACTGTCAGAGAACATCCAGGTGGAGTTGGAGATGTGGAACTATGTGGTTCTGAAGTGGGATTAAGGCTAGTTATATAGATTTGGGAGTCATTTGCCTAGAGATGATGATTAGATGTATGGGAATAGATAAGATGAGATGAGATGAGAGAGAAAGAAAGACAGAGGGAGCGAGCGATCATATAGAGAGACAGGGAGTAGACTTGGGCGCTGCCCATACTTGGGGATTGGAAAAAGATCCAGCAAAGGCTTGCCGCAGTCAGATTGGACAATCCAGTAGGGAGTTTGGGACCTAGCAGGGTCCTCTGAACACAGTTCCTTAAAAAATGCTTGTGGAATTGAATGCACATGTTGAGTCAACAAGAGATGAAGAAAAAGGCTGCTAGGCTGTAGTGAAGGCACAGCTGAGGTTAAGTAGTAAAAGTTTCTAATAGCTGCAGTCAGTACGGTTTCATCTCTTTCTCTACTGATCCTAGAAACAGGAGGGGAATTAGTGGATTGTGGAGAGTGCCCAATGTCCAGTCTTGGTAAAGCAGCTGTAGTGGAAGGTCAAAGACACGAGGGGTTCTAGGTATTAGCAAACTCATCATTGAAATGACTGGCCATTGGGAGCAGAACAGGAAGGCATTTGAAATGTGAATGGGGATAATAGACTAGGAAAATATGGAGCAATCAAGAAATCGGAGGTCAAATTGAATGAATTCTGTAGGAATGAAGGAATAGGAGAAGCAGAGGTTTCTGTCAGAGGAAAGGGGCTCTGGGTTCCAACTCTAGCCTCTTCTGCAACAGTTTAGGCTTGCTTCTTTTGTGTTCTCAAAGGAGAAAGATTTGATTCATCTACTCATTTATTCAATGGAAAGGAAGCAAAGCAAAGTGGAAAGACTGTCAGCTGTAGTTCACTTGAAGTTCACTACCTTCAAGTCTCATCTCTTAGATATGCTGACTGTGTGACCCTGGTAAAGTACCTAACCTCTCAATGCCCTAGACAGCTCTAAAGCACTAAGTGGCAGAGTATTTGTCCATCTGCTTTGAGAGAGGGAGTTTCATTTAACAGAGTGCCCTTCATTAATGAAATCGCAAGTGACCCCACTGTAAGTGACCACTACATGCCCTTAGATCCTGTTTTAGACACTGTGGTAATAGTGGTGGGAGTGAATAGATAAAACAGGTCAAAGAGCCTATAATGTTGCATGTTCTTCTGAAAAAACAAAACTCAGTGCCCTAGGTCCTCTATCCATCCCTTGTGTCACCTCAGGAAGAGTTCAGAAAAAGAGGAAATTGGAGAAACAAAATATTCCTCATTTGGGGAAGGTTCCTCTCTGTGCTTTCCTTATGACCAAGTGGTAATGAGCCCCAGAGTTCTCAGATCCCTTGGCAGACAGAACTATCCTCTTAAGAGGAAAGAACCTGGATGCTTCTTCCCCTTGCCATCCTACCCTCCCATCTGTGGCTGGATCCCTGGCTCAGACCTTCAACTAATGTTTATTTTCTTTTTGTTTTGTTTTGTGTTACTCCTTTTCCCTCGTTCTCTGTGTGTCCCATGTGTGTCCCGTCTGTCTTCTTGGTCACTGGTGGGATGCCCTTCTTCCTCTACTTTACCCTGTTCTCCCCTCCATTCCTCTTTCTTCTCCCCCTTGGGGATCAGCATACAACGCCAAACTCCAGGGTATCAAGAAGAGTGTCATGTCCTTGCACCCTCCTCTCCACCGGCAGAGATCTTCCTCCCACTCTGGTTGGTTCACTCCCCTGTACCCTGCTTTCTCACTTCTCTTTTCTACTTAACTTTTTTTCTCAATCCCAATTCTTCTCATCTCTTTCTCAACTCTCAATTCATCTCCTTTTCCTCTTTTACTGCCGTTTTTTCTATCACATATACTTTCCCTTTCTATTACCTTCTTTCCCTTCACATCTTTCTTTCCTCCATCTTTTCTTCCTTCTCTTTCTATCCTTTCTGCTCCTCTTCTATCCTCTGCCTCTCTCCTTTCCCTCTAGATCTTCTTCTCTTCCCCCCTTTCTCTTTCCCTCTCCTTCCCTCTTTCTCTTTTTCCCTTTCTCTTTCTCATTCTCTCTTCCTTTTTCTAACTCTTCCTTTCCTTCTTCTCCTCTTCCTCCTTTCCCTTCCTCTTTGCTCCCCACCATCTGCATGTTTGAATGCTCTTTTCTTTTGCATGGACAAAGGCCTAATGCATTGAACCTTGTTCTTGGCTGCTGGGGAGAGGTCTGGAGTAAGCAGACTTGAAACTCAGAGTCTCTTTGGAGAACAAAAGTCTCTTGGACTTTAGTGTCAGATACCTGCCCTCATTATAGAAGAAATCCTGGGCAGTGCTTTCTGTACTTAATACTCTTCACTTTACCACTAGAGGAAGAGCTATAGAGCTTGAACCCTTGATAGGAAACCATACCAAGGTGGTACATGGACAGATGGGTAGAGCAGTTAGAGGCACCCACAGCACTAATAGCTTTGTCAATATGGCCATGTCTTCTGGGCTAACATGGAGACTTCCCCACTCCCTGAAGAGCTTTCTGTCAACTGCACTCATTGATCTTAGCATCCCTTAGGTCACTCTGACTTTAAGGAAACTCAGTGTGGTATCTGATCTGCCCCAGGCATTGTCAGCTAAATTATCTAGGGGGCAGATTCGCTTTTCAGTTGGTCATTTGGGTCATTCTTTTCTCCTATTCCTTAAATTCAGCCTTTTGTCTGTTTTCTGGATGATCTAAGGCTGGAAGGTCAGGGAAAGGGATAGCTATTCTATGAAGAGAAAATGTTTGGTTGGGGAAGAATTTGAAGCTATTGGCTAAAACCAATCTTTTAAAATCCAGAGAAATTGTTTATGTAGGTTCTTCCTGCCTATGGATAAGGGAGAATTGGCTCTAGAAGACAAGTCATGTTTTCTCCCGTCACTTTCCACTCCCTGCTCTCTGTCCAATAGTGTGTGATTTAGGAGGTTAAGAACAGCTTGGGCTAAGATTGTCGCGAGTCCTAGAAAAAGCATGGCTTGGCCTTAGGGACTGCTGCTGTGGTTGCCGTTTGTGTGGCTTTCTGACTTCCTAGCCCAGCAGGTCATGCATCAAGAGACCTCTCACTTCTGGACCTCGCAGGGATGGAGCTATATCCCAAGCCCCAGAGATGAGGAACCCAGTCTTTTGGAAACCTGAATGCTGGAATGAAGAGTGGGGTTTGTGGGAGTGGATGGGTAGCTGGAGGAAAAGGTTCAGGGGAGGGGGGGTAGTCTGTCAAGGATATTGGGGACAAATAATCACAGTTATTTTGGATAATTATGAGTATTTATATATGCAGATGTTGTAGCCCTTTCTCCAGTTCTAGCCCTTAACTCCATGTTTGATCAAAAGAGAAAAAAAAATGACTTTGTACCCAGGGGATTCTAGCATACTTGCAAAAATTAAGGGACCTCAAAGTAACCATTCACCCAAACAGGGGACTGTACTGGAGACTAGGTGCTATTATAGCTGGGGACTATTGCAGAAATGCTCTAGTCTAGAGCTCTGATCAGCTTTGTTACCTAAAAGTTTCTAGAGCCTATGTAAGTTATTTAATCTCTCTGTGCCTCAGGGTTGTCATCTGTGTCATGAGGGGTTGGACTAGATGGCTTCTGAGGGTTCCTTCCATCCCCAGTCCTATGCTTCTGTTAGGAGTTTCCAGTGTCCCCTCCCTGCAACGCTCAGTCTCAAATCCCACATCCTTCAAAGAAAGCTCTGCTTGCCACCCACCCTTTGGTGAGTAAGCATGGAGTTATGGAAAAGAACTTTAGACTGACATGGAGGGGACCAGAGTTCTGCTCTCAGCTCTGTTGCTGACTAGTCGTTTGAATTAGGAAACCACTGAGCTGCTCTTCATCGGAGAAATGGGGGTGATAGTTGTGTAACTCTTTCCCCACCATGCCAAAGATTATGGGGAGGTTCAAAGGAGATCATTTAAACAAAAGCTCCTGAGTACTCTAAGGGGTGATAAAAACAAAAGAGATATTTAAAAATTTTCTTCCCAATTCTGTGGGTCCAGCCCATTTCCTCCAATTCTCTCCTTGGCATAAAACATCCAGTCATTCTTTTCATAAAGGAGGACTTTTGCCTTCTCTCCACCAGACTGAATTTTTGGACCACCTTTCCCCTTTCTTCATTAATGTTCCCCTGGTTAGGCGGCTCTGTTTCCCCAGCCTGGGAGGATACTAAGAGCTTGGGCTCTGAGGGAGTCTCAGTGACCCCATTAAAAGCCTTACTCCTGCTTCCTGTTCCGTGTGTGTGTGTGTGTGTGTGTGTATGTGTGTGTGTGTGTGTGTGTGTGTGTGTGTGTGAGAAAGAGAGAGAGAGAGAGAGAGAGAGAGAGAGAGAGAGAGAGAGAGAGAGAGAGCAACAGACACACAGAAAGACAGAGATAGAGACAGAGACAAATAGACATCGAGTTTTAGGGTCAAAAGGCAGTGGGATTGGGGAAGCAATCTTATTTGTGTTATCAGTTGTTCTCAGGAACCATGTGAGAGGGTGATGTTCCCTGCTTGGCTATCTTGGTCTGCATGGGTCCAGTCTTTCCACACTTGGCTGAGGAACAATGAGACTCTTCTCTCCTCTCTGCTTTGCCTTCCCTGCCCCCTCTCCTTCTTCCACCCCTCCTTATGGAGAGAGAGGACATGGCTCTTTGGGCGCCCTGGGGCTGAGCTGGGCTTGCCAAGGGGGACAACAGTAAGATGCTGTGTGCGAGGAATGTAAGATGTGCCTGGCTGGCCATTGATGCAATGTGTGGATCTGGAGGGGGAGGGATCTGGCCCCGTGGGAGTGGAATGTTGGGTCTTCCCTGATCTTGCTTTTGGGACAAACCCAAAACTGTGGAGGCATTGCCTTGGATTCCCTTAGCCTTTCAGAGGCCATCTCTTCTGTTTGCAGTTAGGGTATGCCCTCTTCCTCTGTCCTAAGAAGACTGAGGCAGAGCCATGAGGGCATGAGGAGGAGGAGGAGGTGGTATTTATTTCTGTCATTCTCAGCAATCTCCAGGAAAACTGTATCTTGGCTCCCCTTGACCATCATTTCTGATGTATCACACCTTCAGCAGTTGGGACGCTCTCCTTGCTCTCTAGCCTTCTTCTCCCACCCCCAGTGATCATGATTACTGTTGGCAGAACGCCGGTGGGACAATTCCCTTTGTGAGGTGGCCAGGGAACGCTCAGGGTGGATTGGAGGGGGCAGCTTCTGCCTTAAATAGAGACCCAAATGCAGGGAACTGAGTTTGGCCCAATTTTCAAGGGCAAACACCCAACCGTCAAACAGAAGAGTTAAATGCTGAGCTGAAAACTAGAGGGAAATTTGCCATAAAGGGGGCACAGGAGGGTAGAGAGAGTCAGGGGAGGGAGCTCAGCTCTAATGCATTTCTTTTAACCTTGGACTTGAACTCTAGCTCCAGACCCTGCTAGCTTTTCCTGATTGGGTCTCCTTTGTCACAATTATTATTAGAAAATCAATGGGAGCGTCTGTTTTACTCTGATGCTTCTGCCAGGAATGAAACTGGTGACGGCAGCTCTAGACCACTGGGGAGTTACTGGGGGCAGGGCAGGGAAAGGATAGAGAGGGGCACGGAAATGAGAATAATGGAGGGGGGAGGGCAGCTCTCTCTTGGTACTTAACATTGCAAGCTACATGGAAGATCTTTGAATCTCCAGCAACAAAAATAAGCCCAGGCAATGTGCCTCAGAGTCATTAAGACCTGGGTTCAGCTCCTGCCTCTAACATATGCTGAAGATACAGTCTTAGACAGGTCTCAATACCCCAGACAACTCTCTGGGACTATGTTTCAGGATAGTTGCAGCACTGCATTGGTTAAGGGGGTTTCTTCACTAGTCACAGTTCCAGTTAAGAAAAAAGGAAAGAAATAAATCTTACATTGGTTCTCCCATATTCAAAAGGATCTTCAGTCTCACTGATTCAGGAGTCCTCTCCAGTGATGCAGGTAGCGGCTCATCCATTGCTGCTGAAGGTTTGCCATGGGGGGGGGGAGAAGTTTGGTCCCTCCAACATCTTGGGTTTCTTCCTTGCTTTCTCCTGACTCATGAGAGCACCGGGGAGCACTGTGGCTATCCACCTGTTATCCCTCCTTAGCTGTGTGATCATCATGTGGTTTTTTCTCGATGATTTATATATATATATATATATATATATATATATATATATATCATCACAGTTTCTCGTTGGTTATATGTTATGGCCTGCTTGCCCACCATGCACTTGGGCATTGACCTCTGTGATGTGTCCACTCCTCTTTAGCTCTTTGAAGGCAGGGGTGTATAGCAAGATTTGCAAAATGGCAGTCATGAAAAGATTTGTTTTGTCTTCATGAAAAGTTTGGGGTCAGTAGTGAGGATTTTTTTTTAAGAGGTTAAGTGACTTGCCCAGGGTCACACAATCAGTAAGTGTCTGAGGTCAGATTTGAACTCAGGAAGATGACTCTTCCTGGTTACAAGCCGAGTGCTCTATCCACTGCACCACCTAGCTGCCCCTGTTTTTATTTTTATATAGTGGCAATAGTACATTTAACTTTTTCCAAGTGCTCTCATATCTGTGATCTCATTCAATTCTCATAAACACACCGAGAGTAGGAAGGTCAGGTCCTATTAGTACCATTTTTACCGATGAAGAAAAGTAGGAGGAGAAATTAAGTGATTTGTCCAAGGTCACACAGCTAGAAAGCAGTAGAGGACCCAAGAGTGGAACACAGGTCACCTGCTTCCCAGTTGTGTGCTCTTCACCCTGTTTTGAGGGCAGTACTGCCATCCAGCTACCAAAGGTCCCCAAGCTGTGGACTCGGCACATAATTCGTTTGCATGCTCTTTATTTAATGGCAGAATGCATTGAAGTAGACGGTGTCCTCAGGCCCTGTTGGTTTCCCCTCTGCATCCACCCAGCCTCTGTGTGTAAGAGACCGTGTGTACATATGCACATGCTTTCATCTGAAATTGGCACCTGGTAATGTCTACTGTGCGTGACAAGCTGGAAAGAGAGGTTTTCCAGCTTGTTTCTGATGGCAGCCTTCGCATCTGGCATCTGTTGGGATATATAAATCACATAGCTGATGGTGCAGAAGGTAATTCTGCCTGGATGGCCTCTGCCTGTGCTCATTAGTATGTTCCTGGAAGCATTAGTCTGTGAGCATGTGTGTGTGTGTGTGTGTGTGTGTATGTGTGTGTGTGTGTATAAGAGAGACAGACAGACAGACATGGAGAGAGGTCATGGGACAGTAGTTCTTGAAACAGATGTCAACTCTGTTGAAGCTGGTGAGGTCAACTGACGAAGGCCTGGGAGTCAGGACACTGGAATTTCATTTCCTTTGTGGCTTTGCTTTGCTGGGTAACTTCAGGAAGGTTATGTCATTTCCTTATGCTTTTGTTGCCCCTTTTCTGACTATGGGAGCAGAGAGATGGTTTAAAGATACTTAGGAATAATCCTGGTCCAGGAGAGGGACCCTCCTTCCCAGAAGCACGGCAGTGGGTTAGGTGCCCTTTGAATTTACCCTGACGGCCCCCAGGAAGAAAGTTTCTTAGGATGCTTTGAGCCAGGCTAGCCCCAGGGCAGGAGAATGGGGCCTGAGAGCAGTTTGGCAACACTGGTCTGTCCTGCTTGTTGGGAAGGGAAATAGAGAAAAGCAGATGGAAAACAGAGGAGAATTATTTCAGGGCTCCCTTCCCATGTTGTCACATCCAGATTGCTAACCCTACCATCCACAAAGCAGGAGTGAGTGTCTTTGGGGTGGGGCTACTTTGTGAAAACTTTGTTTTAGTAGAGACTGTTGGGGACAGCTTTGAAAGAGAGAAAGATAGGAGACATGTGGAGGTTGACTAGAAGCTTTAGGGTGACCTTGGATAAATTTGGGGCTCCCTTGAGAGCCTCATTGCATCCTGGGGCCTGGTGGATGTGAGGGGTAAGTAACCCCTCTTGTTTATCTAGGGCCCCCTTAGAGATTCAGAATACATGATGTTGCATTCTTCCCTCTTTCCAAGAGATTTTCCCTGGGGCCAGATGTTGCATGTTAGTTGATGCTGTTGTCCTGGTAACTGTCTCCCCCTTCCTATTGCCTTTCCTCCCTTCTATGAAAGGAAGCAGCGGCCATCTGCTTCCAGGGGTTGGAGAGTTGACATCTGTTTCAAGAATCAGCTCTGTTGTATTCTTGGCCAAAGCTCAGTCCTTGGTCAGAGATCACTGGGTGGAGGTCTGTTCTCAGTCAGAATAGATCGCCCAACCTGGCAAAGAGGGTCATGAGTGTGGGGGAGTTGGACAGAAGGGGGGGGGTGCAGAGAACATAGGCCCTGGTCTTGTTCAGACCATTGAACTCAGATGCAGTGCGTTCTTTGTAGAATCTGACCCACAAACTTTCTAACAGCATTCTAATCTCTTTTGGAGAGACCAGCCCCCTAAATGTGTGCCTATCTCCCCTAACTCTTGCCATTACTTCTAGGGGTACAGGCTCGAGAAAAGCAGACAACAGAGCCCCCTCCTCCACTCCGGAGACGAGCAGCCAGTGATGGGCAATATGAGAACCATTCTCCAGAGCCCACTTCTCCTCGGAGTCCTGGGGTGCGGTCACCAGTCCAGTGTGTTTCCCCAGAGCTGGCCCTCACCATTGCCCTCAATCCAGGAGGACGGCCCAAAGAGGTGAGAGTTGATTAGTTATAATCCCCTGGCTAGAGTGCACAAATAGGACCGCTCTGCTGGGGACTCACTAGAAGTAAACTGGGTAACATTGTTCCTAAAGGCAAATAGCGATTAATTTTTCACATTCCAGTTCAAACACCAGGTGCTTCCCTATCTTTGCAAACTTTCTGTTTCCTAATCATGGTTAAGCATGACACGTTGCCATGAAGTTACCCTTGTGTAGCTCATAAATAGGGATCTGACAAATCTCAGCCCTGTTTTGAATGTCCCAAGTGCCTTTCTTTCTCACAAATTCCTACCTTCCTCAGTTCTACCAAAGGGACTTTTTAATATCTCCATTGCCTAAGTCTATTTACCTGATCCAAGAAGAGTTACCCTTTTGTTTCCTGGAGACAGTTCTTCAGCTGGAGCCATAAGGGTCAGTGGTGTCATGTAAATGACTTGGGATCATCTTGTCCTTCTCCCTGATCCTAGGCAGGGACACCCCCTAGACCAGCCCGCTCACATGGGCAGCTATCTTATTCTGAATTATCTATAGACAGAGACCTTGGACTTCTGACTGTGACTTATCAATGGCCTTGCAAATAAGCTTTTACCTTCTTGCTTCATTATGAGTAATTCTCATAATCTTGGATTGGATGAGTGGATGAATTTAATTCATCTTTGTCTACTTCCCAATGGGAGATAAGCCTGGAGATTTTCCACATTTTCAGTGGGCTTGTTAACTTGCATTGCAGCTATTTGACTTTCTGAAGGGTGTAATCCTTTGTTGCTAAACAAAGGTGATGCCTTTGTTGCTCAGGACACCATAACTGATATTTTCCATCTTTTCTTGTGTGTTCTGTTCCCGTAGCCCCATCTACACAGCTACAAGGAGGCGTTTGAAGAAATGGAGGGGGCCGCTCCGGCCAGTCCACCTCCCAGCGGTGGTGAGAACTCTCCCCCAACCCCTGACTTCCCTGTGTCGCCTCAAAACCCTTATGTCAACCTTAGCCTGTGTAAGTGTTCTGGCTCTGGGAGGTGGAGGGAATTGGCTGATGATGTGGGCTGAGTCTGGTGAGGCTGGGCGGGGGTCAGTCTCAAGTCCAACTTTCAAGCCAACCATCTTTCTCATCCCCATGGCTTACTCCCCTCCACCCTTACTCCTGACCCTTTTCCATTCCCATCATTTCTCAGCCTCCATGCCTCCGCCCTCATCCAAAGCTCTCAAATTTGGGATAATCACATTATCTCTACTGTAGCCACACCAGGCCAGAACACAGCAACAGAGTATAGAGTCACTAACTCCCCAATTTTATGGTATTTCTAGCTGTCTTAGGTCCATAAGATAGCCAATAAACATTAATTGCCTACTGTGTGTTAAGTAAGCACTGTGCTAAATTCTGGAGATACAAAGAAAGGCCAAAAAATAGCTCCTTTTCTTAATGAGATCATAGTCTGATGGGGAGGATCTGCAAACAGTTACCTAGAGCCATGTCAGGATGGATTGGATGGATTGGAGATAATTGGGAGAGGGAGAATCTCAAATTAAGGGGGATTAGGAAGGCCTTCTTGTAGGAGGTCAGGTTTTAACTGGAATTTGAAGGAAACCAGGGAAGCTGGGAGGAGGAAGAAATGAGGAGGGAGAGTATTGCATGCATGGTGGACAGCCAGTGAAAATGCTTGGAGTTGAGAGATGAAGTGTCATTTGAAGAACAGCTAGGAGGCCAAAGTCACCGTATGTGGAGAAGTAACAAGACTGGAAAGGGGTGTGTGTAGATGATTTTATATTTTGATTTTATATTTGTATTTGATACTATTTTCTGATCCTGGAGGTGCTAAGCTACCAATGAAATTTATTGAGTAGTGAGTGGAAAAAAAAGGAAAGGCAAAGGAAAGGGAGATTTTTTTTTTTTACCCCCCTGACTGGCCCTTAGTGGACCAAAACCTCTGGACCCAGGGTTTTGTCTCATCTGCAGGCTGGTCTTTGTTTTGGAGCCTCTGTAATTTTCTCTCTTCTCACCTTTGCTGCTTGTCAGTACTGGGGCCTCAGAAGCCAACGTAGGCTCCGTCTCAGGGATTCTATGATCTGCTCCCTTCTCCTTTAGAGTTATTAAAGCTGAAAGGTGCTCAGAGAGCATTGTATCCAGTCCCTTTCATTCAGCAGGTGAAGATAATACGGTCCAAAGAGATGAATATTATAAGAGCTGAAATGTATGCAGCACTCTGAAGTTTGTGAAGCATTGTTCATAGGTGGGTCCTTGATCCTCACCCACCTCCACCCTTTTACACAAGATGGAACGGAGGCTACATAGGTCATGGTTGTCATGCACTTCATATGTGTTGGAGGCAAGATCCGAGCCAGGTTCTGTCATGACTCCAAGTCCTGATTAATTGAGGCCAGGGAAGTGAAACAGCTTTTCCAAGATCATGCACATATGAAGTGACAAAACCTCAGCACCCATTTCATATCTAAGGTCTTTGATACCAAAAGCACAGTCCTGTCTAGTGTATGATTGCTCAGCTTGCCTCTTCCATAACAGAAAGCACAGGCACAGGTTTCTTCAGCTGGCAAAGCCTCGCATCTGTCCTTCTACTGCTAGACAAGATAATTTAGCTTTTATTCCACCCCTCAGCCCCAATTTCTTTAAAATATCCTCTTGTGGGCATATTATTAGACCAGATTTTCAAAGTACCTTGAGATATCCGTCCAAAATGGGAAGACCTTTTTAGAGCTTCTTTTCTTTGTGTGGTAATTAAGTCAGACATAGGAGAAGCATCTCTATTCCTTAAATTCTCCCCTGTTCTTTTTTTTTTTATTATTTTTTAAAAAAATGTATTATTCCCTGTTCTTTAACACTGAGATCAAGACTGTGGGGCTTTCTCATCAAGGCTGCTGGGAGAAGTTAAATTTTCTTCTTTCTAGAGGCAGAAGCTAGGGAGGATGGAGGAGAATAAATAAAGATTTGGAGGGTCTTGAACTGAAAATTGGGACCAGCTTTCTTTGTATGCGTCAGGGGCTAATGGCTTTTTTTTTTAAAAGAGGTAATTTATTATTTATTTATTTATTTAGGAGGGCAATTGGGGTTAAGTGACTTGCCCAAGGTCACATGGCTAGTTTTTTTTGGGTTAAGTGTCTGAGGTCAGATTTGAACTCAGGTCCTTCTGACTCCAAGGCCGGTGCTCTATTGACTGTGCCACCTAGCCGAGGGGCTAATGGCTTTTGATGAAGGGTGTGCTAAAGGAACGAGCAGAGGCCTTTCCTTCTCTGGATATGTGTGAGAGGTGGGGTTAATGTTGGGAAGGGGAGTATAGGAGGAAGTGTTGACACCTGTCATCTGCTCATTATCAGGGTTTCCAGGAGCAGGGGAGTAGGGATCAGGGTGGCTCTGCTAGTGGAAATGAACCCACCTGTTGGCACAAATGCCATGGGTGGGTAGCCTTCTGCAGTAAGTCACTCAGGACAGTAATGCTTTGAATCCTGACTCACAACTGGAAGTAGCCTTTTGGTCTGTTCTCACACATGAACATCTTAGGCCATCTTGAAGGAACTGTTCCCTTCACCCACACATGTCCTTCCAGTCCCTGCCTGGCATAGAAAGTTGGGGTGGGTGAGAAAGATGGCATTGGAGCTGAGCTTGAGGGGATTTTGCCTTGGACAGTCAGTTTTTCTTCTACTCCTGTGTTTCTCATCCCTGTTCCCTACTATCCCCCTCCCAACCCAAGGGCTAACCCGTGGGTGATCCAGAGAGGAGAATGTATAAGTCAGAAATTTTTTAAAATGCAAAAAGTTGAGGAGAGGATAAAGAAGGCGGAGAAATGTGGGGAATTTTCCTTTGGGAAAGCAAAAGGCTTGCCTATCTCGGGCCTCCCCCACTCGGGCTCTTCTGCCCTAGGAGAAAGGGCTGGATTGTTGGAGAATGCAGACTAAGGAGCCAGGGGTCAGTGAAGAGAAGGAGGAGAGAGACAGCCCAGCCAAGATCTTTCCCCAGCTCTCCCTTTCTCACACCTACATGCATGCATACACCTACACACCTACACATATATGTACAAGCATGCATACATAGGGCACTACATCAGCTGGTTCCATTGAATGAAATGCCTCCCTTCCCCCATTCTCATTTGTCCATCTCCCTCTGTATTCATTTCCCTACTCTATGTAAAGTATCCATCAGCTGTCTATACATGGTTATACCATGGACACCACACATGGATGACGTGTGTGCCTTCTCCCATCTGTGGAGGTGGACAGTGTGCTTGAGGAATGTGTGGCGGTGGGTCTGTATCAGTGCGCATCCCTTTAACTGTTACCAGCCTCTAGGGCACTTGAGAACAATGAGAGAGGACAGGAAAGGGCAGGAAAGAGGGGTGCGTGGGTGTGTGTGTGTGTGTGTGTGTGTGTGTGTGTGTGTGTGTGTGTAGTTGTGTGCCTAGAATCCCATCATGCCACCATTCTTCATCTGCATACACGTGTGTCATTATTATATGTTACATATTAAATATGACACATCCCCTAATATGTGTTTTATATATGTTTGCATGGTACATGCTTATATATGTAACTCCACATATTACTCATATTTTCTGCTTTAAAAAGTTGGACTTTTCCTATTCTGTTTCCTGCTTTAGGGGATGCTTTGGGAATGGCCGGGGTATGTGTGGGGAAGTACCAAGATAGATGGAATTGCCCATCTTAAGCATTTGTTTTGAGTTGGGGGTGGGAGGAATAAGGCCCCAAGGCTTCTCAGGGCACTGATATCTGATTAATGTAGTTGATTGTCCTTAGTGCTTGTGTCTTTAAATCACTGCAGCTTTGCCAAGCCTGGTATTAGAAACAAAGCTTTTTTTTTTTTTTACCTTCCCTCAGAGGTGTTCTGGGAAATGTGCTCCCCCACCCCCACCCTTGGGCTTCAGAAACCTTCCGGGGACTGCATATAATAACTGCTTTTCAAGTACGCTTCGAGTCTGGCCACATCTTTGGCTGAGGCCAGAACTAAAAGCCTTTCTTGACCTTGCGTGTTACATGAAACCTCTAAGCTGAATGGTCATCTTGGATCTGAGATGAAGATTCTTTGTCCTTAAACCAGTGTTCCAGGGACAGCATTAGAGAGGAGGGCTTACTCTCCTAGTTATGGGGGTCTTCAGGGTACCCAGAGGACCTGCTGAGGAAAGCCCAGCCTACCCTGGAGCCTCTTCTGCCCTGAGCATGGCCATATTTGGCCAGAGCTACCAAAGAACCCTCCACTAAGAATCATTGGTCATAGATTTAGAACTGGTCATCTGGTCCCTTTCCCTTCATTTTATAGATGAGAGATTTGAGTGGTTAATTGTCCTGTCCAAGATCACACAGGGAGTAAGTAGCAGAGTTAAGATTTGAACCCACGTTTTCAGACTCTAGAATCTGAACTCTTTATGTTGTATAAAAAACAGGAAAGGAAGAGCTAGGTTATGGGAGAAATATAGAATTTAGACGATGTAGACTTTGCCTTCATGGAAGTTACAGTCTGATAGAGGCTCATACACATATATCTAACATAAAAATTAGAATCTGAGAAGCACATAAGAGATGAGGTGAACAAAGTCCAAGAGTGGAAGGTCATTACTAAAAGGAGATGAGGGGGGAGAGAAATCAGGGCAGTCTGCCTGGAAGAGGTGGTATATGAACTGAAGTTTAAAGGCTGGGTAGGAATTCAAAAGGCAGACAGGAGGACATTCCAAGTGTAAGGGCTCCTTGAGTAAGGGTATAGAGACAGGTGTGCACAGGAACAGTCTAGTTTGGTTGGAACATTAGCATGCTTTCATCAACTGCTGCTCAGTGACCGAGAGGATTGTATAGTCAATCATCCAGAGAATGAGGTTTTGATGCGAATATGAGGGTCGCTGGGAAGGAGTTGCCTTGTGGACATCATAATTACGTCATGTTCTAATGTACATTATGCTTTAGTGTACATTATTCCACCTACTCCTCCTGTCTAGCCTTTGAAGAAGGTGGTTCAGGTGGTATTATAGCCATTTAACGATAAGGAACCAGAGAGGTTGAATGATTCTTTCGAGGTTGCATGGTTAGTAAGGAGTGGAGCTGGGCTTAGAACCTTGGTCTCTTTGATCCCTAGTCTGTTTCTTCCACTATATCAAGACAGACAGTGATGGAGAGGCTGGGTCGCAGGGTGGCAGGAGCAGTGGCACACAGAGAGCCAAGATAGGACCTGGTTAGAAGGGAATAACCTGTCTGCTGAGAGCTGTTATTCCCTAGAGGAGGCTGATTTCAGGAGAAGTTAGATGTGTCCCTCCGGTTACCACCCCCAAAGTCCATCCATCTCTGTAGCCTTCGAAGTCACATTCTGACCTCATTCAGTTTTCCCCACTGAACCTCCAAACTCCCCCCTAATTCTAACTTCTTATTTCTTTCCCTTTGGTACAGTGCGATCTCCTCCAGGGCTTGCCAAGACACCCCTTTCTGCCCTGGGACTGAAACCCCACAATCCAGCGGACATTCTGCTTCACCCCACAGGAGGTAAGGCTGAGGGCTGTGGGCTATGATGTGTGATGGGGAGCCAGGTGGTAGCTATGGACATAGACAGGATTGGGACAAACTAGGCTCAAGGTCAAGGCAGTTTGGTGTGGGTGGTCGGGGCCTCAGGAACCAACCTGTGAATGTCTAGAGCAGGGCTTTGTTTTGTGTGATGGCAGTCTGGAAAAGCCATCATGGACCCCTTTGTAGAACCATGTTTTTAAGTGCACAAAACAAAATACATAGGATTACAAAGGAAAACCAGTTATCTAAATATATAAACAAACTGAGCTCATAGACCCAGCTCCTGGTATGAGTTGGGGGGAGAATCTGGTGGGGAAGGATCCCACATGCCAGTTCCTCTGACATTCATGCTCCCCAGGGTTTAGGATGAACACCAGAGGATATGCCTCCTGAATGATGATTAGCACTCGTAGAATCCTAGGTTTTTGAACTGAAAGGCACCTTCTAAGTCAGACAGCTCAACCTTCACTTCACTCTATGGTCCCTTTCTCAGCTTCCCTGCTAGATTCCTGCTTGGATGCCTCCAGTATTAGAGTGACTGGGTAGCTTTCATTCAAAGATCCTTTCTTTAGTCAAGCCCAAATTTATTTCTCTATTACACATACTCATTCCCCTTCCTCCAGCATTAAGCAAAATAAAATTTAAATTCCTATTCTATAGGACAACCTCTGAATATTTGAGGATGGGTCTTTTCTCTCTCATCTTTTTTTTGGTCCAGGCCAAACATTTCTCAAACTTTTCCTGGTATGGTTTCACTATTCTGGGCACCATCATAAAGACACGCTTTAGCTTTGTCAATGTCTCTTGCATGTAATGCCTAGAACAGTTCTTTTAGCTTGGATTCTTGCAGAGAACTATGGGCACTCCCACGTTCTTATCCTACCACTTCCAAGGGGGAGCTGAATCCAGTAAGTGATCTGCTTTCTCCATTTTTTCCATGTGCTCCTCACCTTCCTAGGCTGTCCCTCTGTCTGGACTTTGTCCTTCACCCTGAGGGATGGTGGTCTGGGGAAGAAGGGAGGCATGACAGCTAAGCTAGTCCCTGGCCTGCTTCTGTCTTGGATCAAACATCTTGTCCTTCAGCATTGAGGAAGAATCCCTGGAGAGAGCAATCCCCAGCCTAGCCTATGTCGTTGGCATTATAGAATCAGATATGTTGAAGCATAAATCTGAGAGTAATCCTTTTTGGGAGTCACACCCAAGGAGGAGAGGAGGACATTTTTTCCTTTAATCAAACTTTGGTCTCACAGTTTGGCCTTAATTTTTTCCCATCACCCTCCAAAACTCTTTCCCATTACCTAGGGAGGGAGTCAGAGAGCCTTGGGTCCCTGTACACTAGCAAACAGACGTGCTATATCAGCTCTGTCCAGAAAGTCACTCCCCAACTGTTTTCTATTTCTAGGATTTGGACGAGGCTATTTGTTTTTCTCCTTTGGTCATAGGAAGAATGACCCAGCCCGATTGGGATGGGGGTGGTATGGTAGTGGTAGCTGCATACCTTTGGGACATGTATTGACTTACATCATGGGCATGTATGTCCTTGTGTACCATGGATATATAATGAAATTTTACCCAAAAAAGCCCACAGTTGAATGGGGAAAGCCCTGTGCTAGCCTACAGTGATTTTGCTCAAATACCAAATCCAGGGGGCCACATTGGGGGGGGTGTCAACTCAGAGCCCCACTGGGAGGGTGGAGAGGGGTTGGCATCAGAGGAGGGATGCAGCCTTTTCCACGTGGGAACTGACTAGGGATGCCATGGAGGAACCCAGTTCCAACACAGTTCTAGCCTTCCTTTTCTGATTATTTTTCTGCTAAATGCCTCTTCCTCTCACTGTTAACTTAAGATGCAGACTAACTGGATTAATGTGTGTCTCTCTTTCTTCTCTTCTCCTTTGCCTGCTTCCCTCCCCCATCCTCTCTCCTTTCTTCTTCCTCCCTCAGAGGAAGATGAGGAGAAGGTGGTAACTGAGTTCTTTGAAGGTAAGAATGGGATTTCTGGGTGGTGAGTTTCTGGCTACATGATACTGTGTGAGGGTTTCCAATCCTAGGCCTTCAGTCCTGGCTCACTCGACAACAGCCCTGTCTTCACTTGGGGTTTCAAGTGGCTAGAATCTCAGTTCCCTTCCCCCCAGCCCTGCAAGATGCTGGGGCAGTGAGACTGTACACTGACTGGCACAAGGCATTCTGGGCCAAGAAGCCCTGCCAAGCAGACAGGCCCAGGCTCCAGTGACACCTTGGGTCCAGTCCCTGGCCCTGCTTGTGTGGCAGTGCTATTCTCATAAGAGGCACAGACAGAAAGGAAAACGCTTACTCACCAGCTCCCACCGACATTTTCCCCAGTCTGCTGAGTATGCACTGCCCCCTTGGATGGCTTTCCTCAGGCCCCTTGCCCCAGCTCCTGACTCTCACTTGGCTCAGAGAAGATAGGCTTGCAGTAGATACCCTCATGGGCCCAGGAAAAGCTAGCATGAGACCCAGAGCAGACGTGAATCCATCCAGTATCCTCTAGGCCCATGACCTGGTTTCCTTAGGGCCGACTATTTGGTTCATTTCAGGTAGTTTTTACAGATAGAAGAGAGAGACCTTTAGAGATCACCCAGTCCAAGGGTTCTTAACCTGTTTTGTGTGATGGACCCCCTTGGCAGTCTTCTGCCTTCTCAGAATAATATTTTTCAGTTTATAAAATAAAACACACAGAATTGCAAAGGAAATAAATTTTTATTTAACTACAGTTATTAAAATAGTAAAAAGAACAAACAAGTTAACAGACCATAGATCAAGAGTCTCTCACTAGCTCAGCCTTATTTGACAGAATAGAACACTGCACGGAGAAGTCATTTGACTGGGTTCAGGGGCACAGCTGGGGATTGTGGAAGGAGCATTGGCTTTGGAGACCTGGGTTCGAATTCTAGATTTGACACTAATTAAACATGCAGCTCTGGGGAAACCATCCCCATTCTTCAAACCTAATTTTTATTATCTGCAAAATGGGAAGAATATTTGCATCACCTGCTTCTCAAGCTTGCTACGAGGAATCAATTATCAACTCATTATCAAGTGACACTGCGTACCAGGCACTGTGCTACATGCACAAATGTACAGAAAGCCTCGGCCCTCAAACAGCTTAAATCCTTGAAACATTAGGGAGGCGTCCTCTCTCTGTCTCTGTCTCTGTGTCTTTGTCTTTCTCTCTGTGCCTCTCCATCTTTCCTCCCTCCCTCCCTCCCTCCCTCCCTCCCCCCTTCCTTCCTTCCTTCCTTCCTTCCTTCCTTCCTTCCTTCCTTCCTTCCTTCCTTCCTTCCTTCCTTCCTTCCTTCCTTCCTCTCTCCCTCCCTTCTTCCCTCCCCTTTGTTTCTTTCCTTCCATCTACTAACCACCCATCTACCCGTCTATCTGTCTGTCTGTCTATCTATCTATCTATCTCTCCATGTTGGTGGGGTATGTGTACACCCACACACACAATTACACAAAGTAATTTGGGTAGGTGGAGGGCACTAATCTGCAGACATCCTAAAAGCCCTCATGCATAAGAAGCTGAGCCTTGAAAAATTAGGAATTCTAAGAGGCAGTGGTTAGGAAGGCATTCCATGAACAGCCAGTGCAAAGGCATGGAGAGAGGAGATGGGGGTGTCATGGATGAAGAAAACCTTTTGTAAGGTGGAAAGTGCTAGAGGAATGTGAGGAATCATCATCATCGTCATCATCATCATTGTCATCATCATCATCATCATCATCATCATCATCATCATCAATGACAGAAGAGAGTGAAAGGCCAGATCTCCTGCCTCTGTTGTTCTTTCGCTATAGTATGCTGTCTGCTACACATCAGCCAGTTGGTCAAGAAGTATTTATTAAGCACCTTCTCTGTCCAGGTTACTGACTACCCGGCAGGTGTTTTGTTTTGTTTTCTTTAAGCTGAATGCTTGGTTTCTTTATTCCTCTAGCCTCATTTCCTCTTAGCTTACATACTGCCCGGCTTCCTTTAGTTCCTGAGCTCTGAGAGCATCAAGCTCAGGCCCTCTATGGGTCTTCCATGCATTTAATTCTAGAATTCGTGAGGCTTAGTGAAGAATGCTAAATATGGACCTGGGTTCAGATACCAACTCTTCCACTTTCTATCTGGGTGACCATGGGCAGGTTTTTGAGCCTCTTCATGCCTCAGGTTCCTCATCAGTAAAAAAAAAAAACAACAAAAAAACAGGTGGGTTAGCTTTGGTAACTCTTTTGGCTCTAAATTGTGTGTTGCTACAAATGGTCCTTCAGCTTCTAGCCAGTTGAGGCTTTGACTGCAGGGAGGGGATTTGGAGCCAAAAAACAAAAACAAAAAACAAAAAACTGTAGCGATCATCAAGCCAAAGTCCATTGTTTGCAGATAAGAAAACAGACCCAGGTTATTAGAGACCAGAATCACTAATGTATTAAGAATCTGTGAGGAGATTTGAACACAGCTCTTCCTGACTTCAGGTCCAACATTCTGTCCCCTCTAACTGCACTGTTTCTCATTGAAAGAAGTGGCCCTCACAGAAATACCATGGAAGCCAGGGGAATGCAGGCATGTTACAAGCCCCAGGCCTCTTCCCAGTGTTAGAAAAGACCCTTCTCTGATTCCTTCTTCCTCCACTCCTCTGCTGATGCCAGCGAGAGATCTGTCATGCTAACTCTTCCCAAATGCCAGAGGTTGAAGGCTGGTTCCCGGCAGGGGCAGCTGAGAAGGGAGGGGAGGGGAGTTGAGACTAAGCAGAGTCCTGGAGCCAAAGTTCATGTGTTTGAGATGCCAGCACACGCATTAGGCTCTCAGCCCTCTACTGGGGCTGCTCCCAGGGCAGCTGCTTCCCTAGGCTAACCTCTACAGGCTGAGTGGCTTCTCCAACAAGAATGCCCCAGACAACACTGGGGGGTAGATTAGGCAGCAGCCTAGCATGCTTGGGCTCTCTAAGTAGAGGGTGGGAGAGAGGGGAGAGCTGGGCCTAAGGAGTGGAGCCATAGGTCAGGAGCTAGGAATTTATCTGGCCCTTTATCTCTCCCCCGTGACTTGGACACAGATGCTGACCTGGCAGAACCATTCAACAAACATTTATGGTTTCCCTTTAAATAAACTGCTTTGGGGAACTTTGAGCAGCCCATCCCACCCCCCTGCTACTGCGTTTGCGGGAAAAGGGGATGTGCTATAGGTTTGGGGTCTTTCTAGCTGAGGATGGTGTTGAACTCCTGCCTTTGGGGGATTCTTTTCAGGTGGGTGAGAATGCTTGGGTGGGCTTTGCTGTGCAAGGACTTTAAACCTTCCCAATTTGTTTAACATAGGATGCTTCATTCTGCAAGGGCCCATTTGACCCTCTCTCGGGTGATCTGTCACAGAAAGTTAAGGAAAGAAAGGGCTTGAGAGATCATTCACCCAATCTCCTCATTTTATAGCTAAAACTCACTGAGGCCCAGAGCAGGGGAAAGACATCTTGCCCAGAATCACACAGATCGTTAATGGTGGGACTGGGGCCAGAGCCTAGTTCTCCTGACTGCCTTTCCTATACTTTTCCTAATGCAGGATGACGCTCCATGCCCACCTAGTTCAGAGGTGTCAAACATGGAGCTGGCAGGTCACAGGTGGCCCACCACACTTCTGAGTGTGGCCAGAAACAGATTAAAATGTGATTGGGAAATATTTAACCAATTACATAAAAATCCATTAGAATCAATTAAATAAAAATCCATTTAGAACATAGATAGTGTGTTGTTTCATAAATCAGTATGTGCCCACTGAGATCTTTATTTCCATTTAGTTTAGTAATTTCCGTTTCTATCTGAGCTTGATATCACTGACGTAGTGTTTTGCCTTTTCCATAGGCACCGTACCCTGGAATTTCAGTGCAGAAACTGATCTGGTTTATTTGAGCACGATGCCTTTTCTAGAGTAGACATTCAATTAGTGTTGAATGAATGAATGAAAGACGGAGTAAGGGAGGCAACATGTCACAGCAGAAAGAACATTGGTTCTGGGATCTGGGGTTCAAATCCCACCTCTTATGTGTGACTTGGGCAAATCTGAGCCTCAGTTTCCTCATCTGTAAAATAAAGGGGTTGGATTCATGGCTCTGGTATCCCGTCCTGTCCTAGATGTATGATCCTCTGGATGGAGTGAGCGTAGCATCTTGAAAAGAATACTCGTGACTTGAAACCAGGAAACCTGTCTTCAGTACTGCCTTTGCTACTTACAAAATCTGAGATCTTCTGTAGGACACTTTATCTCTCAGGGTCTTAGTTTTATCATGTGTAAAATGAGAGGATTGTACAGAGGTGAGCTCTAAGGTCCCTTCCAGCTTAAACCATCTAGGAATTCTGTGAATGAATGAGTACACCTACAGGAAAACATAGAGAAAAGGATTTGGCCTCTCTATTTCCAGACCTGGGGTCCAGATTGTCAGCTCCTTGAGGGCAAGGACTGTCTCCTGCTTCTGTCTGTAACTTCTGTTCATAACCTTCTGTGTATAACTTAGCACTATTTTTGTAACTATTTCTCTTTGGAACAGCCTAGCATTGTACCTGGTACATAGTAGGCACTTAATAAATGTTTATTGATTGATTGTCAGACTGCTGAAGGATTTCATGTTTTCTTTCCATACTAGAACACAGATAAAAGAATTAGGGACAGAGGCTTATGAGAAAAGCTTAATGGAACTGAAATTATTCAGCTAGGATAAGATGGTAGTGGTGGTGGTGGTGGTAGTGATGGTAGTTGTAGTAGTGATGGTAGTAGGGATGAGGGCTCTATTTTTCATACTTTGTGGACAGAACACAAAGTATGGATTTTGGCTATATTCATAGGAATGTGGCTAGACATGAGGAAGAACTTCCTAAGAGAGATAATATAACAGATAGCTAGAAGATTGAGAGGTCTTTAAGAATGTATTAGATTCTTAACTGAGATGTTTTAAGTCTGGAAGTAGGCAGTTTCATTTGATGTTTCAAGGATCACTTTCTGTCCTAGATTCATGAAATTGTTTGCAAACATGCTCTTTGCAATTTTTGCTGATGAGACTTTTTGTCTCATTGGATAGAAATTTTGGAATTTGTGATTTTCAGTATCTGGGAGCTTAGTTTCTTTTGCATCTCCTATACCTAGGTCCACATTCTTGATCAACCAATAAAAAGGTGAGTGACCTTGGGCAGATGAGAGTTGGAGTCGGTGATCTCTTCCAACTATTACATTTTGTGGTTCTGTGAGTCTATGAGGTCTTCCCTTCTCTCTTGCTTTCCAACACCTGCTTTGCTCTGGGCACGGACTCTCCTCTTCAGGCAGAGATTCTTCTCTGAGATGGAAAAGATACCTTAAATTGCTAAGCCAAACACTGACTAGTGCCTAGAGCTGAAGAAGGGGAAGGCGGGTAACACCAGAAGTTGTATGGTAGAGTCACCTCCTTGGCTCCAGGACTTATCAGCCAGGCTGGGCTCTGGGGAGCCAGATCTGACGCTTGGGTCTTGTCCATGTTCTTGGAATGTTGAGAATGAAGAACCCAACCCCATATACAAGCTTCCTTTTTAAACTTGCCCCACCCCCAACATCACACACTTCTGCCTGCCCCTTGGGGCTGGTCCCAAAAGGAATTTAAAAGTGGAAAATAACATTTGTAAGGAGTCATGGAATTTAGAACTGGAATGAAACTTTGAAATCATCTAGCCTAACCCTTTAATATTATAGAGAAGTAAGTTTGGGCCTACAGGAGAAAAACAACTTGCCCGAAGTTGTACGCATAATAAGGAGCATATTTAAGCTGAAAACTACTGACTCTGAATCCAAGACTTTGTCCACTACACCACTGTGGATTTATGAGGAAAGCTATAAAATCAGCCCTGGAAGAATTCAACTGGTTTGGGTATGGTCCTATACATAGGCAGAAGAACAGGCAAAATGACTTACCTGACTTATCTTTTTCTAACCCTTCTCCTCTGATTATGGCTACTAGATCATGGGGCTTAAATACAGAAGTCAACTTACTGAATATCTAGGCCAGCTCCTTCATTTTATGCAGGAGGAGACTGAGGTCCACAGAGGTTAAGTTGTTTTGGCTAAAATCACACAGAGAGTCCTTAGAAGAGTTGGGATTTGAATTTAAGTCTTTTGACTGCAAACCTAGGGTGTGTTCTGTTCCTTAAATTAAGCTCACGCCTTGCAACTCCAGATAGAACTACCTTGCCTTACCTTTGCTACTTAAGCATTGTACCTATGATCTCTGTAAAGATAAAATGAGATAGTGTATGTAAAGGGCTCAGCACAGTGCTTGGCACATTGTTAATGCTTAATAAACAACTGTTTTGTCCCTTCCTCTCTCCCCTCCATTTGTCTTTCTGGGACCTTCTCTCTTGACAATAACAATATTTTTCACTTGTATACTACCTCACAGTTTATGAAGTATTTTCATAGATGTTTCATAAACACCACTGCTGGGTGAGGAGAAATGTCCCAATGAAGAAGGGAAGGGTTGGCATTATCTCCATTTTACAGGTGAGAAAAGTGAGTCTCAGAGAGGTTGAACAACTTGCCAGAGATTATGCTATTGATACTTTCATCTGGTTTAGATAGATGTGTTAGTCATGTGTGACTAGTGAGGAAATGAATACTGCCCTTTCCCCCCATTTATTAAGATGTTATATGCCAAGCACCATGGTAAAGGCTGGAAAAAGGGGCAGTAAAATGAAGTGTGCCCTGTTCTCAGGCAGCTTGCATTCTAATACAGGGAGACAAAACATACAGAGAGGTGAGCTGCAGGGCAGATGAGAAAGCTCAGTGGACCCTAATGGGCATCGAGATGGCAGATGGCAATATAAAGGGGACTGTAACCCAGACTTCACTGATCTTTCCATGTCACATCCATGAATTAAGGGCGTAGGGGTCGGAAGTGATACACCGAGGGGGAAGAGCCTGAGTAAGCTTTAGCATGGAGGGGGCTGGGTAAGTCATTTTATCAGAATGTCTCAGAAGACCATGAATGTAGACCATCTTGGGGTGGGCTGGCCCTTTCAAGAGCAGTTAGTTCAACCTCTTGCTCTCCTTTCTAGCCCAGACTCAGGTATCTGATCATAGGGTAGAACTTGAAACAGAGAAGGAAGAGGATGAATAATGGGAAGCAGAGGGCAGAACTGTGAGAATTATTGGTGTTGGGCCCAGAGGGGTAATAACTGCAAAATGGGTTCAAGGTTTGGTTGAAGTGATTGAGGCCAGTGAGCAGAATGAGGGACTCCAATGGGAGCTGAATAGGGGATTTCTGGCTCATAAAGAGGAACCCAAATGGTGGAAAGTAGACTCTTTGGATTGGATGGAAATTGTCTAATTATATTTTAGACTCCTTGAGAGTAGGGACTATTTTTTGCCTCCTTTAAAAAAAAATCTCTTAAAACACTTACCACAGTACCTGGCACTTAATGAATATTGGAATGTTTCCTTATCTGTAAAATGACCTAGAGAAAGAAATGGTAAACTTCTCTAGTATCTTTGCCAAGAAAGCCCTAAATGGGGTCTGGAAGAGTTGGATATACTGAAATGATTTAGCAACAACAACAACAACAAAATGAATGTTGATTGATTGTAGGGGATGGTGGTAGCAATGAAAGCAGTGGGAAACGTGGAAGGAGAGAGGAAAAAGAACTGGGCGTTGGGGAACTGGAGAAGAGGGAAAGGGAGATGGGATAAATAGGAGATAGGAGAAGGGAGTGGCAAAGATAAATAAGTGAGAGAAGGTGAGGAGCATGAAAAGGAGGAGGCTGGGGGAGGGTACTCTCAGGGTGGGGCTGGACCCTCCCATTGGAGGCAAACACCACAGCTCCGCAGTCCTCTGCTCTGGCCTGATCAGGGCAGTTGTGGGTTGCCTTGGGGGTTTTCTGAAGCTGCAATTGGAATGATCTCTCCTGCTCCTCCCCAGGGGTAAGAGGGTCTTGGCCTCTGACTCAAGCTCCTGTGTCCTTTGGAGATGTTTGTGAATGGAGAGCTGGTATCTGTATGGGTATTGAGGGACAGGGGGCATTGCAGTGGAAGAGGAAAGAGAGCATGGAACTGGTCTTGATGTATCAGATCAATGGGAAGGGCTTGTCCCCATGGACGGCGCTGCTGACTCTAGGCTAGGGTAGTGCTTGTGATCTTGTTCAGGTGGTTTGACTACTTGGTTTTCCCTGTTGGTGCAGAGGAGGGATTCATTTCACCTATCTTCAGATAGGGAACATTGGCAGACAGGAAGAGGCACATATCATTCTAGTGTGTTGCTGAAAAAGAGCATGAAATTGGAAGTCAGAGGGCTTGGGTTCAGATCTGTCTTGCCACTTAGTACTTGTGTGACCTTGTGGAAATCACTTGTTTTCTCTGGACCTCCGGTTCCTTATCTGTTAAATGAAGGGTTTGGATTAGACGGCCTGTATTGTTCCTTCTAGCTTTAATGTCTAGTATTCCATGATCCTTTTCTCTTCACTGTCTTGGATCAGCTCTACAAAGTAGGTTGTGTCTAATACAAGATTGATGCAAGAACCGATAGAAGATTGTCCTCCTTTCCATCATCCTTTGAGTTTGCTTCTCATGGAGAGAGGTGTCTGGAGGAATGCTGAGTGTGTTAGGCAGAGAGGTGGGTGTATCTCCTGCCTTTAAAGACCTCTAGGATGGGTCTACATTCCATTGCTCTCCTTTGGAGTCAGAGGCACTGCAGGTGATCTGTGGTTGTTGTTCCATTGTTTTTCAGTGTTGACCCTATTTCTTGGTACAGATATTAAAATAGTTTGCCATTTCCTTCTCCAGCTCACTTTTACAGATGAGGAAACTGAGGCAAATGGGGTTAAGTGACTTGCCCAGGGTCACACAACTAGCAAGTATTTGAGGCCAAATTTGCACTTGGGAACATAAGTGTTCCTGACTCCAGGCTTGGCTGCCTAGCTGACCTCTAGGATGGGTCTAGATTCTATAACCTCCCTTTGGAGCCAGAGTACCTTGTAGGTGACCAAAAGAAAAAATTGTTCACAGTGGTACACATAACTCTTGGAGGGTAAGGTACTTGTCTTCTTTTTTCCTTTGTATTTCTGTGGTCTGACATAGTGTCTGGTATACAGTGGGTACTTACTACATGCTTCTTGTTGAATTAGATGCCCTGATCTGTCCTGTGTTCCCATCACCAAAAAGAGACATGGGGAATATAGGGAGGCTATGAGGGATAATAAGCAGAGACAGGAAGAAGAGGTAGTGACAGGTGCATGTTGAGAGTTTCAGAGGAATGGCCTGGGATGTCTATTGTGGCTTCGTAGGGAGCCACTCAGTTGTAGGGTGCCATGCAGTCTTACTTCCCTGATATCTCTTATATATTTCTGCTTCTATACCTCTTGCACCCACCATAGTTGTAGGAAGGACTCATTACCACCCTCCTGGACTATTGCGATAACTTCCTAAGAGGTCTTCCCAGCTCCACTTTCTCCCTTTCCAAATCATTCTCTCTCCCATTGCTAGACTGAGCTTCCTTATTCATAGATCTGGACTCAACAATGCTCTGTCCAAAAATCTTTCATGGTGCCATGTTGTATCATGAGTAGGCTTAAGCTTCCTTGCTAGGCCTTTGAAGCAGGCCTGTCATCTGAGGGAAGTTTAATTTGTGTGTGTGTGTTTTCACTTTAGGGTTTTGTAAAGATCTGTTTCAAATCCTTTCTCCCCATTTGCTTATATCCACCAGAGATAAAGGGGAGGCAAGCTAGGCTAAGCATTTTTTAATTCCAGAGCTCTGTCTAATCTTCTCTGTCACTTACTCAGCTTAATATATTCATTTGTCTTTTGCAGAGCCCAGGAGCTATGTTGAATCTGTGGCTCGAACAGCTGTGGCTGGACCCCGAACCCAGGACACTGAACCCAAGAGCCCAACTCTCTTAACTACGCAGACTTACACTTCTGAGACACCGCTGAGGAATGGAGCTCTGGGCAACTCTTTTGGCCCACCCAGTCCCATCTCAACCAGCAGTCCCCTCCTTGGCACTGACAGGTAAAGGAACAATTGGGATGGAGGACTGCAGTAGAATGGATGGGGGTTTAGGGAATAGATGGTAGATGGGAGAGTTATTAATACTTTAGTTGGTGGACTATTATGAGAGTCCTGGGGTGGGGACCAGATAGTCTTCACTGTTGCTTAGAGGGAACAGATAATTATAATCGTATCTGATTCACTGTAATTTCTGTGTCAATCAGTCAATAAGCATTTATTGAGCACCTTTGATGGGCCTGACTTATACCAGACACTATAGGGGATTCAAGGTAGTAAAGGTAGTTGCCTTTACCAACTTTTCAATCCATTAGGATGTGAGGTATATATACATGAAGTCATATGTAATAATGATTCTAAAAGGATCATAATAAATGAGATACAGAGATGTCCAAAAGAGGGAAAGAGAAATCATTGTGGGTTTGAGTGGCTTCTGGACTCTTCATAGAGGAGTGGGGAGGAGGACTTCAGCTAGGGGGGTTTGGGTAAATGGAGGTGAGAGATGGGCACTCTAGGGAAGAGAGTGAGTGAAAGTATCCCAACAGGCTTTAGGGAGTAGCCGATGATAAGGCTGGTCTGAAGGAGGTTGGGGCCAGATCTTAGAGGGTGTGTTTGAATCCTCTAATTTTCATGTGCTAGCTCCATAGGATCAGAGAGAGACAGAGAGAGACAGAGAGAGACACACACACACACACAGACAGAGAGAGAGGGAGAGGGGGAAAGAAAGGGAGAGGGAGAGAGACAGCAGAAGGAGAGAGAGAGAAGGGAGAATGAGAGACAGAGACAGAGAGTGAGAAAATCAATCTTTCAGTTTTAATCTCTGCTGTCATGATTGCATTATATAAAATTTATGTATAGCTATATGTTTATTTATTTGATCTCTGCTACTAGATTATTAGCTCCCTGAGGGCAGGGGCTATGTTTTGATTCGTCTTTGTATGCCTATGGCCTCTACCAGTGCTTTGCAAATTTTCTGGGGGGTGGACAGGGAACTAGACCCAAGATTTCATTAATATAAGGAATTCCTCCTTTACTGAAGCAGATTAGCACTTGCTTTGCAATTTATAGTCCTGGGGAGTTGCTTTATGGGACTGGGAGTCTAATAAGTAGCTCATATTTAGTACTAAGTTTTAAGGTTTGGTGAGGGCTAGCACTGGAGAAAGATAAGTGACCAGCTTAGGGTCACAAAGCCTGCCCATGTAGAAGAGAGACCTTAAACTCAGACCTTCCTGATTCCAAGGCCAGCACTCTCCCTGCTGACTTGCTGTGGGATGGAATTGAAAAAAGGTCAGGTGAATGGATCTCTGTGACCTGGGGCAAGTCATTAATTATCCTAGTGTCCTAGGCAGTTTTCTAACACAATTCCATAGACAAAGCCTTTATTAAACACTTATTACACCCCAGGAACTTTGGTGCAGCTAAACTCAGAGAAAGTGGTGATCTGCATTGGTAAAGGGCTTTCCTCATTTAGGAATTCTCTCCCTATACCAGTGAAGGCACCATCCCCATCCATATTCTAGAAGAAAAACGTAAATAATAAAGCACTGAATAGGCTTTTGTGTATCTAGGGAAGATTGAGAAATTGTATTCCTTGTGTGCTACTCTGCAGTGTAGATCTGGTGACTTTACACATACGATTTGACTTTTTATTTTTCCTTTTTTGGTCTTGACCCAAGATTTCATCAATGTGGATAATCCCAGGTGTGAAACCTCCCTCCCCTTAGTACAGATCATCAGTTTCTCTGTAATTTAGTCAGAGGGTGGCCTGGAGCCTGAGAGGTTATATCCTGTGACCTCAGTATTAAGAAATCCAGGTCTTTCTGGATGCCCAGGTCAGCCCTTTGTCCACTAAGCCATGCTGCCTCTCCTGATCTCACTAATTATAATTATAGAGAGTAGAGTTTTCTGGCATTAATAATTCATCCATTTATGAAAAGTTATATCATAGAGGGTATCACCCATTGTTCCCTGCTACGTACCCACTTCTCCCATTTACATTCTTGGTGGCTGATTCCTTTTACCTTTCCTTAGTTGGGGTTCTTTCCCTTCTGTTTTGCTGTGGTCAGACAGTTGGTCATAAATCAGTGACTCAGAACTGGAAGGGTCCTTAGCGGAATCTAGTTCAACCGCCTCATTTTACAGAAGAGGTAACCCAGTGGTTAATGACTTGCCCAAAGTCATACAGATTAGGAAATAGTAGGAGTATGAACTGAACCCAGGACCTCTGACTCTAGATCTGGTAGCTTTCCCACTATGCCAAACTGTCTTAACTTGATCTGGGCATGGAGGAAGTGTAGGCTTTGGATTGTTAGGAAGAAAGTGGGAGAGAAGACATTCCTCCATGGGCAATAGGTTTAGAAAGGTTAGGAATGCATAAAGTTTGAGTGTGGTTGGGTTGGAGTGTGGGATATGATAAGATGGGGAAGGAAGGTTGGGGACACACTGTAGAGGGCCTTTTTATACCAGACTGAGAAGTCTGTACAAAGTTGCTGGGATCCTTTATAAATGAATAATTCTGTCACTGAATCACTAATGCTCTTGAACTCCCTCCCACACCTACCCCACTCCACCCCTCAAACCTCTAGGGGCTCCATTCCGAATCTGGGACAAGGGTTCCAGCCACCTCCTTCTCTGTGTTTTCCTCTGGCCAAAGGGAAATTCCTTGGGCAGGGGCAGGGGGGCAGGGATCATTCCAGAGCATGGGAGTTATAGCACTTCCTTCCTGAAGAGTGTCCTCTAGGCCAGGCCAGGCCAGGCCAGGCCAGGCCAGCCCCTCCCGTCTTTGGCTCTCTCTCCTTTCTGGTAGCTCTTTCTCAGATGGGTAGTGCTAGGGGGAAGACAGAGACAGTAAGAACAGACCTCCTTGGGCCTCATCCAGGATGATCAGATGCAATTAGTCTGGGGATTCGAGGAATTCTGCAAACACCGGCCTTGGGCAGACCTTTCAGAGGTTACAGAATCACAGAACCTCAGAGTTGGAAGCGACCTTAGAGGTCATCTAATTCAAATGGTACCCAGCTCAACCACAATTTTGGCAAGTGTTCATCTATTCCTTTGAAGATTTTCAGTGACAGGTCTCTGCTTCCCATTCTTTTGAAGCAAGCTTTCTACTTTTGGACAGCTCTCCTTGTTAGGTGAGATTACATAGTGGGCTCCTTATTTCATTACAAGTGGACTCTACAGAATTTAAACTTCTTGAGGGTAGGGATGGTTGCATTTTTTTCTTTGTATAACTAGTTCCTCAAACTTAATCCTAGTTGGTCAATTCAGTAGGAAGCCATTCCTCATATCAAGGTGAAACTTGCTTCTTGGAAACTCTCCCTTCTGAATCTGTCTTATACAAATCAGAAAAACAAATATCATCCCTCTCCTATGTAAGAACCCTTCAGATGCTCGATAGCAACTCTCTGTCCCTTCCACAGCCCACTGTGAGTCCCATGTTCTTCTGAAATTCTTCTCCATTGCCCACAGATCCATAGAGATCTTTTCCTCTTCTGAACTTCCAGTCCCAATTGACTGTACCCTCCATTTTATCCGTAAACTCTATAGATCTCCATGTAAAAGTACTAGCTAAATCAGGAGTTCTTTGAGGGAAAGGTTTGGGTTCCATTTCTGTCTCTCTCAGACCTCCAGCTTCTGAGGGGCAGAGCTTGAGTCTATTCCTCTTCCATTGCATAGACTTCAGAATTGTGAGGAGCCTGGTCCCTTCCATCCCCACCAAAGCATCCCAGGGGAAGAATCGTGTTTCCCACTGCATTAAAGTCCTCCAAGAATTGGCTTTAATAGCTCTCTTTAGTTATTGGCTAGCTGGCTAATCACTCTTGGTAGGACAGTTCTGCATTGTAACTTGTCTAAATTCTTCTTATTCTGGTGAACTGAAGAGCTTGTCAGTATTCTTTATATACTAACCATTCAGGGACCAAAGGAGGGGTTTCTTTTTTCAGGACCCTACTCAATCTTATAGACCCTACTCAATCTTATCTCCTTAAGACTAATGGATCCCAGATATTTTTCTCACTTTTTCTTAAGATCATAGGTTTGGAGTTGAGACCACCAAGTCCTTTCATCTGGTCTCCATCCCAAGAAAGTATATCCATCCTAGCCCCATTCCTGATATTCTAGTGCTCTCAGGGCAGTAGCATCCTGAGCCAGAGCTCAGAACTCTAGACTGAGCTAGAAGCATATAATAGGATGGAAAGAGCATTGGATTTAGGGTCAGAAACCACCTATCGATCATGTCCAAAGTCTCTCTTCATCTATAAAAGAAAAACATCAAACTAGATAGATGATCTCCAAGGCCCTTTACAGCCCAAACATTTTATAATTTTGAGTCTGACCAGGCAGATTGCCCTGGGCTAAGCAGGTTAAACCATCCAGAGCTTTCTTCTTACCCCCACTCACTTGCTCTTGCCTTGATGCAATATCTCAACCTGGCTGAGAATCTTTGGCTTCTGGCGCAGACCAGCTTGACCTCTGGATGAAGCTGAAAGCCATGTGTAATGGATAAAGTTATGCTCCAGGGAATCCACCCTAGCCAAACATTGCTTGTTGTGGGAGCCAGAGATGAGGACCTCCTCCTGGCTTGAAATTGTGTGTCCTGTAACTTCATGCCTATGGCACGCCTGTCTTATGTAATGACTTCCCCTCCCATAGGTAGTTCCCAAAACTTTCCCCAACCTCACATAGTACACATACCATTTATAGCCCATTTCTTCAGTCTTTAGTACCCCAGTAGTTGTTGCTTTAAAGAAAAACCCAAAGTTTAGATGCTTGAACATGATTTGAATGGGAGTGAAAGGTGCTGGTATTTAAGGGTAGTGGATAAGAACTTAGGGAAAGGCATAACCCAAGTCACAATTTAAGCATAGAACCAGGATGCCAAACTAGGTCGATCCAGGTGTCACTGGCTATTAAATCCAAAAGTCTGGGGAGAAAGCTCAGTGGAGGGTTACTAATACTGATCCAAAGCAAGGAAGTCAGCACAGAGGGAGAAAAAGCTTGGCTGGATATAATATTCATTAAAGTTTGCAAAGCCCTTTACATAAAACATAATCTCATTTGATTCTTATAGCAACCCATTTTACAGATCAAGAAATTAAGTTCAGAGAAAATGAGATGATTCGAAAAACCAAGAACCAAGGTTCATTTCAACTCTAAATCCCTCGATCCTCTAATTTGCTGGTGTTCGGTGAAATAATCAATACTGGTCTGATTTTTAGCTCTGAAACCACAATCAATCTCAAATCACTGCCATTGCTCCTGGAAAGGGTATGGCCAGTCTTCTCTCCTAGGCTCCAGGTACCATCCCTGTGACTTTCCAGACCAAAATATCCATCCCTGGTCACTGCTCCCAAATCTGTATTCTTTCCTCTATTTGAATATAAGCTCCTCGAAGATCAGGATTGGTTCAATTGTGTGTGTGTGTGTGTGTGTGTGTGCATGTGAGTGCGTGTGTATATGTGTGTGTGTGTGCGTGTGTCTAGTGCTTAGATTACAAGTGATGGAATGAATGCTTTTTCATTCATTCATTCATTCATGACAGATTCTGGTTTCTACCTTTGGATATAATTGAAGTATCAGAACCTGTGTATTTCTTTCCTGTTGGGGGTAATCATAATCATGGTCCAGCTTCTCCAGATGTAAAATGAAATTGATAACATCGGCATGGCATGTTATGCCATGACAGCTTTCTTTCAAATAGTTTTACTTTTAATGGGACATTAGCATGATAACTATGCATTTTCCTCACTCTACTCCATCAATTATTGTCATTGACTTGGACCATTATAAATTTCCCTTTTCTCCCACCCCATAGCAACATGTTTTTTTTTCCTTATTGTCCAAAGTATTTGTTTTAGACATAAAATTATGATACTTGGTCTTGACCCTAGTATGTTACATAGAAGTTTGGCTACACTAGGCTACATTAGGTTCAGTGAAGCCCTTTCTCCCTAGATGTGACACCCAGTGAAGATCCCCTTAATCTATGACAAGACCCATATGTTGTTATCTTCCAGTTTTTTAGACCTAAGAAAAGGATTCAAATTCCATCAGTAGATAGAGGTCAATAGCATCTGACTAGGACTCAGCTGACTCAGAAAGTTCTCTTTCCCTCTAACTAGATGCATGACCTTGGGTCAAATTATTTTCTCTCTGAGCCACAAGTTTCTTCTAGGAAACAAGGCCATGCCTATGTTATCAACTTCATCAACTGGGGAAGCTGGAACAGTGACCACAGGCTTACTTTCCAGTGGGAAAGGGATGCAGGGGTCCTGACCTATTCCTTGATATCCAAAGGTAGAAATCAGAATCAGCTTCACTTGCTTGGAAGATACTTCTCAGCCTTGGCTGATAGGTAGCAACTAGGGGTTGGAGTTGAATGTCTTACGTAGTAAGACATATAAACTCATTCATAGTAGATTCATTGCATGTGATTGACTGTTATGCTCTGGATTCTTTGTCTTTTCTCTTTAGCACATCTGCGGGGAGTTTCCCATCAGCAGAAAGCAGCGGCCTAGGCCCCAGGACACCCACTCAGCCTGTGGCGGATGCTAGCTTCCACTCTGGCAGCCTAGGGCAACCTCCTTCTTCTGCTCAGAGCAGTTACCAGAACACCTCTCCCACCCAACCAGCTGCCACCAGTAGTCATCGGAGTCCTGACTACTTTTCTCCAGATAGCCGACCTCAGTCTCAGTTCACCGTGGCTGGTGTCCACACCCTGCCTGGAAGTCCTCAGACTCTCCACCGGACGGTGGGGACCAATACTCCTCCTAGCCCAGGCTTTGGTCGGCGAGCAGTGAACCCTGTCATGGCCACCTCTTCACTTGGTAGCCCTGGTCTGAGCCGCCGTCAGGTCTCAGGTCCCCTTAGTAACACAGTGGCCGGCCTCCATGGCAATACCATTACCAGCCCCCAGAGCAGTGTGGCTGCCTCCCCAGGAAGCCCTGTCCTAGGCCGGCACCCCACTGGCACTGTCCACAGCAATTCAGTCACCACTCCAGGCAGTCCTAGCCTGAGCCGCCATGTGGCAGGCCTAGGAGGGGCTGGGCCAGTGGTCCCTGGTAGCCCTAGCATGGACAGGCATGCAGCCTATGGTGGTTATTCCACCCCTGAGGACAGGAGGCCTACTCTGTCCCGGCAAAGCAGTGCCTCAGGCTACCAGGCCCCTTCCACACCTTCCTTCCCAGTCTCCCCAGCCTATTATCCCAGCCCAACGTCCTCCTCCCCTGATTCTGCGGCTTTCCGGCAAGGGAGCCCTACGCCTGCTTTGCCTGAGAAGCGGAGGATGTCTGCAGGAGATCGGGCAGGCAGCCTCCCCAACTATGCCACCGTCAACGGAAAAGTGTCCTCATCCCCTGTGTCCAGCGGCATGTCCAGTCCCAGTGGAGGCAGCATGGTCTCCTTCTCCCACACCCTTCCTGACTTTTCCAAGTTCTCCATGCCAGGTGGGTACCCTTAACTCTAAGCTCAGATACCCTAAATGTATCTGCTCTGACCTCTAAATTTCTGCATCCAAACTGATATAGTTTGAAAATGACTGAAACTAGATATCTAGGGACCAGTATTCAAATCTTGACCTTGACTCTGACTTTCTATGGCCTTGGCATCATAATCTGGATAGTGAAGAGTATATTACCATCCTTCCTTCCGTCATAGAGTTGTTGAGCTATCAGGCATGGGAAGGATTTTGAAACTAAAAGCATGAGGAATTATGACAATCATATTTTTTTGATTATTGAGATTTAATGCTGATTGCAAGTAATAACCTCCATCCTCCTAAGAGGATATCCTCTAAACTCAGTAATCTAGAACTGTGTAGAATCTAGAACCCAACAGCCACCCTTAGAACTCACTATATGGAAACCTGGATCTAGGCTTTCCAGTCCCTGCCCTTTCCTCCTCTGGATCACCAGCAGTAACTCTAAGGCTCTGCTGTTCTCTCCCTTCCCAGGAATGACATTTGGTTCCCAGTCCCTCTCTCTCCTTGGGGGTATGAGAAGCTTCTGGGGGTCAGTGCACTTCCTGTTTCCCACTATCTTCCCTGCTTAAAATAGCCATTGGAGTCAACACAGGAAGGCAGATGCAGTTGTGGTCTCTCCTGGCAGCTCATTAGATAGAAACCGCAGCAGTGGGTGTTTGGGGGCTTCAAAGCGGTAAGGATGGCTCAGAACATTTCCAGAGGCTCCCAGTCTTCTGACACTCTGAGTCCCAGGGTTCTTCTAAGCTGTCAGGGAAGGAAACTGGACACTTCCCCTCTCCCTTTGAAAAGTAGGTCAAAGTACAGATTTGAGGAGCCCATTTCTACCCTCTTAGAACAAGTGACTTGAATTATAGCAGGAAGTGAGATTGGTTGGCCTTCCAGGATGAAGGCTCAAGATGGTTCCATCTTGAATCTTCACAGCCTAACAGGATTCAAAGCATGGATATCTTCCAGTACCATGACCTCTCTCTGAAGGATGGTAGAAGCAGAAAGATGTCTTTCTTAGTCTTGTGAATCCCCAAGAACTCTGAGGTCAGGGTATGCAAAGGGGAAGAATGATTTAGTAATTATAATAATAACAGCAACAGCAGTTAGTATTTATAGAATCCCTTAGGGCAGTGGTTCTCAACCTTCCTAATGTGATCCTTTAATACTTGTATGTGGGTGTATCTGCATGGGGGCAGACCCTCCTGGAGACAGATAGAGGAGGGGCGTCTTGGTTCCTAAGATCATTGGAAATATGTGTTTTCTGATGATCTTAGGTGACCCCTGTAACCCCTGTGAAAGGGTCATTTGACCCTCAAAGGGGTTACGACCCACAGGTTGAAAAACACTGCCTTAGGGTTTGCAGACAACCCTGGGAGGTACTAGTATTACCCCCATTTTCAGGATCACACAAGCTAGCAAGTGTCAGAGATCAGATTCAGGTCTTTCTAACTCCAGGTCCAGGACTCTAGCACTTAGCTGCTCCTTATATGAGTATGGCACACATATACCTATACACACACAATATGCATATGCATTTATATATATATATATATGTGTATATTATCTAACGATGTATGTGTGTGTGTATGGAGAATGAGTAGGGAGCAAGTAGATATACATATTTATACACATACATCTATAATTGTACCTATATCTATCTGTTTCTACATAGTAATATTTATAGAAATGATTGTTATAGAATGGTCACTGGAATCTCTTTTTAAAGAAGTTAAGTGCTTTTCACAGGCATGTGTATATAACTATGTATATGTGGGAGTAGGAAGAAAGTTGGCATATATATATACAAATATACATACATACAGAATATTTTAAGTAATATATCCCAATACATATCTCTTCCTACCTGCTCCCTAGTCTTTCCCTACACACCCACACCCACACACTCACACATATATTTTTAATATAGGTCTCATGGAGGAAGTTGGGTTTGAAGTTTGATCTCAATAATAGATTTATATTACATATGTATGCATATACATACATATATACACATGTATGTATGTATATAAACATATGACTTATATAACCTTAACAGAAGGTTAGAGTTGCAAGGGAGGTCATTGGAGGTCAATCTGTCCTGTGCCCAGACTGGAAGGGGAACAGGATGGTGTAGTTGAACAAGTGTTGGATTGGGAATTGGGAGACCTGAACTCTAGTTCTTCTCTCTTACTAATAATGTGACCACATAAGAATCACTTCCTATCTGTAGACTATTTTGTCCTGAAAATAAAGGAGTTGGCCTAGATGACTGCTAATGTCCTCACCTTTTCAAGAAAAATTATATGATGGGCACATGGGCCACCTCTGAATAGCTGCCTGAGCATGTGATACTTGTGGTACAAAATGCCACATTCCCAGCTGATCTCCTCCAAATGCCAACTTAGTCACTCATCTGCTTGCCCAAGTCCAATAGTGAGCTTTGTTCTTAAGGTGATATGCCATAATGGCTTACATTCATTGGGCCTCGGGTAGGGTGTCCTTGGGTTTGGCAAGGAGGAAGGAGCAGGTAGGTAGAAAAAGCATTTTGGGAAGGTTTGGTTGTTTTTGCTCTCATTTTAAAGGCCATTTGAATTGGTTATGATGAAAAAGATCGGAAAAATAACGACATTTGATTAATGAAGGCAAGGAGCTGGGTTGATTTAATTGGAAGAAGAAAAATCTGAGGGAAAAGCTGAGAAATGACCTTTCAACTTAGAAGAGACTGTTGAACAGAAATCAGAGTGATAAAGCTGCTATGGAGAAAATTTAGTTTTCAAGGAAGAATTTTGAGAGAAGGGTATGTGCCTTCAAGGGAGGTCTTTTCAAACAGGAAAGAATTCTTTGTATCTGAGGTGGTTTAGGCAGAACTCCTGCTTGGAGGCAGGGTGATGGATTAGATGGCCTCATAGAGGGGCCATGCAGTACCATGATCATGGTATTTGATGTTCAACACTCACTTTCTTTCTTTTCTACAGACAACAGTCCGGAGACCCGGGCTAATGTTAAGTTTGTCCAGGACACATCCAAGTATTGGTACAAACCTGAGATCTCCAGGGAGCAGGGTGAGTTGAGGTGAAATGGACCATGGAGGACGACGTTTGTGTATACTTTCTATCCATAGAGATGATTGCTTTAGAACCTTCTCCTAAAGAAGCAAGACAGATATATACATGATCATGGCTCCTTATAATCATCATGGGCCCCAGGGAGGAAGTTGGGTTTGAAGTTTGACCTCAATAAGAACTTATTGATAGTGGTGCTAAGGCACTGGAACAGGTAGCTAGAGAATCTCCTTCTGTGACTCAACCAATGAGAATTTATTAAGTGCCCAGTATGTGCCAGGCATTGTACTGTGTTAAGCCCTCAGGATAGAAACCAAAGGCAGAAAAAGGCCCTGCCTTCAAGAAACTTACATTCTAATGGGGGATACTCATCAACGAGTAGATGCATAAAAGGCTCATACAGAGTAAATGGAAGGTAGCTTTCAGAAGGAAGCTGTTTTAAAGGAAACAGGGATCTTTATTACCTCCTGGACCATCTCTTTGGCCAATAAAGTCCTCCACAATTTAGCCTCTTCTTACCTTTCCATTCTTTTTACACCGTAGACCCCCAGTACTCTTCCCTCTAGTGACACTGGTCTTCTTGCTGCTTGTACCTTGAACGTGACTATCTCCTAACTCCAAGCATTTTCATTGACTCTTATCATGCTTGGAACTCTCTCCATCATCTCCTCATCTCTGCCTCCTGGCTTCCCTCGAGTCTGATTAAAGCCCCATGTTCTGCAAGAAGCCTTTCCTGATTCTCCTAATTCTCTTACCTTCTCATTGTCGATTATCTCATTTATCCTGTCTGTATTTTCTTTGTACATTGCTGTTTGCATGTTGTCTCCTCCATTACACTGCAAACTTCTTGAGGGCAGGGATTGTCTTTTGCCTTTCTGTATATCCTTAAGTGCCTGGCACATGGCAAATGCTAGTTGACTGGCTGACCAATGGAACCTTTGAGATAGAGATGAGGAGGCACAAGGGAGAGCCAGCAAAAAGACAGAGACACAGGAGATGGAGAACTATGTGTGGGTGACAGTAAGTAAACCAGCATAGGTGTAATGTTCAGTGCAGAGAGAAGTAATTAGCTAAAAGATCAGAAACATAGGAAGGGGCCAGGTTGTGAGAAACTTTAAATGCCAAATAGGAGAGACCTGGTGTGAATAGGGAGTGGATCTCCACTGCTCAAGAGCAGGGGAATGGCTTGAATGAAATTCCCTTTGGAATGTCAGGGACAGACTGGGACAGCGGTTCTCAACCTGTGGGTTATGTGCAATTTGTAACAGTGAAAATATATCCTGCATATCAGATATTTACATTATGATTCATAACAGTAGCAAAATTACAGTTATGAAGTAGCAACGAAAATAATTGTATGGTTGGGGGTCACCACAACATGAGGAACTGTATTAAAGAGTTGCAGCATTAGGAAGGTTGAGAACCTCCGGACTGGGACAACCCAGGAGTCTGGACTTCCAGCTTCTTTACCCTCTTATAGCAAAGAAAGAGCATTGCCCTGTAGGGAAAGGAAGGGGAAGGGAAACATAATCGAAGATTGTTGGAAGACCTTGTCCGAATGGGTTGAAAGGGATCAAATCACTAAATTATTTCATTTTCCCCTTTCTTCTTCTCCTCCACCCATTACAGCCATCACATTACTTAAGGACCGGGAGCCAGGAGCCTTCATCATTAGGGATAGCCACTCCTTTCGGGGAGCTTATGGCTTGGCCATGAAAGTGGCATCTCCTCCTCCTACAATCCTTCAGCAGAGTAAGAAAGGTAATGAATATTTTCTCTGAGAATTGTACCACTGGGATGAGGAGGGAGATGGTGGTTAGAGATAAGGCAAGAAATATGAGATTTACCTGATTGTCTCTGTCCCTGACTTGGAGGGAGGACTTGCTGGGTGGGGCAGATGGGGCCAGATGGAGTGTCTTCTAAGTCTAGACAGGTCTTCTAAGACCTGCTCCCCCTCCAGTCGTATTACTTCCATCCATTGCCTCTTCCTCCATCCATCCCAGAAAGAGGCAAAGATTATGAGGAGGAGCAGAAGGGCAGAGCCTCAGGTTCAGGGTGGAGAGTAGGAGAGGAACATGGGAAGGAAGCAGTAACCCTGTCCTGTCCTTCCAGGAGACATAACCAATGAGCTAGTGAGGCATTTCCTGATTGAGACTAGCCCCAGAGGGGTGAAGCTAAAAGGATGTCCGAATGAGCCAAACTTTGGTGAGTTTGCCCATATAACTGACATGCTTCAGGGTTCAGTTCTACCCTCCCAGGGTGCACTTCTAGCATTCCCCCCTTTAGTCTCTCCTGTTGTAACCTCTGCCCATTCCTGTATAATTAGATGTAGCCTCTGTGTTATGCCTCTTTTCTTTAGTCACCCCATTCAGACAGAGAACTCAATAAGAAATGGGTTTATAGACCTTAGGAACGACTTCCATTGGGGAAGATTTTTAGTTTGTGTCCAAGGAGGACTTTTAATATCTTTATTTGGGGAACCTTTCAAAAGAAGATGGATCTTTATGATCCTGATGTGGTTAAAATATAAGTCTGTCCAAGGAGAAGGGGTGTCTAGATGACCTGGCCCCCCCAGTCAGGTGAGTTGATCATATTCATGGCCATGGCTTTTTGAGGAGGTTTCACACACACAAAGCTCAGATGAAAGATAACATAAGTCATTCTACCATTCCTTGTATTTCCCTGCCGGCCAACTCCCTCTAATGTTGCTTCCTGGATCTGTCTCTGTCCTTACAGGATGTCTCTCTGCTCTGGTCTACCAACACTCTATCATCCCATTGGCTCTCCCCTGCAAGCTGGTCATTCCAAACAGAGGTAGGTGCCAGAGACGCTGCTCAGCGAGCCGCACATTGATCCATTTTCCCCGCAATATCCAGTCATCGGTGCCAGTAGCTGCTCCAGAACACAGGGCCAAGATAGGCTGGGGAAGACAGGCTGCCCTGCCAACATGGGGAAACCTAAGCCTCTTTACCCATTCTCTGCCCAAATAATTTCAGAAAGGCAAAATTGTTTAAAAAGCTCAGCTCCATGAGCTCATGCAGTTGCCATGCCAGACGGGGTTGAATAATACCGTGGAGCCAGGAGTTCAATGTCAGTCCACAGAATGGGCATTGACCCCAGCCACATTTCATAAACTTTTACCGCCCAATAGCTCTCCCACCCCTCCTCCTTCCCTCTTCTGTTTCCTGTTGCTCGTGGCTTACAGGGTATCAAAATCTACCTGTAGCAATCCCACTCCATTCTCCTCTGGCCTCGTAACCTGAAATCCAAACTTGGACAACGAGCAAGGAGGGTTAGTTTACCGAGTGTCCGATTTTGATGAGGCCTGATGCCCACTTTCTTTTGAACTCTGGGCGTGGGGAAAGGGAGATAGATTGGGTGGAGATAGAATCTATTTCCCATGCTACTAGGTCTCCTACTACCAGCTGGTGTGGTAACATGCTAGTTTATCAGGGGCTGAGTAGACTGGGGAAATTGTAGGTAACCACTAGAATTATTGATAGTCACACATAGTCACACATGCTTTGTGCTTCTTGTAAGCTCCTTTGAGAGCAGGGATTATTTTTAGTAGCAGTTTTTACAATGCCTAACACACAGCACATACTTAACAACGAAATAAGACATTGTTCCATAAGTACTAAAATGTGTGACGTGAAGCACCGTAAGAGGTCAGAGCAGGGAGAAGAGTCTGGAAGGACTTTTATGAAGGAAGTGGTCCTGAGCTAGGCCTGGAAGCAGACCCCAGGACATAGACCAGGTAGGCGTCCACCTAGGGTATGACATCACAGAGTTGGGAGTAGAGGAAAGGGTGCAAGGAAGAACATTTTAAATATAGTTTTTTCTAAGTACATTTATTTTTAAACTCAGAACATTTCATTCTCCATAGCCCAGAGATATTTATGTTGGGACAAATCAGGTTGTAGTGGTTACCATGAAGGCTCAAAGCCTCTTCTGTGGAAGGGTAACCCTTGAAGGGCACAGTTTTCAAACCTTATCTGGATGCAAATCCAGTTGTATTTTAAGGGATTCCAATAGACCAAGAGGTGAGGGAATGGCAAAGGAAATGGCCATCATTGGTAGAGAATTCATAATGGAGAGTAGTGACAAAGAAAGTTAGGCAACTGGGGGTGTGGCCAGGTGATGAAAAGCCTTGGAAAGCAGAGGTTGGTACTAGGGGATTGATCCTAATGGGAATTATGGGAGGTCTGTAAGCAGGTGTTAGGACACTTAATTTGGCAGTGGTATTCCAAATGGCATGGAAATGGGAAACAGGCTCGGGCTATTGAAGCTATCTAAGTATAAGCTGTAAGAAAGCCTAGAACTAGGGTGGTAGGCCCCACTACTATCTCTTTGGTACTGTACCCAAGGTAGGTATGATCTGATCTGAGGTAGCTCAAGTCTCACCTGCTTCATGAAAGTCTTTCTAGACTCATCTCTCCTTTCTGACCTTCAACAGCTAGACATCTCTAGCCATGAGTGTCTAATTAGAGGCAGGAGTTTGGACAGTACGACTTCTCCAGGTTCTTTATAGCCTTAGGGTTTTAGTTTCTAGCTCCTAACTTACATATCAACATGTGTATGGATGTAGGGGAGAGGCAGAGAGGAGAGGAAGCAGGCCAAAACCATCATTATTTCTCTCTATTTCTGTATCATATTAATAGGAATGTCAAAGGAAGCCCGAGTCTCTGATCCTGGTGCTTAATCTCTTTTTGGGATTCTACAGTATTACACTCAACACTGACCATTTTTTTTTCATATGTCCAATACTTGTGTTCTAATTAATTAATGTTGATTAGCACAGATTGTTGAAAAGTCCAAATATAACTTGGATAGCAGACATGATTTAAATATTCATTAAATAATACACTATGGGATTGAAAACATTATTTCAGCAGTTGTTGAGTTGTCCTCTATAAACAGTAATTCAATCACATTCCTATTAAAATAATTGGGTAACATTAATGATGAAATAAATTTAGGTACTAAACAAATTGACAACAGTCACTTTTAATTCAGCAAGGGCATTGAGTTCAAGCAGGTCAAAGGTTTGCTGGGAAGGTGACATGGTTTGCAAAGGATATTGTTTCAGTTGGGCCTGTGGTCCTGTATCTCTTCCTCTGCATAACTTTCTGTGTTTTTGCCAGATCCAACAGATGAGACAAAAGATAGTTCATCTGCCAATTCTACCACAGATCTATTGAAACAGGGGGCAGGTGAGTGGTTAGTGGCAGTGGGGGCTTCACACCCTTCTTTGTGTCTACTCTCCTCACATAACCCTTCTGTCACCTCATTTCTGCACTCTATTTCCAGTTCCAACCCTCCTGAAACAGTAGCTACTCATCAAATCAGAAAATGACATTTTGTTGGCAAGTGTTCCTTCTTCAGGATTGGAATGAGATCTTTCCAGGGGTGGGAAGTTATTTTAAAAAATATTTTATTGGTGTTCTTTTTTTAATATGACTATTACTTGCAAATGACTCTCTTTTGCCATTAGAACCTTTCCTTGTAACAGAGAAATGCAATTAAGCAAACCTAACCAACTCATTGGTTGTATCTGAAAATAAATGCCTCATGCTTCTCCTGTAGCCAACCATCTCTCTTCCAAAGGTCAGACAACATACTTACATCCTCTGGAGCTGATGTTTCCATGTTGTTTTCCACTGTGTACATTGTTCTCATGGTTCTGCTTAACTCTCCTCTGTGTCAGTTCATTGAGTCCTCTCATTTCTCTCTAGATTCTTCATATTTGTCATTTCTAATAGTTCAGTAGTCATCCATTATATTTATGTAATGTCATTTGTTTAGTTGTTCCTGCTGGTGTTTCTTTCAGCCTGCAACGTGCTTTTTGTCAATTCTGTTGACATGGAGTCACTCACGGGGCCCCAAGCCATTTCTAAAGCCACAGCTGAGACACTGGCTGCAGATCCCACACCGGCTGCCACTATTGTCCACTTCAAGGTCTCTGCCCAGGGGATTACATTGACAGACAACCAGAGAAAGTAAGGAATTCAACCTCCCCCGTCCACTGTGCAGGTTTCCCCACCTCCAATATTACCATTTATTGAAGGGTTATTGGGTAAAAATGGGAAGATGAAATGAACAATGTCAGAAAGATATTCCAGTCCAACCTCTGAACCTCCCACTTTATCTTCTGGCATTTGGTCTTTTCTCCACCGGTGTTGAACTTCCCCACCTCAGAGCCCCTGCCCCTTTCTTCTCTGTGTCCCCCAGTCCCTGACCCCAGGCTTCTGAGAAGGATTCTTTGATGTGCCTTTTTCTGTTCCAGTTATTTATCCATGTCCCACTGGGAGGGCCCTGGTACTTCCTGCTTTCACCATGACCTGAGCATTTTGAGATGTTATGGAAAGCAGAGGATAGCTCTAGAAGAACACAGAAAGAAAAGAGACTGGAAAATAGGGTGAAAGGCCTAACAATCTACACCCTCAAATTTATTCTATTTTTGTGCCTTAGGCTATTCTTCAGGCGGCATTATCCCCTCAACACTGTTACCTTCTGTGACTTGGACCCACAAGAACGGAAGTAAGTCTCCCATAGACTTCTCCTTACCTACCCACCAACCACACACTCATCCAGCTATTAAACAGAGAAGTGTGTGTATGTGTGGTTGTATGTTGAGTTATTCTTACGTCAGAGGAAGATGCCTGATATTAATAGAGATGGTATAGTGTCTATAGTGATTATAGAAGACCTGAGTTCAAATCCCACTTCAGACATTTACTACCGGTGGGACCCTGGGCCCACCTTAGTTTCCTCACCTATAAAATGGTGGTGCTCTTACTTCCAATGGGTTGTTGAGAGAATCAAATGAAATGATATTTGTAAAGGTACCTTCTAGTTCTTAAGTTTCTGATCCTATGATTTTCCTGGGTGCCCTTGTTTCCCCTATCCTAATCATTCAACTGGCTGCTCCCTAACATGCTTTGGAAAGGAATTGCTAAGTCAACTGTATGCCAGCTTAGGCCATCCTATATAAGACTACAGTGAGCACACACATGATAACTTTAGGGGCCCACTTTGTCCCTGGGGGAGGCTTTCTAATAACATGCTGGTAAAATGCCCATGCTTGGCACCAGTAGAGGCAGAAAATTTACTTACTCTTCCTTTTTCTCCCCTTAGGTGGACAAAAGCAGAGGGGGGTGTGCCTGCTAAGTAAGTATGGCTTCTCCCCCCCCCTTCTTGGGAAATTATATCTTTGTGCCACCCAAGATGACGTGGGATGAGGCTTCTAAAATATTGAACATGCATAAGAGGTTGGGAGAAATGAGAATTAAGGGTCAGCTATTGAGTTGAGGTCACATAGCTTGGAAGATAAATTTAGTCAAATTGATGAACAATTCTTCCTGCCTTCTCTCCCCCTCTCCTCCTTCCCTGTAGCCCATCAGCATTCTCTCTTATGGTCAAGAGCAGCAGGGGCTCTGTGAAGGACAAACACTAGATTTAGACAGATTTGGGGGAGATGGTGTAGCATAATAAATAGAAGTCCTGGATTTGAAGCCAAGAAGATGTAGATTCAGATTCTAATTTTGACACATTAGACAGGCAAGTTATCTAATCTTTTAGAATCTCAGTTTCCCCGTCTATCAAATGAGACTAAGGATAATATCAAGCACCTACCCCGTGAGGAGATTCAGTTACATTAAGCGCTTTGCAAATTTGAAAGCGTTTTGTAAATGTCAGGCATTGCTGTTGTTGGGAGCTTGTGTTTTCCATTTTCATTTCATTCCAACTTGTCTTCAACCTTGATTTCTTTTGATCCTGGTATTGCCATTTTGGTGGGCCCCTGTTAATGTTCATGGTTAGGCCAAGACCACTTGACTCACTAGTACAAGGAATCAAACTAGAACAGTGTCACAAATAGAGACAGGAGGGAACTCCATGTTAAACATCTCAGTTTCTCTTTTTTCTACCCTCTGGGTCACCAAAGTTTTGCAAAATTTTCAGCCTCTCAGATTTTCTACTATTTTGAAGGTTTTAAGACTCTAAGATAATCCCTGTCTTATCAACTGCCCCCCCTCCCCCACTCCTTACCCCAAGCTCAGTTAACTTCCACTGTCTAGTACTCAGGAGCCTTTTCCTTCTAAGCTTACACATATTTTATTGTATCAGCTAGAACAAAGGCTCTTAATCATTTTTGTGGCATGGACCCCTTGGGCTGCTGATTAAGCTTATGGACTCACCAGAATGTTTTTAAGTGAATAAAATAAAAATACATAAAATTACAAAAGAACTCAATTACATTTCATACAGTTATGAAAATATTCCAAAATAAGTTAATAGATGTCAGGTTAAAAAAACCTCTGAGCTAGAAGGAGCCAGCCTGAAGAGCTTCCTTTGGAAATAGAGTATTATTAATGGGCAGAGTATTATTAATGGGCTGAGGAGCCAGATAATGAAAGAAAAGCCAGCTCTTTGCTCCTGTGCTGTGCCCCCCCCCCCCCTTGTGTCCACCACACTTGGGATCAGCTTCCCTGGGTGGATGAAAGGAATTAGTTATTGTTGAACTTGGCCAAAGAAGGGGGTGGGGCACTGGACTGAGAATATCCAGAGAGGGAGGGTTGTAAGGAGGTGGTGACTCTAACTCATGCGTAAGGATAGAAACAAGGTCAGGAAGAACTCGGTTACAGGAGAAGGGGAATGGTGCTGAGCACACAGGTCTGGGAGGTCCAGATGCCTCGCTGGGCCTTAGGCTCATTCCCTGCCCTGTTCTTGACATGGGGAGAAGACTATCTCTGCCACCCACTTCCAGGAGGAATAGGAAGGACAGGATATTTTCACAGAGACTGAACTCAACACCAAGAGCAGACATGGTGCAGATCTATGCCTTGATTATATAAGAAAACTGACTGCCCCCTCCAAGTTCTCAGAGTTCCCCAGTCAATGGGGCCACTGCTCCCAAGGGTTGTTGATTTTTGAACCTGGGGGACTGTTTAGCAGCACTTGAGACGGATAAGGCAAAGGGATGTGTAAATGTGTTCCTATGTTCGTGAGTGTGTGTAGGGTGGAGAGCTTGGCTAATTTTAGCTGTTGTGTTTCAAGTCCCAGAGAAGGGGTTTTTAATTGGAATCTCCAGCTGTTCCGATTTCCCCATCCCTCTCTAATTAGCAACATGCCAACTATGAGACCTCTCAGCTCACATTCTGTTCCCCCTCTGCTCCCATATTTATAACCTTGTTTTCCAAGGTTTGAATTCCAAGGTGCTGTGGCCTAATGAGGGCAAAGTGTGAGAGTCTAACCCTGCCCTTGCCTGATGGGTCTGATTCAAGCCCTTCACATAAATTCTGTACATTGTAGGTTATGCAAGGGAATGATGAGAAGTCAGACCAGTCTGTCCCTTCATTTCCCAGCTTCATCTGGTGCTTGAGGAGGTTGAACCTTTCAGACTGGCAAACAATGCCATATTTATTTGCTTACAATGCTAAACTTAAAAGAAATTCAGCAGGGGAAGGGATGGGAGAGGCTCTTTAATGTACTTCCCTATTTTACCCTTGTTTTCATTGTCTCCTCAACTTTCCTCCCCTCCCCAGAACGACTCCCCAAGGGCGAAGCATCCAAAGCATCTTCCATTCAATCAGAATCTGTCTCCAGGTCTTAGTTTTCTTTCTTTCTTTCTTTCTTTCTTTCTTTCTTTCTTTCTTTCTTTCTTTCTTTCTTTCTTTCTTTCTTTCTTTCTTTCTTTCTTTCTTTCTTCCTTCCTTCCTTCCTTCCTTCCTTCCTTCCTTCCTTCCTGTCTTTCTTTCTTT
>CM053600.1:154821308-154890489 GCA_028646575.1 Pseudocheirus occidentalis | reverse complement strand
TAAAGTTGTAACAGTTATCCTTTGCCTCTTCTATATGGGATGATTAACCCCATTTTGCTCTCTCCCTATCTCCTCTCATTCTAGTCCTCTCCCACCTCAGAATTTCTCCTTTTAAAGTATCATCCCTTCGTATTCAATTCATCCTATACCTTCTATATACACATACACACTCATGAATAGCATCTATTTCTAATGATTATTGTGAAGTCCAAATAAGATAATATTTGTAAAGTGCTTAGCACAGTCTCTGGTGCATAGTAGTTACTTAATAAATGCTGATTTCTTTCCTCCAGGCAATGTTATCCCCAAAGTATAGTAGACACAGTAGTCTCAGAGCCTATGATTAACTAAAGGACCTTTGAAAAATTTTAGTCCATACTAATGTCCAATATAACATTATAATGAAAAAATAGAATATCTTTAGAAACACATTACAACATTACTACTTATTATTTTTATCTTTTAAAAACTTACTTAAATGAATCTGTAACTTCAATATGGTTATCCCCTCTAGTGATACAAATGGCACCCTATCTATGCCTGCCTGCCCTGTGTGACCACTGGTCCTTCCAATGTACAAGGGGCTTTCTTGGCTTTCTTTTGATATGCAGGGAATGGGTGCCAGCGGATCATAGGGATTGATAGGCTATCCTTTAATTGCCCCATGTGGTGAGCCCATCTTCTTTGATTATATATGTTTTTATGAGGTCCTTTCTTCCAGATCTTTGCAAAATCTTTGTTTGTAATGTATAAGAAAATCAAACCAAAACAAAAACTAAGACGTTGGCAACTGGTCCATCACTTCCTGGCAAATAGAGGGAGAAGAAATGGAAGCAGTGTCAGATTTTATATTCTCGGGCACACAGATCACTGCAGACAGAGACTACAGCCATGAAATTAAAAGATAGTTGCTTCTTGGAAGGAAAGCAATGGTAAATCTGGACAGCATACTAAAAAGCAGAGACACAGCAATACAATGAACCAAGAAAAGTACAAAGGACTCACGGAGGAAAATGCTCTCCACATTCAGATAAAGGACTGATGGACCAGATCTGAATGCAGATTGAAGAACATATTTTTCACTTTATTCTTTTTCATGTTTTTCCCCTTTTGATCTGTTTATTCTTTTACAACTGGGATTAATAAGGAGATATATTTTACATGATAGCACATGTAAAACCTATATCAAATTGCCTACCATTTTTGGAAGAGGGGAGGGGAGGGAGAAAAAATTGGAACTCAAAATCTTCTAAAAATGAATGCTAAACATTGTCATGACATGTAAATGAGAAAAATACCATTAAAAAAATAAAAAGCAGAGACGTTTCTTTGCCAACAAAAGTCTGCATAGTCCAAGTTATGCTCTTTCCAGTAGTTACATATGGCTGTGGGAATTGGACTATAAGGAAAGCAGAGCACCAAAGAATGAGCACTTGAATGGTGGGGCTGAGATCACATAAAGAAATTAATTCAGGCTATTCACTGGGAGGTAACTGACCGAAGTTGAAGCTTAAATACTTTGGCCCCATAACTGGAAGACAGATCTAATTGGAAAAGAGCCTGATGTTGGGAAAGATAAGTAGAAGGGGATGGCAGAAGATGAGATGGATAGAGAGCATCATGGAAGCAATGAACATGAACTCAGACAGACTTTAGGACATCAGTTCTCAACCTGTGGGTTATGTTCAATTTGTACCAATGAAAATACATCCTGCATATCAGATATTTACATTACGATTCATAACAGTAGCAAAATTACAGTTATGAAGTAGCAACAAAAATTATTTTATGGTTGGGGGTCACCACAACATGAGTACCTGTATTAAAGGGTTGCAGCATTAGGAAGGTTGAGAACCACTGCCTTAGGAGATAGTGGAGGACCGAAGGGCCTGGCCACGACCGTTAAGGGGTCATGAAGAGTTGGACACAAATGAATGACTGAACAAGAACAACATAACCTCTCACACCCAATATTGACTCTCTGTTGATCTCTGGGTTATACTTTCAATCCTTGAGAGACTAGTGTTCTAATATTCTTGGATCACCTGTAGAAAGTGATATATTTATAAAAGTGTATCCACCAAGGAAAATAAGAAACACATATTTCTAGTGTCTCCAACAGGGAGTCTTAAATGTTTTGATATTATTGACCTTTTTGGCAGTCTGGTAAAGCGTAGGGACCCCTACATCTTGTTTAAATTCATAATTGAAGGAAATACTAAATTTTAATTAGAGGCCCCGCCCCAATCTGAAATTGACCATAGGCCTTTTAAACTCCAACTCTACAAGAATTTTAATCTGGTCCTAGAAAAGGTAAAAAAAATTGTCTGTTGAGGTCAAAGAAGGATTGGGTGTGAGAGAGGGAAAGAGAGGATGGGTGTGGTTGGAAGGTCAGATTTCAAAAGTCACAATCTTAGAGGCACAGAGCCCAAAAAAGAGGGCTCCCAAGAACCGGCATTATTATTTATAGCTTCTTCTTGTTGGAATTTGCCTTAGACCCTCTAGGGAAATTTCACTCAGATTGATGAATTCTTGAGTGAGGTTTTAGTGAAATGAAATGTATTTGTGGGTGGAATCAGCTCAGTTGCTCTGTGCCCACACTGAACTGTGACTGAAGGGGTAGAGAGGAGGGGGGGTTGTTGATGACAAGGAAGGTGAGAAATTGTAGGCTTAGTGCATCAGAATGGTCATTCTTCATAACCTCATCTCCCTCAGTGTTCATATACACCTGCTTTAGGACAAGTGTATATGGTTAATAGGGGAAGGGTCTCTAGGCTTATGTTTGCTTTCCCAGTCCTCGAGCTTTCCCAATTCTGTGACAAAATACTAGGACCATGCTTTTGCTTCAGCCACTTGAGGGCTTAGGATTCCTGCCATTGGCTAGGGCTTTTAGACTTTTCTCCTATATACCTCTTGTTCCTGTTCTCAATAAGAATTGCTATAAGTGATGTAGTTAAGATGGTATTAGAGAGAGGTTGGTCGAATAGGGCATAGAGTGCTGGGCCTGGAGAGCCCACCTCCTGAGTTCAAATCCTGCCTCTGACATTTACTAGCTGTGTGATGATGGACAAGTCACTTCACCCTGTTTGCCTCAGTTTCCTTTTCTGTAAAATGAACTAGAGAAGGAAATAACAAACCTCTCCTGTATCTTTGCCAAGAAAACCCCAAATGGGGTCATGAGGAATTGGATATGATGAAAAATGATTCAACAATGAAGAGAGCCCCTCTGGCTATTTAGGCTGAGTCTCACATAGTGATGATATTGAAATCCATTGGAACTGATAATGGTACTGAGAAAAAATGTAGAGAGGGGAGAGAAGAGGGTCCAGGACAGAGTCCTGGGGTGCATTTATTATTAGGGGGCAGGCATCAGGTGATGATTCAGCAAAGGATACTGAGAAGGTGAGGCCAGAGTAGGAAGGGAACCAAGAAATAGCAGCATTGCAAAAACCCAGAGGGAAAAGGGTATCCTGGAGGATGTTTCAGTGGTCAATAAGGATGAAGACTAACAAATATCCATCAGATTTGTCAATTAGATCACTGGAAACTTTGGAGAGGGCAATTTCAGCTCGGTGACGAGGGTACAATCCAGATTGCGAAGGACTGAGGAGTGAGAAGACTGGGCATAGAGGCCAGGAGAGCAGATAGTTGTGTTTTTTCCCTAGGAATTTGGCTATGAAAGGAAGGAGAGAGAATGGATAATAGTTTGGGGGGATAGGCGGGGTAAAGTGACGGCTTTTATTTTTAGGGATGGAGGAGAATTGGGTATGTTTGGAAGCAGCTAGGAAGGCACAAATCCACCTTTCTCTCTAATCTGGGATTCCTCCTTTCTCACAAGGGAGAAGCAAGGAAGTACGGTATTTTGAAATTTGATTGGGGGTCAGCTAATGAGAGCCATCTGCTTGAGGGTCTGCAGCAGGATCAAAGATACACAGAGAAGGCCAGGCTTTTACCTTTTTTTTTTTTTTTTTTGTAATGGAGGTACAAATAGGGAATAGAAAGGAGGGAGGATTATCTAGGGATTGGTAGATAAATGCCCTTAGGTTGTGTATTGGGTAATAAATCTGTAAATCTGTAACGCATGAACTTCAAGGGAGGAGTAGTTCTGAATATATCAGTTCATCTAAGAACAATTAGACTCTAAAAAAATCAAATATCAATCCACTAATCAAATAATTGAATTCATTCAGAAAACGTTTCTTGAGCACCTACTATGTACAAGGCACCATGCCAGGATAGAGAGATTCAAAGTGTCAGTACAAATACTTCTCTGAAGTAGTTTACAAATGTGGTGCTGCCCTGGGCCAGTTCCCTCTCAGTTATGCTCAGATGGGATTCCATCTAGGAAGTTTGAAGTGGTCCTCCTTCTAGGTAAGTGGTTCTCAACCTGTAGGTCATGTCCCCTTTGGGGGTCAAACGACCCTTTCACAGGGGTCGCCTAAGACCAGTGGAAAACACATGTTTCTGATGGTCTTTGGAACCAAGACACTGCTCCTCTATCCATCTCCAGGAGAGTCCACCCACATGCAGATATGCCCACCTACGAGTATTAAAGGATTGCTGCATTAGGAAGGTTGAGAACCACTGCTCTAGGGCATCACGATGAAAGGGCCCTTCCCCTGTCCAACATCCTCCCCGCTTCAGAGCATGTGCAGATATCCTGTGACTACTTCCTCTTGGCCATAGGAGTTCATACTGTGTGGTGGTGAAAAGTTTTAATAGTCTTCTGAGATAGATCTCCTTGGATACACCAAAATGGTGATACCTCGCTGCCTCTGGGGTCTGGGATGAGCCTGCCTTACACTTGTGCCTTCTTTCTTTTTTCCTTTCCCTTTGGTATAGCCCTTGTGAGATCTTCTCTTCCTCCCCTGGTTAACATGCATAGCTCAGGAAAACAGATCTTTGTATTGCCCATGTCCAAAAGGAACACACGCATACACACACACACATATATGTGTATGTGTGTTTCACTCTTCATTCCAAGTCTTTCTTTATCAGGAAGTTTGTAGCATGTTTCATCATTGTTGTTGTTCAGTTGTGTCCAACGTTTTGTGACCTTTTTTGGGGTTTTCTTGGCAAAGATACAAGAGTGGCTAGCTATTTCCTCCTCCAGATCATTTTACAGATGAGGAAAATGAGGCAAACAGGTTTAAGGAACTTGCCCAGGGTCACACAACTCGTAAGTGTCAGACTCCAGATGTGAACCCAGGAAAATGAGTTCCTGATTCTAGACCCAGCAGTCTATCCTCTGTACCACCTAGCTGCCTCCAGAACTGTGACTGATCACGTTGATAATAATTCCTAAGCGTTTCAAAATTGTCTTTATAATATTGTTATAACACAATATTAGAACACATTGTTCTCTTGGTTCTGTTCACTTCACTCTGCATCAGTTCATAAAGTCTTTGAGGTTTCTCTGAAACCATCAATGTGATCATTTCTTACAGCACAGAAGTATCTCATGATATCTATACCCCACAATTTGTTCAGCCATTTCCCAATTAATAGGCAGCTCTTTAGATTCCAATTCTTTGCACCTCGGAAAGAACTATAACACACAGTTGATGAAGGGATTTTCCTCATAGCTTTGGTGCCTCATTGCCAACCCAAGAATTCAAGGAGGAGAAGGGACCTAACCAATCAACCAACAAGCATTTATTTATGAAGAGCTCACTATGTGCTGGACACTATACTAAATGTTGGGATTACAAAGAAAATACAAAAACCATCTCTGCACACAAGAAACTCACATCCAAAAAATTTCACCTCACATTCACAGATCATTGACCTAGTTCTGCTTCCCTTGAACCCTGCACTCAGCTCCCACCCACTTTCCTGAGGAGTCCTTTCATCTCAAGCCCCTTTTCTGAGCTTGTCCTCGGGCTTCTAGCAGGGGAGAAATCAAGAACTGTTATTCCAAGCATGACCACAAAGTGGCAGCAGAGAACAGTAAAATTCTATGGTTTAATCAATGACCACCAAATGAGTATTTACTAATTAAATATCTTCCTCACCTTGGGAGATAGAAAGACACTATTCTTTGCCCTCTGGGACCTTGTAATCTACTTGGAGAGAGAACATACATGTATGTATGAACAAATAGCTAACAATACAATTTGTATTTAGAATAAAATACAGATTCAAGATCTTCCACACTATGGCACCATCTACGTTTCCAACCTTATTTCATCCTTAAACCCCTTCACGTACTTTATATTCAAGCAAAGACCTGCATCTCTTGCTTCTGTGGGTCCTTTGTTGGAACACCCCAAACATGTTTAGTGCTTGTTCACCTCTATCTGTTTGAAATCCCTTTCCTTTAAGGCCTCAACTCAAGTGACCCTTCCTCAAGGCTTCTCTGAGAGTGATCTCTCCCTCCTTCAATTTTCCCAGAGCACTTTGGATCTCTCCTTCACTCCCATAAAAAATAATTTGTTAAGAGCCTACTGTGTGCAGGCACTGGGGATACAATCTGTCCTCAAAGAATTGACATTCTATCATCCCAGCCTACCTACAAATTCTATCTCTCCTATTTTAGTGTAAGCTACTTGCTTGTGGGGATTGTGCCATTTTTCGTGTTTGTTCTCAGAACCTAACATGTTGTTTGTTGTTCAGTCATGTTCCACTCTTTGTGACTCCATTTGGGGTTTTCTGGGCAAAGACACTGGAGTGGTCTTCCATTTCCTTCTGCAGCTCATTTTATGGATGAGAAAACTGAGGCAACAGGGTTATGTGACTTTCCCAGGGTCACACAGCTAGTACGTATCAGAGGCCAGATTTGAAGTCAGGAAAATGAGTATTCCTAACTTCAGATCCAGCACTTTGTACAGTCTAGTGCCACCTAGCGCCCTACCTCGCACATAGCAGATGCTTTATTTTTTTAATTAAATAGTAAAAGAGTACTGGATTTGGAGTGAGAGGACGTTGGGTTCAAATCTTGGCTCTGTTACTAACTGTGTGACCTTGGGCAAACTGTTTCACCTTTATGGCACTTAGTCCCCTGGTCTGTAAGATGATGAGGTTGGACTAGTTATTATCTAGGCTCTTTGGACATTTATATATGGATGTTGATTTTAGTGCCTATTATGTGCCAAGTCCTGTGCTAAGTCCTAGAGATGTAAATAAGAAAAAGAAAGACAGTCTCTGCCCTCAGGGAGATTATAGTATAATTAGGGAAGATAATATACAAAAGGAAGCTAAAAGGGGCATGGGAAGTCCAGCCAACAGACAGCATCTGGTTCGCCATAATATTCACAGACCAATTAAAGCAGCTGATGGAAAATGAAGAGACTAAATACTCTGTAAAGTCCCTTCCGTTGCTAAATCCTATGATTCCCATGCATAGGTGCACATAGAGCATGGGCCCAGTCTGACAGCATCCTCTGGACCCCGGGGATGATTCTCCTTGGTGTACAGACATGGCATGCTCAACACCTGTCTATGGGCCCATGTAATATGTGCTAAACAATGAAAAGCTCAAAGGAGAGGAATTCTCCATGGGCTGCAGTGGCCTAGAAGCCCACATCAAGGATACAGATTTAGACTTGAAAGAGAACTTATATGTCATGGTGTCTGATTCTTTTGTTTTATAGATGAGATAGGGAATGCTCAGGGACCTGTAAGTGGTTAAGAGACAAAGCTGGGATTCAAATCAAGGTCTTGTAACTTTCTTTTCAGTATATGAACCTGGAGTTGAATTTCAGCTAAACCATGAAGGATGTGACTGGTTAATATAAACTATGCTAACAACAAGGATAACTAGCATTTATAGAGTGCTATGGGGTTTTCAAAATGTCTTGCAAATCTTATCATCACAATATCCCTGGGAAGTAAGTGCTATTATTATCCCCATTTTTCAAATGAGGAAACAAAGGTAGTAAGAGGTTAAGTGACTTGCCCAGGGTCACATAATAAGTGAGGTGGAATTTGAACTCAGGTCTTTCTAATTCCAGGTCCATCCAACCCTCTATCTTCTATATCATGTAGCTTCCTATAGTATGTAAGAGGAGAGGAAATATTTGGGCGAGGAGAACAGAAACGTCTAAGCTTTAGACCTGGAAAATTTCTGCCCATATCAACACACCCACACAGTTCATAATTCTTTCTCTTCGATCCTTCCCTTTCCTTTTGGAAAAGTGCAGTTCCTGGTGATGTCCACGAGGTGTCAGAGTGACTTCATTCAGCCAGAATGTCTTCTTTGGGGTTGAGGTTGGGGAGAGGATGAGTTAGAGCGGTGGTTCTCATCCTTCCTAAGGCTGTGACCCTCTAGGTGTATCTGCATGTGGGTGGACCTGCCTGGAGACGGATAGAAGAGCAGTGTGGTGTTTCCGTTCCGAAGACCATTGGAAATATGTGTTTTCCCATGGTCTTAGGTGACCCTCACAGGGGTTGTGACCCACAGGTTGAGAACCACTGAGTTAGAGGAAGAGAGGAGAGTCTTAGAGACTCCAGGCAATCCACTTGACCCTAGGGACATTGGACAGTTGTGCAGAAGAGTCCAGAGAATTGCTTTTAGGGGCAGAGAAAAGGGGGGAGGGAGCTGTGGGTCTTTCCCTTGAGCCCCTGAGTGATATTAAGCTGATCCAGGAGAAAGACTGTGCTATTCAGTGGGCTAGACATCTGATACGTCCCTGTCACCAGTGCTTGCTCCCCCAACTTACTCCTTTTGTGACTTGGGTCAAGACACTTCTCTCTGGGTCTTGGTTTTTTCCCCTGTAAAAGCAAGGGGGTGATTTGGATTAAATGACCTCCAACAAAGATTTAGAGCCAGAAGAGACCTGAAAATCTCACCTTCTCAGTTTACAGTTGGGGAAAATGAGGCTGAGAGTTATTAAATGACTTGCCCAGGGTCACGTAGCTACCAAGTATTTCAAAGCAGTATTTGAACGTAGGTCTTTTTAACGTAGGTCTTTCTGACTCCAAGTCCAGAACTCTAGTTATATCCATTAAGTACCTAGTATATATAAGGGCAGCTAGGTAGTGCTGTGGATAGAACACATGAAGAGTTCAAATCTGGCCTCAGACATTCACTGGCTGTGTGACCGTGGGCAAGTCACTTAACCCTGTTTGCCTCAGTTTCCTCATCTGTAACATGAGCCAGAGAAGGAAATGGCAAACCACTCCAGTTCTCTTTGCCAAGAAAACCCCAAATGGGGTTGCAAAGGGTTGGGACTTGGCTGAAGATAATGGAACAACAACAAAGTATATTACATTCCAGGGACATGAGAATGGAAAACAGAGACTCTTTCCTCTCCAGGCCTCAGTTTCATCATCTGTATAATGAGGGAATTGGGCTAGATGGCTTCCAAAAGGTCTCCTGATCCTGTCATGAGGTAGGACAGATATAGAGAAGTAAAGTGCCTTGTCCAGGGGAGTACAGTCAGAAGCAGGATATGAACCGAGGGTTTCTTGAGTCTGAGGTCAGTTCTCTGTCTTCTAGTGGGTGGTGACTCAGGAAAATCATGCGGAGTTGAAGCGTGGCAGTAACCCAGCCAAAGGAGCAATCAGCCCAAGTGCCATCTTTGGCACTGACGTCAACACAAGCCTGTTTGGTAAGATGGCCCATCACAGTCCTGTGGCCAAGGATATGATAGTGAGTTAGTACAGGGATTTACACTTCTCAAAGCTCATTCACATACATTATTACTTCATTAGAATCTCACAGCAGGCCTGTAGGGGTAAACATGAGAGATATTATTTATACCCATTTTATAGATGAGATTACTGAGGCCAAGAAGTTATTTTAATTTGCCCAGAATCACATAGTGAATTATAGATAGAACCAGGATAAAAACTCAGGGCATGGGGTCTGGATCTGGTGATGGCCTTGAAATCAATGAGTCCAACCCTTTCCTTTTGCAGGAGCTGTACCCCAGAGACTTGTTTGAGATCCCACAGCTACTAAGGGCTGAGTTGCTATTTGAACTCCTGACTCCCTGCTCAGTGTTCTTTCCCAGAATAGGAGAGCTCCCTAACTGACTTTCTTGGCACAGGAAGGAAGACTGGCCTGAAGGAGAGGGGTAGACAGAATAAACTCTGGAGGTCATCATTTCTGTTCTCCCCTCTCCACTACAAATAGCTCAGCCCTAACCTTGTGTCCCTCCTCTGGTCTCAACCTCCTGACCGAGATCCCCAGAGCTCTTGCTACTTGCTTTGGGCACCACATGGAAACTTGATTCCCCGAGTTGCCTTGCCCTTGGCTAGACAGATGGCCTCCATCCATCTAGCTGCTAGTTCAGAGGAAGGACATAATAGGGAATGGCTGCTTCAGTTGCTATAAGGACATCTTTGGGTCAGCTCCCCTTGGCCACTAGGGGCCGGTCTTTTACCACTTTTGAGGACAGCTCCTACTTAGGCTCCAGGGAGGGAGCCTGGAGCTTGCAGAGTTTGACCCCAGGAACAAAGCTTTCTGTGTGTACGTGCAGGGAGGCATTCGTGGCTTGTGCCCACGTGTGCGTGTGTATATGCATGTGTGCACACATATGTCCCAAGGCCTCTGCCCAGACCAGCGTGTCCTTGAACCTGGCCCAGTCCACTGGGGTTATTTTCTTTGCAATGGCTCTGTCCATTGGAAATAATCAAAAGATTTCAGGCCTTTGAAGAGTCAGAAAGGGTTGTTGGTTTGTGATGGGGAGGGGATGGACCTGGAAAAGCTGGTGCTTCTTAAATGGGGGTAGAGAGAATGACAAAGGACCGGGGGTAGGGGAGCTTGAGGTAGGAATGGAGGATCAAGTGTGTATGTGAGAGTGGTGCTAGTGAGTGGTGATTGGTGGGAGTGTTGAGCAGAGGTGTGACTAGAGTTTTCTATGAGGCCTTGTTTCAGAATCATCTGTAAAATGATGGGGATGAATTATACAATCTCAAAAGCCACTTTTAGTTATAAATCTCTAACTCTAGGAATAAAATCAAGCCAAAACAAAACACCAGATCTCCACTTTATAGCTGTCTGAGGATTAACTTGTGGTCCATTATGGATCCCATATCTTTTTTTGTCTGGCCTTGATTATAATCAGTTGTTTCCCATCCCATATTTGCCATCTTTCTTTCTTCTTTCTTTTCCTTCCTTCCTTCCTTTCTTCCTTCCTTCCTTCCTTCCTTTCTTTCTTTCTTTCTTTCTTTCTTTCTTTCTTTCTTTCTTTCTTTCTTTCTTTCTTTCTTCCTTAATTCCTTCCTTCCTTCCTTCCTTCCTTCCTTCCTTCCTTTCTTTCTTTCTTTCTTTCTTTCCTTCCTTCTGAGTCTCTCAAACTAGGTATGAGAAAAACAATATTTTATTCATATATTTAATAATAATATTTAAAGCTCTTAGAAAACATCAAGTCTAACTCCAAATTTTAAATATGAGAAGGTGAGAGCAAGAGGAACTAAGTGACTTGACCAGAGTTGCACAGGACTAAGTCTCTAAGGTAGATAGTTAGAGGCAACCAGGTGATGCAGTGGATAGAGCCCAGTACCTGGAGTCAGGAAGACGTGAGTTCAAATTTGACTTCAGACACTTACTAGCCCCATAACCCTGCAAGTTACTTAACCTCTATCTCATTTTCCCTAATTATAAAATAAAGATTATAGTAGCACCTACCTCCCAGGGTTGTTGTCAGGGTTAAATGAGACAATATTTGTGAAGCACTTAGAACAGGGCCTGACACATGGGAGGAGTTAAGGAATGCTTTCTCTCCCCCTCCCCCCACCAAAGTGAGATTTGAACCCAGGTTCTCTTGGCTTAGAATCTAGCCTTTCACTCTACAAGCTATAATTGAGTAAGGGAAGCACCCAATGTGGGGGCTCTTTTTCTTTAGTAAATTATGAAGATAAAATGCACCTTTGGAAGCCCCTCTCTGTCCCTTCTCCTTGGTTCCCTCCAGATCCCATTCATTCATTCAACATTTATTGATCACCTTTCATTTATTCATTTAACAAACATTTATTAAGTACTTACTGCATACAGACCCCTGTCCTTGTCTTAAAGGGACACACAACTGTTAGATCAGATATGATTCCTGTCCTTATGGAGTTTATAGTCAATTCAGGGCAAGGCCCTACTCCCATCCCGGGTTCCATGGGGCCTTGCTTTTGGCGAGGTTATGCTGTGGGGGTTGATTAGACTGGGCCAAAAGGGATTTCAGAGGGCAGTTCAGTCAATAAGCATTTATTAGGAACCTACCATATGCCTATCATGCCAACCACTGGGGATAGAAAAAGGGCAAAGGACAGTTTTCCAGTCCAAGAGGATTTCACTTTTTGTGTGCCATGGCTCCCTTTGGTAGTTGGGTGAAGCCTGTAGGTTCCCTCTCAGAACCAGGTTTTTGAGTGCATTAAAAATGCATAGAGGAGCGGCTAGGTGGTACAGTGAATAGAGCATTGGCCCTGGAGTCTGGAGGACCTGAGTTCAAATTTGACCTCAGACACTTAATACTTACTAGCCATGTGACCTTGGGCAAGTCACTTAACCCCAATTGCCCTGTCTTCCCCACTCCAAAAAGCAAAAAAAAAAATGCATAGGATTACAAAGGAGATCAGTTATACAGTTAAAAGTACAAAAAATTCATAGACCCTGGGTTAAGGACCCTGCTCTGGTCCAAAGCAAGTATTTTATGAATAAGGAAACTAAGACTTAGAAAGGTAGAGGGAATTGCCTGAGGACAGGATGCTAGAGTCCCTGAGGTCACTGGCAAGGCCAGGACTCTTATTCAGATGTAGTGAGCAGCTCCAAAGAAACTGTCTTCACTAAATGAGTGTCTGTCGGTAGGAGTCTCCTCTGGAAATATAATTCCTTAATCTGGTTAAACTGCTCAGTTAAAATGCATGGCTCCATAAACAGCTGGTAATGTGGAAAATCTTTGGTCAGGCCTAAGGGAGGACTTACGGGAGGGGGATTTATTTTGGACTTGAGACCTGAATTCTAATTCTGATTTTGCTGCAAATTTTTTGGACCTCAATTTCCTCATTTGTAAAATGAAGTGGATGGGTTGGAACAGATGTCCAAGGGCCCTCTCTACTCTAGTATTCTGAGGATTCTCAAAGAATGGGGAAGAACTGGGAGAAACTGGGGTATTTGTGATTGGGGGTACCTTAGCCCTAGGAGTGGGCAGCTGGTGACTAGAGAACATCCTTTATTTCAAAGTTAGTGTCAGAGACGAGAGAGGTGGTTCTGATTGAGTAGACAAACTTTAGGAGCCCTGGGTTCTGGTTCTGCGTCTTCTAATCACTGTTGTGTGGTTGTGGGTAAGTCACTTCCTAATTTATTAAGATATTATCCAGCTTGAACTTATGCCCTATCTTTGAGCAACATTGGCCTTGAAGGTAGGAGCATGTATCTGGGGAGTGGGGAAGCAAGCATAGGCTTTCTCTCTCCCACTAGATGATGCCTTCCTTTCTTTGAGGACAATAACTATGACTGATCACTCTTTGTATCCCCCAAAGTGCCTGGCAGGGCTGCTTGGCACATAAAAGACTCCTAAGAAACATTTTTTGGATGAATGAATGTGGCAAATCAGTCTCTGATGCCCAATGTAATTTGACTGCTTTTATTAAAAATTTTAGTGGGTTGAACCCCCTTCCAGGGGCTCACAAGACTATAGAAAGTCAATTCTGAAAGTCCCTCAAAAGCCATCTCAACCAATACTCTCATTTTAGGTAGGAACTAGGCTTACAATTTCCTTTGTATGAGGAAACTCCCTTTAACAAACAGGGTTAGCTACAATTGAACAGTCTTACAGAGTTGCCTAGAGCTGAGGTGTCAAACTCAAATAGAAACAGGGTCACTAAACTGTACCCAAGGGTTCCTGTGGGTAGCATGTTGACTTAGAAAATTACATATTAACATTATCTATGTTTCATTGAATTTTAGTTTATTTTGTTAAATATTTCTGGGGAGTATTGGGCCTCAAACTGCAAGTTTGACACCTTTGGCCTGGAATAGAGAAAAGTTAAATAACTTGCCCAGGGTAACATAGCCAGAATAAGTGGAAATAAAGACTTAAACCCGGGTATTTTTGGCTCTGAGGCCAGCTCTTTATCTGCTACACTGAGTTGCCTCTCTACATCCATTTTGCAGAAGAAAGAAACTGAGGACTACAGAAATTAAGTGAGAAGCTGTCTCTCCATACTCATTTTACTAAGGAGGAAACTTAGGACTTCAGAGGTTAAGTGACTTGTCCAAGGTTGCACAGGTATTGCATTTCAGAGGCAGAATTTGAACTCCAGTCCTCTAATTCAGAGACAGCCATTCCACCCCCTTCCCCCCCATCCCCGCTGTACCACAGTGGGCCCTGGTATTTAGACCTGGGGGAGTGGGTTGGGAGGAATAGGGAGGTAAGGGATGCTTTGGTGGCACAGTAGACAGAGAGTAGTACCTAGAGTCAGGAAGATGTGAGTTCAGATAAGGCTTCAGATACCTAGGGTAATTCACTTAACCTCCTGTCTGTCTTAACTTTTTTCAACGTAAAATGAGATAATAAAATGATGAGTATTTGAAAAGCCCTTAGAACTATTCCTGACACAGAGTAGGTGATTAATAAATGTTCATTTCCTTCCTTTCTTGGAACTCTTCCTGCACTGAGTAGACACCAGTCTGTCTGGGGTGGGAGTTCTTGAGGGGCCCTTTGGAACTGTCTCTGTATCTGAATGAAGGCCGCAGCGATCAGGCTACGCTTCTGCCTTTTCTCTTCGGGTCACATAGGACATTTTCTTTCTCTCTCTCTCTCTCTCTCTCTTCTTTTACTCCCTTTTCCCTCAGCTCCCCTTACCACGCCCCAACCATACCCACTTGTGAAAGCAGAAAAATCCTTAAGTGGTGAAGTCATATTTTCCATGCCCCCCAAAGCTCTCGAAGAGCTGAGGAGTGTTATTGTAACAGAAGGAGGCTGGGGACAAAGGAAGCTTATAATTTTGTAAACAGAGGCCTCTCCACACTGGCTTTCCTGGGCAAAGAGTCAGGGATTGGGGGGGGGTAGTTGGAGGGAGGGAGAAACAGAAGTTAAAAAAATTCGGGGAAAAAACCAGTTCACATCTGCTCTTAAAGGGAGGTTCTTGGCAGAATGAGCCCCCAGGAGCGTGGTCCCAAGGGTTCAAGGGAGGCTCTGTGAAAATGGCCATAAACACAATGACTTTGGGTAGGTTGTCTTGTGCTTCTCCTGTTCTTATACACAGATACTATATGTATAATATGCTTTTATATAGTCTGCATTATATATGTATGTACATATGTGTGTGTTTATATATTAGACTTGTTATTTCATTAGTGTAAGGCACTCTCAATGAGGAGACTCCTTCTATTAATGCAAATCAGCATTTATTTTGCAACTTATGGTGGTGGAAAGTCGCCTGTGATACTGAGAGGTTAAACTACTTGTTGGATATCACATTGACTCTGTATCAGAGTCAGAAATTGAACTCAGATCTTCCTGACTGATGTGACCTGACTCAGATCTCAATACACCACCCTAGGCTGTCTTTAATATTCCAAGTTAAACATTCTTTCCTTCTTTCCTTCTTTGCTCTCTTTCTCCCCTATTCCCTTATTAAAAAAAACCCTACGGTTTTCTCATCTTGGAAAAGCTGAGAATTTGGATGCGCATTTTGAAATAACGGCAAACAGAAAGTTGAATAGAGAATTACTAGGCTGACTTATACTCCCTTTGACATCAGGGTCCCATGAGGGCTTCTGGGAGACAGTGATCTTTGAACTAGGCCTGTTGAAATCAAACTATTCTTTGCACCACAGTTATGCCAAAGGTGTTCTGTGGTTGGGCTCCCAGGAGCCACTGAGGCTAGTGTCTCTCTGGGTTTTCTTGGAAAGCCTTGGGGAACAGTGGGGTATTAGGTTACACTTGTAAAAATAACTCTGAGGCTGAGCCTGGCTCCCTTGACATGCACAGACACCAGCAGGTGCTTTGGCAAAGGTCACTCACATCCTCAGGGAGTGCTGGGAAGTGGGGGACTTGGCTGGAGGAAGGAAGAGGAGTGCTTCTTTTCGGTGTTCCTGTCACCCCAAAAGGCATTTCTTCCAGAAGAAGACAGAGTTTTAATACTTTTTATTGATATTTTGTTTTTATATAATTTTAATTCCTTCTCCCCTGCAAAGTATGTAAAGAAAGAGAAGAAAAAAAGCAGTTTAGCAAAATTAATCAAGACACCAAGTAAATCTGACAGTAGTATGCAATGTTCCACACCGTAGGTCTCTAGCTCTGCACAGGAAGAGAAGGAAGTACGTCTTTTAATTGTTCTCTGGGGCCAGCCTTGGTCATGAAGATGTCAATAGTACTGGGGGGGGGGTTGTTTGTTTTTTGTAGTTGTGGTTCTTTCCAATTCTATTGTTGTGCACATAGCATGTGCATTATTTTCCTGGTTCCTCTTACTTTATCCTGCATCGATCAATCAATAAACATTTATTAAGCACCTACTATGTGCATGGCATTGTGCTAAGTATTGGGCAAATGAAAAGAGGTAAAAGTCCCTGCCCTCAAGGAGCTTACAGTCTAGTGGGGAAAACACTATGCAAACATATATATGCAAAAGATATACATGCATACATATATATGTATATATGATATACATAAAGGATAAATATAAAATATACAAGGATATATATGTGTGTATGTGTGCATATATATATATATATATATATATATATAAAATATGATAAATAAGAAATAATTAACAGAAGGAAGGCACAGGAATTGAGGGGTTGAAGATGTCTTCCTGAAGAAGATGGGATTTAGTTGGGGTTTATTTTTTGCTTTTTTGGAGGGGAGAAGGCAGAACAAGTGGGGTTAAGTGACTTGCCCAAGGTCACACAGCTGGTAAGTGTCAAGTCTGAGGCCAGATTTGAACTCAGGTCCTCCTGACCCCAGGGCCAGTGCTCTATTCACTGCTCCATCTAGCTCCTCCAATTTAGTTGGGATTTAAAGGAAGGCAGTAGTCGAGGAGGGAGGAAGTTCCAGGTATTGGGGACAGCCAGAAAAAATTCCTGGAGCCAAGAGATGGAATGTCTTGCTTGTGGGAGGCATTGGATTGAACAGTATTTGTTGGGGAATAAGGTATACGACTAGAAGTGTAGGAGTGGGACTAGGGTATGAAGAGCTTGGAATGCCAAACAGAGTGTTCTGTATTTGCTGCTAGAGGCAATAAGAATAATGGGTTTTCTCTCCTCTGATTTCTTCATATGCCTTATTTCTTATGGCTTAGTAATATTTCATTCTATTCCATTCATGGGCCGTGGTTTGTTTAGCCAATTCCCAATTGATGAGTATCAACTTGGGTTCCGGTTCTTTGCTACCACGAAAGTGCTGCTAATAATAATATTTCATTACATAAGGAGATTTCCCCCCCTTCTTTTCTGATCTCCTTTGGGGTATAAAATATGTAATCTTTGTAAACGTCAATGATGTGACATATTTATAAAAAATTACTAATGTAATTTTAACCTTCACTAAGAGAATTCAAGTTCAGAATAAGCAAAGGAATAATGATACTCTGCTGTAGTTATATGGAGGCAGGTAGGTGACTCAGTGGGTATGGCTTTGGGTCTAAGTCAGGAAGATCTGAGTTCAAATCCAGTCTCAGACACTAACTACCTGTACGCAACTTTGGGAAAAGCATTTAACCTTTTTCTGTCTCAATTTCCTCAAGTGGAGAGGATCATAGCACCAATCTCACAAGGCTGTTGTGAGTATCAAATGAAAATCATATTTGTAAAGCACTTAGCACACAGTAGGTGCTTTATAAATCTTTATTCTCTCCCTCCTTTATACGACCACATCTGGATTATTGAGTTAAGTTCTGAGAGTTACATTTTAGGAAGAACAATGACAGATAGGAAAAAGCCCAGAGATGGATGACCAGGGTAGTGAGAGGATTTGAAATCATGTCACAGGAGAATCAGTTGAATCAATGCTTTGGATGAACCTTCAACCTGCGGAAGGGAAGATTTATCGGAAACACGATCACTGTCTTCAAAAATTTGAAGGACAGTCATGAAGAAGAGGGATTGAACCTGTCTTGTTTGTCTCCAGGGCATGGAACTAGGAGTAAATGGGAAGAAGATTTAGAGAAGCAAATCTTGGTTTGATATAAAGAAGAATTTTCTAATAATTCTGGCCAAAAATGGAATGGCAGTCTGGGGAGGTAATGAGCTTTCAGTCACTGGATTCCTTTCAACCAAACCCTAGGGACCAACTGCTGGTGGTGTTAAAGAAGGTGTGGGTTAGACTAGATGATTTTTTAATTCTTGTCCCATTCTGAGATTTAATGATCATGTACAGCCCCCTTAATTTACAGAGGAGGAAGCTGAAGCACAGACAGATGAATGATCTGTCTAGGGTAATGCCGTAAGTTAGTGGAAGAACTAGGAATAAAATATAGGTCTTCTTTCTCTCAGTTCAATGCTTTTTCTACTACACAAAAAGACTTTTTGATTCTGAGTAGCATTCTCTCATCAAGGAACTGTGTGCTCCAGTGAAAAATTAAATTGAGTCTGTGTGTGTATATGTGCATGTGTATGCCCACACATATGCATGAGTTTTGGAGGGGATGGTAGTGTTGGTCATACTTGGTTCTCTCCATTCTATTTTCCAGCTCTAGTTCTCCCTTCTTTTTAAAGTTCAAATCCAAGGATATATCCCAGGAATAGGAATTGGCCAATGAATTAATCAATCCTCCACAATGTTGAGTCAAGGAACCTCATGAGGAGTTAACCTGGTCAAGGGACAGTTGTACCACGTTAAGGTGACACTACCAAAGTTAGAACAGACTCTTTTCTTCTGGATAAGGAAGTCCACGTTGAATTTCTGGCTAGATGAGTTTCCCAGAATGATGAAATGTTACCATTTGGGAGGGGGTGGGGAGAGAGAAAGAAGGAGGGAGAAATAGAGAGACAGAGATGGTGATAGAGAAAGAGACAGAGAGACACAGATACAGAAAGAGACAGAGACACAGAGGCTGGCAGACAATATAGGAGGATAGTTTCAATGATGTGACCACTTACAAATACCTTGTAATACTACTCAGGTAGAATATTCCCCAGGATCCTTAGCTTCATGTGACTGTCTTAGATGCCATTAGAAAGTAGGCCATGTGATCCCCTCATGGGGAGCATGACTGATCTCTTTCTCTGGGATTAACCATCCCAGAGATGGTTAAGACTTCCAGATTGGAAATTAATCTATGGGGCTAAATCTTATTCGGCCAGGAACCCAAGGCCAGAGGAGCATATGGGAAGCCTCTGATTATATCTGGGACTAAATCACCATGGTACCCTTTGCCTTTATCATGACTGAGGAGGAAGATAGAGTACTGGACTAGGTTGGAGACCTGAAGCTCTGGATCTGAATCTGGCCTCAGATGCTTACTAGGGGAAGTTATTAGCCCTTTCTTAGCCTTGGTTTTTTCATCTATGAAATGGAGATAAAAGTAGTACCCACCGACAGTTCTGTCATGAAGATCAAATGAGATAATGTGTAAAACACTTTGCAAGCCTTATAATTGTACATCTGTTATAAAAACAACAATGACAATGACAACAGCCTCTTATTTTACAGTGAGGAAATCACTGGATTTAAAGTCAGGTGACCTAGTTTCAAATCTAATCTCTTGCTCTTGCTACCTGTATGACCTCATCCAAATCACTTAATATCCCTAGGCTTCAAGTTTCTTCATTTGTAAAATTGGCCAGGTTTGCCTCCCCAACCCTGGAGGTCTTGAAGCAAGGACTAGGTGACTGCTTGCTAGATTTGTGAAAATAGAGATTCCTTTGTACCCCCATGATTGCTCAGATCCCTCCCAACTCTCAAGCTATGTGGTGATTTCTAATGACCTTTCTAGGTCAAAATGTGTAATTCTATGACTGTCATATTCTTCTTAACAGCCTTTCTCCTTATCTTTCTTTGAGGTATAGATAGATTCTCTCTGTTTAAGAAAAGTGAGAACCAGAGAAGCCAAGGATTTTACCCAGGTCATGCACTGGAGTATTTAGAAGGGTGGAATGGGGAATGGTATGTTGACTTCCCTTCTGGACTCCTCCCTTTGAAAAGACCCCGGGGTAGAGGCTATTGATTTGTTGATTTTGTTGGTCAAGTGGTGGACAAAGATCTATTTCCTTTCCATCCATTCCTTTCTAGCCCAAATATCATGCCAATGGCCTGTGGGGGCTGTGGCTTCTTGCTGGCATTCCTCAGCATGCGTCAAGGAAAGCTGAGTTTGGTCTCCTTCGATAGAAATGCCTAGGAGCCCTGGTTGGACTCTGCCCAAGGGCTGGCCACCAAGTGGTAAATGCCAACCTCCCCTCTCATTGTGGCCACTAGCAGCAGTTATGGGGAGGTGGGAAGGCAGAACTCTCCTGGAAAGGATGAGAGGTTAGTAATGCAGTGGAGAAAGAGCAGCAATTGTTTAAAATAGTAGTTTGAGGAGCTCATCTTTGAAGAAAATCGAATTAAGGAATCGCAGACAATGGACAAGAGACAAGGCTAGGGGGAGCTGAGGGAGAGGGCTGGTAGGTCTTGGCAAGATCACAGCTTTTGTTTCTCTGCAGAGCAAATCATGGAAAGCAATTGCTGCTACGTAAGGAAAAGTGGGTACCACAGAAACCCTCTAGGTTTTGGGTTGCCCTGTTAGAACTCCTCTCCTTGATATTATTTGGCATTTACTTTATACATACTTTGTTTTAACTTAATTATAGGCAAATTGTAGCCTATTCTAATAGAATATAAGGTACTATGAAAGAAAGGACTACTTGATTTTGGTCTTTTTATCTCTAGTACCCAGCATGATGATTTAGTACTTAATAAATAATTATCAAATTGAATTGAATAATTCAACATGGTGACCCCAGATAGTCTATAGGGCCTCAACATGATCACCTGATTGAAAGTTAGGTCATTAGTTCTAATCCTTGCTCTGCCACTAACTTACTAGGTGATCTCTGGGTCTCTCTCTCTCCCTCTCTATGGGTCTTGGTTTCTCCTCAGCTAGTTTTATTGTTTGTAAGGAGTAAATTTTTATGATATTGTGATACTGAAGGATAGAAGATGGATAGATGATTTCACTGTCAAAGGGCACTCCCAGTGAGGAACCTTCTCTCCCACTGCTAGTTGACACATCTTATAGTTGTAGGGATACAGAGGTGTCAGACTTGTAGCCCACAGGTAGCCTGCAAGGCTCCAGGGTGTAGTTGAACCCAATAAAAATATATATAATTGAGAATTGTTAAACAAAATAAATAAAAATGCAATATAACATAGCTAATGCTAATTTGTAGTTTTCTAAATTAATACTTAACCTGCCCAGATGCTTATGAATAATAGTTTAGTGGACCTGTTTTAATTTGAGTTTGCTAGCACTAGTCTAGAACTTTGACAGGTTAAGCGACTTGCCTTGCATCACAGTCATAGAGTATCAAAGCTGTGACTTCTGAATCTACATATCCAGACTTCCTTCCTTTTCTGAGTTTCATTCCCTTCACACCAACTGCTTCTGAGAATCTTTACCTGAATTTCCATGAGAACCTCAAACTCATTATATCCATAGTAAAATTCTTTATCTTTGCCCTTAATACACTTTCTTCTGAAATTTCTGATTTCTCTTGAAGGCACCGCCATCTTTCCAATCCCTCCTTTTATACCATCAACATCATAGTCAACTCTCCATTTTCCCTGATCACCCTTGCTGTCAGTTTTGTTTCTATAAATATTTGTGTGTGCATAGTAGAAATACATGAATACAAAGTTAATTATATTTACTAATATTTGTGCATGTTGTTTCACTCCAGGAGAACACAAGTTCCTTGAGAGCTGGGACTATTTTACTTCAGAGCTTAATACAGAGACTTATTTTCTATTTCCCATCTCCCACTGGAAAAAACCCCCATAACACTTGTAACAAATACAAATGGTCAAGAAAAATAATTTCATGCATTGTACCTGTCCAAAAAAGATTTAATTCTGCATTCGAAGTCCAACACCTGTCAGGAATTGGGTGGTATATTTCATTATTGGCTCTCTGGAAACATGGCTGGTCATTGTATTTATCATTGTCCTTAAGTCTTTCAAAGTTATTATTATATTGTATTGTAGTATAGTGCCATATCTTATCATAACATATCATATTCATCTTATAGTTTTCATTATATAAATTGTTCTTATTCAGATCATTAGATTCTGCATGAACTCATACGAATTTGACCAAGTTTTACTGAAACTATCTTTTCATTCTTTCTTATGGAAGAATAGTTTTCTAGCACATTTATATGCCATATTTTTTTCCAGCGATTCCTCAATTAATGGGAACTCTTGGTTTTCAGATTTCTGCAGCTCTAAAAAAACTGCTCTAAATATTTTTGTATATATGGATCCTTTTCCTCTTTCTTTTCTCTCTTTGGGGTATAGTGATATTGCAAGGCTAGTTTTGTGTCAAGCGTCTGAGGTTGGATTTGAATTCAGGTCCTTCTGACTCCAGGGCTGGTGCTCTATTCACTGCACCACCTAGCTGCCCCCAAATAATGAGTTTTTTACCTTAGTAGTTGGGATTTTTGGTTTTTTAATCAAACATCAGGTTATTGTGTTGGTGCATAAAGGAAAATGATATATCAGAACATTGGAAAAGTAGATTGGAACTAGGCTATATAAATGCCAAGCAAAAGAATTTGTACTTAATTATAGGCATAGTAGGATCTATCAGGCATTTTTGAGCAGGGGAGTGACATGGTCACATATGGCCTTTAGAAAATCATGTTGGGGTGGGGCACAGCTAGGTAGTGCAGTGAATAGAGCACTGGACCTGGAGTCAGAAGGACCTGAATTCAAATCTGCCCTTAGACACTTAATACTTACTACCTGTGTGACCTTGAGCAAGTCACTTAACCCAAATTGCCCTGCCTTCCCCCCTCCAAAAAGACCAAAAAAAGAAAAAAGAGAAAATCATGTTGACTTCTATGTAGATGATAGATTGGGGGAAGCGAAATAATTGCGGCAGGGAGGCCAATTAAAAGTAACTCTAAAATAGCTCACATGAGAGTTGATGAAGAGGTTGATGAAGAGGTCTATACTGTAGTGGTGACTATGTGAGTAGAAAAAAAGGGGATGGTTGTGTGAGATGTCCTGAGGACTGAATATACAAGATTTGGAAGCTGCCTGCGTGTGTGCCACAAATACTGAAAAGTCAAGTATGACTCCAGGGTTGCAAACCTGAGTGGCTGGGAAGAGGGTGGTGCCAAAAGTAGAAACAGGGAAGTGTAGAAGAAGGATGGGAAAAGATAACGGAAAAAGATAATGAGGAAGCTATGGAGTAAGATACAGAGGTAACTGGTGATATGAGACATCAGGAGAGATACTAGATATATTTAAATCTAGATCTGGGAGTCATCTGCTTAGAGATGATACTTAGACACAAATTCTGATAAAGATATTGAGAGAGAGAGACAGAGAGAGAGAGAGAGACAGAGAGAGACAGAGAGAGAGACAGAGAGACAGAGAGAGACAGAGACAGAGACAGAGACATAGAGGAGAGAGAGACAGAGAGAGACAGAGACAGAGACATAGAGGAGAGACAGAGACAGAGAGAGACAGAGAGACAGAGAGAGACAGAGACAGAGACATAGAGGAGAGAGAGAGACAGAGACAGAGAGAGAGACAGAGAGAGACAGAGACAGAGACATAGAGGAGAGAGAGAGACAGAGACAGAGAGAGAGACACACACACAGAGAGAGAGACAGAGAGAGAGACAGAGACATAGAGGAGAGAGAGAGAGACAGAGAGAGAGAGAGAGAGAGAGAGACAGAGACAGAGACAGAGAGAGAGACAGAGAGAGAGACAGAGAGAGATATGACCTAGGATAGACCCATGGACTATACTCACAATTAGGGAGTGAGATATGGATGATGATGCAGAAGAGATTAAAAAGGAATGATCAGATACTTAGGAGGAGAACTGACAAAGCAATTTCACAAAAACCTAGAGAAGAGAGTGTATATCTCCCTTATTATTTATGTTGATGTCCTTATTTGAATGACCCATTATTTTATTTTGGTTCTTGGCCTCTTAGTAGAGAGTGCACAAGATGGGGACTTTGAACATATTTGCATAACCAGCTTTACAAAAACAACATATCTGGTATCCCTCTTCAACTTTAGTTTCTATATCACCAACTGTGTCTGGACATTTTGAACTAGATGTCCTGTAGCCATCTCAGACTCCACTTGTCCTAAACAGAACTCATTATCTGTCTCCAAAAACTCATTCTTCTACATTTCCCTGTTTTTACTTCCTACTGTTTCTACTGACCACCATCTTTAGAGTCACTCAGGTTTGCAACCTTGGAGTTATACTTGACTTTTCAGTATTTACCCCACATACCCAGTCAACTTCCAAGTCTTGGATATTCAGTCCCTGTGACATCTCTCACGACCATTCCCCTAACCTGGCATTAGTGTAGGGTTGTTCCAGAATCATGTGGGACCCATACTATGTTTGAATAGTCCATGTGCTCAAGATATCTTTGGGAAGGTGCCTATGTTAGGTAGATCACCCTATGGAGGATTTATGGGAGGCCCTAGTCAAGAGTTTCATGGGATGAGAACACATGAATGGTTTGTAAATTGTACCATTGAAGGGAGCACCCACATTGATGAAATCACAAATCCATCAAAGTATCCAAGTGTTGATTTATTCTCTTGTGATTTGTGAATATAGTCAGACCAGGATGTCTTAGCAGTCAGCATTAGCTTAGGAAATAGACCAGATGATATTCCCAATACATGTCTTTCCTATATTATTTGCATATGGCTATTTTTTTCCCAGAATAAACTTGTTCCTTAGACTAAAGTTGAAGCTTCTAGCTTCTGGGCCCATGTATTTCTTTCCTTTGGATGTCATCTTCAGGAATTTGAGCTCCATTTAGTTAGGGTGCTGGCTTCTGGGTCCTACAAAATATATCCTCTCTTCTAGTGTGAAATTCAGATCCTCATCAGGGTTAGATGATGATTGAACTGGAAGCTGAGTGAACTCCAAGCCCATCCATCCCACTACTCAATTCCCCTTTCCCAACTTCCCTCCCCCATCTTCCCCCAGCTCTCCCCCTTTCCCTTCCCCCTCAAAGCTGTTTCTGAGGTTTGGAAATGGCATCGAGATTTCCCCTGACCCTATATTTTTCCTCTCCCAATTTTTTCTACCCGAATCCATTTGTAAGCGAAAAACCATTTAGGGTGTTGTGTTTATTTTTTGTCTTGTTCCACGGGAAATTACTCAGAATGTATAAGTATGTGTTTTCCTAAGAAAACAGATTCCTTTACATTTTGGCTTTGTGGTTCCCAAAGCAAGCAGGGCCCACAGAACCCTAGGCTGCCAAAAGGCTTTACTAGCTATTCACCATTCTTCTCCACCTCAGCAATTATTCCCTTTCTCCTCTTGTGACCAGCCCTGTTTCCCCCAATCATCTTTGACCTCCCCCTCCCCCACCCCAGTTCTCTTCCTGGGCACCTCCTGGAGTTTAGGCCTCAACGTTTTGGCCAAGGAAGGCCAGACTTCTGGTCTCTTGCTCCTCCCTGACTCCAGAAAATTTAACTTCTTTGAGTCTTATCTCCATTTACTTTTGGGAAATTGGGTCCATTTGTGTGTGTGTGTGTGTGTGTGTGTAGGAACGGACCATTGGATTTGGACCCAAAGGACTTGTGTTCAGATGTTGGCTTCGTTAATTTTTGGACAAATCATTTCTTTTGGCCTCACTTTTCCCATCCATAAGATAATCTAGATCAGGGAAGCTTAACCAGGGGTCCCTGAACTTGATTTGTATTTTTTAATGTTTTGATCACTGCGTTTTGATATAATTGGTTTCTTTATTGATCCTATTATATTTTATTTTATGCATTAAAAAACGCTATTTTGAGAAGAGGTCTACGGACTTCAACCAGAAGGCCTAGGCCCTAGGGGGTCCATAACACAAAAGAAGGTTGAGGCTGCCTGGTTTAGGTGCTCTCCATGGTCCTTTATAGCTCTGAAGTCTACGATCTAAGCTCAGAGCATGAGAGCATTTTCACCTCTCAGCAGAGGAGTTCTCATTAGATCTTCTCATCCTTTTCCCATGTCATACTACTCTATTGCAAAGGTTTTCCTGCTCTCTAATCCCATTTCCTCCTGCTGTATCTGTGGTGGTTCCTTTTCTTTCAAGGCTCAGAAAAAAAGGAAAGGAGGAGGAAGGGATTAGGCAACTCCTTCCTTAAATACTCGTTTATGCCTTCCTGCAGCCCTCTCTTTTCCCCACATCCTCCAACAACACCTTTCTGTTTGGAACCTTAGGTATATGTGTATACCTGACTTTGGGAGAAAGGAAGGGGGAAAAATAGAGAGAAGGCTGTCTCTGTATCCATTAATAAACAAAGCATTTATTAAGCACTTATCCTATGCCAGGCAGATTAATAGCAGTGACCAGTCTGGGAGTAGGAAAAACTGTAAAGTTTTGTAAAGATTTTCTAGCTCTAGATTTTATTCTTCCCCAGTTTGAACTTGGCACTTTCTTCCCTTTCTTTTGAAGTTACTTAGCTAGATCATTGAAGCTGGAAATTCTGAGCTATAGTAAGGTTAATTCTGAGTGGGTGTCTGCACTAAGAATGACACCAATACGGTGATCCTCCAGGAAGAGGGTGGGACACCAAGCAGCCTAAAGAAGGGTAAACTGATTTCACCTGACTTCCTTTAAGTACTTTATTTCTCCCAGTTTCATGACTTGATTTAATTCAGTTGTAATGTAATTGAAATTAGGTGAGGAACTTGTTGCCTAAATTTACGTAAGTTTTGAGGGCATCATAGAGTAATGATCATAGAAATGCTTAGAAGAAAGGAAACGGATTTACTCAGGACTCAGTGGAGGCAGTGTGTTAAACCCAGAATAATGATCATGCATAAAGGTAAGCCTAGGATGGGAGAGGATATTCTTTTTGGTTGTGCTTGATGGCAGGGGAATGGAAGAGATGATTTCTAAAAGGCCTTTTCACTCCTTTTTTTCTTTTGGGCCAGCTAATCACTTTCAAGGAGAGTTAGTAGGAGGTTCAAGGACTTCCAAAACTGGCAGATCCAAAGTCACATTCACAACAACCATGGTCATGCCTCTCAACTCTTAGCCACCTAAAAGTACCCTTAGCCATATAGATTTTCTAATTTAGCAAAGACTTTCAACTTTTTCCAGGTTGGAAAAATGGAGCAGGCCAAAACTTCTGGGATGATTAGTAGTGGGTTCAGCCTTCTAAGTGGCAGCTTTACTTCCATGTTGAGTGGGATATAGAGAGACCCATTTTTATGTGTACACACCACACAACTAGCTGAAGTTGGAAAGATCTCAGGACTAGTTCTTAAAGCATCTGTCAATGCCTGATAATGGCCCACTTGTTTCCTTCTCCCAGGTGATTTTCATTTGAATAGTATTTGAATCCAAAGAAATTAATAACTAATGGTACCAGTCTATAGGATGGTGAGGAGCCCTTTTGGGATATAGGCTTCCTACGATTCCTCCAACTGCCTCTTATAGTTGGCTGCTCCTCCCCACCACAGTCTTGCTTGGCATCATGACCCTGTTGATCCCTGACAACACATATATGCATGGTCATTATTCTGGTACAGCACATTGTATCTACTGGGTCTTGAGGAGCTCCATCTCCTTCCAAGCACTCTATGATCCCATTTAATCTGTGTTGCTCTCAAAGCTTAAGGAAAACCTAGGCAACGTTTTCCTCATTTAATTCCAATTCTAAGCTAAATCAAGTCATGGGACTGGCTGGGAGAAAGAGATTTCTTATAGGAAGTGAGTTGAAATCAGTCTATAAATCCTGGTGCAAAACTAATTCTTCTTTTTGAACACTGCCTGTCTTCCTTATGAATTTAATATTTTAATTTAAAAATAATGCAAAATATAGTTTGGCTATGGATCTTCTATATATATGTGTGTGTGTGTATATATATATATGTGTATACATCTTCTATATATGTGTACACATATGTTTTTTCTCTATTTCCCCTCATGAGGATTCTGTATAGTTCTGACTAGTCTTTCATTCTCATATATTGATCAAATTTAATGAAAGTAGCTGCTGTAACTTGTAAGCTATTCAGGATGCTCATCTATTACCTAGCCTACAAAGGCAAGTGCCAAGATATCTCCCTTGTGCCTATGTTTGTAAAAATGCAACATGGCTTAGTCTTGAGCAGCATAATTCATAAATGATCACAAGATAAGATAAAATTCTATTTGTGTATGGCTGCCTATATTTGTGTTATTCTATGGGTTTATGTCTGCTTCTATATTTTTCTCTGCTTGCACAAAGTACCTACTTCTCTGTCTTTGCATTTATCTCCTGTCTATCATTTTTCTTGGTTTCCATTTTCATCTAGATCTTGCAATATCTCTTCTATATTTCCCTTTCCCTTCTTTCCATCTTAGAGCCAAAGAATCATAAAATTTTAGAGTTGAATAGATCTTAGATATTTTATTTAACTGACTACAATCTAGAATCAATATATGGTTTTTAAATTTTGTTTTGTTAATTTGCCAGAATGTTGTATTTCTTGTGTTGTATTGTTTTATGCACACCTATTGCAGGCATTGCCAGAGACATCAGACCAAGAGATGGAGACCTTCTGGTATCAGGCAGAAGTCTTCCTGCTTCCTTTTTCTCTTTGCTTCCTGGAGAGTTTTTGTCTGACCTTGGGAGTGGAATGACAATTTTAAGCTTAAGCCCTCCAGTCCTTTCCATTTGTGGGAAGAGATACTGAGATGCTTCAATACCCAGGAAATGCAACCACCATGGAAACAAAGAGAGGTCATGAAGTCATGAGTGTTGGACTTCTAGATCCAATATGGCCTGAATGGATTCTGCCTTGCTGATCCACCTGGGCTGCTGATCGAAGATGGTAATTCCTCTCATCTGAAAGGGCATAAGTTAGTTATTTCCTCTACTCTTGGGAGGCTTAACTTTGCCTCTTTAACAGTTTATCCATTTTGTGTTTAAACATTACTTGCCTTGCTAAACCATGTGTATTATTGTTTGACTGAAGAAGGGAAAGGGGTAATTGGGAGAGCCTGGGAAAGGAGCACTCTTTGTGACTAGGGCTCATAACCAGAGAAAAGAGTTATTGATTCTTTTTTTTTCAACTTTTCAGGGAAAAAAGAATACTTTCAATGGAATTTTTCTAAGCAAAAGAGTCAACTACAGTAACCACAGCAGCCCAGAGGCAAGCATCCATCTGCTATTTTTAAGAAAGGCTATTACTCTAATGGGAAGGCCTGAAGGAGTGATTGGAGAGAAAGTTATTTACCTGTGGAAGAACAACAAAGGTGATGGTGAATAAAAGTGACTGACACTTTCCTACGTATTCCCCAGCTCAGTGTACAATACCACAGTCTTAAGAGTGGGAGAACAGCTGAAGATTTAATATTTTGTTTTGCTTTCTTGACTTTTGTGATTTTGAACATGATTTTATTTTTTCCTTCTTATTTCTTATAGAGTTCCCCATTATTTTTTACTATAAGAACTCTGAGATTGCAGCACTTGGAAATTTTTTATTTTTATTCTTAAATCAAGAACTATTATTCTTAAATTAAAAATTTTATTTTTTAGCATTTTATTGCATTTATTTCTTTGATACTTTTGGGTTTTGAGCTAAATTTAACCAATTGTTTTCTTTCTATTTTTGCAAGGAATAATTTTATTTGGTTTTTAATTTTGTTGTATAATTTCATGTATATATGCATGCATATATGTGTATACATACACTTGTATATACATATGTATTTGGATGCATGTAAATATAGACATGCAAATGTATTTATGTATATACTATATTTGTATCTATTTATGTGTATGCATATATGTGTTAAAATGTATGTGCGTATAATTTGTTCTTTTCTCACTAGTTTTTCAGGCTGTCTTAAGTTCCTATTTTGCTTTGATTTTATTTCTGTTTTGTATTTCTGTTTTCTACCTCTATATGGGCATTTCCTGCTATCACACCCACTATGTTGCCTTAGACAAACGTAAATATGAAAATCTATTATTTATTTCTACTAATAATGCAATTGGTATGTGTTTGCTGAAACTGTAACCTGTACCCATGATTCTGATGTGAAGGCTATGGCTTACCTATAAGCCGGGCATTATATGGGACCATGGTCTTCTGTCTCTATTGACTGAATACCAATTTTATTGCCAATATGCTGTATGTACATCACATAATTTATTGTTACACTGAATTAGTGCATGTGGATGATGCTTAAATATTGAATTCACATTTAGTGCTAAAAATTAGATAATACTTAAGAAGCATTTAGTATAATGCTTGGCCTATAGTAGGTATTATATAAATGTGAACTGTTATTATTTTAACTGATAAATCAGTGACTTGAACACTGTCATAATGGATCAGTCAGTTGAGAATGTGGGTGCTTTGTATGGGAATGTGATCTACATTGTTGTGTCAGGACTAGAGAGCCTTCTAGGAATCTTCTGAGACTTCTGAGACTGAGTTGAAGCACATTAGGTGATTGTTGAAAGAAATTGTAAAGGAATTGGTTGTGTTAGAGCTGATCATGTTTTTGAAACTGAGCTTGTTGGTCAGTTCATGGCCTTTGGTTTCTATGAACTGGTGTTTTGCATGTCTGGGGTGAGGCTGGAGGTCCCGTAGGACCCTGTGAGGTGTTGTTCTTTTCCTTTCAATACAATATAAACTCCTCAAATCTAGTGATTATTCCATTTTCGCCTTTGTATCTTCTACTAGCTGGGGAGTAGCTTCATGCAAGTCCAGAATTTGGTCATGGACTGCAGGGTATATTCATCTTAAGGATGAGTCTTGGTCCTAAGAGCCACTCAAAGAGGTTTAACCTTATTCTTCTTGGTTCCTTCTTTTCTATCCAAGCTCCTTCTACCAGGACTCTTCCTTGATTTTAGATTAGCTCCAGCTCTTACTGGTTGATATTGTACATAGCAAGGCTCTTTAGAGTCTCAGCTTTGTAGAATCTGCTATCTCAACCTTAACTTCAGATGTAGCAGTCTGACACTAGTTCTTCCTTCAGCTTCCCATGGAGAAATCCTTTATCTTGGGCTTTGGGCCCTTTCCAAAACCTTGGCAATATTGATCTCATCCCAAATTCACTGGCCTCAGATCTTGGGAAGCACTGGGGTTGACTGTGGCTTTGTTGGACAAGAGAGATACTTTTTAAATCTGTTCTTCCAATCATTCTCCCTTTGGATTTCAGGGGCAAAGAGAAACACTGGTTCTGAAGGTCTGTGATTGACTACTCCTACTGTGGTAGCTCATAAGCCCCTTTTGGTATGTTTCCCTTCAACAATCAGCCAGTAGACAGAGGCATTTACTAAGCCATAAGAACTGGATTTGAATCTTGGCTTTGCTACTTTCTGTTATTTGTGACTCAGGCAGATCACTTTTCCTCCTGGCTCTCAGTTTCTTCGCTTATAATAAGAGGCGTTTGGATTAGATGATCTCTAAGATCCTCACCATATTCAGATCCTATGAAATCTCTAATTCTCTAATGTTCCTTTCAAATTCCTGGAAACTGATTAGAAATGACATTTTCCCTTGGGAAATCGGACTTCCCTTTCCCAGATATCTTATAGGGTGGGAGAGAATGATATCCTTTCTAGTTTGTAGTTGAGGGCAGGGGAACGGAAGAGGTGATTTCTAAAAGGCTTTTTCACTGCTTTTTTTTTTTTTTTTGGGGGGGGGAAAGAAACCTTTATTCCAATAAATAAATCCATCAAGCTGTGGCCACTCAAAGGTTAGTTGGTTAGGGTAATAAGAGCTTCTACTACATTGCCCATGTGTTCCCGCAAACTCCGCTCTGCTGCCGCCCGTGAGATTTCCATCTCCGTCATTATTAGTTCCAGATCTTCCTTCTTGATTGTAACTTTTGCCAGTTCCTTCTCCCGCTCCTGTTTGGCCTTCTGCTCCCGGGACCGCCGGTCTCCAATCACTGACATCGCCGTCTCCAGGTTGGAGCTCTGGATCTCCTTCTCTTCTGCATAGTCTGTCACTCGTTCCAGGTCCGCCGCGCCACTGTCATGTTTCCGCGGCTTCTCCGGCGGCCGCTCAGTCTCCAGCTCCAGTTCTACATCACCCTCAGTCGCCATCTCGTCCCAGCCGCGCCGCCTCCCGCTCACCGCCTTTTTCACTGCTTTTTTATGTCAGCTAACCACTTCCTAGGAGAGTCAATAGGAGGTTCAAGAATCTCTAATATTGGTGGATCCAAAGTCGAGTTTGCAATAGCCATGTTCATGCCTCTCTACTCTCACCTGAAGGATCCCTTAGTTGTAGACTTTCAACTTTAGGGAGAAACATACTTAGGCTGACTTATTTTTAAAGAGTTCTTACCATCACAAAATTGAGAGGTCCGTGTAGAACACCCCAAAGGAGTACGAGGTATAATTTGGAACTAGTTTATCTTAATATTTAGGATAATAGGATTTAGTAAAGGGAAATGCCTTCTATAACAACTCTTTCATTTTACAAAGGAGACATAGGCCAGAGCTTGACTTTGGGGAAGTTCCTTAACTTCTCCTCAGTTTCAGTTTTCTTGTCTGTTAAAAAAGTGAACTCTAAACTTCCTCCCTGTTCTACATCTATGAGCCTATGGTCTTTAGAACCAGTTCTAGGGTGAAAGAAGGGCTTAGACCAAAACACAACTACCACAAGCTCAACCTGTTTCCAATGCTTCTTTCGTTATACTCCGACCAACTGGTTTTTTCATCAACAATACATGTATATGTAGGAGTATAATACTTAGCATTTAACTAGAACACTACCTTTCCACTTTTCCTTTATAGGGTTGACCTTCCTGATGCCTCTGTCCCTGTCCCTATCCTGCTTCCCACTAGAAATTCTAGTCAAGGGTATCAGAGCTCTGAGATGGGTTCCTTTCCCAGGCTATTGGATGCAAAGTACTTTGGAGAATGTTTGGATGGGGAAGACAATGGTAAGATATCATTGGCATTTTGTGTGGCTGTTCCCTCCATAACAGCTGCACCCACATAAGTTTACATTTGTCATTGGGCATAAGGAAAGTGTAGACAGTCAAATATGACCAGCCTACTATTTCTGCTATAACCTTTCTCACTGTAGTTACTGTATTCTGCTCCTCTACCCCCACCTCAAATAGGAAGGACTGACACACACCACAAGGGTTGATTGTGGTGGTTCAGAGTCCGCAACACTGGCATATTACTCATTCTCCTGCATTGTGATGGCCTGTCATTATTTGATGAAGAGAAGGGTTCTCAAAATGAGGCAGGGGTGGCAAATGATTTATTACTATCTCCCCAAATTAATTTATTTTATCTATGTAACACACTCGTTCTCAGCTACTTTCCCAGAGGAAGCTGTCACTCTGCAGTTCTAAGGGTAAACCCTATGGTTGACCACTCCTGCTATGGTAGCTCATAAGCCCCTTTTGGTATGTTTCCTATGAACAATCAATCAGTCTATAGAGAGAGGCATTTACTAAGATTCCATAGCAAGAATAGTAGTTATAAAACATTCTCCTGCCCTCCCCTCCCATCCATCAACACACAGAATATATGGGAAAAGTAGATCCAAACTTTTATATATATATATATGTATATATACATACACATATAGAAAAATATAATATATAATATTATAATTTTTATATATAATATCATATATTATATAAATATAATATATAATGTAATATATAATATATATAAGTTTGGGTTTAATATACACACACATGCACACACACACACACACACACACATATATATATATATATATATATATATATATACATACATATATGGAATGCATGGGTGGCTAAGTAAACTCACAACTCCTGATACTAAAGGATCTGAAAGTCCTTTTTTTATAGAATCCTCATGTAGCTCCCTTTGGGCTCAGAATCTTTGCTAGATGGGTTGCCTGCCAAGGGTCTTTTATATAATCTTTGTATCTTCCTTCTAGCAGATTGTCTGGCATGTAATAAATGCTTAACAAATATGTTTTGAATGAATGAAAGAAAAGGAGATGAACTTGATGAAAAGAAAAAAAAAACCCTGCTGTCAACAAAGGGTTAACCCACAAACACGCACCAATAGTTTCTGTAAATCAGATGAAGACATCCCCCAGAGATCGCTAACACCTAGGATTGACCTTAAGAGGAAAGAAAGTCAGAGGCATCAGAATGGAGTTTATGTGAGAGATCCTAGAAGACCCACCTTCCCAGGAATCTCTCCTTTAGGGCTAGTGATAGTGACTGCCTGAAATTTTCATGATATCTTAGAGTCAGTCCTTGGATCCTTTTGGGACCATGTGCATCTTTACTAGGTCAATGTTACCAGCAAAGAAACATTGGCAAGGTAAACATTGGGGGAAGAGACTAAGTTTAGGAAGTCTATTATACATGGGCTAATACACACAGTATACGTGGAGGTTGTCTGAGATGCTCTGAAGGCCTGCTAAGAAGCCTGCCTAATTCAGGGATGAGTTTGATTTCTCTATCACTACCCATTGTTACCTGCTAAAAGCGTGTCTCAGAGAATGAGATGCATGACAGGTAGGACCCAACCTCCATCTTGGTGACTAACAATTAGTTCTAGGCTAGGTCAGAGAAAAGAAGAAACCAGGTCTTTCAGTGCAGAACTCAGTTTAACTTGAGCCTCTCCCAAAGGATTGTGGATAAAAATAAAAACAAACAAACAAAGCAAAACAAGCCTGGTATTGGACTGTAAAAAAGCAGGAGAGTGGTACATTCCCACTCAGACATCATTTTCTTATAATAGATAGTCACTGACTGACCAGAGTCTTATGTCCAGTTTTGGGCTTCACAGCTGACAGTGTCTATATAAGTGGAAAGAACATCGGCCTGGGACTCAGCAGCCTGGGTTGAAATTGCAGCTGTACTAATAACTAGCTGTGTGACCTCAGGGCAAGTCACTTAATTTATACAGACCTCCATTACTTTAGTTCCAAGTTGAAAGTTATGGACTACACAATCATAACTTACATTTGTATACCACTTTAAAGGTTGCAAAAATGCTTTTCCAACAAACTCTGTGAGGCAGATGGTGCAAGTGATCCCTATCTTATTGATCCTTATCTTATAGAAAACTGAAGTTTTCAGAGAGGTCAAGGGATGCACCTGGAGCTACACAGCTGATACACATTAGAAGCAAGGCATGCATCCAGATCCCCTAACTCAATGACTAATGCTGTAGGCCCTGCCAATGCTAATATTTTATCCCTGTCATCTTTGATTCGAGGTAAGTTTACAAGGGAAGGAGAAAAAAGAAGTATCTAGAGTATAGGGAGCATAAGGAACTAGATCATGAGTAAGAATTAGGGGCCTGGTGACCACGGATGATGGTGGTGATGGTGGTGATGGTGTTGATGATGATGGTGATAGTGATGATGGTGGTGATGGTGGTGGTGTTGGTGATGAAGGGATGAAAATAATAATAACAACTGACATTTATATAATCAATCAATTAAAAAACATTTATTCAAGTCATTACTCAATTGATAAATTGTTAAATGATATGAACAGGCAGCTTTCAGATGACAAAATTAATGCTATCTATAATCATATTAAAATGCTGTATTGATTAGAGAAATACAAAGGCAAACAACTGTGAGGTACCACCTCATACCTATCACATAGACTAATATGACAGGAAAGAAAAATGACAAATGTTGGAGGGAATATGGAAAAACTGGGAAACTAATGCATTGTTGGTGGAATTGTGAACTTATCTAACCATTCTCAGATGAATTTGAAACTGTGCCTGAAGGGCTACAAAACAGTGCATATTCTTTGATCCAACAATACCACTACTAGGTCTGTATCCCACGGAGATTAAAAAAAAGAAAAAAAGAAAAGGAGCTATATGTACAAAATATTTATAGCAGCTCTCTGTGGTGGCAAAAACCTGGAAATAGAGGGGATGTTTTATCAATCGGGACTGAACAAGTTGTGGCATATGATTGTGAATCATTTTATTACTGTATTATTACTGTATTATAAGAAGTGATGAGGAGCTCAGTCTTTTTAATTTATTAACTCAGTGATTGTGGGCAAATAACTTAACTTTTCCCAACCTTAGTTTCCTCATTTTGAAATGGAGGTGTGATGATTAACATTGCCTGTCTCAGAATGTTGTTGTGAAGAAAACACTTAGGCTTTTCTTGCTTATAAGTTATGAATCACTCAGGCTTGATACTCAACACCTCCTCATGTCCTCCTCAGTTGCCCCTACCCTCTCATTGGAGGGTTAGAAGGTAGAGCATTACACTCATCCCAAAGCCTTCTTTTATTGAGGACTCACAATCTTCTAAGCAATTCTATTTTCCATCAGCAACTTTGTCTGACCTTGATTCCATGGAACCCCATGTCCTCAGCTCCTGGTGGTACCCCTTCTTTTTCATCTTCCTTCTCTGCATTATCTTTCTTCATTAAATTGTAAGCTCTTTGAGGGCAGGGATGGTCTTTTTTTCTTATTTGTATCCCCAGAACTTAGCCCAATGTCTGTCACCTAGTAGGCACTTAATAAATGTTTATTGAGTTGAATTAAAAAAAAACTATGAAAAAATGAGCTATTATTTTGATATCTAAGGTCCACAGCCTTACTGTTCTAGGAACTTCTAAATAATACCTGAATTACAAAGTCTGGAGCATGAGACTTTTTTTAAGATCTGGTATTGCACAGCTATTACTGAAGCTTTCTAAGAGGTCAGAGCTGGTGTTGTGTGAGTCATCAGTTTTGTTCTTCTTGTCAGGAGTAATTACAGAATCTGATGGGTCCAGCACTGCTGTATCCAGGGGGGACCAGGGCTCCAGAAGCTTCAATGCTGCTCTTATTTCCACCTAATTCCAACCTTCTGTTTTCACTTGTTCCATTTCCTCCAAAATTCCCTTCCCAGGCTAAAAGTTTCCGTCCTTGGTCTTGGCCCCAAATTGAAATTCTTTGGAAACTTTCACTTCTGTTCAACCATTGTTGAGTTGAGAAATGGGATGGTAGAGGTAGGGGGCTATGGGAAGGGAGAAAAAAAGAGGGATAGAATCTAGGTTCTGCTTATTTTGGGTGCTTAGAAAGAAAGAAATGCCTAATGTACAAACTCCAACTTCCTAATTGGTAGCTGTTGGTGGTAACAGCGACTCAACTCTGGGGCTGGTTTGAAGAAATTCTTCACACCCCATGTTCAATTTAAAGCACATTCTATTTTTGCTTTCATGCAGGGAAGCTCTAGAACCTTACTCCTGTGGTTGTCTACTTTCTTCTGTTAGCCACAAGGTATGAAAAGTGACAGGATATATCCAAAATGGGGGTGGGTGGGTTGACCAATTATATTGAAGGGTTAGAGAGCAGTCTGTCCCAAGATAATGTGAAGAAATTGGGGATGTTTGGCCTGTTAATGATAAGACTCAGAGGGAACATGATTGTTGTCTTAAGATATTTGAAGGATTGTGGAGGAGGCATCAGAATTCTGTTTGGCCCTAGAAGACAGAACTAAAAGCAATGGGTGGAAGTAAGTGGTCAAGAGACAGTTTTTGGCTTGATGTAAGGAAAAATTTATTTGTTCTTAGAGTCATTAAAGAAGTGCAATGGTCTTAGGATGGAGTGAGTTCCTTCTCACTAGCAGGCATCAAACAAAAGATGGATGACCAGTTGTTGGGTATGTTGTAGAAGTAAATGTTTTTAGTCTTGGGTTAGATTGATGACTTCTTTGGTCCCTTCTAATGCTAAGATTCTGGGACAAAAAAGAAAACTCTTACTTTCAGGGTGGAGATACTTGGTAAGATGGAAATTGGTTCCTATGTGACACAGTTGTAGAATAGCAGATTGTGAGAGTATAGGCTCATGAATGGTGGGTAGGGATGGAAGCAAATTCTGTATCTGAATGATGCTCTTGGTCATTACATCCCTATTAGAAATAGTCTGGGAGTTCAGAATGTGACTCTTATGTTGGCAATATGATTCTGGGTGATTACTTTTTAAAGATATTGTAGAACAGGAACTCTTGTGATTTATAACCAGGACTCCCACATAGGATCATATGATTAAAGATTTCCTAGCCTTCAATAATGCCTGGAATACCTTCCTTCTCTTTGTCTGTTGAATGAGTTTACATGTCTGCTACTGGGTCAGTTCTCTAAGGACTGGCAATCCAGGGAAACATGTCATATCTTTGAATTCTGATAAGAAGGAGGACTTGTCTGTGAGCAATAACAGTTTTGGTTTCTCTCTCTGTGAGACGTTCAGGATGGTGTTGGAGTTGGTCAGATAAAGGGAGGGAGATCTGTGAGAACTGAATCCAAACAAACAACTCTTGTCTGAGAGTGTAGCTCTGAGCCTTTCCCATCTACAGATAACGTCCAGTGACCAAGACAGTACTTTACAGTTCCAGAGAGGAATAATGGACTTGGAAGATGAACAAAGGCATTTTGGAAGGACTCACCTTTGCTTTCTTATACAGGCTTTAATTATTGTAGTAATGTGCCCATAAGGGACTCTAAAAAATACTGCCCCAACATTCCTTGAAATGTTTTTGTTATGACTTGTTTATGTTTAGGCTTGCAATGGAATTTCCTACAGATATTCCAGTTTAATCATCTTTGAAAAGAACTGAGCCTGCAGCTACAAGGTGGCAATAGAAACTTTTGTTTTATATTCTGTTGTTCTGTCATTTCAGTTGTGCTTGATTCTTTGTGAACGCATTTGGGGTTTTCTTGGCAAAAATACTGGAGTGGTTTGCCATTTCTATCTCCAGCTCATTTTACAGATGAGGAAACTGAGGTAAACAGGCTGAAGTGACTTGCCCAGTGTCACATAGCTAGTAAGTGTCTGATGTGGGATCTGAACTCAGGTCTTCCTGATTCCAGGCCCAGCTCTCTATCCACTGCCCCATCTAGCTACCTTTTTTTTATATTCTTAGCTCCCACAAACTATCAACTGAAAATATACCTCATAATAGTATGACTAATAATACAAATACATTGGCATTCTTTCCCCTTCGTTATTCTTAAAAAGCAGATCATTTTATTAAAGTAGTTCAACAATGAACAGCTATCTAAAGCAAGTGAAAAAAATGTTCTAAAAGTGTTCTTAGGCACCTTCTTTATTGTTTGTTTAATTTACAATAGCAACTTTAGCATCTAACCTTTCACACAGTTTGGTTAGAATGTTCCTTTGTAATTCACCCATTTAAAGTAGGACTCAAAGCTTCCCAGTCCATGTGCTTGAGTTTGGATGCTTTGGGCCAGCTTTTCTCCAGTGCCAGTGACTTTGCTCTCATAAATGTTTCACAGCTACTTTTTTGCTCATCACTTGCAAAGCCCTCTCGTCTGTCTTCCCAGCAGGAAGACGGCAACTGACTTCTGAGTTGCTGCATATTTTTTTCTTTGTGGACCAAGAAGAGCGATTACCACCACATGACTGAAATTCCAGGTGAAACATTCAGAACCTTTTCCCAATCAGAAGTCAGTAATTTTCCACTCTCTTTTTCTAGAAGAGAGAAACCTTCCCCCTTTAGCAAGAGAAAGCTGCTTTGCTAGGTGTTGCATGACTTAAATCAATGAAGCTTCGCTTAATAGCTGAAGTTGCCCATAGCAACCTTGTTTACAACTTGCCTTTGCAAGAGAATTCCTCAGACACTGCTCTCTAAAGGGGTCAATGTCTCTTCCAGAAAATAACATTTTAAAAATAGAAAACTTCACAAGGTTATAACTGCAAATTTAAAGTGTTTTTTAAAAAAAACATTTTCCTTCTTGATTCTCTCCAAGACCTTAGTGCTGAAGGAAATCTGGAAATCTCCTCCTTCTTATTGGTCTCATGGACTTCAGTACCTACCCTCTCTAATCTACCTTTACACAGCTGACAAAATATTCTTTCTAAGGGTACGTTCGACCATTCCACAGGTTAATCAAAATCCTTCAATGGCTCCCTATTGCCTCCAGGATAAAAGAGGAATTTCTTAGCCTGACATTTGAGGCCTTTTATAACCCTGGTTCCATTCTACCATTCCAACATTATTTGGAATTCCAACATATATTATCCCCCTTCACATGATCTATTTTCCAGGCAGAGTAAAATACCAGCTGTCCCTTGAACTTTATCTTTTGCCTCTCTACATTTAAATTCACAAAACCTCCCTATTTATCAGTTCCTACTCTTTCCCCAAGCCTGGGTTGTACTTTCTTTTCATCTTCGCTTTTTGGAATCTTTAATTTTCTTCATGGTTCAGTTTTGATGCCATTTCTTCTGTAAAACCTGTAAGAAATATCAGATCTCAGATTTGGAAACGACTTCAGGGTTCATGAAGTCCCCAGTCATCCATGAAGAATAATACCCACTCCCTATCATACCCCTAAAATGTGGTCATGTAACAATTGGTTTAAGATTTCCAATGAAAGGGACTTCTCTTCCTTCTCCTCCTTTTCTTCTTCCTCATAGTACTACTACTGCTGCTGCTGCTACTATTACTACTATTACTATTACTATTACTGCTACTATTACTACTACTACTGCTCTATTACTACTGCTATTATTACTACCACTACTGTTACTACTACTACTACTACTACTACTGCCATTACTACTACTACTGCTACTATTACTACTACTACTGCTACCATTACTACTACTGCTACTATTATTACTACTGCTATGACTATTACTACTACCACTGCTACTATTACTATGACTGCTATACTATTACTGCTATACTATTACTACTAGCACTACAACTACTACTACTACTACTACTACTACTACTACTACTACTATGGCTACTACTACTTCTTTTCCTCCTCTTCCTTCTTTTTGTTTTTGAAGATTAGGGCTCCCTACAGACAGGTCATGGGTTGTCTTTTACCTTTCATTGCATCCCCAATGCTTAGAATATAGTCTGGTACACAGTAGGCACTTAAATGTTTATTGACTGACTGACATAGTGAGGAGACCTGATCAGCTTAATCCACTGCAGCTCAGAACCCTTGAGCTCATGCAATCTAACATCTTCAGACTCCCAGGTAGCAGGTAGTATAGTTGTTGTCCACCAAGCCTGTTTAATTCACTAGGTTCTGAACCATCCCATTCAACTTCTGAAGAGTTCAGATTGTTATGAAATTAATTTGAGCTTTACCTCAAGCTCAAATCCACCTTTTCCACTATTTACCCCAGCTAGAAGTTCTCTTTCCTCAAATATTCCTAGAATGCTTTTTCTGGACTTCTCATTTGATCTCATCAGACAATTATCTGTATCACACTCTCTCTGTACATGAAAGATATCTCCATTAGAATGTAAGCTCCTTGAAGGTGGGGTCTCCAACACTATATTAAATCACTCTGGAAACAGAAGGGCAATTTGCTGTTGCTGACTCCTCTTGCAGTTTACCCTACCTCTACATGGGTTGGAGCACATCTTTAGAAGTGTGATGATATTTCTCTATTCTTTTTTTTTTTCAATTCTCCTGGCTGGCCAATAGAGCTCTTATCCAATATTCAATAACTCTTTGAAGTAGATATTTATATGTACTATTACCCCCATTTCACAAAAGAGGGAATAGGCCTGAGGGTTAAGTAACTTAGCCATGCTTACATAGTAGGAGTAGAAGGTGGAATTTGAAGAAGCATGCTACCTGTCAGGGATCAATAGATAATATGGGAGTCAAACCATGGTATAATACTTATTCAGGCTCTCTGGGAGAACTTTGTTGTAACTTTCTTGTTTTAGAATTTAGTCATCCTCGGTGTTAAGAAGGTGGTTTTAAAAAAGTAATGTTTAATCCAAATTAGTCCTTCTGTTTTGCTATTTTATCTCTTCTTACCTGGTCTTGGGTAGAACTGAGACATGATACTGTCTTATGTATTATACCCAGTTTTTCAGATACTTGAAAATGGCCTTTTTCACTTCATCCTTCCTTTCTTTTCACAAGGACAAAGAAAAAAATGTCAAATTGGAAGGAGTATGGACTTGTGGAATACCAAAGACATGGACCTTGGAATGGGAGGAACAGGGTGTGGGGAGGGGGGAGGTGGAGGGTCATGAGGGTAATTTTAAGACCGCAGCATGACCATTAATGTCTAACTGGAATTTGGTCAGGCAGTGGGGTTAAAGGTCTAATGCTCACTTGAGAGGGCCCTGGGATCTTAATGAGGAGAATTTGGGGTTTTCCAGATCATCTGAAAGCTGGATTGTTCCAAGTGCTGGAGGGCACTGAACACTATATATACACATATATATGTTTCCTTAAAAAAATAAAATGAGTAAAATAAAAAGCAATTTGAGTGAACCACATGGTGTTGGACAGGCTTTGACTTTAGTTCTTAGACCTCTTTCTCTTGGCTTCACAGGGACCTGTGGTGAGGGTTCCCGGCTAGCAGTCAAGGTTGATGGGTCAGCTTCTGGCTCCCACTGGTTATTCATTGTGACCCCAGGAAAAAGAGTCAACCAATTATTTCTGGGCCTCAGTTTCTCCCTTTTACAAAATATGGGAGGGAATAGCCATAGACATTTTGTAAAAATGGGATAACATAGGGTAACCAATTCCCATGAGTACATCATACTCTTTCCCAAATATCACTTTTTAGAATCTTTATTTTCCTTCAAAGCTCAGTTCAGATGCTATCTCTCTTTGAATTTGCTGATCCCCTTTCCCCACCAACTTCTTATTATTGTTCTTTACTTCTTCAAATATTTATGGAACCATTTGTCTGTTGCCTTTATTCCCTAGCCTGTATTATGATTGTAGCACCTAGCTACACCTACTTGAAATATCCTTTGTTAACAAGGGATCCCTTCTTGAACATAAGCCCCAGAGAAAAGTTACATCAGCCTCAAGTTTTTTTGTGGGTTCATATTCTTTCAAAGACATAGTTCACGAGCCCCCACCAATGTTTTTACTTTTACTAGTGAATCAGAGGATAATTCATTCAAAGCAAAGGCATTTAATTCTATGATATAATTACAAAAAATAGCTATAGAGCATTCCCTCCATAAATCTAGGGCACAATTTCTTACAAATACTTACACCCTAAAGAGAAAGAACTAAGCTCTTTTGAAACAGACTGGCCAACCAGTTTATAAGAATGTACAAGCACTTAGTTTGTTTTAGAATTTTCTTGCTTCTGCTAAATGTGTGTTTGTTTCTATCCAGAGCTTCTATCTGACTTAAGTTTTGTAAGCATATTTAGCTCTAATCAATTCTTGGTTGTCAAAACATGGGTGAGTGAAGAAAATGTTTCACTAGGTCTTCATTACACTGAATTACAAAGGACTTTGTGGGGGAAGGACACCAAAAAAAGGACAAGGGGAACTGTTGACCAGCTGTTAACCTCTTTTTCAGTCTCTGTTTTAAATTCTTGTCTTACATGTGAAAATGAGGTTAAGTAACAAATCTCTGAAACTTGGAGCAACCTCCTTTACATACTTATTTGTGTATACAGCTAGGTCTCAATTAATGCCCATAATGAATAATTTCCTGAGGTGATTTCATGTATCTGAATTTACAACTATTTGAAGTTATAATTATGTAAGTCCTGTAAATGGTTCCAGCCCAAATGGATATATGTAGCATGAATTGAAATAGCCAGAGCACTTCAGGGGATTTGTTATTTGTATTAGTAAAGACCCAACAGTATGTTATAATGCTGTGATATTAATAACAGCTAACATTTATATATAATTTTAAGATTTGCAAAGTGCTTTACAAATATTATCTCATATCCTCACAACAACCCTGGGAAATAAGTGCTAATATTTCTCCCATTTTGCAGATGAGAAAACTGAGACTGACAGACATTAATTGATTTGCCCAGGGTCACGCAACTAATAAGTATCTGCTGCCAAAGTTAAACCTGGTTCTTCCTGTCTTCAGGTGTATCCATTGCATCATCTAACTTCCTATAATAAAATGGAAGTTCTTTGGGTCATGGGCTGTTTAATTTCTATCTTTCTATCACTAACACTTATTACTGCAACTTGCATATAGTAGATGCTTAATAAATATTCATCGAATTGCTTAAATCTCATCTTTCTCAACCCTGCTGATGGGTTACAGGTGGCTGGCATGTTAAGGTATCCATTCAAGGGGAGGAAGGAAGAACCAAAGGACCTGCTAAATTATCTAGTTGTTCCCCTTTTATCTACTTCCATTCAACCTCTAGAAAACTTTGTACATTTATTTTAAATTCTACATTTCCTCTTGCCTCTTGTTTTCTTTGGACCCGTAACTTCATTGGTGTAAAGTATTGGTGAGTAAAACAATGGAACTTGGCAAATCACTCAACAGGTTAGAAGTCTTAGAGAATTGTTCAAAGCATTGAGAAATTAAATGACTTGTTCAAGGTTGGGCAACCAAGTGTATGTCAGAAGTGGAATTTGAACTCAAGTCATCCTGATTCTGATGATGGGTTTGCCCATTATGCTATATTTTCTCTCAGGTTTTATGTTATTATTAGGTTTTTTTTTTTTTACAAATTATACTTCTCTCATTTTTATTATTTTATTGTATTTCATTTTTATTTTTGCTTTTGGAGGCAATTGTGCTTAAGAAGCAAATGGGTGAGAAATCAGGTCAGGAGTCAGGGAGGAACCAGAGAACAAGGCAAAGTGTTAGCAGAGCTGAGGTGAATGAGACCACCAATGTTAAGGAGATCTTGAGACTGAAGGAATTCCTCCCTCATTTTTAAAAATGTAAGCTCTTTGATAGAAGACGTTATTTTATTCATAGCTAGGTGGTGTAGTATGTACAGCACCAGGCCTGGAATCAGGAAGACCTGAGTTCAGATTCAGCCTCAAACACTAAATAGTTGTGTGACCCTTGTACAAATCTTCTGATTTGCCTCATTTTCTTCATCTGTACGATGCGCTGGAGAAGGAAATGGACAATCATTCCGGTGTCTTTGCTTTTACCTGTGAATCAAATACAACCGAACAACAATTATTTTATTCTTGATAATGTGTCTTTGGTTACTAGTATAGCGCTCAATACATAATTAATAAACACATGTTGATTGGTCAAGCAGGAAGTTTTTCCTAAGCTTTTTGTTAGGATAGGAAGTGATTAGCCCAGGTCCAACAGGTAGGAGAGGGTGCATCCTATCATAGAAGCTGGTTATCCTCAAACTGAAAGGTTCAAAGTTAAGTCTGGATGCCTGGACCTTTCTGCTTTATACCCCGAGTGGCTTCCTACAAATGGTGATGAATTGAACCTGAAGTCTGAGTTCCAGTTAAAGCATTTGGGAATCAGCTCATCAGGGTTGGCCCAATTGTATCTAGCATAGAAAAGGGCCTTGGAGATCAGTCTAATTCACCCTCATCCTTCTATAGATGAGTCATCGATTCGGCTCATCTGGGTGTTATGAATTTGCCCAAAATCCCAAACCAGTTAGTGACAAGGGTGGGGTAGTCCAAAAGTCTCTGGCCTCTTACTCCATTGCTCCTTCATACCTCCCTTCTCATCTGGAATGAAACTCCTACCAAGAGTAAGGGAGATGATATGGGTCAGCATACTGTCTCCAGAAGGCATGGACAAAATGCAGATATATTTCTTTAAAATGGAAGTGTTGTCAAACCCTCTTTTGCTAGCATAGCTTTTTCTACCAGGTTGCCTGTCACTTTGGGAAGCATAGAGAGCCTAGCATTGTGGTGATAACAGGATAGGACAAGGGGAGGGCGGAGGAGAACAAAGATTTATTAGTGCCTATTATGTACTAGGTACTGCGACTAAGAACTTTATAAATATCACCTTTGATCCTTACAATAACTTTGTGAGGTAGATGCTATAGTTATCCCCATTTTACAGTTGAGGAAACGGAGGCAAGCCGTGGTTAGGTGACTTGGCCAGAGTCACACAATTGGTAAATGTCTGAAGCCAGATTTGGACTCTGTAACTTCATTGGTGTTAGTTTCCTGGAGACTCTTCTTAGTGTCCTTAGCCTCTTCCTGACTCCAGGTCTGGAGGTGCATCCACTGGGTCACACAACTGCCTCTATCTACGCCAAGGAAGAACACCAAGGACAATGATGCAATTCTCCATTTGTGTAGTCTTTACAGGTTTGCAAAACACTCTCTCTCTCTTTCTCTCTCTCTCTCTTTCTCTCTCTGTCTCTCTCTGTCTCTCTCTGTCTCTCTCTCTGTCTCTGTCTCTCTCTGTCTCTCTCTTTCTCTGTCTCTGTGTCTCTCTCTCTTTCTCTCTCTCTCTGTCTCTGTCTCTGTCTCTCTCTCTTTCTCTTTCTCTCTCTCTCTTTCTCTCTCTTTCTGTCTATCTCTGTCTCTCTGTCTCTCTCTCTGTCTCTGTCTCTATCTCTCTGTCTCTGTCTCTGTCTGTCTGTCTGTCTGTCTCTCTCTCTCTCTCTCTCACACACACACACACACACACTCATACACAAAATCCTAAGGAGAAGGTAGTATAAGGGCTATCCTGATTTTGAAGATGAAGAAACTGAGGCTACCTCTATGATTGTACATGTCAGAGCTGAGATCTGCCTTCTGGTCCAGTACTCTTCCCAGCACACCACAAACTCAGTCTCATCACAATATTGCCTGACAAAAGGTCCTGCCTTCCCTTCTCTGGTTTCATCCAGTGGCAGGACTTCTGGTGCCTTGACTGGTTCTCCTTCCCCCATCCCACTTGAAGACTGGCTGTTCATTTGACTTGAATGTCCATTTCCAAAAAGCCAAACATATAATTTCAGGTCATGTCCAGTGCCATTTGGAAGAAAGCTCAGTTTTCCCTAACTGAAAACAGCATGCTCTGAAAGTAATTATGGGTGGGGAGGCATGTTCTGGAGAGAGACCCAGGGTTTATAAACAAAGACTATGCTTCCTGTTTTTTTTTTTTTTGCTTTTTTTTTTTTTGGGAGGGCAGTTGGGGTTAAGTGACTTGCCTAAGGTCACACGGCTAGTTTTTTGTGTTAAGTGTCTGAGGCTGGATTTGAACTCAGGTACTCTTGACTCCAGGGCCGGTGCTCTATTCACTGCACCACCTAGCCACCCTTCCTGTCTGTTTACAACAGAGAAAAGATTGATACTAAGCCCTAATTAACTCCTATGACAAATCAGGAATTCACAGGTGGTCTTGTTATCTGGGGAACAGCAAGGTAGACTGAGAGCTGGGATACCTCTTGATATATCTATTTATTTTGGCTCTTGGGTTCTATGGGCTCTCTAGGCATAGAATCTTTCTCCTAAGCCCTGCCATAATTACACTTCTGTGTAACCTATGGCTCAGAACTCAAGGTCTGTAATCACAAGAACTGAGTTCAGTTTTGAGAAGGGGAATATCTTTCATGGTCCTCTTTGGCTTGTGTCGTCAACTTGGGAGTTCCTCTGGAAAAACCAGCATTTAATTGGTTTTCACAACAGTATGAACAGGGGCATTAATTGTCATGTAAGTACAGAAGCTAACAAAGCATCAACTACAGAGCAGATTTTATTTCACCTGACAGAAAGCACAAAGACCCAGTTCCTAAGCACATAAGTAATGTTTAAGTATGGAGTGGACTGTTACTTTCAAGGGTTCTTCTAATTCTTAAATTCTATAATTCTGTGATAGTCTACCTGTAATGTCCTTCTGCCTCCCAAGAACCTATATAGTGCTTCCAATTTTTAGTCCTATTTGGATGTGGTCCATCATAAAGAGAAAAACACCTTAGAGTATTTTCCTAGGGAGTCAACTAGCCCCCTTATATCTCCACTTTCTCAGATATATAGTGTCACCCTGAGGTTTCAGAACCCCAAAGCAAGGCAAGAACTTAGGTTACTTAGATAGTCTTTGGTTTGAATCAGGGTCTCTTTTGGGACCCACAAATGTTCTTTAATTGTTGCAAGTTTGGCTCAAGAACTCTTCTTCACTGCTCTACCATTACCATCCTTGGGGAATTATGGTCCCCTTCAGAGGCCATGTGGTTTCCCAAGCCTATCTCCGGGGGTCTGACTCAGTGTCTATGTGTAACCTTTTTCTCCTTTCTGTCAAACCTCCTCTGTTTCCAGACCTCACCATGCTTCTTCTAGGGCTTACCTGGGCACAACCTGCTCTATCTTATGTCAACTGTAGTTGTTTTCTCCCATGACTGGCTTCCCAGTAATATCCCAGTGGGCAGAAGCAATAGTTAGAGATAGTTAGAGGGCAGTGTATCAAAGTGTATTGAGAATTGGGTGAATGTCTAGACCCAAAGTACAGTCATTAATGGCTTGATATACACTTAGAAGGAACTCTTCATGGAATGCCCTAGGAATCTGCCTTTGGCCCTGGATTTTTCAATATTTGGCGTGCTTATTAGATTTGCATTAGATTTGACATGGAGTTGGGAGGAAGAGTCAGGAACAAAGATCATTTTTGACCACCAGGATGATATACTAAACCTAAATTCAATCAATGCAATGAGGTTAAATGTAAAGGTTTACATTTTTGTTTGAAAAAAAAAAGAACAACAACAACAAAAAGAAACTTACAACACCACTGATACAGGAGGTGGGAGAAACGATCAGACAACAGTCTCTGTGAAGAAGATCTTGGGGATCTAGTGGACAACAAATGCCTTCTGGATAAAAATTATAACATAGCAGCAGAAAAGGTAATGTGAGGGTCATAGTCACCAGAACAAGGTTGGTAATAGCCTCTTTGTACTCTGCTCTAGTCAGTGAAATCTTGAATATTATAATAGTTTTGGGCATCACACTGTAAGCAGGATATTGCCAATCCAGTGTGCATCTGGAGGATGTTGATTAGGATGGTGGAAATATTGGAAATGGTGCCATTCAAGGATTGAGTAAAGTAACTGCAGATATTTAACTTGGACAATAGAAAACTTGCAGGGAATATGTATGGAAGCCATCTTCAGGTATTTAAAGGGCTATTATCACATAGAACAGAGGTGTCAAACTTAAGTAGAAACAGGGCCACTAAACCTTTTATAAAATTTTTTGTGGGTCACATATTGACTTAGAAAATTATATATTAACATTACCTGAGGGTTTTTTTGCATTTTATTTACTTTGTTAATATTTCCCAAATATATTTTAGTCTGATTTGAGCATCATGGGCCACACTGAACACTTCTGACATAGAGGAGGGATTTAATTGGCACTGCTTGGCTGTAGAAAGTAGAACTAAGGTTGGTCAGTCAATCAAGACTTACTCGTTTGTTTGTTCATTTAGTACCTACTATGTGCCAGGGGCTCTCCTGTGTGATGGGGATAAGAATAGAAAGAATGAAAAAATCTTTGCTGTCATTACCCTAGGGGAAACAACATCTTTTACATATGCATATACACAATATACACATACATATACATACATGCATACATACACAGATACACACATATACACATATTTTACACATATGAATATAAGACATTTAGGAAGGGTAATGACAGAAGTTTGAGAGATTCATTTTTTTCACCTGATGTAAGAAAAAAAAATTTCTTGCAATTAGAGCAGTGGTTCTCAACCTTCATAATACTGCAACTCTTTAATAGTCTTATGTGAGTGGACCCACCTGGAGACAGATAGAGGAGCTGTGTCTTGGTTCCTAAGACCACCAGAAATATGTGTTTTCCAATGGTCTTAGGTGACCCCTGTGACCCCTGTGAAAAGGTCATTCGACCCCCAAAGGGGACGCTACCCAGAGGCTGAGAACCGCTGAATTAGAACTGTCAAAAAGTAGGGTGAATTGGGGCGGCTAGGTGGCACAGTGAATAGAGCACCGGCCCTGGAGTCAGGAGTACCTGAGTTCAAATCCGGCCTCAGACACTTAACACAAAAAAAACTAGCCATGTGACCTTGGGCAAGTCACTTAACTCCAACTGCCCTCCAAAAAGAAAAAAAAAAGAATTAAAAAAAAAAAGTAGGGTGAATTGACTCAGGAGGAAGTAAGTTCCCCTTCATGCAAGCTCTTCAACCAGAGACTGGATAAACATCAGAATGTAATGGGAGTCCCATTAATTGATGTCATACAGCATTTCTCTTCCTTCCTTCCTTCCTTCCTCACTCCCTCCTTCCTCCCTCCCTCCTTCCTCCCTTCCTTCGTTCCTTCCTTCGTTCCTTCTTTCCTTCCTTCCTTCCTTCCTTCCTTCCTTCCTTCCTTCCTTCTTTTTTTTTTTTTTGCATTAAATCCATTTCCCCAAAAGAGTTAGGGTAAGCTTTCATTTTCTTTCTTTCTTTTTTATTTTTGTCTTTTTTGAGTGGGGAAGGCAGGGGAATTGGGGTTAAGTGACTTGCCCAAGGTCACACAGCTAGTAAGTTTTAAGTGTCTGAGGCTGGATTTTAACTCAGGTCCTCCTCACTCCAGGGCTGGTGCTCTATTCACTGCACCACTTAGCTGCCTCCATCCAGCATTTCTTGCATTACTCATTCTCTCTCTGTGCCCGTGGCCACGGCCTTAGTTCAGCTCTTATTTTCTTTCTCCTGAGTGACTGCCATACCCTCTTCCATGGGCTCCCTGCAGTCACTCCATCCATTCTTCAGTGCATGCTTTATTCAGCTGACAAGGTCATCTTCCTAATGCATAGGGTCTGGGTCATTCTTCCCTTCCAAACCTTTGAGTATTTCTATGTTCTCTTTGGGATAAAATGCAAACTCACCATCCTGGCATTTAAAGCCTTTCCCAGTCTGCCTCCAACCTACCTTTCCATCCTTATTTTACTTGACTTCCCTTCATTCAACCATTTTTTTTCAGCCAGATGAGAATGCTAACTCTTCTTTGTGCTTGTCCTGCTCTCTTCTAGCCTCTGTGTACTTGCTTAGGCTATTCCTGTGCTGGGAAGATGCTCTTTCCTCATTCATAGACTCAGTCAGATGGTATTAGAGTGGAGAAGGCTACCTTTGTGGCCATCAAGTCTAAGCCAAGCATGAAAAAGAATTCCCACTGTAACATCTCTTAGAAGCAGTCATACCAACTCTGCTTGTAGATCTCTGAGGGGGAACTCACCCTATCCTCTAAGGTTCATTCTTGGATTGCTCTAATCAAGAATGTAGGACAGCTGGGTGGTACACTGGATAGAATGCTGGGCCTGGGCTCGGGAACAATCATCTTCATGAGTTCCAATACGGCCTCAAATATTAATGCCTGTGTGACCCTGGGCAAGTCACTTAACCTTGTTTACCTTGGTTTCCTCATCTGATAAATGAGCTGGAGAAGGAAATGGCAAAACCACTTTAATTTCTTTGCCAAGAAAACTCCAAATGGAGTCACAAAGAGTTGGACATGACTGTACAACAATAACAACAACAAAAATCAGGGGTGTGCTGGAAAATGTTTAACAACCAGTTTTCTGGAAAAAAAATGTACAGAAGCTGCCTTTTTAAGTTTCACCTGCATTATTGACATTTTCTCCATCACTTTCTTAAGTCTACGAGTCAATATACTAAAGCAGGCCTCAGTTCATAATGTTCACCAATTTCTGTGGTGTAAATGTGCAAAGTGAAAATAAGCAGTTGTATCTTGGGAGCTGGTTGGGGCTGGCTCTGGTACACTCATTCCTGGCTTTAATTGTTAGGAAGTTTTCCTTTATATATATTCCATTTTCCTCTTTGCAACACTCACCAGCTGTTCCTAGTTTTTCCCTCTGGGGCTAAACTGGACAATTTTATTCCTCTTTACCACAACATTGCTCCAAATAACAGAACTTAACTATCCTGTGCCTCCTCGGGCTTCTCATCTCTAGGTTAAACATCTCCCTTCAGCACTCTAGTTGCCTTCTTCTGGTCACTCCATCAGTTTCCTTCCTAAACTGTGGTATACAGGACTAAATGGAATCCTTTAGATGTGGTTTGACCAGGGCAGAATATAGGGGACCAACATCTCCCTATTCCTGGAAACTGTGCTTCTCTTAATGCCGTCCAAGATGACATTAACATCTGCAGTTACCACATTTCACCGCTTTAGTAGCTTGTAGTTCACTAAAATCTCCATATCCTTTTCAAATGAAATACTGTCCTACCACATCTTTCCCATCTTGAACTTGTAAAACTGATTTTTGGGAATGAACTTACCTTCATCTTACTGGATTTTACCCAAATGCTCTAGCTTGTCAAGATCTTTTTGGATCGTGACTGTCATTCAATGCATTAGCCCCCCTTCCTAAAATTTGGTCAGCTACCCTCTATGCCTTTTCTACCAATATTTGTAGTGGAGTGGTTTGCCATTTCCTTCTCTAGTTCATTTTACAGATGAGGAAATTGAGGCAAACAAGGTTAAGTGACTCATGCAGAATCACATAGCTAGTAAATAAGGTTGGATTTGAACTCACGAAGCTGAATCTTCCTGATTCAAGGCCCAGTGTTCTATCTACTGAACCACATAGTTGCCCAATACAGCTAAAAACAAAATAAAACAAAGCAGCCTCTTTTAGTTGCACTTAGCTTTCCTTTCCAGCATTGGCTCATTCTTAGCTTCATTCTGGACTGTTTTTTACAGGAATATAAATTGTATCATCAGCTTATAGTAATCTCTGTTAACTGCACTTGCTTCCACCTTCTGCGCGTATCTTTAAACCACATTAGTTAGTTGGAGAGTTCTCTGTGTATTAACATTGGTTTCTTCAGACAACTCCCATTTTTTCTCATTGGAATCGTTTCCATCCATATTTTCATATTCCTTCTTGAGAATTTGCTACTGTTTCTGGGATGACTTTCCTTGTAGAATTCTAGAGAAGCTAGGAATTATCTGAAGAGTCTATAGGATCCTACCTAACCTTCTGAAATCTGAATTCTATTTTCCCTAAGTCTTGGGTAGGTACATGTCAGACTGTGCCCAGATTTCTTCTCCATCACAAATTTTAGGTTAGAGGGGTCATTTCCTCTCAAAATTCCTATCATTTCTTTGCTAGCAACCAATCCTCCCTGTTAGGGAAAATCGGATACAAAATTAAAATGTCCCTTGATGGTTCCTCTATCTTTTGAAGGATAAACTTATCATTAAGCCAACTAAAGACATTATTTGCTATTTTACTTTGGGCAGGGAGAAAGAGAATTTCAACAGATGTCTGAATAATTTGAGGACCCCAAACACCATTATGCCATATATCTCTACCAGGCTTATCATCTCTTTCTTGCCCCCCTCATCAATTTCCTCTCTCCAGTGACAGGTATTCATATATTCCAATGATAAAATTGCATTTAAATCTCTTTCCTTTGATGTTCACTCAAATGACGTCCTTCATGCTTCCTCTTTCTTGATCCTAGATTACTTTGCATGGTTATGCTTTCTAAATATAGTTCTCCCTCAGCTATATCTCTTTTACTTATTCCTTTTCTTTTGAATAGATATATCTACCAAGCGCCATATTTGTTATGGATTTTTAAAAATCATTTAAGTCTTACTGATATCTATGACTTTAAATTTGCATTGTTGCATTAGTCTCTCTAGTGTCTCCAATGTATTATTACATGGTTTGTTATTTCATTTATTATCGTATGAACTTTGAACATTTGTCAATGGATACTTGAAACCATGGATTTTTGAACTATCTTTGGATGTTGCTTCCTATCACCTTCTTGATTCCTCAAATTCTATTCTTCTTCCTTTATTGTAACTACTTTCAATGGTATCTGGTTTGATGGTTGTACACTTTTATGAGCACTTTATGAGACTCTAGGGAAACACATTCTTGCTACTCTTATGTAGGTTCTATCTATAGCCAGAAGTTTACCATTCTTAGATTTTAGGCCATTCTCTTATTCTTGGAACCATTATCTAAGGAAGAATTCAATTAAATTCAATTCAACAAGCATTTATTAAGCCCTGTATGTGTCAGGTGTTGTTCTATGCCCTAGGGAGAACAATACAAAAAGGAAACAGTTCTTGACCGTTAGGAACTTACATTTTACTTGAAGGAAATGGAATATACACAAATACATAAATTTGAAGTAATTCAGAGGGAAAGGAAAACATTTGGAAGTAGGAGGAAAAAGTAATTGATTAATACACATGTGTTAAGTGCCTATTAAATACTGGGAACTTGGCCAAGCACTGGAGATACAAAGAAAAAGAAAAAATGATCCTGCCCTTGAGGAGCTTACATTCAAGGGGGAGATAACAAGTGCATGGATATATACACATACATACACACATATACATGCATGTGTATATATATATATATATAAATACATATACACATGCATATACATACATACATGTATGATACAGAATAGGTGGAAGGAGGCCTTAGAAGGAAAAAAATTTAATAATTGATGGGCCTGAGAAAGGCTTTCTGCTGAAGGTGAAATTTGAGCTGGGTTCTGAAGGAAGCCAGGGATTCTAAGAGGCTTGGGTGAGAAGGGAGAGCAATATTTTTCGCCATAAGCATTTCCTCATTTCTTTTCCTATTGAGAGTTCTAAATCTGGGGTTTGTGAACTTTTAAAACACATATTTTGGTAATTTTATTTCATTGTAATTGATTTCCCTTATAATCCTATGAATTTTTATTTTATGCATTAATAAAATATTCTGAGAAGAGGTCCATAGGCTTAAGAATCCTTAACCTTTATTTATAACTAACTCCTAATCTCCTGCACATGTTCTGGAGAACACAGGCATCAAGATTATTGGCTATGTTATTTATAAATGGTGTGATAAACAATAAAACAGACATAAATATTTGCAACATATCAGCTTTAAGAAATATCACAAAATTGTCTTTTAACTATCACTAAAACTATTGACTTCTCAATTCTGGAAACACAGTCCTACCATTCACTCTCGCAAGATTCCAATATAAGACATTTCTCATAATTTGTCTTCATTTTTCTTTGCGAGATAAGGTTAAACTTAGTACCCTCCATAAATAAGTTCTCTTATTTCTTATTTCTTCTTCTTTTCTTTCTTCTTCTTTTTCAGGCATCATAGTTGATAGTCTCTTCAGAATAGCAACCAAAATGATCCCTTCTCAGACTACTCAGAGAATGGCAGTTAAACGATTGTGCTAAGATTCTACTGTCTCTTAAAAATACATTAGCACTGTCTACCGTCTGTGGGTAAGGCTATGGTTATGGTGTGAAATTTATTGAAACAAACTTTTGACATTGAAAAGTGGAAACTAGATTACATAATACACACCAACATATACTATGACCATTTTCTACGGACGTCTAATTTCTTTTAATAAATTACCACAATGAAGAGACTAAAACACTGTAGGCTGTGATTCAATCCACAAATGTTTATCTACTTGCAAAGTGGAATGATAGGATAGCTAAAGACATTTTAGATTATCTACTCATTTTAGGATTGATCATTCAATCAACAAAGATTTATTAAGCATCTACTATGTAAGAGGCTAGGTGCTGAGAATGCACTGGTAAAACATTATGAGCATTATTATCTCCTAAAATACCAAGAAGCAATGAAGGATAATAATACCTAGCATTTATATAGGCTTTAAGGTTTGGAAAATGTTCTCTAATTATCATCTCATTTTATCCTTACAACAACCTTGGGAGTTTGATGCTATTGTTCATTCTTCATTCCATTCCAGGTTTCACTTGTGATTCTCCTTTGTACTTTCTCATGCCACAGAAACCTTTTCCACGTGAGAGCTCACTCAATTGATGGACTATTTATCACTTTAGAAGTACCCTTTGCCCCTGTGGCCTAACTCTCAGATTGACTGGCTCTTTCCAAGATCTCCATTTTAAGGAGGATGCCCAGGACCACCATATCTTTACCCCTGACCATCTGGACTTTCTCTAACATGTCCTGGGTCAGGTACCTTCATCTCCTACCTCTCTTATTTCAACTTGCTTTTATGTGTTGTCCTCCTACACTAGAACAGAAGCTACTTGAAGGCAAGTATTGTCTTTCTTTCTGCTTATATTTTATTCCTGGTGCTTGGCACAGTGACTGGCTTATTAATTATTAAGCTCTTGATGCTTGTTGACTTGACTTGAGGAAAAAAACAGAGTCCCAACTAAGCCAAATCATCCTGTGGGCATTTAAGAATGAAAAAAAAAAGATTTCAATAATAGCCAGTTCTCTAAATCTGTGCAAGTGAAGCCAACAAAACTGAACTTTAACATAATAGTCTACATGTGCTGCATGAGAAAGGAGAAATGATGCTAATGAAAAGAAATTATTGGAAGAGCAACATGATGAGACCAAGTATTAACAGGGGAGCTATATGCTGGAGGTGACATAATTTTGAGGACATGTAAAGATTTGTTCTCTAGGTACCTGAAAGAGGAGGAGATATCAAATCAAAAATAAAGTCTTGGATGTTATAATTACCAAAAGGAGATGATTGAGAAAATAATAGTAATCATTGACCTTCATGCCTGACTTCCCATTTCTTCAAAATTTTTATGACAATACAGTGTATATTTATGGAATTTAGTTCAATTGTGTTCAGTTTGATTCAACAAGCATTAAACACATATTATATTCCAGGTTCTGTGCTAGACTGAAAACATACAGACAAAAATGAAAATACAATAGGCCTTTCATAAGCTTTCATTACATTCAACTGGTGTTGATACTGGTATTAATCAACACAAGACAGGCAAAATGAAGGCAAAATGGTTTTTGAGGGTGGGATCCCTGATAGAGGCACGAGAAAGGAACAGATAGGATTTTGTGGATAGTTTAATGCTGTAAGCTAAATCTTGACCATCACACAATTGACTGAAAATTGTAACTTCAATACAACTAATTTATTTTTTCTTGAATAATATTTCATTTTTTCCCAGTTGCATGTAAAAACAATTTTTAACATTCATTCAAAAAATTTGAGTTCCAAATTATCTCCCTCCCTCCCCACTTTTTCTCCCTGAGATGGGAAGCAGTTTGATACAGGTTAGATGTTTGGTTTATATTAATAAAGTTTTTGATTTGGTAAAGCATAATGCCTCTTCAAGACTTTCCTCCAGCCAACTCTTTCCTATTTATATGTAAAAATTTGTGATTAACTGAAGGGCATAACTACATGGATACCTTTGATAATGCTTTGATTATGAATTAATTATTAATTACTATTATTAATGAAAGTTAAGGAGTGCCCAGAGTGTAAAGGAGAGGTGACTATTGGGCATGTATGTTGGCATTGCCAACTGCAAATTGAGTAGAAGTGATGTAAAAAACTAGAAATGAGGGTGGGTCAGTCATGTAGTGGGATGTCGGATAATCAGCTGTTGGTGCTCAGTCCTTCATTGATATTAGTGTAACTTTAAGAGGCTTAATGGTGGAACTCTGGTGGATAAGATTCACAAAAGATAAGAAGGAATGTATGGCTGGAATTTGCATCAAGGCAAGATGTGTTTACACGGATAAGACCACATGTCCATTGGAGTCTAAAATAACAACAGCACATCTTTCTAGAATACTTTAAAGGTTTTCAAAGTGCCTTCCCCTGGAACAACTCCATGTAGTAGGTAATAGTGTACATGTTATAATCCTCATTGATCAAAGTACTGTAAGTTGCAGAACTATTATTGATTGGCATTGGTAGAGGGAATTTCTTCCCTGGGAGTTCCCCATATTAATAAAACAACAGACCCAGTCTAGATTCATTCCCTTCTTTAGAAGAAAAATGAATCTCTGAGGAATGGATTTCTAGTGGGTATAATTTCGGGCAGGTGGTGTGAGATGTACTTTGGGTATGGATAGACACCTTTCCCAGATCCCTATGGATGGCATGTCCATCTTCCTGTTCATCTAGACACCTTTCCTTGTCCATCTTTTCCCCGTGTCTAAGAGCCCCAAAATTAGAATGATAGAACCATAGAACATTAGAGCACGGACTCTTAGATGCTTTAGGGGCCATCTAGCTTCATTCCTCAACCTCCCCTCTCCCATTTTATAGGTCGGGGAATGAGGATCAAACAAAGAACTAACTAACCAGCAAGGACCTTGGTAGAAGTTGTAGACCGACCTATCTCCTCTATTACTTTGCTTTCTGCATCAGATTTACTTAGAGATTTACTCAAGCAGGGCCATTGTGGAACCAGACTTTTTGTGATCCACTGTACCTTAGCACTTTTCCCAGTGGGGAGGGGGGAAGCAGAAATCCCTTTAACTTCTTAGAGTCTGTCGAACTCCACCTCAGACTGATTCCAATCTCCTTCAGCCCCCGGTGAGTTAAAGACAGCAGACATTGGCTTCCACAATGGGCTGACTAGACTGGCATTTGGGAGGCTTCCCCCTGGGCTGACTGGGCTGGGATTGGAAGGCTCTGGTTTGGGGCTCCAAGCCAAACCTTGCAGAACACAGCCTGCCTCAGGCTCTGGCGAGGCAATGAACTTTATGGCCCCAGGCAGGAGCCAAAGACAATGGTTCCTTTCACTCAGCATTTTCAGAAGAGGCAGGGTGGGAAGCAGCTGGCCAGCCAGGCAGCTTAGAGCTCCTTTTTTTTTTTTTTTGAGAGAGAACTGGAACTCAAAAGACCCAGGTTCTAGTCTAGGCCTTGATGATAATGGGTTGTGAAGCCTCAGAACAACCACCTCGCCCTTTGTAAGATAGGGATCATAGTATCTGCCCTACTTATTTCATAGGAATATGGTACGGGGTGAGGGTGAGGGTGTAAGTAGAAAGTGAAAGTAACATGGTGATGTGGAAAAACTTTGAATCTGGAGTTGACAGGACCCATGTTGAAATCTTGGTTCTGCTATTTGCTAGACCCTAGACAAGGCAACGTGGGAGAGATCTGTCCTCTGAGTCAGAACAACCCAAGGCTACCTGCTCTCTAGCCCTGGGCAAGACACTTACCTTAGTGCCATAGACAACTAAGGCTAGAGAGGTGAGAAGCATTTGCTGACCTTGATTGTTCCTTGGTGGAGTTTCCAGCACACGACTGATCCATGATATGCATGGAGGTTTTTTGTACATAAATGTTTGCATGTTATCTCCCCTATTAGACTGTGAGCTCCTTGAGAGCAGATGCTGACTGGCTTTTGCCTTTTTTTTCTATCTGATGTGTTTAGCACAGTTTCTAACACATAGTAGGTACTTAATAAATGTTTATGGACTATTGATCTCATGAACTTGACATAACCTGGGTAAGTTACTTCCCCTTTGTATGTGTGTCTGTTTCCTCAAGGGAATTTATTTTAAGGTAGATTACCTTTAAGGCAGCCCTTTTCTAGCTCAGATGCTGGGATAACTCTGACAACAGAGAGGAAAGGGGTTTGAAGAAAGAGAAAGCTGTGAAAATGTAAGGGAGCAGTGTCTGGATATTAAATTAGAGCTTGGTCCGGAGTGGGATTGGTGGATTGTGGCGCCTGTGAAACTCTCAGACCAGAGTCTGCCTCCCTCCAAGGACAGGAGCACAAAAGACCCATAAACAGGTCTTCTCCTTCTGGGATAGAATAATTAGGAAGTCCATGGATTAGCTTCTACTTAATTATACTTGTGTTCTGAATGGTAGTAATTTGTCAACCTAAGAACAACCTTGAGCTTTGATTAAAGGTATCAGTATGTGAAAGTGTAGACTTGTTCTCAGTGACTCTGAAGCCTATGCATGTTTGGGGAAATTCATAGCCATTATAATTTATTCCTGGGCATCGTGACATATGCATATATATGTGCATGCACACAACACACACACATATATGTAATCTACCTCTTTTTTTTTGTTGTGTGATTTTCAGTCATATCTGACTCTTCATGACCCCATATGGGATTTTCTTGGCAAAGATACTGGAATGGTTTGCCATGTCCTTCTCCAGCTCATTTTACAGATGAGGAAACTGAGGCAAAGAGGGTTAAGTGACTTGCCCAGGGTCACACAGCTAGTATCTGAGGCCAAATTTGAACTCATGTCCTCCTGACTCTAGGCTCGGACCTCTGTCCACTGTGTCACCTGACATACCTCTATAGAAGGGTGAATGGCACAGGGCGGGGGCACTAGGAACAGATTAACCCTGAGGGTATTTTGGCGAATAACTAGTGGCTCTTTCCTCCATTTTTGCTACCTATGAAGCAATTAGGTCAAATAGCATTATCTTTAGAATCCTAAGACCTGGGTTTGAATACAGCTCAGCTACTTACTAAATGTGTGAGGTCAGGCAAGCCATTTAGCAGGGCCAGGCCTTAGTTTCTTCAAAATGTTGTTTTTGTGTTTGTCCTTTATTTTCAAAGAGGACCATGGCATGTAAAATTAGAGGACAGGCCTACAAGTTCTCTGTGTCCACTTCAGTTCTAAATCCTATGATTACAGGGTCTTAAAGCATGAGCTAGAAGTGACCAGAGGGACTGTCTCATCTGGTTCTCTTATCTTATACATAAGGAAACTAAGGCCCAGCAGGATTAAGTTTTTTTTTTACCAAGTTCAACCATGGGGTTAATGTCAGAGGTGGGATTTGAATCCAAGGCCTCTGATTCTTGTACCTAGGTAGTGTTGCAGTACATAGAGTGCCTGGCCTGGAGTCAGGAAGACTTATCATACTGAATTAAAATCCAGCTTCAGACACTTACTAGCTATATGACCCTGGGCAAGTCGCTTAACCCTGTTTGCCTCAGTTTCCTCATCTACAAAATGAGCTGGAAAACGAAATGGCAAACTACTCCAGTATCTCTGCCTAGAAAACCCCAAATGGGGTCATGGAGAGTTGGATACAACATAACCACCACCATCACCACCACCAGCACCATCATCCTCATCACCATCATCACAACTGCCACCACCGTCACCACCACCACTACTGCCACCACTGGCATCACCACTATCACTGTCACTGCTGCCACCACCATTACCACTACTACTGCCACCACCATCACCATCACCACCGCCACCACCGCCACCATGACTGTCTCTAGAATCACTGCTGTTTCCATTAAGTCCTAGTTTTTCAAGTTGGAAGGGGCCTTAGAGATCATCTAATCCAACACCCACATCAGAATTTTCCACTGGCTCTGCCACTTACCTGAGTGATACCCATTCCCTCCATGTACCTCAGTTTCCCCACTTTTACAAGCGTTTTCCCTACTTAATAGATATAATAAGACAAGAGCAGAGAATGCATCTAGAGAAAAGTTGTGGAGAGGGAAAAGAATGGAGGGGGAAAGGTGCAGGGGAGAAAAGGAATCAAGGAATTCCTGACTTATTGCCTGCTCTTTGGTCCTGCTCTATCTGAGGCAAAGGTGGAACTTTATATGGTAACATCACCACTGAAGGGGAAAACTGAGCAACTGGGTGGACAGGACTGTGTTGGGACAAGGGTGAGGGATAGGGCAGCAAAAAAGAAAAAAGACAACTCTGGGGGCATTCCTGGGGAAATGCCACACTTGGAGTTCCAAAGGCTGCTGGGGTGCGGATATTGGGGCTGCAAAGGGGCTGCCTTGGTAGGGGGGTGTCCTGGATTGGAAATTCCAGGGGTGTTGCAATTCTGGAATGTGGTGGATTGGCACTGAGGCCTCAGAAAAGCCAGAGAGCCCTACCATGCCAGACCATAATAACCCCTTTGCAGTGTCTCTAACCAGCACCGTCCCCTCCAACTCCCAGGCATACTAAATTCACACACACACACAAAATGCAACTCCATTTTAGCCCGGCAGCCTAATAGCTACTGTTGTGTTTGCACTGTGCCCGCAAGCATCATGGGCCATTAAGAAAGCCGTCCATTGAGATCCTGGGTTGCCATTTATTGGTCTGGAGACTGGAGCCTATCCAGACCAGTCAGCCCCTCTGAGGAGACATGAATGGCTACACAAGGCAAGTTGTTTTCGAAGAGAGGGACCCCTGCAATTAGCTGGCAGATGCTGAAGAAAAGGGGACAAAGCTCTCCCCAGGCTTAACGAAAGAAAGGAGCCATCACAATACACTCTGTTGGCTTACACACAGGCACGCCCAGTGCACACACTTAGCTACTCTTCTCCTGGCCAGGGAGAACAGGCGCCCACAGCCTATGTGTATGGTGTGGGATGATGGGGAGAAGATACTGGCTTTGGAGCCAAGAAACCTGGCTTCGTATTGTGGCTCTGACCACAATATGGATGCTCCAAGATAAGCTGCTTCTCTGAGCCTCGGTCTCCCCATTTGCAAAATAGGCATGCTTAAACACTACTTTCGTCACAAGTTTGATACGAGGAAAATACTTTGTAAGGTTAAAAGTACTGGACAGATGTGAGTTATTATTATGTGGCACTCAGCACGAGGAGAAGGGGAAAGGCAGAAGCATTGATTATGCACTTACTATATACAAGACACTGTGCTAAGCTTCTTACGAACATCTCATTTGATGCTCATAACCACTCTGCAAGGCAAGTGCTACTATTATCTCCTTTTTATAGTTGAAACTGAGTCAGAGAGTAAATGGCTTATCCAGGGGGTGCAGAGCTAGTCCTGATCTGAACTCAGCCCTTCCCGATTCCAGTCCAGTGTTGTATCCACTGAGCCCCCTAGATGCATTGTACACAGTGGTCTTTTTCGACAACAAAGGACCACCACAACCACCACCACCACCAAGGTACTTGCTCATTATTTCTTGAAAGAACAAATGCGTACGGACACATATCCATGCACTTCCCCTCACTCCTCAAAACCACATATACACATATTTGGCTCAATTTGACCAGCATTTATTAAGTGTTTACATGAAGGAGTCACCATTTGCTGTCAATGCAGAAACAAACAAGCAAAAATAGTCCCCATAGGAAGATATAAGAGAGAGCGGATTGGGGGAAGGGGTATTCAGTAGGCTCGCTATTTTGGGGTGGGGGAAGATGGGGAGAAAATTTGTAACTCAAAATCTTGTGGAAATGAATGTTGAAAACTAAAAATTAATAACAATTAAAAAATAGTCCCCATAATGACAAAATAGAAGGAAACCTTGGTCATGATTCAGTCCCACCCGAAGAATCCCTTTATGACTTACATGATGGGTGGTCATCCACACTTTGCTTGATCTACAGCAAAGGGGAGACTCACTCCTGGAGCTGTTCATTCAACTTTTGGATAGCTCTAATTGTTAGTAGGGACAGCTAGGTGCCATAGTGCACAGAGTACCAGACTTAGAGTCAGGAAAACTCATCGTCCTGAGTTCAAATGTGACCTGAGTCACAGTTTCCCTCAGTTTCCTCATCTGTAAAATGAGTTGGAGAAGATGGCAAACCACTCCAGCATCTTTGCTAAGAAAATGTCAAACAGGGTCACAAAGAGTCTGAAATGACTGAACAATAACAAAAATTGTTAGTAAGTTTTTCCTTACTCAAGACTAAATTTGCCATTTCGTGACTCCAGCCCATTGTTCCTAATTCTGCCCTCTGGGGTCAAACAGAACAAGTCTAGTGCTTTTTCTAGGACAGTCAGTAAGCAAGTATTCATTTGGTAAATAATATTTTATTTTTTTCTGATTACATGTAAAGATGGTTTTCAACATTCCTTTTCCTATAAGATTTTTGAGTTTCAATATTTTCTTCCTTCCTCCCAACCCTCCTCCCAAGATGGCAAGCAATCTGATGTAGGTTATACATGTGCAATCATGTTAAATATGTTTCCACATTAGTCATGTTGTGAAAGAAAAAACAGAACAAAAGGGAAAAGCTACAAAAATAAAAGTGAAAATAGTGTGCTTCCATCTGCATTCAGACTCCATAGTTCTTTCTCTGGATGTGGATGGCATTTTCCATTATGAGCCTTTTGGAATTGTCTTGGACCATTCAACAAGCATTTATTAAACATCTATTTTGATCCAGGCAGTGTGCTGGGGAGACAAATACAAGACCTCCCCCTATCAAAAAATCCCCCCCAAACCAGAGCCTGCTTTTAAGAAGTTCATGTCTAGTGGGGGGAACAACATATGTGTCTATGCATGCATGCATGTATTCATGTACATATCTAACCAAGGGAAGACAGAGAGAATGTGACCCTTGTTTCAGAATTAAAGGGCTGTCACCTCTTAAATTAGGTGCCAACTTTGATTCCACACATACATAAAACATACATATACATATATAATCTATCTAATAATTTGGAAGTACTCTCAGAGGGAAGGCACTAAAATTAGCTAGAACTAGGAATAGCTTCTTGCAGAAGGTGGGATTGTAGCTGAGATTCATGGGAAGTTGAAGAAGGTGAGAGGTGGAGATGACCAAGGAGAATGCCATATCTGTTCATGAGGGCCATCCAGTGAAAAGGTTTGTAACTAAGAAATGAGATGTCAGGTAGGAGAAACAGCAAAGAAGCCAGTGTTACTGGAAAGGTAGGGAAGGACTTTAAAAGCCAAACAGAGAATTTTATATTTGATCCTGGAGTTCATAGGGAGCCACTGGGGACTGAATGGGGAGGCAGGACAACAGGGCCAGATCTGGGCTTTATGAAGATCACTATGGCAGCTGAGTGGGGAATGGATTGGAGTAGGGAGAGGCTTGAGGCAGGGAGAGCAAGCCAAGAGATGGTCTTGGCTGGAGGTGATGAGGGCTTGCCTCAGAGTGGTAGCAGTGTCAGAGGACAGGAGAAGTGTGAGTGTGTGTGTGTGTGTGTGTGTGTATGTGTGTGTTAAATATTCTGAAGAAAGCAATTAAAGGACTTGGCAACTCATTAGATATTGGAGGAGAGAGAGGAGTTGAGGATGGTACCTAGACTAAGGGGTAACAACCCTGTGAGTACTTGAAAACATGGATTATGTTATCTATATGTCTTCTCTAGGCTAAATATTCCTCAGTTCTTCACCTCATCTTTATATGGCATCCAGAAAGAAATAAGAAAGGGACTGAAGATACGGTCTGATCCAGGGTGGAAAGAAATTCTGTTCCAGCAGTACTGACAGTGATTTGAGCAGGTTCCCAAGACATAGAATAGGTGGTCAGATGGGGGGCAGTGGGTACCCAACTGCTACACACCCCTATCTCCACCCATTCTGAGTCAGACTAGGATCTAGGGGGGCCAGAGTGCATAGGGAAGGACCTTCTCTCTGATTAGCTACTTGTCCCTAGGCATCAGACCAGGAGCTGGGACCAGTGAAATGCTATCTAGGTAGTCAAAGTTTAGCAAACTTGTTAAAAGAGTAGCGCTGTGACATTCACTCTGGATCTCTGTTTCCTCTGACAAATGAGCTTGCTGCACAAGGTGGTCTCTAAAATAGATACAGTTCTATCAGCCTATGAGTGAATCTATGTGATTTGAGCTGCATTTTACAACACTTCAGTTAAGCCTGGATTTTGATAAGAACTGAATGAACAAAGGCTTCAAACATTGCCCATCTTTGGGGTCAGTTTCCTCTGTTCAATGAAAGAGTTGAACTAGATGATCCCAAAGGAATGTTCCAGTTCTAATCCATGTAATTATTACAATACTTTTGGGGGGGGGCTGTGACTTTAAGCCCTCTTCTACTGGTAAAATCATCTTTTCACTACAGGGGTTACCATTCTACTCCTATTCCAAGAAATTTCTTGGAATTCAAATTCTCTGCATGGAAATATTAATAGAATTCAGGGGGAAGGCATGAGTTCACAGTTCTATAGAACAAAGAAGGGAGAATCTGGACAGATGTTTGGGTGACACTTGCTAGAATGAAGTTGATACGTGATGATCTAGCAAAGAAGACTGAGCAGAAGCGTTCAGATGGGAGGAGAACTCAACAGAAAGTAATTTCACAGAAGTGAAATTAGGAGAATATCCAGGAGAAGAAGGTGATGAACAATGTCAAAAACATCAAAGGGGTTAAGAATGAGGGAAACTAATGAAGAGCCTTTGGATTTAGCAATTAAGAGATGATTGAAAAACGTAGAGAATACACTTTAAGTCAAATAGTGGAGTTGGAAGTAACATGGTATTTCAATTATTGTGAGAGAAGCAAAAGGTGAAGACGTAGAGGGGATGGCTTTTTCTGGGAGTCTGGCTATGAAAGGTGCAGGGTTTCAGCTCCAATCTTTGGGTGCTTGTTGGTATGTCAATACACCCTGGCACATGTGTGCATATTTCTAATTATTAGGCAGTTTTTTCCTTTGTTAGGCTTTTCATCAAACCCAAATTTGCCCCTTAACTACCATCCATTGTTTTTCATGCTGCTTGTAGGGCCAAATAAAAGAAGTCAAATTCTTCTTGAACACGAGAGCCAATAATTTCACTGACGGCAGCTCTCACTCTCTCTCCCCACACCTTGTTCTTCTGTTCTTCAGGTTGAACATTCCCAGTCCCACCAGCTGACCTTCAGGTAACCTGGACTCAAGGCACTCCTCTGCTTGTTTTCCAGCTCCTCAATTTTCTTAGGCACCTAGAATTGAGTACAACCTACCAGGTGAGGCATACCCCTTCAGGACAGAGCACAGAGATGCCTCTTTAATATCTGGAAGCTATTCCTTTTTTAATTCAATCATAGATCACACAGTTTAGGAACCTTGGAGAACGCAAAGATTGTCGGTGTTTTGGGCAGAAATAGGGAAATTTAGAAGAGGGTTGGGTTTGGGAGAAAAGGTAATAAGTTCTATTTTGAATATGTTGAGTTTGAGATGTTTCTGGAACATCTGATTTGAAGGTACACACCAGGGCTGTCTATATACATACATACACATATTTTATATATATGTATGTATATGTCTATATCTATATCTGTGAGTAATCGTCATGGAGATGATAATTAAAACCATAAGAGCTGATAACCAAGAGAGAAAGAGAAATCTAAGTGGGACAGAACCTTAGGAAATGTCCAAACTTGGGGGGTTGATACAGATAATGAGCTAGCCAAGGAGACTGAGGAATGGTCAGCCAGGTAAGAGCAAAAGTAAGAAAATGATGCCCTCAAAACCCAGAGAGGGAGAGAACGTCCGAGATAAGATGGTCAATAGTGTCCAATGCAGCAGAGACATCAAGAATGATGAGAACTGTCAAAAGATAATCAAATTTGGCAATTAAGGAATCACTAGTAACTTTGAAGAGAGCAGTTTCATTTGAGAAGTAACAATAGAATACAGATTGCAAATGGTTAAGAAGTGAGTGAAAGGAGAGAAAGTGGTTATATATTTTAATCTTTTTTGTGGCCTCAGTTTCTTCATCTGTAAAATGGGCTGGAGAAGGAAATGGTAAACCACTCTAGTATCTGCCAAGAAAACCCCAAATGAGGTCACAAGTAGTTGGACACAACTGAAATGACTCACAAATGGTGAGATCCATTGTGTGACCATCACTGTGTGTGGCTGAAATAGAATGGAATAGGTGATGAGATTAATGAAAGTGAGGTTAGGGAGTTTGAGAGAGCATCAGTTTGGATGATGGAGTCCTCTAAGGACAGGAGTTGGGAAGGAGAAGATGTTGAGGCAGCTGCTGAACTTTGAGAATGAAGGAAAATGGATTGGTGCTAAGTAAACAACGGTCACTGATCCTAATTAGGTAGAAAATTTTAAATGGATGAACTTCAAAGGAGGAAAGGTTGTTGAGTAATAGTAACTAAGGGAGAGTTTGGAAGTATAATTCTTACAGAAGGGTATTCTCAATCTCCCTCCTGGACCAATGACCTTCCCTCATTTCTTTTTACTGTCTCTGAGTCCACCATATCTAATCAATTGCCCAGTACTATCCATTTGAAAGGAGGTATAAATACAGGTTCAGTCAGTATTGGAGAGGATAACCAGGAATGTGTTGTCATCAGGGAGGAGCTAGACTTCAAGGAGTGATAGTATTAGCAAGGAGTGTGACAGAAAGAGGTACAGAATGATGGGAAGTCCACCATTGGAGGAGACTCTGAACCATAAATTATTGTCATTTGGGTCTGGTCATTCAATTAATTCCAAATCCATTTACTTGGAATATTGTTTGGTTCTCTTCTCTATACCTTTTCCAACAAGGATAATATGAGATAATTTGTAAAATTGTAGGCAGAATTCCTGACTTACTCTCCCAACCTATACACAATACAGGTGTGGATGAGTCTAGCATAAAATAAATGTCACATATATGGTATGAAGATATATATTCACACACATATATGTATATGCACATATGTGGACATGCATATATCTGCATATATGTCTGTGTGCATACACATTTTTGTTTGTCCACACCCCCACACCAGATCTGTTATATGGAAAGAACCATTCCAAGTCTCTGAAGACAATAAATTTCCACATTTGTGGAGAATAAAAGAGGGATTTCACTCTTTTGCTTGTCTGTCTCCAAGAGGAGTATTGAGCTTCATTTATATATATCTATATCTATCTATATGTATCTATATATATATATCTACACCACCTCAAATATTGGTAGTCCAGGAGTAGATTCCTTTGGGATTCAGATAAATGGCATTTTTCCTGATCACTCTTAAGGGGATGGTAATAGTTATTTTACTTTCCAAAGCTTAACTCTCTCCCACCAAACCCTGGTTACATAAACAAATCATGGGTAGCAAACAAACCTTTTTGTGGGCAGCCAGGTGGCACAGTGAATAGAGTGCCAGGCCTGAAGTCATGAAAGAATCATCTTCATGCATTCAAGTCTGACCTCAGATACTTACTAGCTTTGTCACCCTGGGCTAGTCACGTAACCCAGCTTGCCTCAGTTTCCTCACCTATAAAATGAGCTGGAGAAGGAAATGGCAAGCCATTCCAGTATCTTTGCTAAGAAAACCCCAAATGGGGTCTTGAGGAGCTGGAGATGATAGAAAAATGACTGAACAATAACAATGAGCCTCTTTATCAAAGTAGGTTGTAAACAGAAGTTGGAGAAGCTATGTTGATTAGATGAATACACAAGAGCAAGTGAACCCTTTGGGGCAGAGAGAAGACCTTAGTTTTCATGGAGAGAGAATGGTTTCAACAGAGGGAGTCATCTATTAGCAATCATTATGGATGTGGGCCTTGGAAGTCAAGGGCTGTGTGGAGGGCCACCTTCCCCATGTATCTGTGTCTCCAGTGTGATCTCTCACCTACCTCTCAAAAGTCCATGCTTGCTTCTCAAATGTCCTCATTGATTCTCCTAGCACACTCTCCATATTCACAGGATTACTTTCTCCACTTACACAGGTGTACAGCATGAGAAGTTCAGTGGTCTCTCAGTCAATCAGGAGTCACTTCGTCTATCACTGCAGCATTATCTTTCAGGAAACAGCCCACCCCAGTTAGGCAGATGTGTTACAAAATGCATTGGTGCAATCTTACTAAACTGTATATAAAACATTCCATAGATTTTCCAGTTTAGAAATCTTGCCAAAAAAGGAAAGATATTCATAATGTCCTTCCTTCCTTCCTTTCTTTCCCTTCCCTTCTTCCTTCCCTCTTTCCTTCCTTTCTTTTCCTCCTTCCTCCCCTCCTTTCCTCTTCCCTTC